>CAWUFW010001920.1:932500-2132500 GCA_963921515.1 Calotriton arnoldi | reverse complement strand
AAGATGTTGTGGACCAACACATTGTTCAGAAATACTCATTTGAGCACTATCTAAGGATCAGAAGATGTACAGGAAGAGGTCACTGTGCTGCAGTACTATGTCACGAATACCTCAGCTACAACCTGTGCCAGAGTGTGTTTGCTCTCAGCAGACTTACCAAAGCGATCTCACATTACCATCACATTTCCAGGTTTTACATAGGTAAGTGTGCATCTGTTGGCCATCCAATACATGACATGCGTGTTATGTTGCTCTCTGAAGGGGTTTTTGAGGTGTCCTTCACTCCCAGCCAAGATGTTGGGGAGTACGGATATTTGCGGGGAGATTTGGCGTACTATACACATATCCGAGATCAACTACTACTTTACCTTAATTATAAATACAAAAGTCATGCAGTCAGACATATTCCTTCCTTTGCAGATTGAACAAGAAATCTGAAACCCACAATAGGTAACATTGCACTTGGCATGCAGTTGTATGTACAAGGCACAGGGGTAGGATATAGGGCTTCACCTGCAACACTTTGGAGTTTTTTGTCGAAAAGGTACAGAGCACCATGATCCATCACATGATTGTTCTGAGTCGGGACAACACATCCTAAGAAATACGGCTGTGATTTCTCTCTGGGACAAAGATGCACATAGTAGCATAGGGACATGGTCAGGATGTGCTTTCATATGTCTTCACACATCATGTAGGAAGTTACCTGCTCCTCTGGTGAGCCATAGAACTCGCTGTACAGGGGAAGGTCCTCTCCAAACAGTGTCTCTAGCTAGTAGAGCTCAATATACAGGCAGGGGCCCTCTCGCCTGCTTGGCCTGCCGTGGCTGCTCCCAGAGGCGACAAACAGCCTCTGACATGGGGGGGGGGGGTTGTTTATTCTAGCAGTGTCAACAGGCACAGCAGTTTTCTTTTTTCAACTTGCGGCGTACATGTATGCCGAGTACAAGGTCATGAGCGTAGACACACACAGCCATTGGGCGCCGGTGATCATATTCCCGAACGTTAGCCTATGGCTGTGTCCACCACGGAGTGAAATGCCGGGTGGTCAATGACCGCAGGCAGCAGAACGTTGCATTTGTCCCATATGCGAGGTCAGGTTTCCACCATTGTAGCGGTTGTATAAACAGTATTGCTGACGGTATTTTACTGGTTGCTGAGGCTGTATTTGCTATGGTTAAATGTATCAGCACCACCACACATGTCAGCAAACATGTTCACTCTAGAAATGCTCCTTTACCACGTCATGCCCAGTACTAACCTTCATCTGTGTAATGCATTACTGTGCACATAGATAATATGTGTGCAGCGCACAGTACACCACGGTTGGGGGTAATACATGTTATGCTACCCTAACAATAGTGGGAATTAGGAATCTTTGAATTGATGATGTGCATATTTCTGTTACAGACCTGTGAAGGCTAGCTCGGGGATAACTGGTGGATGTTCAAGATATGCCAATGATGATGTAAAATGTGTATGGCTTCATGAAGCATTGCTGTTTAGACACATGATTTTAGCCTTAGTCTTCACACCTGTTACTCTGCACACTGTGACCAATGTACATTTTTGTGTTACTCCTCACATAGGTACCCTGTGAGAGAGAGGAGACGGCAGCCTCCAGTCTACCATCCATTTCCAGACCTACACACCATGGAAGAGTGACATATCATCCAGAGGTTCCGTTTGAATCTGCAAACAATCCTGGATCTATGTCTTCAGTTGGAGCCTGACCACCTACCTCACCTCAATACCACCACTAGTTAAACTCATGTCAGTTTTCCATTTTCGGGCCACAGGCTCTTTTCAATTTACTGTGGCTTATTCAGGTGGAATTGATATGATTCACATAGGTACCCCAATATAGGCTCAGGTAGTCACCTAACCTTTCACCTATATTCTCCCCTACCTTTACACTACATAACGGTTCTTGGGACTGACCTTTTACCTAGTTACGATACTGCTTACAGGACGTAGGGTTTTTCCAGAAAACCAGTCTCATCCATAATGCATGAGGATTCTTGGAAACTCAGCAGGACTACCATCTCCTGCATAACTATGTATAAGGGTCATTCCTTCCGTCATCCTAAATCAGATATGACACAGCAAGGTAGAACCCCTGAGGGTACCACTTTGGGTACATAAACACCATATCTTGCTGAGGTAGTCAGAGGAGAAAAGGACTTCCATTCTGACACACTGACGCGAGACGCTGAGGTTCCGACACGCAGACACTCCAGCTCGCAGTGGTCTGGCATCCCTTGTGGGGTGTCCATCTCGAGACCAAGACGGGGTCCTACAGTCTCTCACTTCAGGTAATGGGGTTGAATTTATCCTAGAGGGATTCTTGGCTTTATACCTACATACATACTAGGTACACTTAGGTACATCTAGTTAGGGTCGCATCGTAGGAGTACGCATTTACTACTGTCATGTATATACTTACCTGTATTCATTGTTATAGCACGATGGTAGAAATCTACCACCCTTTTACTCTGTTAGTGCTTCTAATCATTTATATCTGTTTCTGTTTAAGGGTTGTTTTAGCACACCTATTTTACACTAGAATGACGCTGGTTCAATAAATGCTTATTGAAAAACGTCCCCATCGTTTATTCTGTGAGAAAGTGAGCACGAGTGACTGAGCGAAAAGTATCGCACGGTTTCCACGATCCTGAGGGATCAGAGTTGTCATGTTCGATAGTTGCCAAGAACTATTCTCTCCTTGGTAAGGTTTCTAGTGGCACCGTGAGCTAGCTGGTATACAGGCTTACATACCCGGTGGGGGTGTCTAGAATCAGTCCGGACACCAATCCTACAGTGTATGTTGTCTAAACGTGCAGGTCCTATATAGGTTTATAGGAACTACACGACAGAATGTTGCAACCTTTGTTCAGCCAGGTCCTCACTGAGGTGCTAGCAGCACTTTTGAGATATGTGGGAAGCTATATCCAGTTCCCCAGAAATCAGGATTGAGCCACAGTGAAGGTAGAGTTCTATGTATTTGGTCACATCCCACATGTAATTGGACCCATTGATGGCACCCCTATTGCCTTAGTACCCCCACACAACAGGGAGAAAGTCTACTGGAACAGGAAGAACTTCCATTCTCTCAAAGTGCAAGTTGTCTGCCTACTGGATTTGTACATCTCAAACGTCTGTGCCAGATTCTCAGGATCTGCACATGATGCCTTCATACTGTGGAACAGCACCATACCCCAGCTGATGTCACAACTACTACCGAAGAGGGCCTGGCTTGTAGGTAAGTGTGATCTATCCTCACTTTGTGTGGCAAATGTCAGGCAGTATGATCTGAAATTGTGTAATTAAATGTAGCCCTTCTATTTATCTTCCATCTAGGAGACACAACGTATCCCAACCGGCCATGGTTGTTGGCACCGCTGAGGAATCCTACAGCACATGGGGAAGTCTGCATCATGAGGCCCATGGAAGAACACAGCAGCCAGTGGAGCAGGCTTTTTTGCTCCTGAAAGCCAGAGTCAGATGCCTGGACAAGACTGGGGGAGCCCTCCTCTACCCACCCAGGAAGGTGTGTAAGGTCACTGTGCCCTGCTGGACACTCCACAACAGTGCCCTGCGACTACACACAGAACTCATCCACACCATCATTCATACTCTTACTTCCTCAAGGTGCGTCTCTCTCCGTCTGCCTAGGTGTGTTAGCTCCTCTTCTCCAATCTTACAGCAAGCAGCCAAAAGGCCCACATGAAGCGAACATCAGGCACTTTATTGCATGGAGCCTCCAGGCAACTGCCCGGACACCGGAAACGCCCTGAACAAGCGTGTCAACACGCGTGCAACTAATTAAGCAATTATGATGACCTATTTAAGGTAACGCTCTCACCCTTCTCCTTTCTACATCGAGGAAGAGGAGCTAACACATCTAGGCAGACGGTGAGAGACACACCTTGAGGAAGTAAGAGTATGAATCATGGTGTGGATGAGTTCTGGTGTGTAGTCAACCCGACTTCCCAAAAAAATACTAAACGTACGTTTATCTTCCAATCAATATAATTTTCTTCCAGAGTGTGACTACAGGGTTCTCTCTATTACCCTCATCCCATGGGTCATTTAGGAACCTCCATTGGGGTAAGGTCGCGAGCTGGTCTCACACTATTGTGTAAAAACTACTGTGTGTCTCACGTTTGCAGTGACACGTGTCTGAACACTCAATAGCCACTATATATATATATATATATATATATATATATATATATTCCATATGAAGCTGCTCGCTTATTGAAAACACCTCACACAACGTTGTACTTCACCTTGATTTATTGGCAGGCAGCAGCAAACTTGAACGTGCCCTCACAACGAAGTTTTAGCACCTTTCTCGCCATACGCGTTTCGGAAACAGCTTTCCTTAATCATTGGCTTGGCATTCGGGGGAAGGCAACAGCGTGCATTGTTTCTCAGGTGTTCTTAAATGGTTATGGAAGTCCAAAATTGTTTTGAATCCTTCGTGGACTTCCATAACCAGAATGCACAGCGAACTCACGCCCAGGTGGGCGGGGATTAACTATTTAAGAACACCTGAGAAACAATGCACGCTGTTGCCTTCCCCGAATGCCAAGCCAATGATTAAGGAAAGCTGTTTCCGAAACGCGTATGGCGATAAAGGCGCTAAAACTTCGTTGTGAGGGCACGTTCAAGTTTGCTGCTGCCTGCCAATAAATCAAGGTGAAGTACAACGTTGTGTGAGGTGTTTTCAATAAGCGAGCAGCTTCATATGGAATATATATATATATATATATATATATATATATATATATGCATGATTTGTAATGTTTATTGTGCTCTGACCGGCTACTACTCAGATAGATTCTGATATCTCTCTGTTGGCAATCTCATTTTGAATTACTGGTTTAACGAAACTCATACAGGTAGAGGTTGACATAGGTCACCCCACCCAGTGGTTATTTCGAACCAACCTTGGTAAGATAGGAGTCCACTTATTTTTCCCATCCTGATGAATGCTGCGGACCCTTAGGACCATTTAGGCAGAAACATGCCGACGACCACAATCACAGTGGTGATGGGGAACTAACTCCCCCATTCCCCACATTTTATTTAATACCAAGTACTTGCCCGTTTAATAATTGTATTGTGGCTTTTACATTGGTTTTTTAAAACCACTCACATTTTCACGGGCCCCCACTTACATTTAGAAGTGCCTCCCTGTCTCCAGGTGTAGGCCCGCTCTCTACCAAACGGAGTCTCTAGAGAGCGAGGACTGCCAATGATGAAGCATGACACCTGGTGGTGTGTGAGAAGAGTCCTTCACTTTTTTTGAGATGCCTGGTACTCCACCAAGTACCTTGTAAACTCCTAGTCATTTCCCTTCAGGGTAGCTTCTTTTGTGTATACACAACAGATACACCCTTAGGATGACATTGGTCCCAGTGTCAACTATGTCTACTGCTATTGACTCCTGGCAAGCACATGTGGTTCACCTGATCCCACCGCCTTTTACTGTTTAGTTACAGGAAATGGAGACATCACCTGCTTACCAGTGCTTGTGAATCTTCACAAGTATGCATTGCTGCTGACACACCTTGAACGGAGTCTTTGCTCCGTGTCGTGGGGGGGTACCATCCTTGCTCTGCCCCTCCTACTGCCGCGGTAGGTCTCTGAGCAGGCGGGTCAGATCGAGAGTGCTCCGCTACAGGTGTGTGCGACGCCTCAGTCAACCACCTACCCGCCGCTGTATGAAACACAGCTGGGGCATGGCTGTCCTGCTAAAGAATGCCAGTATTGCATGCTTCTACAAGTGCTATTCAATACTGCTTTGTATGGCACAATTTTATGCCATATTTCTCTTTATATCTTTCTCCTCTAGGTTAGTTATTGTACATCCTGCAGGTACACCTTTTAAGGTACTTAGGTGCTCATTAGGATGGCGGAAGGACCGCCACCGCCAGCCCGGCAGTGGCGGTCCTTCCCACATCCGACCGCGATTTTCCCACCGCCAGATTATGATGGCGGTGGGATCCAGACTGCGACCGCGGCAGATGCAAAGTCTGTCCGCCATGGAACCGCCACAGGCAATCGTTGCGATTGCCTGGCAGAGCGGTCTGCAGCAATGAAATTCGGTGCCTAGCAGGCACCGTCCGCCAGATCTCGATGCTGTCTCCAGCCAGCCTTTCCATGGCGAATAAACCGCCATTGAAAGGCTGGTGGAGATTGGTTTTGGGGGCCCGTTGCGGGCCCCCCTTGTGTTGGGGGGAGGTGTGGGTGCACTGGGGGGGTACCCATGGTACCCTCCAACATTTCACTGTACCAAGTGGCAGGCACCATGTGGTGCCTGCCATGTAGTGCACTGAAATGCGCTACATGCCATTTTGATTTCGCGGCAAGTGCTGCTGTCAGTAATACCTGCCGCAATGTTAAAATGCAAGATACGACCGCCATGGTGGCCGTCGCATCCTGATTTGGTGTGCGGGACTGCTGCATGTATTGCGGACGGTCCCGGTCTCCAACACGATGGCGGATGGACTCCAGTCCGTCCGCAATTGTAATGAGCCCCTTAGTGTTTGGACACTGTTTGTTCAATCCTGGTCCCAAACACTGTGTAGATTAGTTATGTTTCCAATCCTGACGAATTGCCCCATATCAAATATCTTGACTATATGATGTCATGAAACAAGTTGACCTTATGATAAGTCACCAGTGATCTTTGTCTCCACTGGCGACACCATGTTTTTAATAAGACAGGCATACTCACAGATTAAAATTTTATTTGAGATTTGCCAAGTCTTTTTTAATTCACTACTCACTACACCAACACCCGCGTTTGTCAATCTACACAAAGGGCCCCACACCTGCACTTCACATCACAGCTTTGGAAAAAGACCTCCGGTAAAGAGCCACCTTGAGGGTGCACATCGGGCATTGCAGTGCCTGCGCGTCAAGGAGCGAGCTCGATGATGAAGCACGACACCCACAAGGATATGTGAGGGCCCTATTTCCAAAAAGGAACCACTCCCCATCTAGTGGCTCTACTGACTAGTAGTCAGTTCAATCTCACTTTAACAACACATGACGCACGGTTAGTGCACCACAGCTGTTGGCAACATATATTTGGGATGGACCCTACATGAACATACTGACACGTATCATGGGTCCTGGATTGGTATTTAGACAGAATATAAAAAAAAAATATCCCCATGCCAAAATATCAAGTCTAAAATATTGTGATATGGAAATATCGTCAGTGAGAATATTGATTTCAAGAATATCGATTTTAAGGTAAGAGATATCAATTTTTGAAATATAGAAGTCATTAATGTCATTGTTTAAAATATTGTTTTTTAATTAGTGTTCTGTATTTTAGTACATATTCTAAATGTATGTGATGAAATTGTTGTGTATAACTATTGTTTATGTTTTTTAATATATGTGTTACATTTTTAGTAGTTATTAAATTAAATTTAATTAAATGTTGTGTTGTTTAGTTCCGTAGCAGGTTGTGGGTTTATAGGGGAATAGGGTGGGAAGTAATTTAATTATAATAAATTAATGTTTTTTTTAATAATAATAATTTAATTGATATTTAATTGGGTTAATTGTGCTTTTAATCTTTCGGGAGGAAATTTGGTGTGTGGGTTGTGGGGTTTATAGGGCTAAAGGGTGAGAGGTAATTTATTTTTAATTCATTATCAATTAGTTGTTAATGATTAATTAATTGGTAATTAATTATGTTAATTGTGTACATTTTTAGGTGTGAGTTGTGGGGTTATAGGGGTAAAGCATGGGAAGCAATTTATTTTTAATTAATAATTAGTTGTCAAGTAACATTAATTAATTGACAATTAATTGTGTTTATTTTGTAATAAAAACATTTTTAGGAGCGGATTGTGGAGTTTATAGGGGTAAAGGGTGGGAATTAATTTGTAATTAGTTGTTAAATACTATTAGTTGGAAATTAATTTTAATTGTGTAATTAATCTCTTTAAAGTTGAATTTTAGGTGCGGGTTGTGGGGATTATAGGAGTAAAGTGTGGGAAGTGAATTAATTTTAATGGATTATAATGTGTTTTTTTCATTAATAATATTTGTTTAATTGATAATTAATTATGTTAATTGTAAACATAATTTTTTTTTTTAGGTTTTGTAGGGGTATGGGGTGGGAAGTAAATTAATTTCAAGCAATTAATAATTATTTATTTAATTAATGTTAATTATTAATTTAATAATTAATTATGTTAATTGTGTAAATAATATTTTGTTAAATGTTATGAGTGTGTTGTGGTATTTGTGGGGTATATTGTGGGAAGTACATTAATTATAATTAATTTATATTCAATTAATGAAAATGAGTTTGTTGAATATTTTTTAGGTGCAGGTTGTGAGTTTTGTGGTGTTATAGGGTGGGAAGTAACTAAACTAGATTTATGTAATAATGAATCTTTTTTTAATAAATAATTTCTAAATAAAAATATTTATTTGTATGAAAATTATTCTTGCATTTTATTTATAATAATATTTGTAGGTATTTGTGATATGTATTTAACACTGTAATATGTTTTTATTTTTAAATTTGTTTAATATTAAATATTTTTTTATTTGATTTTTCAACATATTTATATATTTTTAATTTACTTTGTGTTTAAATAAATTTTTGGTTGAAAATATTTTGTTTGTTTTTAGTGTTGAACTGACTGGAGTGGGAATAGTAAATTTTACCCCTCCGCTATCCAAGACTATCCTTACTGTTGCATTTATTAGAGTGGGAACAGTACATTTTACCCATACGCTGTTCAACACTTTCCCTACTGTTGCACTTGTTGGCGTGGGAATAGTACATTTTATCCCTCAGCAATTCAACACGTTCTCTACTGTTGTACTGACTGGAGTGGGAAGTGTCACTTTACCCCTCTGCTATCCAACACTTTCCCTACTGTTGCACTTATTGGAGAGGGAATAGTAAATGTTACCCCTCTGCAATCCAACCCTTTCTCAACTGTTGTAGTGATTGGAGTGGGAATAGTGAATGTATCCCTTCGCATTCCAACAGTTCTCCTACTGTTGTACTGGCTGGAATGGGTACAGTAAATATTACCTATCCGCAACCCAACACTTTTAAAACTGTTGCATTTATTTGAGGGAGATTTGTAAATTTTAACCAGTTTACTATATTTGTGTTGTGTGACGAGGGAGTAGTAAATTTTTTATGTATTTATTTTAATAGTTTGTGTAGGTAAAATTTATAGTGGGAACAGTATATGTATTAAATTTTATATTTTATAATTTATTATATGCTGTTATCATTTATGTTATGTTTTTGTTTATTTTAAATTATATATATTTGTTTTTATAGTATTTTTAAATTATGATATAAATTAAAGTTATTAGTGTCATAACTTTTTTTGTAAGTAGATATATGTAAATATATTTATTAATTATTATATATGTGTTTTACTTTTTTTTTTTTTTTTTAATTAATGTTACTATTTAATATATGTAATGTTTATTATTTTACCATATATATATATATATATATATATATATAAAAATCGATGTTTAATACAACTATACTAATGGCATCAATATTTTCTTCTCGATATTTTTGTACGTACCATTATAAGTATAGGATGTCGATATTTTTGACATTGATATTTTAGTCACAATATTTTGGTATGGGGATATTTTGAGGGTCGATATTTTGTCAGTGAACCGTCCCTGTCAAGCCTTCAGTATGCAGGATGGCCAAGACCTTCTCCTCCCAGGCTTAGGGTTGTAATGGTGCACTAGGGGGGCCACCACCAGTCCTCTGGGCCTCCAGGTGGTGGCTGTTGTACTTGGAAAGTACCCTCAGCCGGAGGCCGCTCCACCTCTTCCTAATGTTAACCTTTGTAGGCAGGGTGGTACCAACAGCATTCACTCTGTGGACTATCTTGTCCCACATTTCCACTTCACTACTGTGAGGAGCATGCTGGACTTGGGCTCGAAAAATGTGTGGCTCTACTCTAATGATTTCAGCCACAATGACTGACAACTCTTGTTCAGTGAAGTTTGGTTATTCATAGCCCTGGGGGAGTACGTGGAGTTCCCCAAGCAGCAGAGTGCATTAGGTTGTGCCATTCGCACTGATTTTTAGCATTGGTGTTTGTCCCACGCTGGACAATCATCGCGAACGGCACTATGGGCAGCGCAAGATGACGCTGCTTCTTTCTGCCGCTCAAGTAGATTTTCTATCAAGCAGCAGCTTCAGGAACACAAACGGATGGTTTCTCAAGGTGAGAGTCGCGACCATCCGCAACCGCCTCGGTTGAGAGATCTCGCTGGGAAGTGGTCTAGTATTGGATTTTCCTTGCTTGTGCTCCACGAGAGAGGAAAAAACTCCTCTCCCTGAACTCCGAGTGCTCCACAGAGTGTGAAAAACTCTGCAAACTCTGCAAAGGGAGTGGATTTCACCGCCCAGGCCTAGTTTTTTTTGGGAGGCATGTTGAATAAAAAAAGTGTGAGTGTGTTAAGAATGAAATACAAACAAGGAATAAGGGCAAAAAGGTGCAAAAATTAAATTACAGGTGGGTGAGAGTGCTAACTGGTAAGATGGGAAAAGGGATGCCTTGACAAAAAATGCTATGGCCCCTGGTGGCTGTGTTCTGGGCTGCAGTTGGGGAGCAAAGGATTGTGGTCCAGGATGGGATGTGTTTTATAGTGTGATTTGCAGGCATCTTCACTTGCCAAAGCACATCAGGTGTGTTTTGGGGACACCTCAGATGAAGAGGTCCTCAAACTTTTTATCTGGGAAGAGGGTGCAGATGGTAAGCTGGTGATCCCTGAGGGTGGTAGTAAACACTTGCACTCAATTCAGGTGAATGAGATCCCCACCACTGCCCTGAGAGACACAGGGGGCAGTCATCCAATAGTGAATGACAGGTTAGTGGCCCCAGATCAGTATTTTGCAGTATAGGGAAGAAGAGTAAGGGCAATCCCAGGGGAGGCTACTAACAGACCAATGGCCTTAGTTATCCTAGACTTAGAGGGTACCCTTAGGTGGCATAGGGTGATAGTCAGTCCAGACCATCCCCTAGATTCCACCCTAGGCAATGGCCTCCCAGATGTTGGTCTGAACCCAGAAGGGGCAGTCGCCCAGGGCACTCCCCAACCCAAGGATTCTGGAGGTCCTGCCCCTAGGGTTAGGAAACTTAAGCACCAGCATTAAGGGAAAAGGGGAAAAGGTAGGAAAAGAAGGTAACTCTCAGCAAGAGACCCAGGAAGCCAAGGGCATTCTAACTCAGCAAGGGATAACTCCAAAGTTGGCACTGGCAAAGCCTCTCCTGACCCCCCAAAAGTTCTAAAGTGTCAGGCAATGTTTCAGAATCAGGGTGTCACCACTGAACTGCCTGAAGGAGGAGTAGAAGGAGGGTTTCTGCTAACTGAGGCGGTAGCACCACACTGTAACCAGCTAGGGAGGCTCCAAGAACCCACATTTGCGCTTAAGGTAGCCTATCCACCTGCCAGTAGAAAACTCAGGATGTGGTTCTGGACACTGACAGCTGTCAGTAGTCTCTGTTGGGTGCTAGCAGTCATGGCAACACTGTATTTGACATGGAAGACAGACCCTACGTCAAGAAGTAAATTAGACCCTGTTAGGAATTGGGTTTCTGGTTGGCAGAGATATGCACCCTGTCCAAGCAGGAACCACACTCCTAGTCAGGTTAAGTCACCATACACCCTAAATTCACTTGTGCTCACCCTCTGGTAGCTTTGCACAGAGTATCTAAAGTACCTGTGCAACACTTTAAACAGTAACACAGTGAAAACACCACAAAAACACTATATATAGCTTATATTTTTATGAACAAAACAAGACGAAAATGACAAAAATCCAATAACTATAACCAGAGTTATGAATTTTTTAAGAATAGACTGAAATGTAGTGCTTAAAAACATAAAGCGCCAACCAGGGGTAACGGCCAGCGCTAGACCAGGTCAAATCTGAAAGTTCAGGCCAACCACAATGGAGCATGGGTCAGATACAGGGAACAGCCTTGGCCCGCTGAAAAAGTACCTCGAAGGAGTCAACGTTGACGGCAATGCAGTGAGCAGGGAAGGCGATGGGTCGTCGTCAATCCTTACAATGGAGGTGATGAGTCGCTCCGAGTTGCTCAAAGTCGAGGATGCGACTGGAATGGAGACGATGCAGTGAGCAGTCAGCAAAGCAATGTACTCGATTCTTGAAGCCACTGCAATGTGTTGTTGTTGATGGAGATACGCCAGTTCTGTGCTTCGCAAAGACAAAGATGCGTTGGCCAGCCAGAGAAGCGATGTACTCGATCCATGCAGCCTTCAGTGATCGTTAATGGAGATATACTAGTTCTGAGCAGTGCAACTGTGTCGATGCGTTGATTTTTCCTGGAGCAGCACTTTATACCTACTTCCAAGCAGTGAGGTAATGCAGGCCCCTGCAGCGTCTGCAGTGTGGGGGGCAAGGTCCAGGAGGCCTCCTCAGCACAGTACTCTGGCCGGAGAGTTCCTAAAAGAGTCTGAAGGGGCCCCTCCACGTGCCTTGCAGGGGAGCCCCCTCAAGTTTTGTTATGCCAGTGCTTCCAAGGGCCCAGAGCTGGGTTTGCACCACTCGGCAGAGCAAGATTTGCAGCAAACAAAGTCCAGGTGCTGTAGCAGGGGGTGTTAGTCTATGCTGTCCCTGAGACTTAGAACAGGGGTCAAGCCAGCATGCCCTTGAAGTCACTCTGGGTTCAAGTGAAATGGGTCCAGTCCTTCTCAGTCAGGCCAGACGATAGCACGCAGCAGTCCAGCTGCGTCCAGCAGAGTGGCATTCCTTTAGCAGCACAGCAGTCCTTCTTCCTGGCAGAGTCTTCACAGGTCCAGTAGTGCACTGAAGTGGTAGGGTCAGAAGTCCTATTCTTAAACCCAGTGATGCTTTTGAAGTGAGGGGGGACTTCAAAGAAGGGCTTTGAAGTGCACAGAGGTCCTGCCTCTCCAGTCCTGGCTCCAGACTCACTACAGGAGGTATGCACCCCTTTGTTTGGGGACATGACACAGCCTATTCAGGGTTAACTGTCAGCTCCTCCCTCTCAGTCTGCCCAGGATGACACCTCAAGCACACCTAAGCTACCTTTTCTGTTTGGCTGTCTAGAAGGGATGTACACAGTTCAGCCGCCACCTCCCCAGACGTGCACTGGAGAGAGGCTGCAGGCACACAGGACCAAGAGCAGAAAAATGCCATCTTTCTAAAAGTGCAAAAAGAACAATTGATGGATAGAATGCAGAACAATGTCATACATTCACACCAGTACAGAGATCTGGGCCTAAATCCATCGGTTTTTTGCTCCCCATGCCATTCCAGTTTGAACCCAGCCATATGCAAATCAGTCTTGACCCTGTGCCCAATAGGAACAGTCCAGCCCGAACTGCCAGGCCAGGTCCTCTCTGGACTGGAAATAAGCATCCTAGGACCGGTTTCAGGGTTACACCCCTTATCAGCCAGGATAGCTTGACTCCAGCGGCATGGAGAGCACAGGACCCACATCTGGGCATACCCCATCGCACTCGGAGTGACAAATGCAAAAAGGACAATTGCTTGACAGAATGCAGAACAATGTCATACATTCACCCCAGTACAGAGATCTGGGCCTAAATCCATCGTTTTTTTGCTCCCCATGTTATTCCAGTTTGAACCCAGCCATATGCAAATCAGTCTTGACCCTGAGCCCAATTGGAACAGTCCAGCACGAACTGCCAGGCCAGGTCCTCCCTGGAATGGAAACAAGCATCCTAGGACCGGTTTCGGGGTTTCACCCCTAATCAGCCAGGATAGCTTGACTCCAGTGGCATGGAGAGCACGGGACCCACGTCTGGGCATACCCGTCCCACTCGGGATGACAAATGCAAAAAGAACAATTGATGGACAGAATGCAGAACAATGTCAAACATTCACCCCAGTACAGGTTGGATGGATTTAACCCAGATCTCTTGACTGGGGGTGAATGTTTTGATTTGTTCTGCATTCCTTCCATCAATTGTGTGTCTTTTGCTTTATCTTTCTAAAAGTGGCATTTTTAAAAGGGTAATGATAAATTCGACTTTTCCTGTAAAGAGGATTTATCATTACCATTCAAGTGATATGAACATGACAGGTCTACTCCTTTCAATCAGGAATTACAGCTATTATTATGTGTAATAAGTAACTCCCAATGTTAACGTATAAGAGATGTAGGCCTCACAGTAGTGAAAAACGAATTTGGGTGTTTTTCACTACGAGGACATGCAAAACCCAAAAGTACCTGTCCTCCCTTTTGATTACACAGCACTCTGTCCTCTGGGCTACCTAGGGCCTACCTTAGGGGTGACTGAGTTGGCAAAGTTGTGTAAAGTGCACACACAGGCTCGGCAGTGGCAGGCTTAAGACATGTTTAAAGGACTAGTTGAGAGGATGGCACAATCAGTGCTGCAGGCCCACTAGTAGCATTTCATTTACAGTCCCTGGGCACATGTAGTGCACTTTACTAGGGACTTATAGGTAAACTAAATATGCCAATTGTGAATAAGTCAATCAAACCATGTTTAGGGGAGAGAGCACATGCACTTTAGCACTGGTTGGCAGTGGTAAAGTCCTCGGAGTCCTAAGGCCAACAAGAAGAATTCAGCAAACTTAGAGGCAAGTAGGTAATAAGTTTGAGGGAAGACCACCCTAAGGCTGACAGGTCGAACAGGCCCCCTAATCTCTGTTTGTCTTGGTGTGGTTGCTCAATTGTTGGGTGACCTCGTTGGATAAGCTAGGATAAGCTGGCTAAGGTAAGGTTAGGCGAGGTGGGCACCTCACTACCCAAGGTAAGAGTGGAGGAGAGTAAAAACACAGCTTCAGCTAAGGTCCAGTTTAAATTGAGTCCTGTCATAGTTGAGGTGGGTCGGTTCCCCAGAGGCAATGACCCTGATGAAAGGATGTGAGGCAGAGAAGGCTGCAAGAAGACACAAAACAGGAATAAATTAGTAGCAAGGGGGTGATGAACATGACAAAAAATAATGGAACGGATTAATTGTGACACGAACATCATTGTTAATGCCTCCAGTTAATAAAATTCAAACAGGAACTGATATCACAGGAATAGTCTCAACTTCATCTTGATTAGAGAAACTTAGACATTAATCTTTGTACATACCACCACCTTGAAAAGAGCATTTCTTACAACATTTACATGGCTCTATTGCACCAATGTGTGACATTTTCAAGTCTTATGAGGACACCTTGAGTAACAGTACAACACAAATTTAGTTATTGACCAAATGCAAAAAATCAGCCACTGCAGTACAAAGTATAAGACTAAGTTGGCTGTTAAAGTACATTCAGGTATTGGAATTTCTCCAAGCAGTACCAACAACATCACCAGCAACTTACCCAGCAGCTAGTTGACTACGCAAAAGCACTCAAGTTTACCAAAACATGTGCAAAGATCTCATCAATGCCGCCATTTATTTTATGCACTCTCACCTGGAGTCCCAAATTTTGAATAAATTAAAAAAACTAAAGATACCATAACTCAAGGTATTTTATGTGGCCTGAATGTGGTACCCGCACATGGGAAACTTGAACTCTGAATAAGTGCCTGAGCAGTAAATGACAATGGGACAACCTTTCTCACTTTTCATCATCAGGAATTCTATGCCAGCATGATAGACCAGGTGTCAGCACTGCCTTCCATTAAGGTGATGCAACCATCTCTCCTACAGCCTGATTCAGAATGCCATCCCTTCAGGCCCTGTACCAAATGTTCCTCCAAGAACCGGCAGCACTCCATCCCTTCAGGCTTTTGCAGCACTGACTGCTTCTCTCCAACTTCATGCAGGATTCTATCTTGTTCCAACAGGCCTCTACATGTGTGGGTATGTGATTGGGTGTATGAGAGGTTGTATGGGGGTGTGATTGGGTATGTGAGGGGTTCGGTGGATGATGTCATCAGTGATGTAATTTAAGATGTCATCAGTTATCTCACTGACCATGTCAAGAGTGATGTAATATGTGCGGTCATAACCAGTGCATTGTGGGGGCATAAGTTATAGTTATCTCAGGTAACTATTACTGCTGAAATTCTATGGTTTTGTATGTGAAAAACTGAGCCTATAACTATAACTCGCGCACCCACAATGCATTGTTTGTGGCATCACATAATACAACACTCATAACACGGTCAGTGACATCACTGATCACAGCTCAAATGACATCACTGATGATATCATCCACACAATCGCCGACATACCAACTCACACCCCAATATAACCTTTCCTACACCCACTCCAACTTCCACACTAGCATTCTCAAAACCATTGAGACACCCATACCCATACTTACACACCCACTCACTGATTCATAGGACTACACACACATCAACTCAGTCACCCATACAGCCACTCATAACCAACTCACTGACCAATACAGCCACTAATATATCCACTCATACACCCATACAGCCACTCACACACTGTCAGTCACACATAGAGCTACTCACACACCTAGTCACTCACACATAGTCAATTACACAGCCACTTACTCACCTATACAGTTATACACACACCCACTCACATATTCATACAGCTACTAACACATACTCACCTATACAGTCACTGACACAAGCACACACTCTCCCATACGCCACTCCCGCAATCACTCAGTCACACATAGTCACTCATATACTCCTAACACTCAACTATACTGCCCTTCACAAATGCAGTTACTCACCCATATACCACTGACACATCCATTCACTCACTGACACAGCCATACACACACTCAGTCACCCATACAGCCCCTCACAGATGCACCCACTAACCTATACAGCCACTGACTCACCCACTCACTCATCCATGCAGGCAGTCACACAGCCCCTCACCCACCCACACAGACACTCATACAGGTACTTAACCAATCAATCACCCATTCAGCCACTCACGTACCCACTCGCCAGCACATACAGCCACTTAGACACCAACTGACAGACTGATACAGACAGTCGCATAACCTAGTCATTCACCCATACATTCACTGAGACACCTAATCACTCACTTATACAGTAAGTCACAAACCCACTGAATCCTTCATACAGGCACTTATACACCCACTGATTCACCAATACATCTTGATATATATATTTAACACTCATAAACATTTTAGAAACAGTCACTGGATGATGTCATCAGTGAAGTAACTGACCATGTCATGAGTGATTTCATATGAGAGGTCATAAGTAGTGCATTGCAGGGGCATGAGTTATAGTTAGCTCAGCTAACTACAACTGCTGGTTTTGTACGAGTGAAATGTCAGCCTAACTATAACGTCCCTGTAACATTTGGTTTTTTCAGTAAACTCAAAAAAATCCTTAACAAATTTTTGATGGCCTGACATGAAAGAAGGATCATTTGATAATAAATGATTACATTTCTATCGGGGGGTTTTGGTATGGGGAGGAAGAACATCAGAGCCAGGCCAGACTGGGGCATGGTCTGAAATCAGAAGGGATCCAATATCGGAATTAACTAAACCTTGGGTCTAAGAGCAACTTATAAACAAATAACCAATTATGTATTCGGATTGATGTGACGGCTAAAAAAAAAAAAGAGTATTCTCTAAAATCAGGATTAAACAATCTCTTTTTTTGTGTGTATTTTCTGTTTATTGAAATCAAGGTATGACATTTGAAGAAGACATTTACACACACAATGGCAATATAGCGATGGTACAGGGGTATGCAGAGCAAACTAATGACAGAACAACAACTGCAGTCACATTTCTGACGTGTTCAGACCTCATTTGTAGTATCTTCCTTCAACCTCGGGGGTTCGCATATCCCTCCCCTGTAGGTGTTCCATTTTTCCCAAACCTGCGACCATTTATTGGGGCACCCTCTGGCTTCATATATGGTCTTTTCCGTGACCATACACCAATCCATATCTTTACCCCACTCCTCAACACACGGCGGGCTCTGAGCCTTCCACAATCTTGCGATGTTCCGCTTTGCCACCATCAACCCCAAAGTTACCCATGTCCGCTCCTTGGAGTTTAAGTCAGTAGGGCCCCAGGCGTTAAGGATGGCCAGCTTTATATTGCAATCTATCTCCTGCCCCAACACCCCTTCCATAAGTCTCAATACCGCCTCCCAATACCCCTGGATAATCGTGCATTCCCAGAGTGTATGAATAAAGGCGCCCTTCTGCCCGCATTGTCTTGAACAGCCACTATTTGAACTATAAGGATTAAACAATCTCCATGAATCTTTGATGCATTTCTTTTTAGAAGGCTTTATAAGAGTTATTTATGGGCAGTATACACAATATGTGGTATGCATGTTATAATCATACAGTAGACAGGTACAAGGTAGCCTCTTTACAGTTAGCTACTAAAAGGGATAGTCTATGGTTACAAGTTACTAATTATTTGTCTCAAATTGCTGCTTAGTTTACCCCTTGTGCTACTAAGTAATGCATGCAACACTGGGAGTCATCAATAAAATACATTTTGGTTTAAAGGTTGTGTAAGTCAAATGTAAAATCTATTTTGATAAGATGTTACAGTTTTTATTTATTGTCTGTTTCTTATACATTACTGGTTTTCTATTCCCTTCTCTTTGACCTATGCTCTTCCTCTCTCTCTTTTTTTCTTTCGCTTCTATTCCTCGTCTTTTCACTTATATATACTATGAAGGAATCACCTCGCACCACTTCAAGAGACTACAGACAATACAGAATGAAGCAGCCAGACTCGTCCTAAACCTCTCCAAGTAGTCCCACGTTACCCCCACCTCAGGAAGCTTCACTGGCTGACTTGAGTGGTCTGCTATAGAAAGGCTATCACAGGAGCACACAGACATGACAAAAGCACTTCTCCTTTTTGAACTTTTTCCCCTCAGACCAAGTCGGACTCAATGATGATATCCCTGGGGGAGCTTACTGACTGGCTAATAAACACCCCCTGCCCGGGCTGGGTTTGGCTTGGGAGACTCAGGAATATACACAGACATGGCAACACAATTACAACTGCAGGTCGGATAATTGAATGTTGAGCCATAGACAATAAGTAACATCTAGGTCAAGATGACTTTTGTGAAAGCGTCTGTTTGCCAATTATCAGTATAATTTCTTTTGCAGCGGTTTGCAATGTTACACATATAAGAAATCATGTGATCTGTTTTTGGTTTAGTAATGTAATTACAAGTTACCACCTGGGAGGTTGGTGTTTGGCTTTAGGCATTCCTGCCTGTCTAGCTTCCGGTGATGCAATAAAATAAATTCTAAAGGAACAGCTGGGATACCACAATATTATTATTCAATCAATCAATCAATCATGTCACTTATAAAGCGCACTACATACCCGCGAGGGTCTCAAGGCGCTGGGGGAAGAGGGGGGTGGTGCTGCTACTGATCGAAGAGCCAGGTCTTGAGGAGTCTTCTGAAGGCCAGTAGGTCTTGGGTCTGTCGGAGGTTGGTGGGGAGGGTGTTCCAGGTCTTGGCGGCGAGGTGGGAGAAGGATCTGCCGCCGGCGGTCGTTTTCCGGATGCGGGGGACTGTGGCGAGGGCGAGGCTGGTCGAGCGGAGCTGGCGGGTGGGGTTGTAGAAGCTGAGTCGTCTGTTGAGGTAGGCTGGTCCGGAGTTGTGGAGTGCTTTGTGTGCGTGGGTGAGGAGCTTGAAGGTTATCCTCTTGTTGACAGGGAGCCAGTGCAGGTCTCTCAGGTGGGGTGTGATGTGGCTGCGTCGGGGGATGTCGAGGATAAGACGTGCAGAGGCGTTCTGGATGCGTTGCAGCCGTCTCAGGAGCTTAGCCGTCGTTCCTGCGTAGAGGGCGTTTCCGTAGTCCAGCCTGCTGGTGACGAGGGCCTGGGTGACTGTTTTTCTTGTTTCGGTGGGGATCCACTTGAAGATCCTGCGGAGCATTCGGAGGATGTTGAAGCAGGATGAGGAAACGGCGTTGACCTGCTTAGTCATGGAGAGGGTGGGGTCGAGGATGACCCCTAGGTTGCGTACGTGGTCGGTGGGTGGCGGGGCTGTTCCCAGTGATGTTGGCCACCAGGAGTCGTCCCAGGCTGAAGGGTTGGAACCAAGGATGAGGACCTCCGTCTTGTCCGAGTTCAGCTTCAGGCGGCTGGTCCTCATCCATTCGGCGACGGCCTTCATTCCTTCGTGGAGGTGGGCTTTGGCGGTGTGAGGGTCTTTGGTGAGGGAGAGGATCAGCTGGGTGTCGTCGGCGTAGGAGATGATGTTGAGGTTGTGCTGTCGGGCGACGTGGGCGAGGGGTGCCATGTAGATGTTGAACAGCGTTGGGCTGAGGGAGGAGCCTTGGGGTACGCCGCAGATGATCTTGGTGGCCTTGGATCGGAAGGGGCGAGGCGGACGCTTTGTGTTCTGCCGGAAAGGAAGGATGTGGTCCAGTCCAGGGCCTTCTCATGGATCCCGGCGTCGTGAAGGCGTGTTCGTAGTGTGTGGTGGCAGACCGTGTCGAAGGCGGCTGATAGGTCCAGGAGGATGAGGGCTGCTGTTTCTCCGTTGTCTAGCAGGGTCCTGATGTCATCGGTGGTGGCGATGAGGGCGGTTTCGGTGCTGTGGTTGCTGCGGAAGCCGGACTGGGAAGGGTCCAGGATGTTGTTCTCCTCGAGGTAGCGGGTCAGTTGTTTGTTGACGATTTTCTCTGTGACCTTCGCGGGGAGCAGAGAGATGGGTCGGAAGTTCTTGAGGTCCTTGGGGTCTGCCTTGGGTTTCTTGAGTAAGGCGGTGATCTCGGCGTGCTTCCAGCTTTCCGGGAAGGTTGCTGTCTCGAAGGAGATGTTGATTATTTTCCGGAGATGGGGCGCGATGGCTGTACTGGCTTTGTTGAAGATGTGGTGAGGGCACGGGTCTAGCGGTGAACCGGAGTGGATGGTGTTCATGATCTCGCTGGTGTCCTCGTCGTTGATGTTGGTCCAGGAGAGCAGGCGGTTGGTGGTTGTGGGGGCAGTGGTCTCGGTGGTTGCCGGGGCGGTCGTGGTGTTGAAGCTGTCGTGGATGTCGGCGATTTTGCGGTGGAAGAAGGTGGCCAGTGAGTCGCACAGGTCTCGCGACGGCTGGATGTCGTTGGTGTTGGAGCTGGGGTTGGAGAGTTCCTTCACGATGTTGAAGAGCTCTTTGCTGTTGTGTGCGTTGTTGTCTAGGCGGTCTTTGAGTGAGGCCCTTTTGGCGGATCTGATGAGGTGATGGTGACTGCGGGTGGCGCTCTTGTGGGCGGCGTAGCTGTCCGCTGTCCGTTCGTGGAGCCAGATCTTCTCCAGTTTTCGGCATGTTCGTTTGGAGGCATGGAGGTCTTCGGTGAACCAGGTGGCTTTCTTGCTGGTGTGGCTGTTGGGCGGATTCTTGAGCGGGGCGAGGGTGTTGGCGCAGTCGTCGATCCACTGTCTGAGGTTGCGGGCGGCGGTGTTGGGGTCGGAGGGTTCGGCGGGTGGGCTCAGGGCGAGGTTGTGGTTAGCTGGTCTTCTGTGACTCTGCTCCAGCAGCGGTGAGGCATTTGTTCGGTGCGGTGGTGCGTGGTGGGCTTCCTGTAGGTGAAGTGGATGCAGTGGTGGTCAGTCCAGTGGGGTTCGGAGGTGTGGTTGAAGGAGACGTGTGGGCTTGCGGAAAAGATGGAGTCTAGCGTGTGGCCGGCGGCGTGGGTGGGTGTAGTCACGAGCTGTCTGAGTCCGAGGGTGGCGAGGTTGTCGATCAGGGTGGTGGAGTTGGTATCCTTGTTGTTCTCGAGGTGGAAGTTCAGGTCCCCGAGGAGGATGTAGTCCGTGGAGGCGATGGCGTGTGTGCTGACGAAGTCAGCGATGGAATCGCTGAACTGTGGTCGGGGTCCGGGGGGTCTGTAGATGAGGGTTCCTCTGAGGGTGGTGTTGGGATCGGTGTGGATCTGGAAGTGCATGTGTTCGGCGGTGCTGAGGGTGTCATCGGTGTTGGTTGAGACTCTGAGGGTGTTCCTGTGGACGATGGCGATGCCTCCGACGACTCCGTTGGTGCGGTCCCTGCGGGTGATCTTGTATCCGTCCGGGATGGCAATGGCGATGTCGGGGGCTGAAGCGGGATTCAGCCAGGTCTCCGTCAGGAATGCGACGTCTGGGGAGGTTGAGTCGAGAAGGTCCCAGAGTTCGATGGCGTGTTTGCGGGCGGAGCGGGTGTTGAGGAGGATGCATCTGAGGTAGTTGAGTTCTTTCCTGGGCGGTGGTTTGGCGGGGCGGGTGCTGGCGAAGCTGCAGTTCCGGCAGGTGAAGGGCCCTTGGGTGCGCTTCGGGGTGGCCTGGTAGCAGGCGTGATCTTTTCCGGGGATGAGTGCGTGGAGGGTGCTGGCGTCGTATCGGCGTCTATTGATGTGGCGGGCGCGGGGGATGCCCGGACCAGGGGGTCTGGCGCTGGGCGCGGACGGGCGCAGACGGGCTTGCCCTAGGCGCGCCCGCTGCGCACGTCCGCTGCGCGGCCGCCATAAATGGGGAGGTGGGAGGGAGGACAGGGAATGGGGCAGCGAATGGGCAGTGAGGGGGCGGGGCCGCAGGGGCGCAGCGGCGGGAAACAGGCACAGAAGGGAAAACGAGCACAATCAGGGCATCAAGGGGGCACAGAAAGGAAAAAAAAATGAGCACAATCGGGCAGCAAGGGGGCACAGAAAGGAAAAAACGAGCACAATCAGGGGCAGCAAGGGGGTACAGAAAGGAAAAACGAGCACAATCAGGGGCAGCAAGGGGGGCACAGAAAGGAAAAAATGAGCACAATCAGGGGCAGCAAGGGGGCACAGAAAGGAAAAGCGAGCACAATCAGGGGCAGCAAGGGGGCACAGAAAGGAAAAACGAGCACAATCAGGGGCAGCAAGGGGGCACAGAAAGGAAAAACGAGCACAATCAGGGGCAGCAAGGGGGCACAGAAAGGAAAAACGAGCACAATCAGGGGCAGCAAGGGGGCACAGAAAGGAAAAACGAGCACAATCAGGGGCAGCAGCAGGGCACACAGACGGAGCTGTGTGGTGGGGGAGCGACCTACCAGTCAAGGTCAGGGGTCGCTCTCTTCACCACGCAGCGGCCGCCATAAATGGGGAGGTGGGAGGGAGGAGCAGGGAATGGGGCAGCGAATGGGCAGTGAGGGGCGGGGCCGCAGGGGCGCAGCGGCGGGAAACAGGCACAGAAGGGAAAACGAGCACAATCAGGGCATCAAGGGGGCAAAGAAAGGGAAAAAAAACTAGCACAATCAGGGGCAGCAAGGGGGCACAGAAAGGAAAAAACGAGCACAATCAGGGGCAGCAAGGGGGCACAGAAAGGAAAAACGAGCACAATCAGGGGCAGCAAGGGGGCACAGAAAGGAAAAAACGAGCACAATCGGGCAGCAAGGGGGCACAGAAAGGAAAAACGAGCACAATCAGGGGCAGCAAGGGGGGCACAGAAAGGAAAAACGAGCACAATCAGGGGCAGCAAGGGGGCACAGAAAGGAAAAACGAGCACAATCAGGGGCAGCAAGGGGGGCACAGAAAGGAAAAACGAGCACAATCAGGGGCAGCAAGGGGGCACAGAAAGGAAAAACGAGCACAATCAGGGGCAGCAGCAGGTGAACCTTCATTCACCTTATTAACCATTTGCAACCAATTTTATAAACCACCTAGTCGTCCTAAGGGGGTAGGAGTTGCTCCTTCCCTAGTGGGATTTCGAATCCCCCACTGTAACGGGACTATATTTCCCATAATCCTGTGTACATAACATGCCTTCCGGAACTGGTGCCGCTAAGTTCTAAGCCATGCCCCCGCATTCCGTTGGCAATAGGATGTCTACGGGATGCACCACGCACTGTTAGAGAGTATTTTAGCCGCTCCCTGCCTTGCTCACATTGTACCAAAACCGGCAGAGAGCGGACGGAGTAGGTTCTCCCGTGTGGTTGTCCTTCTGATGAAGTAAGGAGGGGGGGGGGGGGGATTTGGGAACTGTGATCTCGGTGCAAACATACAATCACAATTGGCAGAGTGCGTGGATACTTAAGGGGTGATCTGGTATTTTTCGGCGTAGTTATGAGCATTGTCTACGGAAAAGAAAGAAAAAATTGACAAGCAAATTGACTAATAATGTGTGACCTGTGAATATCCTGAGTCTTCAATTTTTGTAAAATATAACGTGTGAACCGTGCAGAGGAATACTGTTATCTGTCAAGGGACTAACGTGTGTCACCCAAAATCGAGTAGCAGGGTTTAAGTATTTGGAGGCCTACAGTAAATAACACACAAATATTTGCTATGAGAATGTGTATTTTTCCGCTTATACACTAACGGTAATAACATTGGGCCAAGAACACTGTATATGCCCTGGGGCTAATTCTATTTTTACCTGTGACAAGAACCCTACCGTAACGGCCCGCTTTGGCCTTTGGTGAGATACCTAAAAAGATCACAGCCGGAAATTGCACAAGGTACTATCCTAAAGGCTCTACTTTGATAAAAACCTTTGCTGTCCTAATACCTATATGATGTTGGGGTGCTCAGGGAGCCCAGTTCTTAGGTAAAAACTTAGGGGCATATCATCAAGACAATTATCGCCGCTTTAGCGGCCGTTTTCGGCCGTAAAGCGGCGATAATTCTAACGCGGTATTAACAAGGACACGCTAACAGGCTTTAGCGTGTGTTACCTTGTGTCATCACCCATTTCACTAACGCCTTGCATCTCATCGCTAATGAGATGCAAGGTAGGCGTTCCTCACATTCACTACATGGCAAAACATCGATAACGCAGCTTCGCGCTATCATCAAGGATGCCCCATACCCGCGTTGCGACTATGAAAGTCGCGCAAAGACCCAATTAACGCTGGTTTCTAACGCCAGGTTAATTTCTGACTTAGCCATATTGCCCTATGGGGGGTGGATTGTCATGCTAAATCCACCATGGCTTATTAGCAAGGGATTCCCTATCGCTGACATTTTATCGCTGGATTACCAGCGATATTGCAGCATTTTGCCGCTATCGCTGGATATTTTATCGCTTTGCAGATAGGCGTTGATGATAACGCGCTATCTCTGCGATATTATCCAGCGATAGCCGGCGATAATTGTACTCGCGCTAAGTGCACTGAGCGATAATTATCGCGGGGCCTTGTTGATATGCCCCCTGGTGGCTTAAAGGCCTTTACAATGCTGACATAGAAAGAAAGGAACTATCAAACTACCTTATCCTGGATTTATAATTACTGTTGAGTCTATACCCTCACTCAACAGTCTTAAATGAACCTGTTACTAACAACGATGAGAAAAGAGATACATGTTTTTGTGTGTGGTGCCACCTTTATCCCAACCATGGCAGGTGGACATTCACTTATGCTCATTTCATGCTGTCCTTCCTTATTCACTTTTATCCTCTTTATGTCCCCCTCTTTTTAGTGAGTGACTACGAAGGCCACCACCCCTCCTTCTGACCGAGTCTTTGTTATCCCCTAAAATCTAGGGTAAGGAGTAGGTGCTTTAACTTTGATCACTATTATCCTTAGTGGACTTAGTTTACTATGCCAGTTATAGAATTCCTAGAATCCTGGTAAAATGAGTCCATTGCAAGTGGTTATTGGCCTTATTGGTAAGATTGTTTCCACCATAGCTAACATTAATTAAGATCACCCTGTCTTGATCATAGAAGGTTTTCTTGTTCCATTACCCACTCACACTCACAAAATGGGTTGTATATTTGCACATGTTGGGCGATTATGATAAGCATATAGGAGACTTATTATTACAGTCATGTGATTCACCAAGGTGTGCGCTGGGAGAATACGAATCGTGACTGGCACACCTTTACAAGGTACTTTTCCTGTGACTTGCCTCTTTGTATTAACTTTTTTCCCCTTGCAGATACATGATGAATTACAAATGAGAGTATCCCAGGTAGGATTCACTTGGGCACACTTTAGGTGTACTCCCTCTTTAGTTGGTAGGGATATAGGGGGACACCTTATTCTGTTCTAGTGGGGATCCGACAGCCCTGATGAATGTCCCAGAACTCTTTGTCTCTTTGAGTGGGCAGAAACATGTTGGCCTACTGTGAGATGGATTAGACACATTACTCTCTTTAGTGTCCATCAACCTATTTTCATTTAACGTACCTCAGGTCCTCACCAATAAAGGTGATAACCGAGGCACCTGAAGGTATTTTTTATTGAACTGGATCCCACTTTTGTCCTGTAAGTTTTATGTAAGAACTCCCTCCTTTCGCCAAACGTCTTTGCAGAGGTTGAGTCCACTCTGGTAGTACCATCTTACCAGGGTGGGGAGAGGATGCCTATGATGAAGCATGACACAGTGTTGTGCATGAGTCATCCTCTTCCACTAAGGATGGCCTTCTAGACCTTCTTAGATCTCACATGACTTACAACAATTAGATCTCCATGATCATCCACGCTTTCGTTGCTCATTGCACTAATATTGGCAACCTACTTCTTTTGTGGTTATTTTTTCGTCCTGGGGACAGTAGGGTTGCCTTATCTTCCCCTGACTCTCTCTTTTGTGGTTTTTGTTTCTTATACATTACTGGTTTTCTATTCCCTTCTCTCTTCTTTTTTGACCTATGCTCTTCCTCTCTTTTCTTTTTCTTTCGCTTCTATTCCTCTTCTCTTCACTTATATCTACTATGAAGGAATCACCTTGCCCCACCTCAAGAGACTACAGACAATACAGAATGCAGCAGCCAGACTCGTCCTAGACCTCTCCAAGTAGTCCCACGTTACCCCCCACCTCAGGAAGCTTCACTGTCTTCCAGTTCAGAAGAGTTGCCAGTTCAAGATGCTGACCCACGTCTTCAAAGCCCTCCACAACCAGGGATCCGTGTACACCAAACACCGGCTGAACTTCCACCATGCCTCCGGACAACTGCACTCCGCCTCCCTCTGCCTTGCCCACACCCCTAGCATCTGCCGCAACAACAGTGGAGAACGCTCCTTCTCCTACCTCACATCAAAGTCCTAGAATGACCTCCCTCCTCACCTACAGACCTCATACTCTCTACTGGAATTCAGAAGGGGGCTCAACACATGGATGTTCAACTAAGCCTTGACAGTAGCATCTTCATCACCTGAATACCCTTGCCGGTGATTAGCCGCACTTTACAAATCAAGATTGATTGATTATATTATAGAAACTATTTTATACTCCACATTGCTTCAATATTTCGTTATTTGACCTTCATTACTTTTCATTTGGTAAGCGGGGAGAGGATGTGGCCTCACGGCTAGCTTAGTCGACCTCAAATCTGGGCACCAGGTTCGAGTCTCGGCAACAAAGCTCAACATCCAGTGATTCTGGGCAAATCACGTAATCTCCCCGTGCCTAGCAAACATGAATGTGTCCTTATGTAACACAACTGGTGCTCATGAAAAGAGCACTGAATCCTGATACAATTGGGCCAAGTTCGCACTATATAAAACTCAATTAAAAAAATCACTTTGTGTATGCCTTCTATTGTTAACTTGATTTCTTTGTTTGGGGTCCTTTGCCATATATACTGTCTTTGATTAAAAAAACTTAAAACTCACAATAAAGTTTCTTTTTCACTAAGGTTATCAAAACTCTTCTTTTACCAGTGCATTAGATGTTTAGAATTAGGCGGAATATAACTTTGATTAGCCATCCTATCATTTTCCCATGTTGAGGTACGATTAAGTGACTGTTATTCATAATTTGACCTGTTCATGGAAAATATAGTGTTAGCTATACAGTGACAAGCAGTTTTGTTTTCTTATAACTGATCACTGGGTGGTCATACTTTGGGATGTCCTAGCTAATATATAAAAGTAGACTTTCCTACATGTGACACTATTGATTTTTTAAACTGCAGTCGAGCCAGAGGACAGTCATGTCCCCTGAAGTCTTACATTTTTGTCATATATGTGGGTTGTGTAAATACAGATTGCAAATCACATATGACATTTAACTTCCATGCCACTGGTGCATTTTCTGAATCATCTGCTATGACCTTAATTGAAAGTTAAATAAGCCAATTAGGTAAGACCAATGCACAATCCTTGTGTTAGGGGAAAATGAAACATGCCTTGGCAATGTTTAGCAACATCTTAAATCCTGCGAACAAAACAGAAATAAGTGGAGAGACCCATTGGTGTAGGGTGGGTTGCCAGCGCCCGGGGCACAATTTTAAAAGAAAGTAGTGCGCCCCCTAAACTGTGGCCTATTAGCTCAGGAAGTGCCAATGGGCTGCCGGCTAGGGGGTGCAATACTTTCTTTTAAAATTTTGCACCCCTAAGAATTTTGCACCTGGGGCAACTGCCCCTGTGTGCCCCCCCTATGCTATGCCACTGGAGGGACCACAACAAAAATGGTATCCTTTCTTATGCCTCTGATATGTGACTGACTCTTTGCAGTGCTCCCAGCTATTCAGCTACATGGCGAACACAGGACAGGCTCTGCCCCTGCCCTACTGAGGTTTCAGATGCAATTCTGACATGTGACAGACCCTTCGCCTGCTCTGCTGACCTTTCATCGGACGGACTCTGGCCATTTAGTATTTCATTGCTTTGTTGCCCGAGCCTTACTAACTTTTCTACCTACACTGACTCATACGCACCCACTGGCTGTCAGATCTGTGGTTGTTTTAGGACTAATTTCTCTGCAGCTCCAATGAACTGTCAGAAGTGCTCCTCACTCTTATATGACTCTGCCCTAGACCATGTGATTTTACAAGCAGTGAGTCTGTCATGTGACAGACTCTGCAACAGTCCTACAGACTGGTCAGAGGCACATCTGATTTGTGACTGGCTCTGCTGATGTGTATTGACTTTTCACATGGAATTCTCACACTTTTTTCCTGAGACCCACTTTCCATCTATCGCTATCTGCTTCTTTAGTTGTCTTGCTTTCTTTAGATCGCCCTGATTATGGTTCATTACGGATACACAGAAGTCAGAGATCGCCTGGGGCAGTGTTATGCATGAAACACGGGAGCAAAGAAAGCAAGGGGTACACGCGTAGCAGAATTTCAAGTGAAGCAGGGAAACAAGGGAAGCAGAGCACATGTGGAGGAGGGTTACACTTGAGACAGAAGTCCACGTAAAGCATTTGTCACGGGGAACGGGTATTTGTGGGGAGAATGGGTACATGCAGGGCAGATTAACAAGTGAAGCACGGACGCACACGATGCACGGCACATGTGGAGGATGGTTACACATGAAGCAGAACTCCAAGTAAAGCATCAGGCATGGGACACAGGTTACTTGTGGAAAAGTGGAACACGTGTGGAAGAATTACAAGTAAAGCACAGAGACAAGGGAAGCACAACACATGTGGGGATATACTTAGGGCAGTATTATAGGTAATTCAGGAGGCATGGAAGCAGAGTAAGCGTGGGGATTGTTGCACCTGTGGAAGATCATAAGTGAAGCATGTGGACACTGAAATCAAAGGTTCACCAACAGCAGGTGCACATAGGTGGCATGCAGCAGTGGCTGAATCTTACCCTTGAAGGTAGAGGATCACATTCATCCTGGGGGACAGTATGAGGGCTTCGAGGACACGGGTGGGCCTCTCCTCAAGCAGTGAGGCTGCTCCTCCGTGTGCTGTCCCGGACGTCCACTTCAAAACCCCCACAATAATCTCAGGCTGTGGGCCGGGCTATCTACGGGTCTCCAAGTCTACGAGGCGACATATGGCTCAGACAAGTCAGCCATAATGTAAAGGCAAGTTCCTGTGGCAAAAACACAGCACATTGGCACCTAGTGTAGGGGTGGGCACCAGGAAAACTTCACCGTGCGGCGGAGTTTTTGCAGAACTCCGCACTCAAAGTGGAGCGCGGAGTGGCAAAACTCCACAAACTCTGCCAGCGGGGCAGAGTTTACCGCCCAACCTTATTTAAAACTCTAGCTTATGATGAAGTAGGATTTTAAATTACAATTCTGAAAAAGCCACTTTTAGACAGTTGGCATTTTCTTTTTTCCACCATTTGGTGCCTACTGTCTGTCTCTGGTCACTTGTCTGGGGTGTGTGCCAACTGGTCTTTGTGCACTCCCCTAGACAGCAACACACAATGGGAGCTTAGGTCTGACTTGATGGACCATCCTGGGAGGATGGGAGGGACCCAGCGTCACTTATACCTGTATAAGTTGTGTCTTGTCCCTACACAAAGGGCTGTATACCCCCCTGTAGTGAGTCTGGAGCCAGGGCAGGACCTCAGTGCACCTCAAAGTCTGTCTTTAAAGTGTCCCCTACTTCAAAGGCCCAGCTGGATATAAGTACTGGACCTCTGATACCACCATTTAAGTACACTTCTGGACCTGTGATGACCCTGCCAGGAAGAAGTACTGCTGTGCTGCTGAAAGGACTGCCATTCTGCTGGACTACTGTTTTGCTGAACTTTTTCTTTGCTGTGCTGACCTGCTACCTTCTGCCCTCTTGCCTGGGTGGGTAGACTGGACCTGCATCACTTGTACCTAGAGTGATTCCAAGGCCTAGTTGGCTGGCTTCCTGAGCTGAAACCTCAGGGACATAAAAGACTTCCAACCTACCTGCTTCTGCACCTGGACTCTGCAATCTGTGAGTCTGCCCTGCCAAGTGGTGTCACCCCAGTCCTGGACCCACAGAAGTGGTCTGAGGTGTCTCTCGAGTGGAACCGATGCATCCTCTGCTGACCGACACATTCCTGAGCAGAACCGACACATCTCTGGGGAGAGGATGTGGCCTTACGGCTAGAGCTGTCAACCTCGAAGCTGGGGAACCTGGTTTGAGTCTTGGCAACAACGCTCAACATCCTCTGATTCTGGAAAAATCACTTAGGGCCAGATGTACGACCATTTTGCATGCGCAAAATCGGTCGCAAATTGATTTGCGCATGCAAAAATGGCTGTTTCCAATGTACAAAAAGCATTCGCAATAGCCCAAAATAAGTTGAGAGTAAATGCCGACTCGCAATATTAGCGCATGCATTTTGCGTTATCAAAATTGCGGATCGCAATTAGCGACTCGCAAAATTGCATGTACAGAGTAGTCGCAAATTGCGACAACGCGCAAAAAGGTATATTTGCGCATGCAATTTACCACTAAGCTGAAACAGGTGGTAATCAGGAACAACCTATAAAAACACACCCAGAATGCATCACAAACCTTTCCACAATGGCTGCCCTGTACATGTTAGCAAGGAGGAGGCGGATAATGGCGGCATTGCAGAGGAGGAGGATATTCAGAGTCAGGCTGACATTGTTGGATAAGACAAGAAGAGATTTATGAGCAGTACAGGCTAAATAGCAGGGTCACACTAAAGCTCATTGACACCTTAAAGCCACAACTTGAGAGTAGAACCATGCGCAGCAATGCAATTCCCACACATGTGCAGGTGTTGTGCTCCCTCTACCTCTTGGCCACTGGTAGTTACCAGGATGTCATTGCAGTGGCTGGTGGTGTGTAATTTCCTAGAAGCCATGCTATACCACATACATCAACACATATACATGCCCCGAGACAATGAGGAATTAGTCCAAACAAAAATGGATTTCTACAGATTCGCAAGGTTCCCACAGGTCATAGGGTGCATAGATGGGACACATGTGCCCATATGTCCACCATTCCGCATTGAATACATTTTTCTTAACCGAAAAAGCACACATTCCCTAAATATCCAAGTAGTGTGTGACGCTAAAAACATCACAGATATTGTAGCCAAATACCCTGGAAGCACCCATGATGCATTTATTTTCAGGCACAGTGGTCTATATGAAAGGTTGAAAAGAGGTGACTTTGATGATGGATACCTTCTAGGTAATGTAATCACCTGTCCCCAGATGAATGTTTATTCACTTGCATGTCTGTAAGCATTTAACATCAACATCATATATCTCACAACAGGTGACAGTGCGTATGTCCTGCGTCTGTGGATCCTCACACCGTATCTGTCTCCTAACAACGTACATGAAAGGCGCTACAACACTGCACACAGGCGCAAAAAGACAGTGATTGAGCGTACTTTTGGAATATTGAAATCGTGCTTCAGATGCCTGCATAAGAGTGGTGGAGCTCTGCAGTATGCACCAGAGACAGTCTGTAAAATTGTGGTAACATGTGCCATGCTGCACAACATGGCCTGCAGGGGTGGAATGTCCATGGATGTGTCTGACACAGATTCTGAGGATGATGACCCGGGACCACCTGCCATACAACAAAGGAATGGTAGCGCTGCAGCAGAGGGGAGAAGGCACAGCGACCAGATTGCCAACAACTGTTTCTGTAAGGTAGGTACACACCAGCTAGACGCTCAGCTGTACAAAAGACAGAACAAATTGTGAATAGCAGCGGGTGTTTTAATTTTCATTCATCCATTATCAAAGTAGGACAACATGTCCATCAGTAACTGTAGGAATAAGCCGTAAAATAAAATACAAATTGGGTTGCGGCACCACAAATAATGATATTAAAAGGCACATGAAATCTTTTTGGTGAACACAAAAAGTTCATTTCCTGCCCCTGCGTGTAGCCTGGCCAGAGCTGCCACTACCCAGCCCAAGGTGCCGGCTCCTGCTTCTACGCATCATTGGTGTCTCCGTGGCTGAAATGCTGCACCGGCTTGACACTTCACTGTCAGTGCCACCAATGCCAACATCCCCAATGATTTGATTGGTCTGCAGTGTTTCCACTGCTGCTGTAATTTTTTCAAGCCCACGTGCTACGTCCCCACTGTAGTGGCCCATCTCCACTTGCAGGCCAAGTGTGCGCTGGCTATGTTTGTTAGTAGCATGCACCAGCCTATTGATTGCCCTGCTCAAATGATCAAGTTTATTTCCCCTGCTGCGCTCAATGCGCCTCCGATTTGCTCTTCCTGCAGACCACTCCTTTGTTAAGTCTGCCACAGTGTTGGTGAGGGCATCCAGTTTGGATTCTATCCTGGCCTGATTCTCTGCCAGTTTGTTTGTGACCATGCGGAACCCCTGGGACATCCTGACATTTCTTTGCCTTTGTAATTGATTTTGCAGGCGCTGTAATTGCACCATTTCGCGGTCTATTGGAGCAGACATGGCCTGAATGATTGACCCAGTGGAGGACAGACCTTGGGACCGACGCAGGGACTGTTGTGTTCTCCGTGAGAGACACACACTGGTGGAGAGAGGGCCTCGTAGTGTTGTGTCCTGCTGCGCAGCAGAGGTGACAGTGGGTGTTGACTATGTAGTGGTTGCAGCCACAGTAGATGGGACGTCAGAAGACCTGTCCCCACTTGTTTCCCCAACGTCCTGCCCTTCCTCCATCTGCTGTGGATCGTGGCTACTCGGTGTGTCCTCATCAGTGACGTCTGCTTCCAATGGTGTGTCTATGTGACAAAAGAGATAGATAGGACATAATAAACGATGTGTTTCACTGTTTCAGTGGTTTTACAATGTTTATCAGCTCAGGTCATTCCCTCAACACACTGATTTTGTCACAGACTACATCTCCCATGATGCAACACTAGTGTTGTTTGTTGTTTTTACATGCATGTTTGCTTGTGGTTGGTTAGTATGCATGCACAGTACAGGCGTTAGTGGGTACTCACACATCACATGCACAGTTTTCACTTACCAGGATTTCTGGATGGCTGGGATGTATCAAGGCTCCCAAAGCCTGCTACAGCTGCCCTCTCCAGGGTAGCTTCCACCATTGCTTCAGCTGGTATTGGTTCTGCTGAAGTGGATGGTCCCCCTCCGGTCTTTTTCGCAGCTTCCAGCCGTGCTGCCAGCCTCTCCTTTGCCCTGGAGCGAAGATCATACCACCGTTTTTTAATATCATCTATGGAGCGGTGTGCTACTCCTAGGGCATTTATCCTTCGCTGCATGCTGCACCAGATCCTCCTCTTCCCATTCTCGGCCAGACGGTGTGAGGCTCTGACAAATAGTTCATCATGGTGGTTGCAGCATTCCTCCGTGATGATATCCAGCTCTTTCTCTGAGAACTTCAGCTTTCTCAGCCTCTGCTTGCTTCTCTTGTTGCTCTCCTTGCTGCTCATGTTTTCTCTTTCAGCAGTGTCTAACAGTGCTGCTGCACCTGCACATGAGCTTGATTTTTGTTCTGGAGTTGCTTTGGGCACCACTTCCTATTTTGTGGGTCCTTCACCTCAAACAGGAAGTGTATCCTTTTTTTTTTCTTTCAAATCGCTAATTGTGAGTGCTTTATTGGCCTTTTTCATGCACACTCGCAAATAGCACATGCAAAATCGCTGTTTCCATGGGACTCGCTATTTGAAAGACAATAGCGACTCGCAAATAGCGAGTGGGCCAAATAGCATTGCGAGTATATACAGACTCGCAATCATGTTGCCTGTTGTGTTAGTAGGTAGCGAATAGCGAGTCGCTATTTGCAATTTGTCGCAAATAGCGAGTCGCTATTTTCACAGGTCGTACATCTGGCCCATTATCTCCCCGTGCCTAACAAAAATGAATGTGTCCTTCTGTAACGAAACTGGTGCTCATGTAAAGCGCTCTGATACCCGATGCCTCGGGTCTAGTTCGCGCTATATAAAACTCTAAAAAAAAAAAATCTCCTCAGCTGAGCGGTGCATCTTCGAACAGAACAGATGCATTGAGTGGGTTTGAACCATCAGAAAAGACTTGCATCCGCCACTGCATCCTGCATCTGGTACTGAAACATAATCTTCGGAACCAGAACTGCATGACGGTTTTCCTGGCACAAGCACCTTGCATCCCTCGTCAACGGCCACCTCGATGACAGACCTCCGCATCGCAGCCTCAGCGCTCATCGGAACCGATGCATCGTCTCAGCTGTGCCTCGCGTCCTCAACACCGTCCTTCACATCAGAAGTCCCCGTCAACAGGATCCTCAACTTCGATGCATCAGGTCCTCGCACAGCAGCCTCATTATATGTTGGAACAGATGCTTTGCCTCTGCTGCCCCTCACTTCTTCGACCCAGATTCACGCATCACTCCGCAACCCGGTTTCAAAGTACTTTGTAGAGCAGGCCTAACTGGGTCCTTGTAGCCGGTCCGCGTTCCATTGCGGTCAGCCTGAACTTTTTACTTTGTCCCAGTCTAGCGGGACCATATCTCCCCAATAGCGCTTTCTGCTAATTAGCGCTTTTTTCACTTAAATCTTTAAAATTCAATATCTCAAGTTCGACTGATTTGATTTTTGTTGTTTTAGTCTTGTTTGATTTAATAAATCAAAGACAATTTTTCTAACATGGTGTGAAATCTTTTTGTGTGGTGTTTTCACTGTTTTTCTGTTTGACGTGTTCCACAAATACTTTACACATTGCCTCCAAGTTAAGCCTAATTGCTCCAAGCTACCAGAGGGTGAGCACAGGTTAATTCAGGGTGTAATAGTGCCTTACCCTGACTAGGCCTGTGGTTACTCATTGACCAGGGCTTATACCCCAGTCAACCACGAACTCATTTTCTAACAACCACCATTGGTATTCTTCTTTTTAAAAGGTTGTAGTATTACCAGTAATTAAAAGGCAGAAAGGCATATATTAGACTTAGCACCTTATTTAGAGTTCAGAGGATGGGTCACTCCATCACAAATGTGACGCATGTTGCATCCGCCATATTACAAGTGAATTATCCTCCATGGCACTTGTAATTTATCCATCATGCTTGTCATGCAGTAACCCATCCTCCGAATTCAAATTCAAGCCCATAGACAAAAGTGAGATGACATCAGAAAACCAGAGTAGGTCTCTCAAACTGGAACCTTTTAATAGCTCAACGTGTCCAGTCCTGTTGATGACCATAATGTAATTGAGTACAGCAGAGGTTTGATTCCAGACTCAAACATGATTAAGTCATGCTGTAAATCCAGGTCCACGGGGAGTAAGTAAGCATTAGAGGAAGGTACAAGTAGCCAATTTTGGAACTTATTCTGAAGGACTAATAAGGGGCATTTACATGGCCCAAGGTTCAGCCCCACAGATAGTTAAGGCCTTTGCATGATATACCTTAAGTCTGGGACATGTAGCTCCCGAGCCAAACTGTAGAGAAAATCTTTTAACCACTCCTAGTCAATAGCAAAAGGACGTCGAGCTGTTCATGATTTGGCTATGCCACTGAATCCATACACTTAGTTGCATATCATGGCAATCCATTTCTGCAAGCTTTTCAAGCAACCCTTATTGTAACACTTAGCTGCATTTCAATTACTTATAGGGATTCAGTGCCATGCCTTTTTTTACTTTATTTTATTGTAAAACCCATTTTCATGCAGAAATCCACAAATATACGAAGAATGAGAAAGGTTCCTAAGGAATATAAGAGTTGCATCATATGAAGGGTTAACCAAGAGATAAGAGGAAAAACTATTGATGTGGAGAAGCCGGGTTCCACGTTCTACACTTACTCTGGAACCCCTGGCCGATGGCTATTTTTTCGTGTTTGTAAGTGTGGAGGCGAGAAATTCATCTATCAATTATACGTTACCAATGCCCATGACTCCAAAGGAATACAGACTCTTTATCTAAGTTTGAATATTTATTACAATGGCAAGAAAAGTTGGACATACAAACACGTCATTACGAGAGTGTAAAGGTACATGAGCACTAATACAAATACAAATCTATGAATTAAATCAGGACACAAAGGATTATCGAAACTACATCAAGAGAAGTCTTCATTGGCAGTTCATAAGTAAAAAGCATTGGTCTGTCCCTACACTATTCTAACGTGGCATCCCTACTTAGTATTTCCCAGGCAAGCTCCTCAAAAGGTGTCAGCACGTGAAGACTTCCTAAGAAGAGCATTCACGTCAAATTTTGTCAAGTAGCGTAAAGTTACAGAGCTCGTTCTAAGATGTTATCCTCTCTTCAGGTAAGGCAGAAGTGAGTTCGGACTCTGTCCCTATCCCCAATACAAAAGTCGATTACCACACCTCCAAATACATCACAAGACCACTTTTATCCAATTAAACAGTTCTTGTTAGGTAATCTTTCATGAGGTAGTGGATATCCAGTCTCTTGTTCGATGACCTTGATTCCCAGGTCTTTGCAAATACGAATGTCATCCTCCTACTTTCTCAGCTCCACTTGTTCAAAGGCATCCTCTTCTCCCTATACCTGTCCAACTCCTAAAAGAAAGACGTTATTAATACTAACGAGGCCAAATTCCTGCACCTGCATTGGAGACAAGAAACGAAAGAATTCCACAAGCACATAAATTCTAACTAACAACCTCCAACCCACGAGCGAACAGTGAGAAACAAAAGTTAGGCCTACCAAGTCTTTGGCTAACATAAGAACGTTGCACACAGATAAAACACATGCATATATGAACTTTAATATACACACATTATAAAATCCATTATTAAAGACACGTTCATTAGTCATGAATATACTTCACATATGTAGTTTAACTAAATTCAAACATTTGCTATGTTAATTCTTTGATTACACAAATAAAACTCTAACATTTCACTTGCACGTTATTACATTTCACGTTAACACATTGGATTACATGTGGATGCGGACTAACCATGATTATAACACACCCCTACAAATAAAGAGCGAATTTGTGCTCTATCAACCCCCTCCTCTGATGACAAGTGTCATCACAATTAGTTCACTTCATGAAAAATGATCTCCCTGCAGAAAAGACCAACCTAAATAGAGGTAGTAGCCATCTTTCCCTGTCTAAGTTTCTCCATATTCTTGAGATTCTCTTAGTGACTGTCCTACAGTCTCTCCATTCTCCTTTCCTCCCATCTAAGAGAATTCTTAATCTGCCTTGATCTATGCCACTTATAGGCTCTGACGGCACCCAATAATATAATGACACAAATCACAATTTTTTTGACCGGTTTCAAGATGTAACCAAGAATTCCCTTCCCAAGATTGGCAAACCAACTTCCGATTTTCCCGAATCCTTGGCCAATTTTATCCCAGATTCCCTCTGTTGCCAGGTCATGTATCCCATGATGTATCTCAGTGATGTTACTTATATACTTCCTCAGGTCCTTACTATGGTCTGGGATTTTAAGTACAGCACTGTTGAACACTCAACTTTTACAGTCTCGGCCCTCTTTTGCTAACAATACGTCTAGGGCAAGGCAGTTCTGCATTACCATAGCCCTTATCGAGACCAACTCTCCATCTATAAGCAACAAAGACAGCTGTATTTACTGACAACTTATCCACAAGAGTCGACAACTCTCTGATCTTCATATCATTCAAAACCACTCCCAGACTCGGTATCATTGCTCCAAACATATCTCCCACAGTCTCTCCCGCACTTGTGTCTCATTTCTCTCTGCGAAACTGCTTCCCTTCCATTGGCCACAAATTCTCTACGTGGTAAATCTTGGGAAATATGGCAGCCATGTAACATGTGCCATACCAATTCAGAGGCAATCGAACATACGCATTCCTTCCACACACATAATACACATTTGGCACTATCTTCATAGTCTCCTGCAAGGATTTCTTCACAGAATCTTCAAGCAAGAATATGTGATCACAAACACTTTCACCCAAAAATACCTTATCATGTCTGGGGCTGTCTAATGCATAGTTTCTGTTGTTGCTGTAAATCTAGAGCTATTGGACAATATCTTCCCTTTGCCTTATGAGTTAACTCCTCTTTAGTCCACTCAATCTTTTTGTCTCTTACGTCTGACCTAAATAGTGATTGCCTATGTCTGTCTTCTATTTGGTCGACAATTTTTTTTTCTGTCAGTCAATAGGAAGGTCAAATTGTGTCTGTGTGCAGAAGCTATATCTAATGTGACAATAGGAACAAAGTACTAAGCCATTCTCTCTTCTTGTTTATAATAGTCATACTTGTTCAGGTGCTTGTAAGCTGGAACCTATGAAAGCACATCATAATTAGAAAAATAATACTCAAAATATCCCTTGCCATAAAACATACTAAGCAATACACTACAAGTAATACCATATGTCAAGTGAAGGTGGTGATACGTAATTCTCCCCTCTACTAACGCGGGCAGTTGCATATACACATAACAATCACTCACATCCATCGTACTCACATACTCATACAACAACTTCGCATATGCATTCAATGTGTAATCACCTCTAGATAAATCTTTGTGTAACAAGCGACTAGTTTCTTCTATCATAGCTTTATCGGATTTTGAGGTATCTTCCTTAACACTTGAGGTAGAAGGTGTAGATGTCCCCGGTACTCCCACCCCATCAGTCTCTGCTTCTTGTGACTCAACCATGGATATAGTGATAACTATTGCTATAACTAAAACTGCGCCTACTATAAGTGTGCCTATTATACATTTCTGTCTTTGGTTCGAATTGCCAGACTCCATTTTGGATCGAGTTCGTATTGTATCTTGCAAGAGGTTCAAACAAAGACTTTTTTCACCTATCGCTTGTCGTGCACAAAGTTCGTACAATGGTTGAAGTCCTGGAATTCGTTCTTCCTTGGTTTATAATACAGTTCAAGGACTTCCCTAGCCCTCTTTCTTCTTCCACGGAAAGGTCCCTAACTTTTTTTTTCTTCCACTCGGGCCTAGGTTGTCTTCTTAAAATCTCAGCTTTATTTACAGTTCGGTTTTCATCATCAATGAGATCAGAGCCAAGCCTTGTGATAACATGTTGCAAGATTTCCATCCTTAAGCTGTCAACTCTTGAGCTGAAGGCAGGCGCCCAAAATGTGTAAATGAAACTTCACGTAGAACCAGATGTCGCAGGCCACTCAGTCTCAGAGGGTCTGGTACAGTTAGTGTCAGGAGTACGTAGGCTTCTACTCCAGGGACCAACAGTTCAATTTCAATCTCCAGCACTAAGATACCTCGCCTCACTCGTCCAGATCTCCGTCTCCCAGTCCTCGGTGTTTCCTGCATCTGTGATTAGGTATGTCCAGTCTCCTTGATCTTCTTAATCTCCCTTGATTTTCTTCAGTATCACTCTGTTCTGATTCTGATGTTTCAGACACGGGAGCGAGATCTCTTTCCGCCTCAAGTTCAATCTTCCTTGTCTCACCGGCCACAATTCTCTCTCAGTTCTAGTTCGTCTCCCCAGCACTCCGCCACTTCTCACACCAGTCACTTCAGATGAGTCTGACCCTATACCGCTCGCAATGTTATTGTCTCCCTCAAAGTCTATACCTGGGTCTTGTGTAGAATGACCTCCCTCAGCTCGACCTGGTGAATAACCAGCTTGCTCAAGAACCCCCACAGCTTGACTTGCCCTCTCCCCTGGCCTTGCAACCACAGCTGGACTTTCTACCGGGAGAGTAGCTGTTTTTTCTGAGGGTTCTGGAACTCTGCAGGTGTGGGAGGCGTGGATCCAGTTCGGCAAGCCTCCGCACTGTACAGCCGTATTTGTCACCAAGATCAGCTGGTACAGAGCTCGCCACCATGCATCAAGGCAGTTCTTCCTCACATGCTTGCAGACTAATACCCAGTTCCCTGGGCTAAGATCATGCAAGAGATCCCTCGAGGTCTGTGCAGTCGTAGCTTTAACCTGGTGAGACACAGAACGAATCACATCAGCCAATCCTATACAATAATCGAGGACCAAATCATCTGTGATGTTTATCAAAGCTGTGGCTGGCACCTCAGGCAAGTGCATCCCCCTCCCCATTAGGATCTCATGGGGGGAAAGTCCTGTTCTCCTATTTGGAGTGCTACGCCAACTCATCAGCACTAAGGGGAGCGCAAAAGGCCAATTCAATGATGTAGAAGAGCATACTTTCGACATCCTCATCTTGAGAGTTCTGTTAACTTGCCCCACTAGTCCGGACGCCTCTGGTCTATAACTACAGTGCAATCTCTGATCAACCTGTAAGGCAGTACACAACAGCTTCATGGACTATGGAAGTGAGTTCCTCTATCCAATGAGGTTGGAAATCCGAAGCTTGGTATAAGCTCTCAAAGCAGTAACTTTGCCACTGTGAGACTATCACACCTCCTAGTTGGATATGCCTCAACTCATCGTGAAAAGATACACACTACCACTAAAACATACCTCAGTCCATTGCACCTGGGCATCTCAATGAAAGTTGGATCCTGTTGAAAGGACCCGCTGATCTTCCAATGTGACTCAACGCAACCACAGTTTTCTTTCCAGCATTCATATGTTGACATGTAACACTTCGACTGCACACTGCCTCAGCATACACACGAAATTTAGTGTTGAACCACGTTTGTCTGAACACTCGCACCATAGCATCTCTCCCAAGGTGCACTACTCTGTGCATCTGTCTCCATAGGACTCAACAAACAGTCTGGTAATACTGCTCTACCATCAATTGATACCCAAATGCCATCATCTCGTCTTTCACACCCTGCTGTAATCCAACCAGCTTCTTCCTGTTCTGAGACTTCTCCCTGCAGACGCTTAACCTCATCCCAAGTGTCTGCTATGGGTAGCATCATGCTGAGCTTGGTCTTTTCTGCGCTCTCTCCTATGTATTCTCCATTGAAAATGAAAGCATGTACCGCACAAAAACGCGCACCTTCATCCGCATAGCGGCTGCCCTTTGTGACAAAATCTTCTCCCCTTCCATGAGAAGCGCATTTCACTACTGCCACTTCCTTTGGCTGCTGTAAAGCTTCCAATAGTTGTCTCACATATTCCCCATTCCTAATTAGAATTAGAGATCCTGATGACGTTGAGAACCCCCTCTGTGACCATAGCTGTCCGAAGTCATGAACCACACCAAACCCATTCTGGCTATCAGTGTAGATGGTCACTCGGATTTGATCCGAAACAAGGCATGCACATGTCAAAGCAATGATTTCAGCGACTTGTGCGGAGTGTACTCCTTGCAAACAAGCAGCTTCCACAACTCTGGAAATGGTACAAACAGCAAACGCTGCTCGCAGATAACCCGCATTGTCTCTTAGACACGAACCATCGACAAAAAGAATTTGATCTGACTTAGGCAGAGGTTCGTCAACAATGTTGGGCCTTGGTTTGGTGCAAAGTTCAGTCACATCAAGACAGTCATGGTCTTCACAATCTTCCACTTCTGTGTTTGGAATAGGCAACAAAGTAGCAGGATTCAATAAAGAACATTTTTTCATAGTCACATTCTCTGATGCGAGAATAACTTGCTCATAGCGTGTGAGTCTGTTATTTGTCAAATGCTGTGTCTTGGTTCTTGTCATCAGGAGCTCAACTGAGTGTGGAACATAAACAGTAAACAGGTGACCCATTACAATACTTTCACATCTTTCAATGCTGACACCTGTTGCAGCAACGGATCTGAGACATCCGGGCAACGCTGAAGCTACGGGATCTAGCGTAGCTGAAAAATAGGCCACTGGTCTACGGACACCCCCATGTGTCTGGGTGAGTACAGCTAGTGCACAACCCTCCCGTTCCCCATAGAAGAGCGAAAACGCTTTGTTATAATCAGGCATTCCCAAAGCCGGAGCGCGACACAGGCTTTCTCTGAGCTTCAGGAAGATGACCGAGCAGTCGTTATCCCATGGTACCGGATCACTCACATCTTTGCATGTCATTCTCAGCAGAGGCTTCGTCTTCAGTGAGAAATTGGGAATCCACTGTCGACAATAGCCAACCATTCCCAAGAACATTCAAACTTCTTTCTGAGTCTTAGGCTGATTCATTTGCATGATTGCCTCAATACGGTTTGGTGACACCTTTCTCTTGCCTTTTTCGATGCGATGACCCAAATACTGGACTTCTGGCAAACAGTACTGAAGTTTGCTTGGTGACACCTTGTGTCCATTTTCTGCCAGATGATTTAACAGAGCGACAGTGGCAATCCTACAGGCATCTTCAGTTTCAGAGGCGATCAAAAGATCGTCTATGTACTGGACAAGTACTGAGTTCTGCAGCAACACTAGATTCTCAAGGTTCTTTTTCAAGATCTGATTGAAAATAGATGGACTTTCAGTATACCTTTGTGGGATACGACACCACGTTAACACACGGTTTTCCAACCGGAAGCAAATAACAATTGGCTTTCCTCTTGTAAGGGTATCGAAAAGAATGCATGACACAAGTCAATGACAGTAAACCACTCTACTTCAGAAGGAATTTGGAAAAGGATCACAGCTGGATTCGGTACCACAGGACAACATGGAATCACAATCTTGTTGACCTTTCTCTGGTCCTGGACAATCCTTTACTTGCCACTTGGCTTCTGCAATCCCATGATGGGTGAATTGCATGGACTTCCTCTAATTTCCTTTAGGATGCCTTGTGCAATCATGGACTTGATCACAGGTTTTATTCCTGCCACCGTTTCAGGGGTCAGGTTGTATTGCGGTGTTCTCAGAAATTCAGCATTGGGTTTGACCTGTATCTGAACTGGCTCAGCCCCTTGAATTAATCTAATATCCTCACCTGTAAGATCCCACACTACAGGAGAAATAGAGTCTCTCAAGTCATATGGCAATTCCCCCACGGTTATCGCAGGAAACATTTCTGTACAGAGATTTTGATTCACCAATTAAATGTGATATCTGCATCATTAGTCTGGATCTCTATTACTTTGGGCGTGCAATAGATGGTACAGTTTAGCTTACACAAAAGATCACGCCCCAACAGATAGACTGGACTCGAATCGCACACCGCAAACTGATGTCGATCCTGGAATGTTCCTATCCTTACAGGTAACTCATCTGTCAAAGGATTTGTCATCCTCCGATTGGCAACTCCTACAACCTGGATCGACTGTCCCGAGAGGGGTAGGGTTGGGGCCACTGTAGATCTTACAGCAGAACAAGTAGCACCAGTATCAATCAAGAATGTAATGGGATGACCGTCAATATCTGCCTCCACATACGGTCCTCTCTGGTCTAGCTCCAAGACTCCTCCAAGAGTGCAGTCTTCCTCCCCCCTCGGGCACCGTCATAGTGATGGGCCCGGATTGAAGTCATCGGAAGCCTCCATGAAAGGCATCTGTTGGTACACTCGGTTATTCTGTGAGATTCTCAGAGGTTGGGGTACCTGCATCTGCAGACTCATAACTCCCCCATTCATGGATCTAGGTCTTATTACTGTATTCATAACATCAAGCACTTGTATTATCTCTTCGTCTTGTTTCTTATTTACTGGGTTTGCCGTACACTTGCGCTTCCAATGTCCGATTTTGTGACTATAATGGCAGGTGGTGGTCCTCTTCAAGGTGGCTATGTCTACTCCTGTCCTGGGATCTATTCCCCTTCCTGATCCTATAGGAGCTGACACATTTTGCTGTCCCTCCCTGGTTGTTTCCCTGTCTCCGACCTAACGTTCCTCCAACTGTCGGAGTCTGCTCTCCACTATCTGCATTTTTCATCTGCACCAGCATTAACTTATTCTTCATCTTCTTCTACATGGACTCCACCTCATCGCTACAATATTTGGCATACTGTAGGATTTCATACACAGATTTATTTGCCAGCAGATTAAATGCTGTTGGATCATAAAGCTAATCTCTGGTCTTAATCCTAACACACATTTGGAAATAAACTGTCCCATGTCTTTCGGGTCTAAAGTATCCAGCCCACTGTACTGCTTGAAGGCTTGTAGGAGCCTTTCATGATAAGCATGCACTGTTACCTTAGGCTCTTAGGTGGTTCGGTCTATCTTGACCCCATCAATATCTTGCGGACGACCTTAGACTGCAACCAGATGATCACTTGCTCAAACTTTTTCATGACCTCAGCTGAAGGCCCATGTGTTACGGGATCTCTTTCTGGTTCAGTAGATGGCCAATCAACAGCAATTTTACATGACAAACAGAAATCACTTGGGACCACAATATCAAACAAGGTATTCAAATCAATCCACAACACCTTCAAGATTTTTACAAAGCGATCAACTTGCTTGTACCATTCAGCAGGTTTCTCCCTCAGCCGAGGAAAATCATTTGTAAATGATGCTAAATCACCCCTGCTCCAAGGCACGTATCCTCCACTCAGTACCTCTCACAATAGGTAAAACTCTACTCCTGCATCCCCCCTCCGGGTGGCGTCGTATCTCCTCTCCCCTTTTTGACATTCTATTTCTTAGACCACCTTTCTTCCCACTTGTCAAGCCTGCTCCATGCATGCACTCCTATAGCCAGCTCACAAATGTGCATCTTCAAACCCATCGTCCTTTTCTCTTCCAATTCCTGATCGCTGTAATTCAAACTATGATTACTCTGTAACATCTTAGTTTTGTTCAAGTCCACATTATACCTCTGGGCCAATTCAGTCAATTTCTCATGTACTCACCTTGCTCTACGAGTAATGTCCTTCGCCACGAACAACAACTCATTCTGCTCATACAGTCCTATCCTATCCAAAGGCAGTACTGCTTCAATTATTTCCTCTAATTCTGCTTTCAACTTCACCACATCTAACAATCTTGTCTTTATTGCAGCCTTAATGGTTCCCTGATTTGGCACTCTCACCTGTCCTTCCTTTTTACAACTCTGTTCTCTACGTCAGTCTACACATACTGTATTTTGCAAGACATCTTGGCCTCCAGAAGCTCCCTGATTTATTTCTACCTCCGGTATCCTCTCCATGGGTCCTCTTGCTGGAGGTTCCCACATCCTCAAATCAGACTGTGAATTTGCCAGTGAACCTGTCCATACTGATCCAGACCTCACACACACCCTCGAAGGGTCTGTGGTTGTTGACAATGGTGTACTTGTCTCCACGGGCACAAAACATTTACCCCTCCCTTTGATGGTTGCATTTCCCTCCAAATTGATTCTTTCTCCTGGTGCTGACTGCTGCTTTCCCCTAGGCTTGGGTCGTATACTGAAACTACTGGTCCTATGGTGACCGGTACCGTAAGGGCTTCCGGTAGACGTATGGTAGTGCTGACTCTGCTCGTGAAAGACACACAATTGATGGACGGAATGCAGAACAAATCAAAACATTCACCCCCAGTCAAGAGATCTGGGTTAAATCCATCATTCTTTTGCTCACCATGCCACCCCAGTTTAGACCTGGCTATATGCAAATCAGTCTTGACCCTGTGCCTCATGGGAACAGTCCAGCCCGAACTGCCAAGCCAGGTCCTCCCTGGACGTGAAACAAGCATCCTAGGACCGGTTTCGGGGTTTCACCCCTCATCAGCCAGGATAGCTTGAATCCAGTGGCACAGTGAGCCCGGGACCCACGTCTGGGCATACCCGGCGCACTTAGGGCGAGAAAGCAAAAGACACACAATTGATGGACGGATTGCAGAACAAATAAAAACTTTCACCCCCAGTCAAGAGATCTGGGTTAAATCCATCATTCTTTTGCTCACCATGCCACCCAGTTTAGACCTGGCTATATGCAAATCAGTCTTGACCCTGTGCATCATGGGAACAGACCAGCCCGAACTGCCAAGCAAGGTCCTCCCTGGAGCAGAAACAAGCATCCTAGGACCGGTTTCGGGGTTTCACCCCTCATCAGCCAGGATAGCTTGAATCCAGTGGCACAGTGAGCCCGGGACCCACGTCTGGGCATACCCGGCGCACTTAGGGCGAGAAAGCAAAGACACACAATTGATGGACGGAATGCAGAACAAATCAAAACATTCACCCCCAGTCAAGAGATCTGGGTTAAATCCATCATTCTTTTGCTCACCATGCCACCCCAGTTTAGACCTGGCTATATGCAAATCAGTCTTGACCCTGTGCCTCATGGGAACAGTCCTGCCCGAACTGCCAAGCCAGGTCCTCCCTGGACCGGAAACAAGCATCTTAGGACCGGTTTCGGGGTTTCACCCCTCATCAGCCAGGATAGCTTGAATCTAGTGGCAGTGAGCCCGGGACCCACGTCTGGGCATACCCGGCGCACTTAGGGCGAGAAAGCAAAAGACACACAATTGATGGACGGAATGCAGAACAAATCAAAACATTCACCCCCAGTCAAGAGATCTGGGTTAAATCCATCATTCTTTTGCTCACCATGCCACCCCAGTTTAGATCTGGCTATATGCAAATCAGTCTTGACCCTGTGCCTCATGGGAACAGTCCAGCCCGAACTGCCAAACCAGGTCCTCCCTGGACCGCAAACAAGCATCCTAGGACCTGTTTCGGGGTTTCACCCCTCATCAGCCAGGATAGCTTGAATCCAGTGGCACAGTGAGCCCGGGACCCACGTCTGGGCATACCCGGCGCACGTAGGGGAGAAAGCAAAAGACACACAATTGATGGACGGAATGCAGAACAAATCAAAACATTCACCCCCAGTCAAGAGATCTGGGTTAAATCCATCATTCTTTTGCTCACCATGCCACCCCAGTTTATACCTGGCTATATGCAAATCAGTCTTGACCCTGTGCCTCATGGGAACAGTTGAGCCCGAACTGCCAAGCCAGGTCCTCCCTGGACCGGAAACAAGCATCCTAGGACCGGTTTCGGGGTTTCACCCCTCATCAGCCAGCATAGCTTGAATCCAGTGGCACAGTGAGCCCGGGACCCACGTATGGGCATACCCGGCGCACTTAGGGCGAGAAAGCAAAAGACACACAATTGATGGACGGATTGCAGAACAAATAAAAACTTTCACCCCCAGTCAAGAGATCTGGGTTAAATCCATCATTCTTTTGCTCACCATGCCACCCCAGTTTAGACCTGGCTATATGCAAATCAGTCTTGACCCTGTGCATCATGGGAACAGTCCAGCCCGAACTGCCAAGCAAGGTCCTCCCTGGAGCAGAAACAAGCATCCTAGGACCGGTTTCGGGGTTTCACCCCTCATCAGCCAGGATAGCTTGAATCCAGTGGCACAGTGAGCCCGGGACCCACGTCTGGGCATACCCGGCGCACTTAGGGCGAGAAAGCAAAAGACACACAATTGATGGACGGAATGCAGAACAAATCAAAACATTCACCCCCAGTCAAGAGATCTGGGTTAAATCCATCATTCTTTTGCTCACCATGCCACCCCAGTTTAGACCTGGCCATATGCAAATCAGTCTTGACCCTGTGCCTCATGGGAACAGTCCAGCCCGAACTGCCAAGCCAGGTCCTCCCTGGACCGGAAACAAGCATCTTAGGACCGGTTTCGGGGTTTCACCCTCATCAGCCAGGATAGCTTGAATCCAGTGGCAGTGAGCCCGGGACCCACGTCTGGGCATACCCGGCGCACTTAGGGCGAGAAAGCAAAAGACACACAATTGATGGACGGAATGCAGAACAAATCAAAACATTCACCCCCAGTCAAGAGATCTGGGTTAAATCCATCATTCTTTTGCTCACAATGCCACCCCAGTTTAGACCTGGCTATATGCAAATCAGTCTTGACCCTGTGCCTCATGGGAACAGTCCAGCCCGAACTGCCAAGCCAGGTCCTCCCTGGACCGGAAACAAGCATCCTAGGACCGGTTTCGGGGTTTCACCCCTCATCAGCCAGGATAGCTTGAATCCAGTGGCACAGTGAGCCCGGGACCCACGTCTGGGCATACCCGGCGCACTTAGGGAGAAAGCAAAGACACACAATTGTTGGACTGAATGCAGAACAAATCAATACATTCACCCCAGTCAAGAGATCTGGGTTAAATCCATCATTCTTTTGCTCACCATGCCACCCCAGTTTATACCTGGCTATATGCAAATCAGTCTTGACCCTGTGCCTCATGGGAACAGTTGAGCCCGAACTGCCAAGCCAGGTCCTCCCTGGACCGGAAACAAGCATCCTAGGACCGGTTTCGGGTTTCACCCTCATCAGCCAGGATAGCTTGAATGCAGTGGCACAGTGAGCCCGGGACCCACGTCTGGGCATACCCGGCGCACTTAGGGCGAGAAAGCAAAAGACACACAATTGATGGATGGAATGCAGAACAAATCAAAACATTCACCCCCAGTCAAGAGATCTGGGTTAAATCCATCATTCTTTTGCTCACCATGCCACCCCAGTTTAGACCTGGCTATATGCAAATCAGTCTTGACCCTGTGCCTCATGGGAACAGTTGAGCCCGAACTGCCAAGCCAGGTCCTCCCTGGACCGGAAACAAGCATCCTAGGACCGGTTTCGGGGTATCACCCCTCATCAGCCAGGATAGCTTGAATCCAGTGGCACAGTTTCAGTCCCTCCAACTGCTAGCCTTTCTATTCTTTCTGCCCCAGTTGAAATCCTTCCCACTACTCTCGCTCAAGGAGCTGGCTGTAGCGCTTCCGTTCTTCCCATATTTACTGCATCTGTCAGTACCCTACTTCCTTCTTCTGAAAAGGGAATACAGGGTGGAGGGCACTCTTCTAAAAGTTTGTCTAACAGGCTGTCGTCTGAATTACTTCCATCACCCCTCTTTCTGTTACTTCTTTCTCCTTCTACTAATAATGGATATAGCCTTTCTCCCTCAATGGTATCTACCCTCCACCTCTTCAACTGTGCATCCCATCGGGCATCCTGATATGCTTTCATCGCTTTTCTCACCCTTCCCTGCGATTTTTCTCTGTTTTTCATGTGTGCTGCTCGCATCCACACGTCTAATGCCTCAAACTATGTCGGTCTAGGTGGAGGTCGTAATGAAGACATCACTCTGCTCAACTGATGTAATACATCCAATCTGAATGACCCACACCATGGAAAAGACAATTCTACCTCCTTCTCAGTAATCTTATCAAATTATGAAGCCAAACTATGGTATGGAGACCCACATTCGTCGCCATGTAGTGTGCCGGAGTATCCTCGGGTGGTACTTCCTCACCCACTCAAGTAACCGCACCTCTGTCTCCTCTACACAGATCTCGTAACACCCCAAAGCATCGCATGATTAAGTCAAATTTATTTTTGCTAACAGATTCCTTGTTTTTACTTCCTGATGACAACCCACCAATCCCAGCGCGGCGTTACACCAACCGACCTATCGCAGCACGGCGCACTCGAACTGCACCTTTTCCTCCTCGCAGCGGTTCACCCTCCTTCACAATCACTCCGTACACATTCCCACTCGCAATCAAAAAACAAGTAACTGCCTGTCTTAACAACCGGACAGTCACATAACAAGTAGCTGTCTGACCAAACGACCGGACAACCACATAAACAAGTAATTGTCTGCCTTTCTAAAAGACCGATAGAATTCAATCACTCAAGAACGTTCAAACACCGTGACCCACGACCTGCGCTGGCCACTCGAATCGCTGTAGTCCACCTTTGTGCACAAGGCTTTTGAAAAATTTGCTCACGCAAAGTTCCCTGTCTGAGGCGGGTCGTCGATAGCGCTTCATGACTTCCCAACAAACCAATGGTCAGACAATTACAGCAATGAGGTGTTTCTACACCACAAACCCATCCCGAGATCTTAGGCTACTCTTGAGCCCGATAACCAAAACTCATGGACTGCGCGCGTTTGTCCCAAAACCACATTCACTCAACTCTAATCCCAACTCCGCAAGACATTATACAATCAAATCATCACCGCAATCTAACACACATTCCTGTTCATACTCACGCCACCGTTCACCGCTGTCTTCGCCGCACTGTCAATCTCCGCCGGCCTCTGTCAAAGCCCGTCGTTCTCTGCTCTCAATCATTGTGCACTATTTTGGGGCTCTATGGGTCTGGGTCTATTCTAGATTTTCTGGATTCTTTCCTCACTTCAAGAGGAAACCATCCGTTACTGCTACCAACTGGAGAAGCCGTGTTCCACATTTCAGACTTACTCTGGAACCCCTGGCCGATGGCTCTTTTTTCCTGCTTGTAAGTGTGGAGGAGAGAAAATTCATCTATCAATTATACGTTACCAATGCCCATGACTCCAAAGGAATACAGACTCTTTATCTAAGTTTGAATATTTATTACAATGGCAAGAAAAGTTGGACATACAAACACCTCATTACGAGAGTGTAAAGGTACATGGGCACTAATACAAATACAAATCTACGAATTAAATTCAAACGGTGCAGCATGCACATAATCACCACTTCAAGAATCAGGACACAAATGATTATCGAAACTACATCAAAAGAAGTCTTCATTGGCAGTTCATAAGTAAAAAGCATTGGTCTGTCCCTACACTATTCTAACGCGGCATCCCTACTTAGCATTTCCCAGACAAGCTCCCCAAAAGGTGTCAGCATGTGAAGACTTCCTAAGTCCAGAAACCAGTCCTAGGATGCTTGTTTCCGGTCCAGGGAAGACATGGCTTGGCAGTTCGGGCTGGACTGTTCACATGAGGCACAGGGTCAGACTGATTTGCATATGGCCATGTCTGAACTGGGGTGGTGGAGTGAGCTAAAGAATGATGATGGATTAAACCCAGATCAGTTGACTGGGGGTGAGTGTTTGATTGGCTCAAACGTTCCGTCCATCATCCCCTTTTGTATCGCTTTGTTCGCCCTAAGTTGGCGGGGGTATGCCCAGACGTGGGTCCCTTGCTCACTTTGCCACTGGATTCAAGCAAGCCTGGCTGATGACGGCTGGAATGCCAGAAACCGGTCCTAGGATGCTTGTTTCCGGTCCAGGGAAGACATGGCTTGGCAGTTCGGGCTGGACTGTTCCCATGAGGCACAGGGTCAGACTGATTTGCATATGGCCATGTCTGAACTCGGGTGGTGGAGTGAGCTAAAGAATGATCATGGATTAAACCCAGATCAGTTGACTGGGGGTGAGTGTTTGATTGGCTCAAACGTTCCGTCCATCATCCCCTTTTGTATCGCTTTGTTCGCCCTAAGTTGGCGGGGGTATGCCCAGACGTGGGTCCCTTGCTCACTTTGCCACTGGATTCAAGCAAGCCTGGCTGATGACGGCTGGAATGCCAGAAACCGGTCCTAGGATGCTTGTTTCCGGTCCAGGGAAGACATGGCTTGGCAGTTCGGGCTGGACTGTTCCCATGAGGCACAGGGTCAGACTGATTTGCATATGGCCATGTCTGAACTCGGGTGGTGGAGTGAGCTAAAGAATGATCATGGATTAAACCCAGATCAGTTGACTGGGGGTGAGTGTTTGATTGGCTCAAACGTTCCGTCCATCATCCCCTTTTGTATCGCTTTGTTCGCCCTAAGTTGGCGGGGGTATGCCCAGACGTGGGTCCCTTGCTCACTTTGCCACTGGATTCAAGCAAGCCTGGCTGATGACGGCTGGAATGCCAGAAACCGGTCCTAGGATGCTTGTTTCCGGTCCAGGGAAGACATGGCTTGGCAGTTCGGGCTGGACTGTTCCCATGAGGCACAGGGTCAGACTGATTTGCATATGGCCATGTCTGAACTGGGGTGGTGGAGTGAGCTAAAGAATGATGATGGATTAAACCCAGATCAGTTGACTGGGGGTGAGTGTTTGATTGGCTCAAACGTTCCGTCCATCATCCCCTTTTGTATCGCTTTGTTCGCCCTAAGTTGGCGGGGGTATGCCCAGACGTGGGTCCCTTGCTCACTTTGCCACTGGATTCAAGCAAGCCTGGCTGATGACGGCTGGAATGCCAGAAACCGGTCCTAGGATGCTTGTTTCCGGTCCAGGGAAGACATGGCTTGGCAGTTCGGGCTGGACTGTTCCCATGAGGCACAGGGTCAGACTGATTTGCATATGGCCATGTCTGAACTGGGGTGGTGGAGTGAGCTAAAGAATGATGATGGATTAAACCCAGATCAGTTGACTGGGGGTGAGTGTTTGATTGGCTCAAACGTTCCGTCCATCATCCCCTTTTGTATCGCTTTGTTCGCCCTAAGTTGGCGGGGGTATGCCCAGACATGGGTCCCTTGCTCACTTTGCCACTGGATTCAAGCAAGCCTGGCTGATGACGGCTGGAATGCCAGAAACCGGTCCTAGGATGCTTGTTTCCGGTCCAGGGAAGACATGGCTTGGCAGTTCGGGCTGGACTGTTCCCATGAGGCACAGGGTCAGACTGATTTGCATATGGCCATGTCTGAACTGGGGTGGTGGAGTGAGCTAAAGAATGATGATGGATTAAACCCAGATCAGTTGACTGGGGGTGAGTGTTTGATTGGCTCAAACGTTCCGTCCATCATCCCCTTTTGTATCGCTATGTTCGCCCTAAGTTGGCGGGGGTATGCCCAGACGTGGGTCCCTTGCTCACTTTGCCACTGGATTCAAGCAAGCCTGGCTGATGACGGCTGGAATGCCAGAAACCGGTCCTAGGATGCTTGTTTCCGGTCCAGGGAAGACATGGCTTGGCAGTTCGGGCTGGACTGTTCCCATGAGGCACAGGGTCAGACTGATTTGCATATGGCCATGTCTGAACTGGGGTGGTGGAGTGAGCTAAAGAATGATGATGGATTAAACCCAGATCAGTTGACTGGGGGTGAGTGTTTGATTGGCTCAAACGTTCCGTCCATCATCCCTTTTGTATCGCTTTGTTCGCCCTAAGTTGGCGGGGGTATGCCCAGACGTGGGTCCCTTGCTCACTTTGCCACTGGATTCAAGCAAGCCTGGCTGATGACGGCTGGAATGCCAGAAACCGGTCCTAGGATGCTTGTTTCCGGTCCAGGGAAGACATGGCTTGGCAGTTCGGGCTGGACTTTTCCCATGAGGCACAGGGTCAGACTGATTTGCATATGGCCATGTCTGAACTGGGGTGGTGGAGTGAGCTAAAGAATGATGATGGATTAAACCCAGATCAGTTGACTGGGGGTGAGTGTTTGATTGGCTCAAACGTTCCGTCCATCATCCCCTTTTGTATCGCTTTGTTCGCCCTAAGTTGGCGGGGGTATGCCCAGACGTGGGTCCCTTGCTCACTTTGCCACTGGATTCAAGCAAGCCTGGCTGATGACGGCTGGAATGCCAGAAACCGGTCCTAGGATGCTTGTTTCCGGTCCAGGGAAGACATGGCTTGGCAGTTCGGGCTGGACTGTTCCCATGAGGCACAGGGTCAGACTGATTTGCATATGGCCATGTCTGAACTGGGGTGGTGGAGTGAGCTAAAGAATGATGATGGATTAAACCCAGATCAGTTGACTGGGGGTGAGTGTTTGATTGGCTCAAACGTTCCGTCCATCATCCCCTTTGTATCGCTTTGTTCGCCCTAAGTTGGCGGGGGTATGCCCAGACGTGGGTCCCTTGCTCACTTTGCCACTGGATTCAAGCAAGCCTGGCTGATGACGGCTGGAATGCCAGAAACCGGTCCTAGGATGCTTGTTTCCGGTCCAGGGAAGACATGGCTTGGCAGTTCGGGCTGGACTGTTCCCATGAGGCACAGGGTCAGACTGATTTGCATATGGCCATGTCTGAACTGGGGTGGTGGAGTGAGCTAAAGAATGATGATGGATTAAACCCAGATCAGTTGACTGGGGGTGAGTGTTTGATTGGCTCAAACGTTCCGTCCATCATCCCCTTTTGTATCGCTTTGTTCGCCCTAAGTTGGCGGGGTATGCCCAGACGTGGGTCCCTTGCTCACTTTGCCACTGGATTCAAGCAAGCCTGGCTGATGACGGCTGGAATGCCAGAAACCGGTCCTAGGATGCTTGTTTCCGGTCCAGGGAAGACATGGCTTGGCAGTTCGGGCTGGACTGTTCCCATGAGGCACAGGGTCAGACTGATTTGCATATGGCCATGTCTGAACTGGGGTGGTGGAGTGAGCTAAAGAATGATGATGGATTAAACCCAGATCAGTTGACTGGGGGTGAGTGTTTGATTGGCTCAAACGTTCCGTCCATCATCCCCTTTTGTATCGACTTCCTAAGAAGGGCACTCACGTCAAATGGGTCAAGTAGCGTAAAGCTACAGAGCTCGTTCTAAGATGTTCTCCTCTCTTCAGTTAAGGCAGAAGTGAGTTCAGACTCTGTCCCTATCCCCAATACAAAAGTCGATTACCACACCTCCAAATACATCACAAGACCACTTTTATCCAATTAAACACTTCTTGTTAGGTAATCTTCCATGAGGTAGTGGACATCCAGTCTCTTGTTCGATGACCTTGATTCCCAGGCCTTTCCAGACACAAATGTCATCCTCCTACTTTCTCGGCTCCGCTTCTTCAAAAGCATCCTCCCTAAACCTGTCCAACTCCTAAAATAACGATGTTATTCATACTAGCAAGGCCAAATTCCCGCACCTGCATTGGAAATAAGAAACAAAAGAATTCCACAAGCACATAAATTCTAACTAACAACCTTCAACCCACGAGCAAACAGGGAGAAACTAAAGTTAGGCCTACCAAGTCTTCGGCTAACATAAGAACGTTGCACACAGTTAAAACACATGCATATATGAACGTTAATATACACACATTATAAAAGCCATTATAAAAGATACGTTCATTTGTCATGAATATACTTCACACATGTAGTTTAACTGAATTCGTACATTTGCTACGTTAATTCTAAAACTCTAACATTTCTCTCGCACAATATTACATTTCACGTTAACACATCGGATTACATGTGGATGCGGACTAACCATGATTATAACGCACCGCTATAAATAAAGTGCGAATCTGCGCTCTATCAGTCTTGTTTTACTTATTATAAATTATTATAAATTACTCAATTCTTTAGGTCTCGCCTAGGCAGCGCATGCGCTGTCTCTCCGAGACCTAAAGTAATCTATATGTTGAGTGAAACTCCGCCTATTGGCGGCTAATATGTCCTGCTGCTTGCCATTTGTTTAACATTGGCATGCCTTTTGTTATCTGGGTTTTAACTGGCTGTTGATCCGATACTGACTTCCGTTTAGTCCGGAAGCAGCAACGCCTAAGTACTGTTTTCATTCGCTTTTCTGTTTGATGTGTGCTTCAGGGGAACTTTGTTTTACATTTTTGGCAGCCCAGCATGCTGAGTTGCAGTCAATGGTTTCGCTTTCTGGCCGCTTAGTTTACGGTTTATTTTTTTCGTGTCTTTGTACACGATGCTAGGGACCGTCTATTTTTGTTTTTAAAAAAAACATAGTTTGCGCTTTTCAGAAACGCTACAGTATACGTTTCTAGACTCTTCCCTTCTATCCGTCTTTTTTTTCTGTGTCTTTGTACGCGATGCTAGGGACCGTCTTTTTTTGTTTTTTTAAATAAAACATAGTTTGCGCTTTTCAGAAACGCTACATACAATAGGACAATGAGTTACGAGAAGATATCGTTCTTGCAGTCAGGTCCATCAGTGTTGCCAAGTGCATCTCTCCCTCGACTCCTGGGACTTTCGCAGAGGGATCAGAATCCTCTGTGATGCTGGTTTTTCTTGCACATGTCAGTAAATGAGTACTTACATCATAACCTCCAGATTAAACTTTATGGACACATAATGGGGTGGATAATATAAGCGGGCATTATCACAGTATACAACCCTCAGCTCTTAAATGCAACCTCTGTTGGCCTCTCAGTTGAGGGGCAACACATCGAATGGGACTCAATCAGCATCTTTATCACCATTGGTAGTGGCATCAAGTGTGTGGGCTGTTACGTTCTGGGTGCAAGGAAACAGGGGAAATAGTGAGTTTCAAATTAATTGTAGGAATTGGATTATGGAGTTAAGTCTGGTAAATTCGTCTTTATGTAGAAAACGCTGCAGCCGCACAAGTGCCTTTTTACAGTAGCCCTGCCTAGGCCTCTGCTTCTCAGAGCTTCTCAGTAGCCGCGGGCACGCCATTCTTGGCCCTGCTGCGAGTCTCCCTAAGTACCAGGTGTGTGCTCTGCAGTGCTCAGCCCTTCTATTTCACCCATGAATGGGGGGCCCAGTAAGGCCAAATCGTGTTTCTTTTCCCAGAGGATGGCTCCTAGAAACCCGGGCCAGCACCAAAACTTTTGATGCCACGGCTGATTTGCATATGATTGGTTCCCTGCTTCCAAGCCTTATTTTGCATATGGTTGGACCCCTGCTGTAATGACTCATTCGAGCTAAAAATGATGGAGCGGAATGCTGCCAGGGGATTGCCACTAGTTATAAATCATTGATTAGGGCCTTTCCAGCCATCATTTTTTTGCTGCCTCTTAGACATCTTTGTATACCCTGCAGGGCCGACTCAGCCGTTAATCTTTTCGAGGTAAATACAAGTACCATTGAGTTGATTCTTATTAAGTGTTACGCACTCGCAAGAGAATTTTCTGTGTGTGCTGTAGTGAGTGCGACAGGCTTCTCGCTCCCTATAAGCCCAGTGAACATACTTTAATGGCGGCTGCCGTTTCAGGAGCGCCTTGCTTAGTTGAACCATCATCTAAGTTGGCGAAGGTTGTTTATGTAAGTAAGTGTAAATGATTAAACGTACACAAGAATTGCTACAAAGCTCATTTAAAAAAAAAAAAAAAAATCATTCAGTAACGCTAGTACGTTTGCAAACGTGAAGAAGTGCTCTTTATTTTTCCCCGGAAATGGCATGCTAAACCCTGTAGTTCCACCCGCGATTTGGTTTCATCCTGTCGAATGTTCTGCTTCCCTTGGGTGTCGCTGCGCGTTCTCAGTGGTTGTCTGTACTCCGAGTTCTTAAAGGAGGCAAACTAGTCTTTTCTGCACTAGGGAAAGTAAAACGAGTGATTTTTTTTATCATTAGCAATGTTTATTGTTTATACCAGCACTGAGGATGGTAATGAGGGACTTCAAACGGTTCTGGACATTTTTTTTTTGTAGCAAGGGCTCAAATTATATTCTCAGCCATGGATCAAAATGGAGTGGACACCCATGGTGAGTAGGTTTCGGACTAACAATACGGACCTTAGCAGGGGCTTTGTCAGTGAAAAGTAGATCCCCCCTTTCCCTCCAAACAGTCCTGCCGTTTCTTCTCATCCCGTACTCCACCATGCTCATTCATTTCATTCTACCGGCTAGCTTGTTACCGACATTCCTTTCTGTGATGCAGCTCCTGCTGCAACGGATCTCTGTAGTCTCTTTACGAGCATGTCTTTTACTAAGCTGTACATGGCAGAGCCTGCTTCTTTCCATTCCCCACTCCTGCATCCCACTCCTTCCACAGGCTCCGGTTTTCAAACACACTCGTCTACTTCCTTAAAATGACTTTAAGAGCCACAGCATCGGACTGTAATGGGGCAGAGCAAGAAGATTACATGGTTGGGGCTTCGATAACAAAAGGTTAAGAAACAACCTTAAGGCACCACCTATTGCCGATAGTAAATGTGATACAAAATACCAACAAATTGCCATTTCTAAGTTTTTGGAAAGTGCTCTAGGAGGCAAATTTCTATACTGCCTGCAGTGCTAAAAATCCTTACCCTGTTCCTGGTCATCGATGTGGCACATTAAAGCAATAGTAGGCAGGTGTTTTATGGTGCTGCCTTAAGTGGGTGCTAGGATTCAACTCGGGCTTCACACATGGCTCTGTTGCTAAGGCAGAGGGAGCACCAAAACAAAGCCAGGGGCTCTGAAAATACCAACAATGCCAGGTCATGCTCATAACATAAGCATACCAATGAATCACCTCAAGATTGTTTTGTTGTTGCAATTTATAAAATCATGTAGACAGCACACACAACAATCTGCTGTACCTGTTGCTACATTACTGAAAGGCAGTGTACCTTTTTTTTTAGTGAGGAGAGAAACCCTTATCCCGGTTGCCCAAAGGTTGCTTCTAAACTAGCATGGGGTGAGATACGGTAGGAAAGAAATATCCAAGCTGTCAGTATACAAAAAATGTGGATCATGCTTTTTACACCATGCCCACTAAGAAGCTACATAGATGTTTTCTAATGCTATAGAAAAGTGTCTTGCTTGTGACGTATATAACAAGCATTTGCAATGCAGTAGGTCTCGCATTTGCCAGAGTTTGAGCTATTGGCATTGTAAATGACAATGCCTTTTATTTATGTGTTTTGAAAACCTACAAGCGGTGCATAAACACGCACTTTGCACTTATAGTCGTTTCTTAGGAGAAGCAAAGCTGGCAGTAACTGTGCCTCTTTTACTGCCAGTCTTGCTTCTCGTAAGCAAGGACTATAAGTTTAAAGTGCGTGTTTGTGCACCACTTGCAGGTTTTCAAAACACTTAAATAAAATGCATTGTCATTTACAATGCCAATAACGCAAACTCTCGCAAATGCGAGACCTATTACATTGCGAATGCTTGTCTAATTCTATTGTGAACTCCTTTAGAGGTGTGTTTTCACTGTGTTACTGTTTGAAGTGTTGCACAAATACTTTACACTTTGCCTCCGAGTTAGGCCTCTGAGTTAGGCCTGACTGCTCTGCGGCAAGCTGCCTGAGGGTTGAGCACAGGTTAATTTAGGGTTGGCCTGAGAAAAATTGTGGTTACTGCTACGGGTGGGTGGAATTTTTAATTCCACTAGCGGAATCAGAGGAATTTAGTAATTCCATGTTACTCTTGTAACGCAGAATACTAATAAATTCCGTTGCTCCACCGGCGGAACTAATCAGTATTGGTCATTATCCCACCATGTTTTGGTAATGGCAGTCTCTCCTCAATTCCTTTGGTTGCTTATTACCTCATGTTGACGCACATGACTAGCAAAACCAAAGGGGATGATGGACGGAGTGTTGAACATTGCAAGCACTCACCCCCAGTCAACTGATCTGGGTTTAATCCATCATCATTCTTTAGCTCACTCCGCCACCCCAGTTCAGACATGGCCATATGCAAATCAGTCTGACCCTGTGCCTCATGGGAACAGTCCAGCCCGAACTGCCAAGCCATGTCTTCCCTGGACCGGAAACAAGCATCCTGGGACCGGTTTCTGGCTTACAGCCGTCATCAGCCAGGCTATCTTGAATCCAGTGGCAAAGTGAGCAAGGGACCCACGTCTGGGCATACCCTGCCAACTTAGGGCGAACATAGCAAAACCAAAGGGGATGATGGACGGAGTGTTGAACATTGCAAGCACTCACCCCCAGTCAACTGATCTGGGTTTAATCCATCATCATTCTTTAGCTCACTCCGCCACCCCAGTTCAGACATGGCCATATGCAAATCAGTCTGATCCTGTGCCTCATGGGAACAGTCCAGCCCGAACTGCCAAGCCATGTCTTCCCTGGACCGGAAACAAGCATCCTGGGACCGGTTTCTGGCTTACAGCCGTCATCAGCCAGGCTATCTTGAATCCAGTGGCAAAGTGAGCAAGGGACCCATGTCTGGGCATACCCTGCCAACTTAGTGCGAACATAGCAAAACCAAAGGGGATGATGGACGGAGTGTTGAACATTGCAAGCACTCACCCCCAGTCAACTGATCTGGGTTTAATCCATCATCATTCTTTAGCTCACTCCGCCACCCCGTTCAGACATGGCCATATGCAAATCAGTCTGACCCTGTGCCTCATGGGAACAGTCCAGCCCGAACTGCCAAGCCATGTCTTCCCTGGACCGGAAACAAGCATCCTGGGACCGGTTTCTGGCTTACAGCCGTCATCAGCCAGGCTATCTTGAATCCAGTGGCAAAGTGAGCAAGGGACCCACGTCTGGGCATACCCTGCCAACTTAGGGCGAACATAGCAAAACCAAAGGGGATGATGGACGGAGTGTTGAACATTGCAAGCACTCACCCCCAGTCAACTGATCTGGGTTTAATCCATCATCATTCTTTAGCTCACTCCGCCACCCCAGTTCAGACATGGCCATATGCAAATCAGTCCTGACCCTGTGCCTCATGGGAACAGTCCAGCCCGAACTGCCAAGCCATGTCTTCCCTGGACCGGAAACAAGCATCCTGGGACCGGTTTCTGGCTTACAGCCGTCATCAGCCAGGCTATCTTGAATCCAGTGGCAAAGTGAGCAAGGGACCCACGTCTGGGCATACCCTGCCAACTTAGGGCGAACATAGCAAAACCAAAGGAGATGATGGACGGAGTGTTGAACATTGCAAGCACTCACCCCCAGTCAACTGATCTGGGTTTAATCCATCATCATTCTTTAGCTCACTCCGCTGTCACGACTTGCTCCCTGCATTCCCGTGTCCACCACCAGGGGGCTGAACTGGGGGACTTTCCAGTCCTCTAATAAACTTCCAGACCCTCCCCTGCATGCAAATCCTGACTTCCAGCCATTTGGACACTTATTGGGAACGGACATCCATTCCCACTCCATGCCGGGTTTTGTGAAGCCAGCCTACTCATGCCTGAAAACTCCCTTACCCAGGATTCCCGGCTCACTGCTTAGTCTCCACCCCTGCAGGCCAAGGATGGGTGGAGGAATTCAGCTCACCTGTGGCTGGCTGCTGCTAGCCTGCTCACACCTGCTGCATATGATTACAGTGAGCTCTTTTAAGCCCCAGCTCCCTTCAGCCCAGTGTTGGTCATTGTAAGCTGTTATCCGTTGAGACCAGTCCTTGTTCCTGAGCTTTTGCTATTTCCTGCTTTCCTGAACCAGCACTGCTTGCAGTGCTTCCTTGATTCCTGAGCCTTAACATTTCCTTGTTCCTGACCTGTAGTGTTACTTTGACTCCTGAGCCTTTGCTCAATTCTTGCCCCAGCACTGCATCCTATGCTACTTTGTTTTCTTGTTTACTGACCCTGTACTATTCTAGTATACCCTTGTAGCCTCCCTTTCTGTATAGCCTTTTCCAGTCCCTGCCTTTCATCTCATTTCCTTGGTTCCAAGTCTAGTTTGCTATCTTTCTATTCTGCTGTCTCCCTTCTGTTACCTTGTATGTTTGTTACCTGCTTTCTGCCACCTTTCATCTCATTTCCTTGGTTCCAAGTCTAGTTTGCTATCTTTCTATTCTGCTGTCTCCCTTCTGTTACCTTGTATGTTTGTTACCTGCTTTCTGCCAAGTGTGCCCTGTGATTTCCTTCCTTTCCTGTTAAGCACTCCTCTTTGCTAGCTCCTTGTCTATTGTGCTTGTATTTAGTTCTACCCCTTTGCTGTTACTGCCTTGCGTGTTCCTGTTTGATCGCCAGGATCCGTGGGCACGGCTGACTACCTAGGTGGTGTTTCTTGTTCACTGTGAGTTTTGTCTTTGAGTTACTGTTATAACATCACCATAGGTATAAGCTCCACAGACCCTGCCTTTGTATACATATCCTATATGTGGGTATTTCCAGTCAGTATCTGTAACAGCAATTGTGGGTGATGAACTTACTGAGCTTCAGTCTTACCGTGTGGAGCTCCTGAGTGCTTTACCCCACATCCCCTTTATTGTTAACGTTGTTTCATGTTTAAGTGTATTGCACATCCGTCCTGGGTTTAAGTGATTCTGAATGCTGAGCCGCCTCATGAGTGCCCTTCCTTTCCGAGTCTCACCCTTCTTGTTCACCTCTACAGGCTTCCCTTTTGGATCTCTTTTCTCCTCTGACTTCCTGTGTGCTCCTGGGCAGCGCTGTACTCCTCTCTGTCTTTGTTTTCTACCCTGTTCCCAGTCCTTGCCCAAGTCCCTGACTGTGTTCCCCACATAGTCCCGGACAGACCCTGACAGAATGACCAACCTACATTTCCAGGGTCACTTGTGAGGTTTCTTTGCGTTCAGTCAGCAATTGTTTTTTTACCCATCCTGTCAGTTCTTGCCAAGATGTTTAGCAACAGATCCAGAAAGCACTTAAACTCTAGAGATCAATTCCTGGAACAAAACAGACTTTTACGTGCTGAATATCATTCCCTGTGGTTGGCTGATCCTTCTATGCTAGACTTTTATTCAATCTGTGACCCTGATCTTCACCTGATGTCAGCCAGTGACTTGCAGGAGGAAAATGAATATCTGCAAATCTTGTTAGCAGCAGAAAGAACTTCAGCGTGTTGTAAGGTGCAAAGCAACTGTGAAAATGTTCACCCTAGTCCTGAAACAATAAATCCTCTTTTGAGAAATGGACATTTACGTTCACAATATTTCACTCATTGGCTTTCAAACACCTCTTTGCCAGATCCTGACTTGCTTTTCTGTTCGGATCCAGGTTTACTGTCTGTGTCAGCAGTGCAAAAGGAGAATGATACCATACTCAGCTTGCTGAAAAAGAATTCTGGTTCTAGCATGTCTGCTCTCCTTTCACACAAGGTTACCCAGTTCTGTAGTCCAGTATATATCACAGTCCCGGATACTACAAGGACCTGTGAAGAAGTCCCTACTGACAGCAGCAAATCTACCTTTTACAGTCTACTACCATTCTCAGAGCTGAAAGTCTATGAACCATGTGTCACTTTGCCCTTACATTGTTTTCATGTAAAGTTTCCAGAGCTTCCAGGCTCACAGCCTCCAGGACCAGAGCTTCCAGGTTCCCTGCCTCCAGGCCCAGAGCTTCCAGGTTCCCTGCCTCCAGGCCCAGAGCTTCCAGGCTCCCTGCCTCCAGGCCCAGAGCTTCCAGGCTCCCTGCCTCCAGGACCAGAGCTCCCAGGCTCCCTACCTCCAGGACCAGAGCTCCCAGGCTCCCTGCCTCCAGGACCAGAGCTTCCAGGCTCTCTACCTCCAGGACCAGAGCTTCCAGGCTCCCTGCCTCCAGGACCAGAGCTTCCAGGCTCCCTGCCTCCAGGACCAGAGCTTCCAGGCTCCCTGCCTCCAGGACCAGAGCTTCCAGGCTCCCTGCCTCCAGGACCCGAGCTTCCAGGCTCCCTGCCTCCAGGCCCAGAGCTTCCAGGCTCCCTGCCTTTCGCACCAGAGCTTCCGGGCTCCCTGCCTTTCGCACCAGAGCTTCCGGGCTCCCTGCCTTTCGCACCAGAGCTTCCGGGCTCCCTGCCTTTCGCACCAGAGCTTCCGGGCTCCCTGCCTTTCGCACCAGAGCTTCCAGGCTCCCTGCCTTTCGCACCAGAGCTTCCAGGCTCCCTGCCTCAGGGACCCGAGCTTCTAGGCTCCCTGCCTTCCGCACCAGAGCTTCCAGGTCCCTGCCTCCAGGACCCGAGCTTCCAGGCTCCCTGCCTTCCGCACCAGAGCTTCCAGGCTCCCTGCCTTCCGCACCAGAACTTCCAGGCTCCCTGCCTTCCGCACCAGAGCCTCCGGGCTCCCTGCCTGCAGCACCAGAGCCTCCGGGCTCCCTGCCTTCAGCACCAGAGCCTCCGGGCTCCCTGCCTTCAGCACCAGAGCCTCCGGGCTCCCTGCCTTCAGCACCAGAGCCTCCGGGCTCCCTGCCTACAGCACCAGAGCCTCCGGGCTCCCTGCCTTCAGCACCAGAGCCTCCGGGCTCCCTGCCTTCAGCACCAGAGCCTCCGGGCTCCCTGCCTTCAGCACCAGAGCCTCCGGGCTCCCTGCCTTCAGCACCAGAGCCTCCGGGCTCCCTGCCTTCAGCACCAGAGCCTCTGGGCTCCCTGCCTTCAGCACCAGTGACTCCGGGCTCCCTGCCTTCAACACCAGAGCCTCCGGGCTCCCTGCCTTCAGCACTTGAACCTCTATTTTTCCAACCTTTTGACCCTGTGCTTCCAGTTTGCCAGCCTCCAGAGTTCTCAGTACATATACATCCAGAGACTGAATCACCAGCATCAGAGACAAAACCTTCCAGAACGTCACCATTTTTCTGCAGTCTGCTGGCATCTTGCACTACATCTGTGAGGGAAATGGACTTACTTCATAGGAGCCACGGACTTGAATCCAGTTCTAGATTCAGGGAGAGGGTCTTTGGAGGGGGTGTACTGTCACGACTTGCTCCCTGCATTCCCGTGTCCACCACCAGGGGGCTGAACTGGGGGACTTTCCAGTCCTCTAATAAACTTCCAGACCCTCCCCTGCATGCAAATCCTGACTTCCAGCCATTTGGACACTTATTGGGAACGGACATCCATTCCCACTCCATGCCGGGTTTTGTGAAGCCAGCCTACTCATGCCTGAAAACTCCCTTACCCAGGATTCCCGGCTCACTGCTTAGTCTCCACCCCTGCAGGCCAAGGATGGGTGGAGAATTCAGCTCACCTGTGGCTGGCTGCTGCTAGCCTGCTCACACCTGCTGCATATGATTACAGTGAGCTCTTTTAAGCCCCAGCTCCCTTCAGCCCAGTGTTGGTCATTGTAAGCTGTTATCCGGTGAGACCAGTCCTTGTTCCTGAGCTTTTGCTATTTCCTGCTTTCCTGAACCAGCACTGCTTGCAGTGCTTCCTTGATTCCTGAGCCTTAACATTTCCTTGTTCCTGACCTGTAGTGTTACTTTGACTCCTGAGCCTTTGCTCAATTCTTGCCCCAGCACTGCATCCTATGCTACTTTGTTTTCTTGTTTACTGACCCTGTACTATTCTAGTATACCCTTGTAGCCTCCCTTTCTGTATAGCCTTTTCCAGTCCCTGCCTTTCATCTCATTTCCTTGGTTCCAAGTCTAGTTTGCTATCTTTCTATTCTGCTGTCTCGCTTCTGTTACCTTGTATGTTTACCTGCTTTCTGCCACCTTTCATCTCATTTCCTTGGTTCCAAGTCTAGTTTGCTATCTTTCTATTCTGTTGTCTCGCTTCTGTTACCTTGTATGTTTGTTACCTGCTTTCTGCCAAGTGTGCCCTGTGATTTCCTTCCTTTCCTGTTAAGCACTCCTCTTTGCTAGCTCCTTGTCTATTGTGCTTGTGTTTAGTTTTACCCCTTTGCTGTTACTGCCTTGCGTGTTCCTGTTTGATCGCCAGGATCCGTGGGCACGGCTGACTACCTAGGTGGTGTTTCTTGTTCACTGTGAGTTTTGTCTTTGAGTTACTGTTATAACATCACCATAGGTATAAGCTCCACAGACCCTGCCTTTGTATACATATCCTATATGTGGGTATTTCCAGTCAGTATCTGTAACAGCAATTGTGGGTGATGAACTTACTGAGCTTCAGTCTTACCGTGTGGAGCTCCTGAGTGCTTTACCCCACATCCCCTTTATTGTTAATGTTGTTTCATGTTTAAGTGTATTGCACATCCGTCCTGGGTTTAAGTGATTCTGAATGCTGAGCCGCCTCATGAGTGCCCTTCCTTTCCGAGTCTCACCCTTCTTGTTCACCTCTACAGGCTTCCCCTTTTGGATCTCTTTTCTCCTCTGACTTCCTGTGTGCTCCTGGGCAGCGCTGTACTCCTCTCTGTCTTTGTTTTCTACCCTGTTCCCAGTCCTTGCCCAAGTCCCTGACTGTGTTCCCCACATAGTCCCGGACAGACCCTGACATCCGCCACCCCAGTTCAGACATGGCCATATGCAAATCAGTCTGACCCTGTGCCTCATGGGAACAGTCCAGCCCGAACTGCCAAGCCATGTCTTCCCTGGACCGGAAACAAGCATCCTGGGACCGGTTTCTGGCATGGAAGACATGGCTTGGCAGTTCGGGCTGGACTGTTCCCATGAGGCACAGGGTCAGACTGATTTGCATATGGCCATGTCTGAACTGGGGTGGCGGAGTGAGCTAAAGAATGATGATGGATTAAACCCAGATCAGTTGACTGGGGGTGAGTGCTTGCAATGTTCAACACTCCGTCCATCATCCCCATTTGGTTTTGCTATGTTCGCCCTAAGTTGGCAGGGTATGCCCAGACGTGGGTCCCTTGCTCACTTTGCCACTGGATTCAAGATAGCCTGGCTGATGATGGCTGTAAGCCAGAAACCGGTCCCAGGATGCTTGTTTCCGGTCCAGGGAAGACATGGCTTGGCAGTTCGGGCTGGACTGTTCCCATGAGGCACAGGGTCAGACTGATTTGCATATGGCCATGTCTGAACTGGGGTGGCGGAGTGAGCTAAAGAATGATGATGGATTAAACCCAGATCAGTTGACTGGGGGTGAGTGCTTGCAATGTTCAACACTCCGTCCATCATCCCCTTTGGTTTTGCTATGTTCGCCCTAAGTTGGCAGGGTATGCCCAGACGTGGGTCCCTTGCTCACTTTGCCACTGGATTCAAGATAGCCTGGCTGATGACGGCTGTAAGCCAGAAACCGGTCCCAGGATGCTTGTTTCCGGTCCAGGGAAGACATGGCTTGGCAGTTCGGGCTGGACTGTTCCCATGAGGCACAGGGTCAGACTGATTTGCATATGGCCATGTCTGAACTGGGGTGGCGGAGTGAGCTAAAGAATAATGATGGATTAAACCCAGATCAGTTGACTGGGGGTGAGTGCTTGCAATGTTCAACACTCCGTCCATCATCCCCTTTGGTTTTGCGACGCACATGACTAATAATTTTATTTTACTATTGTAAATCTTTCTTCCTACGGTGGCCAAGTAGCCTTGCTGCTGCAACTGTTCAGTGGAGGCACAGGCTGTGATATCTTATGTGTCTTTTTGACAGCCCCAAAATGCTCCCACATTTCTCCCTCCTCGTAGGACGTTTCCTCTCGTTGTAAAGTAAGACTTTGTCAGAAGAATGGCAGATATTGCACACAAAGAATTATGGAACTTCGAGCATCTCTCTCTGGTGTCTAAGGTTTGTACGGAGCTGGACAATCATCATGGGATGAATGACAAGGACCTGGGTAAGGAATGGTGTGCCTTGCCAGTATGCCTTGAGTTGTTGGGATATCGGGGTATGTGAGGGGAGACGGAGAAGAAGGAGGGCTCACAGTGAGGTAATCATATGAGGGGCCCAATGTACTGTGAACTGCCGGTTAAGCATAGTATATGGGCTGTTGCATAGCTGTCAGTTGGCCCCAGGTGACTTGAGAGTAGTAGTATTTATTGTACTTTTGGCTGTAATACCAGAACTGTGCAATGTTCAACCTTTAGGCACAATACTAAATCAGGAAAAAGTTATTATGTTGAATGGGCTCACTTACTGCACTATATGTTTTGTTATGTGCATTTATAACGCGCACGGCTACTCAAGAGTGTCCCGGCGCGGTACCTTGCAAGGGAGCTGTGGGTCGGCGGAGGAGTTTAAACAAAAAGCAGCGTTTTCAGCCGTTTCCTGAAAAGCTTTGCATCCTGGACGCAGCGAAGGTCTAGGGGAAGAGCATAAGCCAGGGAGCTACCGCCCATTCTCATACGGCGATAACAAGGGATCACTATACTGTAATATCAGCAGTAAAAGGTTAACCAACGCGCAGTTTCATATTTTACCAGGAGGTGGCAGGAGAGAGCTTTGTTCCAGAGACAGGCTACGATGATTTGTTTTTGTCATTATACACAGAAGTCTATAACCAAACAGATAAGTTGGGGAGGGTTAATTCATTTACACGCAGGGCTAGCTCTTTGATACAGTGCATTAGTCAGTCTCTCTATCTTTATTCTTTTGAGTCCTCTAGCACGAAGTCCAGGCTGGAGTTAGACTCACAAAAGCGGGACGACATATGGGGCCTGATGTACGACGGTTTTTGCATGCGCAAACGGGTTTGCAAACCCGTTTGCGCATGCAAAACCTATAGGAGTATGTACCATTCCAAAATAGCGACTCGCAATTTATTTGCGACTCGCTATTTTGGAATTGCGAGTCGCTATTAGGAAGGGGCGTTCCCTTCCTAATAGTGAGCGCAACCCCATGTACAAATGTTTTGCGACCGCAATTGCGGTCCCAAAACACTTGCAAATTACCACCCTCTTCAAGAGGGTGGTAATGGGGTCGCAAAAGGGAAGGGGTCCCCAGGGGACCCCTTCCCTTTGCAAATGCAGGGGAAAATATTTTTTAAGGGCAGGCAGTGGTCCCAGGGACCATTGCCTGCTCTTAAAAATGAAACGAAACGTTTCATTTTATTCTTTTAAATGCATCCCGTTTTCCTTTAAGGAAAACGGGCTGCATTTAAAAAAAAAAAACAGCTTTATTTAAAAGCAGTCCCAGGCATGGTGGTCTGCTGACCCCAGCAGGCCACCATACCTGGGAGGGTCTGCCATTCCCAATGGGGTCGCAAATTGCGAGAGGCTCATTAATATTCATGAGACTCTCAATTTGCGACCCCATTTGGAATTGCTAACAGTGTGAGAAACACTGTTGTTTATTGGAAATAGCGCCTCGCAAGTAGCGAGTCGCAAAAAACTCGCAATTTGCGCGGCACTATTTCCACGGTCGTACATCTGGCCCATGGTGCTTACTGTCACACGTATTCACCTTCGAAGAGCACATTACATGACATATTACGCCCCAAGTAAATGGCTCTCATTTTTGTAGAAATCGTGCTGCTAAATAAGTAAAACTAGGGATGGGCATGAATCCGCAGAATCTCGCTGAGTTTTTATGTAACTTTGCGGATTTCTGCACAGTAAAACTCCGCAATTTTTGCCCACCCTGAGTTACTGATTGAGAAAGATTTCACCCCCCTCAACCAATAACCCAGTTTCAAACATAAAGTCTCCCTGTGTTCTGACACTATATTTTCATACAATTTAAACCCTGGTACCAGTTCTAAAAAAGTAAGTGGGGAGACAAATTAGCATACACAGTTCATGATGTCTTTACAGGAAGCAATGCAAAAGGGAGTGTGGTGACGTTAGACCTATCATATCCCAATTTAATAGGTCTATTTCCGAGACTATTAAAGTCTAACACTACAAATTTTAAGAGTGTTGACACTACTTACCAACATAGGAATAAGTTTACAATTTTCTGGGAGATCTTTTTCCTTATGCTTTATGTGTTAGATTTTAGCATTGAATCCTTGCACACATATCCATAAAGCTCACTGTGTATAAAGACATCCTCAAATCAGCCATAAGATGCTACCACCAGCAGATGCGGAACATCAAGCACACACCTCTTGTAGATCGATCAACGCCAGCACCAACAGCAGCAAGTAAATCTTTGCCACCATCAAAGATTTCATCACACTTGCTGCTTCCAACATCACCCCCTCACAAAACGTTTGCAACAACCTCTCGAAATTCTTCTGTAACAAATTCACATCCCTATACAACAACTTCAACCCTCAACCGCACCCTGTTACCATTGCAACTCAACTTTCCATCATAGTTGAAGAATGAACTCTGACCTCTTGGACTCCATCACCACTGTCCCCTGAACACTATCCATTTGGGTGGGCTCCATCTGACCCTTGTCCCCACCATGCCTTCACAAAATGACTCCTACCAATCAGTGAAGCACTAACACCCATCCTCAATGCCTCCATTGACTCTGTCACTTTCCTTGACACTTCAAAACATTCCACTGTCATGCCCCTGCTCAAGAAACCATCTGTTGACCCAAGCACACTTTCCAACTAGAGACCCATCTCCCTTTTACCATACCCAGCAAAAATCTTAAAGAAACTAATAAACTGATGGCTCACCAACCAACTTAGTAGCACCCAGCTCCTCAATGCCGCGCATTCTGGATTCAGGCCCAAACCTCAGTAAAGAAACATCACTCATTGCTGCCACAGACGAAATCCGCATGATCCTTGACAGAGAAGACATGGCAGCCCTCATTCTCCTGGACCTCTCTGCATCTTTTGACAAGGTCTCACACCCCATCCTCATCAGGCACCTGCAAGCGATTGGCATTCAAGACCTGCTCTCTGCTGAATCTCTTCCTTCTTAATGGATAGAACACAAGCTGTCAGCCTGGCAACTTACTCCTTGGATGCCCACAAACACATCTGCAGAGTTCTTTAAGGCTCATTGGTTGGCACTCACCCTACTCAATGCATACATGGTCCGGCTTGCCAGTGTCATCCGAGCACAAGATTTCAACATCCTCTCCTACGCAGACTACAGGCAACTCTTACTCTCCCTCTGAGCCAAGACCCACACCACAAGAAACAAGTTCACCCTCTGCATGATGGAAGTCGCTAACTGAATGAAAGCCAACTGTCTCACGCTCAACACAGACAAGACAGACATAGTGATCTTCGGCATGGGACTCTAACCGGTGTCCAGCCGCACTCGGACCCACACCCACCCTCAGAACCCATTCCAGGAATCTTGGAATATTCATTGACAGCAAACTGGATACGACTGCACAAGTCAACGCCACCACTGCATCCTGCTTTCACACCCTGAAGATGCTGAGGAAATCTGCAAATGGCTCCCAAGCAACACATGAAAAACTGTCACTCAAGCCCTGGTCATCAGTGGACTATGGAAACACCGTCTATACCACGATCACTAAGCAACTAGCTAGAAGACTACATACTATCCAGAATTCAGCAGCCAAACTCATCATCAACCTCCCACACAGAACTCACATTACACCACACCTCAGGGAACTACACTGGCTTCCAATACACAAATGAGCTTAATTCAACTCCTTACACACTCATTCAAGGCACTCCACAACTCAGGCTCCACCTACCTGAACAGTTGCATCTCCTTCCACGACCCATCCAGACACCTCCACTCCACAGGACTCCTACTCACCAACATATCACAAATTCACAGAACCAGATCAGAAGGACGAGCATTCTCTTACATCGCTCCTAAAGCATGGAAAGGCCTACTTCTCCACATCAGAGCCTCTTCCTCCCTCTGAAATCCGCAAGAAGCTGAAGACCTGGCTTTTCAATTAACCAACCTACCATAGGTGGGGCTAGATACACACACCTGCCCAGTGCTAGGATACCCTCATGGGTGGTAGAGCATTTTACCAATAAACATTACATAACATCACATGACATAACATAAAGTACTCTGCCGAAGGCTGTGTGTGATATACAAGCCTCATGTTCAAAGCCCTGTATAGGCAACTTGACCTTTATTCCTTACAAAACCAATGAAATACGTGCCAGGTTAGATCAGGTACTATTGGCACCACGCTGGCTCATCTTTAGAAAATGGTGGAGGCTCATTACCCATATCCACTGCCTTGTAACATGCAGTCAAAAGGATGTGATGAAAGTTTGTGAGAATGGCAGATGCATTTAATAGTCATAGCATATAATTCTTGACTAGTCCTATAAAAACAAAAAAGTATTTTTTTCCATTTTTAGACGAGAATTACAATGCCACAAGCCTCTGTCTGCATGTTCTGTTACCATATACTCAAAACCACTTGCCGACTCAATCAGTTGAGATATACATATTTATTAAAAAGAATAATGAAAATATGTTTCAGTTTATGGAATCACAACGATATGGCAATACATTTGATACATTATAAATATTCTGGAATTCAGCTCTCACTCTGATGATAGACCAAGAAAAATGCTAGAATGTTTAATGCATTGCTCAATATACTATAACATTCAGCTTTCAACAACTCACTTGACAATTCTCAGCCAAAACGCTGATTCGGACATTTGGTCTCAGTAGCGTGAATCATTTTATAAAATTACAGCTTTTCACATTACAGATATTCATATACATATATATATATATATATATATTCACAGAAGGTAAAAGTGAAGTGACATTATATTTACGTTAGGATCTAAGACCTAAACGTATGTTAAAAACCAGAAGTTCACTGTCAAAACAAAGGTTAAAGCGATGTTATAGTTATGAGTTGGAATGAGACAGGAGCTAACGTTAAAAAACCCAAAACCACTGAAATACACCACTTACAGGTTAGTCAAATAACTATATTTTGCACCCTATCATGCACTGCTTATGACTCCACATATTACATCACTCATGACATGTTAAATGCCATCATTATTGACATCACTGATTATATTTAAACAACAACACTGATGACATGGTGCAGTGAGGCTTAGTTGGCGTGTTCCGCATGTGTTATGCACCGGGCTGGCATTTGGTCAGGCCCTGAACCCATCCCTCCGCAAACAGCCAACACACATTCTTAGCCATTTTTTCAAAACATTTTGCATTTGATATAATATGTGATGTTATAATGAGGGAGAGGACCTTCAACAACCATTATAGCCCTAGACAGAAGGATGCTTATGCTGTTAGAACATTTCATCCACTCTGGACAGAATTATCTAAATTAAAAATGTGGAAACAGGAAGACTGCTTCATTGTCTACGATGGAGGTCTCAGCAGTCCAAAGTTCTAAAAAAACCTTGCACTTGAGACAGCTGCCAAGAAAATCAAAGATACTATTAAATGGAGCCTGCAGTGCAACAACGGGTGCTGGAAACTGAGAGCCAGTATAAGGTTGAATGTACAGTACAACATATTTCAGTGTTAGAATAATCGTATTAGAACATTTGAATGCCGGTGGCTTTGTCAGTCAATAAAGTAATAGAGGATGATTAACGTCTGCTGGAGGCATTTCAGTCCAACATTTAATGTTTATATTATGTCCCTTCCTGTTCAACTCAGAACCGTCTTCCCTCGATGGGTACACAATTGTCATAGTGTTATATGCCATTTGATCGGACTATATTGGTCCTCAATTAGCCACTCCCTCATCACAGGTCCTCACCTGCAGCTTACACCAGTAATTGGGAATACGGTCTTTAACAACCAGCATAACACTCAGCAGTGCACCACAAAGATGTAAACCACACCATACAAATCCTGATAGTATCCTAGTGAGCATGTATGTAGGAGAATTTAGTAAATGAAGCTAAATATGAAAAACGGCGTTGTGACTTATTTTACTCCTGCCCGTATACCTCTTACATTCCTACAGTGTAGAGCATTAGCCACATTTGCATGTTGCTTGGCATACAGAAGACACAGACGCTTGAGAGCATTGTGGTTTATATTTAGGGCATTCAGGATTGCGGTCCAGGTGTAAGCAGGGATTGGCTGGGAAAAAAACATCACACAGTTGTTAACAAGAGAAACGTGAGAAGAACAATTCTTTCATTGATGATACAAGACAATGCATGTACGTATTTGTGCAGCATAGGCAGAGGTGTAATGCAGGATACTGCATCATAATTGCCCCTTCCCCCACACACGTGGTCCCCATTTCAGCCTCAGGCTTATGAATATCTGTGAGCTATGGCAGTTCTATGTGCTCCTCACCACATCCTGCAGGTCATGGGGGTGCCATAAGTTTTCATTATGTCACTGAGCACAAGAAGCTAACAAGGTAAGGAAGCCATGTTCACTTATAGAGGCAGATGAAGGCTCAGGAAAAATGCAGCCTTTGTTCTCGTTTCTTATTCGTTCTCTTGCTGCCTCCTTTTTATTCATGATTTGATAGAATAATTAGTATATTATTGGGATAATATCTGTTCTTCATCATTATTGTTTAGCTTGTTTGCTAAGTTTGAATTACTGTTTCAATCGTTTATTAAATATGTGAAAAGTCTCAAAAATCAAATAAATGATTTTACTTTTAAAAACATAAACACAAAATGGAGAGTTTGCAAAAGTGTCAATGTTCAGCCAAGAATTCGTCTAGACGACTACATGCAGATAAAAGCAGTAACTTTAACATACCGAAAAATACAAAATAACTCCCCAGACACCCTAGAGAGGTGGCTGGGAGACCTGGGGCATTTGAAGATCATGAATGGTTGGAGGCGATGGCATCCCCTAGAGAGGTGGCCATACGCTCACTCTTTTGATTGGTCCAATTGAAGATTCTGCACAGAGAATACTATGCTTGCACAACACTGGTCAAAATGGGAAATTTAGCCTCGCCGCAATGCCCAAGGGGCTGTAGTCGTGAGGGCACATTTTTCATATGTGGTGGGACTGCCTGGTGATCCAGGAATATTGGATGGAAGTGATGTCGTGCATGATGACATTGTGTACAGACAATGTTGAGGCCTCACCCCAACTATGCCTTTTGAATATTTGGGAGGCAACAGATCTAACAACAGGGGAGCGACTATGGGTCACATTGGCTCTCATGGTCGCGAAACATAATATAGCAAGAAAATGCAGAGCAGATTATAAGCTGACTTTTAGAAATTGGGAGAGAGATATGGATTGGTGCATGCACGTTGAAAGGGTGACTTATGAGAGTAGAGGATGCCCCCAGAAATGGTCCAAGATCTGGGGGAGTTGAAATGCTAGTAGGGGGATGCTCTGTGCTCCTGTTAGTGGATCTACTCAACTCGAGGAAGTCTGACAGCATGGATGGAAAGGATGGAAAGGATAGCGATATGTGTTTTTAAATTATACGAGGGTGTCCATGTTTCTATGATACATATGATGTACTATGTTGCACAGACTGTGAAAATAAATCCAATTCTATCATGTCTTTCTATTGCAATAAAAAGAGTTTAAAAAAACCCACAAGAGTCAGTAGGGTCAGTGGGTCCTTTAGCCCCTGGTGGGCATTCCTTCAGCCCAGCAGCCTACCAAGTCATTTAATCTCCTTAGGAGGACCATCTACTGTCTTTAGTGATCCCCATCTACCTGTTGATTAAATGTGTCCTCTGATATGGTGGGTACACTAAATTACTTTTGAATAGAGACAGCCTATTTTGTTTGCCGACTTTGATTTTATTTTTCATTTTCAGAAACAAATCTTAAAATTGGGGTTTATTTCTGAAAAGCAAAAAAAATCAAAGACCCCCAGCTGGCCATTGATTATTTTCCCTGCCCAGATCTGCCATGCTTTGCATAAAGAGCCTTGGCAGAAAAACCAGTGATGGTTACCAAGCCCCAAATGAGCAGGACAATTGTCATTGTGGCGAAGTGGGCCAGTTTTGGATGTGTCAATATGTCAAGCGGTTTCCTCACTGGAGCCAGTGGAAACCCAGTAGTTTTCTACCTCTAACTTGGGTTGGCGAACCCTAATATTGGCCCCAAATTGGGCAATCGCCTTTATTTTCTGGCGGGCTCCCACCATCTGCCAGTCTCTACATTGCCCCATCACTCAATTTTGGCAGCAGTTTAATTTCTGTGCCAAAGGCTCATTCAAAGTGAGAGAGCTATTAAACATGACAGCACTCCAGACGAGTCAGACAGTAGGTTGACATGGTGTTAATTTCATCTCAAGCTAACTAAAATGAAAGAGGAGATCAGAAAAGAGGTAGGAGGCTGTCTCAGAGACTTGTTGCTGTTGCCAGAGTAAAACCCAAGAGTAAGAGCTCAAATGCATATATAGATTTCGAGTATTGATGGTTATTGATTGCTGGAAATAATGATTTGAATCAGGAGGAAGGAAAGGATGGAATAAAGGAAAGAAGTGAGGGATGGAGGAAGGGAGGGACAGAAGGAAGAAGGGAGGGAGGGTTGAATATTTTTCTTTCTGCATAGTATGTGCTACAATCTGATCTTGATATCGAATGAACATAGAATGTGCAATGATAACACGAAACATGTTGTCCAAGGGGCTTAATTAGAGTTGGGCAGATGTGGGACATCTACCAGTAAGCGGTGGATCTGCCTGTATTAAGAGTGCATTGATGTCAGTGGCACTTTAAACGTGGTGGGTAGGGCATCCTCCACATTTTGGTGGAAGTTCCTAATGTGCTAAACTTTAAATGAGGACCTAAGTTAGACAAATACACTACTCAAATGGCCTCATCGCATAATTCCTGACTGGCTCGAAAACGGATGGAGGAAAACAGATGAGCCAAGGGGATCAAAGAGTGCATAGCTGCTAGTGCCCATCTCTTGGGTACGGAAGGCTAGCATCATCGCAGTTACTCTATGCATAGATTTGTTACCAGAAATGGAAGAGTGGTTTTAAGGCATATGCACTGTGGATAATTCCTTCCTGATGAAGTATCCAAGATAGACCAAAGCAGTGGTAACTCCCCAATGTGGGTATCTTAGCTCCGCCCTCTATATTTTTCTAATCCAAATGATTTTGCTTACAACTTCTAAACAAAATACGATGGAGAACTAAAAAAATTAAGATGTACACACACACACACACACACATACAGTACTAGAGCACTCGCCGTCGACCCCAGTCGTTCTGAAGTACTTGATTCTTTAATCCTTACACTGCACTGCCAGTTGCTGAGCTGCTGACCTCACTAACCTCATATCTGCATTGCTACATTATTCCTGCAGAGATACAGCTTCGACCAATCAACATATATAATTCATGGGGGTTCCCTAAGACAACTGTGCTCCAAGGAGTCAACAATGAGCAAGTTAAAAACTGGAACCACCACATCAGGATCTAATGCAAGAGCACCACTCCTAAGGAATGTCTGCCTCCTGCCTACCATGATCCAAGGGATGCAGTGTGGTTCAGGTTATGCCATTCCTACAACATCGACTGGTCTAAAAGTTGGAGAGTGACAGCTGATGAACCGACTTAGGGTACCACCTGGGGCCTTTTACAGCCCCATCCAACCTATCCTTTAGAACCTAGCAGGGTTCAGAAGGAGTATTAGGACTGCACTAAAGTTTGTTTCTCTGGACCTTTTGCATAGTGACAACTGTGATCATCACTCATGCTTTCTTCACCTGCCTTTATCAGAAGGGAGGTATCTGGCTTCTGTAACCTCAGTACCCTTAACCAATCTAAAGACCAGAACCAACTTGCACTTATGTCCTTCTACCTGCATGCAAGGAGTCCTACCCTTCCGCTGTGTTCTCTGTTTTATTTTCATACAGGTATCTGGAGCTCGGTTAAATATAGAATCTACTCCTGCAAGCTTCGGTATGGTACCAGAATACTGCAAATAAAATATTGTCCAAGGCAAACATTGTGTCCTAAATACCATTTACAGTTGTATTTACATTTTAGTTAAATTAAGTTAATAACATGCAATATACATCCAATGAGATGATACTCATGTAAGTGACGTTTAGGACAAATATTTCCACCAGATTATGTTTTTACGAATGATATTCTGACATACAACTGCGGATTTCTGACCATTCATGGGTGCAGTGATTCAATTGTTTGAGATCCACTCAACATTTTCATGTTACTCCTTTAAACCTCTGGTAGGTATAGTTTACCCAAAAAAATCCTAAAAACATTTTGTAAATTTCTCTTTTTCAATGCACAGATGTACACAAGTCTATTTTTGCAAGAGAGTTGGTGCAAATGAAATTTCTAGCCTGTTCTTGCCAGAAGGCAATGCATGGTGCTTTCCAGGCAGGGATCAGTCGTATATGGTTTGTAAGTATCCACAAAAGCGAAGTTATGCATGAATAAATAAAATTCCATGGCCTTGCATCACAGGAACTGCAATATTTGTATGTTGTATATGGAATCTCTGCACAAAATCTAACAAAAAGTGTTAAAAACATTGATATTGAAACCTCTGTGAACAACTACTGTTGCATGAAACTGAGATCTGTGAATTGCACACATTGCTTTGCACTTAAAAAAGGCTATATCTGAATGGAAGTCAGGCTTAAATGAGCAAATAGCTTTGTGAATGAGGCCCAAAACTTTCTGACTTCTACTGAAGCTGCAGCCTATTGATTAGACCCAGTCAGTTATGCCCTGTAAAGGTATATGTGACAGGCACTAACAAAGGATAACATATCTGCACATGCGAAAGGTAAATGCAAGCAGAGGTAATTCAGAGGATGTAAGTAACTTGGTCTGAAATAGTCATTGGTGAAGTTATATTCCAGTCAACAGTCTGACAGTTAAAGAATACGAAAAATATATTCGGGAAAAGTCCCCAACACTTCAGAGCTAGAATCACTCTGTTCTCAAATCGTGGTAAACGGGAACGCATACTGCACACAGAATGCAATGGACAGATTGATGAGGGCCTGCTTAAGAAACATTTCTTTCTGAAAGGGACCAAGAAGAAATTTCGCCAGCCAGATACGGCAACGTAGACTCTGGTGGCTCAGTCGTTTGGTAATGACTGGATTAAATGCTTATTGGAGAAGTCCTTTGTAGCTCTGCGGGATGCAGTGGCAGAGAAATAGATGGAGTTGGGACAGCGAAGAGTTTCACCTGGGTTTGCTGATTTTTGCTGTTATGCCTTTTAAATGCAATGGAATTTCAGGAGAGGTATCCCCGTCTCCGTCATGAATTTTTGTTTCTAAAATATGTCACTACAACTGGATCAGAGGGTTTCTTTCCTGCGTGGCCTTTACCAAAACATTTTGAGCCCTCTCCTGGAAGACCTTGCCCTGGGAAGTCTGAGTACTGTGTAAATGAGAGGGAGCTACACTCTGTGGGACTAACAAAGGAGGATGGGTTCCGTTAGAGTAAGCACACAAAAGGGGATGTGAGGAATGGTTGCAATTTGTCCAAACAGAGGTAGTTCTTTTGCTCAGTGTGCCACTGAAACCAAGCGATACCCACTGATCAGCCCTAATCAGGACAAAACCAGTCTTGAGTTCTGTGAAAAATTGGGTTGTTGGTTGACCTTGTTAATTGGGTTGTTGGTGTTAGCCCTGGTCAGGCAACAGCCACAATCCCAGGCAGAGTGAACCACAAAAAGTCACAAAAATCAACCTATGCAAAAACCCTGTGTAGCGTGGCACAATAGCAGTCAGGATTAATTTAGAGGCAATGTGTAAAGTATTTATGCAGCACTCAAGCAATAATAATGTGAAAACACAACACAAGAAAAATCAGACACTAATTTAGAAAAATAGAGAACATTTTAATACATTATTTTACACCAAATGACAGAATTCCAATCTGTAGAACTGGAGTCATTATATTTTTTAATTTTAACTAAAAACTAGTGCCTTAAAGGTCAAACTGCCAACCGTGGACATCTAGTCATTTGAGACCAGGTCAAAGTAAAAAAATATGGTTGACTGCGATGGAGCACAGGTCATATGCAAAAAGGGTATTGGGGCCAGTTGGCGCTTACCATCAGATATAGAAGAATTTTAAAGAAAAATGTTCTGAGAAGGTCAAGTTTAGTGGAGCAAGGATGCAGGCCCTATCTGAGGGAGGAACGTTGTTGTTGGGGAGCCGCTGGACGAAGTCGCAGTGAAGATTTCTATGCTCTAATTTAGTCACTTTTATTTAAGCTAAAAATCTCTAGCGGGGCGTGGCTTAGGAGCCGGAGGGAATGGCCGCCGCTCTGAGGAGCTCCGGGAGAGCGTAGAGCGACGGGACTCCTCCGGGCTCTCAGCGTGGATGTGTGGTTCCCAGAGACGCATTTTTATGCAGCGGAACCTCTTCTACTTGCACCAGGATCATCGCGGTGACACGGGGTGAGCGTGTAGAATGTTTTCTCGACTCCTGCTATCAATCGCGGCTCGTCGCTGAGTCGCGGCAGCCATTTTACGGATCTGCCGCTCCCCGTGCGTCCCGCTGACGATTATGACTGATGTTTCGCCCTGAGGTGTGTTTATAATGTTAACTGGACTATACACAGCAGTTTTTTCTAGTTTTTCACTGCTTTTGGACAGTTTGTGTTGTGCATGACGCTCCTGGTCCGAATTTTCATGTCTCCTCAGCAATGAACAGTGTATGTCTAGACGCCATCTTAGTTTCCTGAATATACCTGTCCGCTATGCTCATTGGTATTTAACCAGTAAATATTCCTGGTTTTTCTTTGCCACTGATTTTATATGGAGAATACCTTTATCTTTGGTATGTATTAGCTGACTTCTCACTTCACCTCAGCCTTATCCAGTATTCTCTTGACGCCATTTTTGAGCCTCGAGCCCACCTGCCAGTTATTTTCTTGACCCATATTTTTTGCGACAATGGCTCGCTCTAATCGTAGTAATGCACAACAAATTAATACTAACTGCACATCATTAGAGGATAATAACCCATTTAGTGTGCTACAAGAAAATATGGATGAAATATCTAATGACTCTGCTGGAATGAAAGGCTTCTCTCCTAATATTTCCCGTCCAAGCTCCAAACCTAATTCTAAAATACCCTCTACATCAGGAAAACGAGTGAAGACAAACCCTCCTTCCCCCACCAACTCTTCCTCTTCCATTTCCATGGAGCTTTTACTTGAAGAAATACGCTCGCTCAAACCATACATGGCCGAAACAAATGCTCGTCTTCAGAGCCTTGAAGATAACTGGTCTCATACCGAGCAACAAGTTGCGGACCTTGAGAGAAGAATGACTTCAGTGCAGGTGGTCTCAGACCAGGTTCCAGGTATGCACAGAGAAATACAATATCTTAAGCAACAGGTTGAAAATTTGGAAAACCGCAATAGACGCAATAACCTAAGAATTTACAGTCTTGCAGAAGGACTTGAAGGTCCTAATCCTATATCCTTCTTTCAATCCTTTCTGCCAACTCTTCTTGGTCTTCCAAGCTCTCCTCCATTGAACATTCAGCGAGCTCATCGCTTAGGTCAACTTTCTCGCTCATCCAACTTTTCCTCCTCTTCAACGAAACCTAGAGGTGTCATCTTGTATTTTCTAGAATACACGGACCTGATTAAAGTTGTCCAGGCTGCCAAACAGAAGGGGAGACTTACTTGGAACGGTTCCAATATCTTTGTTGCTCAAGATTACGCTAAAGCTACTGCAGATCGTCGGAAACAGTTTTTGGACATGAGACCTGCTCTACGTACCCTGAATGCACGTTATGGATTGTTTCATCCTTGTCTCTTCAAAGTGACTTACAATAATAAAACGACAAATTATGAAGATCCTGCGCTTCTTCAACACTTCCTGAACACCTGCAGAGATGACTCCATGGACACTCCCCGATTATAATTGTTATAATTGTCTTGACTGTCCCAGTAATGTTTGCCGTTGTTTGTATTTTTTCCCTTCCTGCTATGTTTTGTTACGTTCTGAGACACCCTCCTAATGTTTTCCTTTTCTCTTTAATCAGGTGCAGTTCTGTGATCCCTTGTTTTATGACCTCTTCGTTTTTAGCCTGGAGGCTTGTTCTCCCTTTGCTGCGCCCTCTTGGGGTCTTCTGTCCGGTGTGCTGCCTCCCCTATGTGGTTCCTCCATCCCCATTCTCATTGTCTTTTTGTGGTATGTCTTTTTGACATTTATATGCATCCTCAATTGTCGTCTGACTTGTTTTGTATCCCTGTTCAGTGTTCTCTCCTTCCCTGTCCTTTTCTCTTTCCCTCTTTTTTCTTTTCTTTTCTTCTCTTTCTTCCTTTTTCCTTTTTATATCCGGAGATAGTTACCTCATTCCTCTTTCTTTTCTTTTTCTGATCTGGATTTTCTATTTCATTCCTTGTCGTTCTACTTTCTATCATTCTTTCACTAATGAATTTAGTTTTCTTATTGTTTGCATAATAACTGTTCAAGTTAAATTTAACTGGTTGCATTTTCGCTCTACTTTTTATCTTTCACTCAGTAAGGATTTTAGTTTTCTTATTGTTTGCATAATAATTGTTCAAGTTAAATTGATTGGTTACATTTAGAGTTGTTAAATGGAACGTTAAGGGAATAAATAATCCTATAAAAAGACAACGGGTATTAACCCATTTTGCTAAATTAAATGCCGACATAGCACTAATTCAAGAGACGCATTTATCTGATGTTGAAGCGTCGAAATTGAAACGATGTTGGGTGGGTAATGTTCTTTCTTCCCAAGCTCTAGGTAAGAAAAATGGAGTCTCTATTCTATGTCATAAAAAATACCAGGTATCAGTCACCCATCAAGAATGTGATTCGGAAGGTCGTTGGATAATAGTTAAACTTCTCTTAAATCAAATACCTTTAGTCCTATTTAACATTTACGCACCAGTCACTGTTGATAATGTTTTTTGGACCCACGTCTCTGAGAAACTCCTTTTATTTGACAATGAATATATTATTTTTGGTGGCGATTGTAATCAGGTTTTTGACCCTATATTGGATAGACACTCTTCTGTTAGATTCTCTAACACTAAGATGCATTCCCAATTTACTTCCACCATACGACGCAAATCCCTAGTCGACATCTGGAGACTCTGTAACCCTGATACTCGAGAATATAGCTTTTACTCCCCTTCACATCACTCACAATCCCGAATAGATTATCTTTTCTTTAGTAAATTCTTATCTCAACTAGTTTCCCATTCCGAAATTGGATCCATTTTAATATCTGATCACGCTCCAGTTTCTGTTGATTTTGATTTATTACCTTTTACTCCTCATGCACGTAGATGGCGTTTCAATAATACTTTATTATCTGATCCTAATTTTACAAGCCAATTCACCTCTTTTGCTTCCGAATTCTTTTCCTTCAATTCTACTCCGAATACTTCTCCTGTTATGATCTGGGACTCCTTTAAAGCTGCGGCTAGAGGCTTTATTATCAAGTTTGTTTCTCAGAAGAAGAAATCTTTTGAAGCTAAAAACTCCCAAATGCTTGCTGAGATCAAACAACTTGAGTATACTTATTACCACTCAAACTCTGAATCTTCATTAAAAAAACTTATCGACGCAAAATTTAAGTTTAATAAATCAACCACTGAAGCTGCTTCTTCGTATCTTTTAAAGAGCAGCGCTCGTTATTATGGAGGTCAAAATAAAATGGGAAAATTATTAGCTAATTACTTGAAAATACGACGTGATCGGACTAAAATAGAGTCTATACGGAATAATGCTGGTATTTCCTTATTTAAAGATAATGACATTTTAAACGAGTTTGTTTCTCTTTATAAAACTTTATACACTCCCGAACAACAACTGTCCTCAACTAATCTTTCTACTTATTTTCAATCTATTGACCCTCCTCCTTCTCACAGTACTGACTTTACATCTTTAGAAACAGATATTACTCTCTCTGAAATTACGCATGCAGTTTCAGTCCTAAAAGGGGGAAAGCTCCGGGTCCAGATGGATTTACTATTGAATTTTATGCGCATTTTGCTAATCTACTTCTCCCCCGTCTTCTATTACTTTTTAATTCTTTTATTGCAGTTGGCGCTTCTTCTGGAACATTTCAAGAAGCCATGATCTATTTAATACTCAAAGATAACAAAGACCCTCTCTTTGCAAAAATTATCGTCCAATCTCCTTAGTCAATCTTGATTATAAGATATTTGCAAAAATTCTTGCTCTTCGTATTGATCCCATTTTACCTAATCTCATTGGCCCCGAACAATCGGGTTTTGTAAAAGGTTGTTTATCTTCTGATAACTCCAGAGTCTTTTTTAATATCCTTAGTAAAGCTTCCTCTCTTCATTACCCTATTGCAGCTATAGCGTTAGACGCAGAGAAAGCATTTGATAGGATTGGATGGGATTTTATGTTTCAGGCGCTAAAATGGATAGGGTTTCCTCCTAAATTAATATCCCTTATTTCGTTATTGTATTCTGGTCCTAAAGCTTCTATTTTTGTTAATGGGAAAATCTCAGATTATTTTCTCTTCTTAGAGGAGTACATCAAGGATGCCCCCTTTCTCCCCTTTTATTTATAATAGCACTAGAACCCTTTTTAACTAAAATTAGACAGGACGCTCAGATTACCGGTTTTCAACTTGACACTTCCCATGTTAAAATGTCTGTTTATGCAGATGATATTCTTTTATACCCGGACCCGGTAGATGTGGGTAGGTCGCTTGGAGATGTGCTATTGACACAGAACAATTGAGGAACTCCTCTTGTTTGTATCCCTACCGGGCACTGATGACGCCTGGTTATACTCACTTTATGGGGTAGGATCAGGGATTGACAGGTATACTTACGTAGGTAATGAATCGGCTGCGGTGAGTATTTGGCCACCGCACCGTGTGTATGTGTAGATAGTCTACCTTTTATAGAGGTCCTGACGAATCGCATGTAGATCTTGACAACAAGCGTGAAACATGTTGACCTTCCTTTAAGAATGATGATGCCTTTACTTGAGACATAATACTCATTTTTGAGCATCACATTATCACTCTTTTTAATTAGGGTAGGAGACCATTTGAATAAATTACATTTAATGGAACTCCCAACTCTATTTTAGATCACACATTCAACTTTACACATCTACACAATTCTGGCCCCATACCCCCACTTCACCATACGGCTATTGGAAGAAGATCTCCGATAAAGAGCCCCTACTATAGGGAGCCCGTTGGGTATTGCACCGCCGACCCGACGAGGAGCAGCCCAGATGATGAAGCATGACACCCTTTGGGTGTGTGAGGGCATTACAATCCAATAATTGGACTTCCCACCTTGAACCAAATTTGGATCAGGTCGGTGTCACTTCCCTTGTGTTGACAACCATCAGGAACAGCATATCTGTATACTTTCATTAGTTCACTCAGGGCGTTTATGCTGGACCTTCCTCCATTCCGATAGGAGGAGAAAGCCCGTCGGTCCCCCCCTTTTTTGTTTCCTCATTCTTTTATACTGCTCTAATCCTTTTACGTCCATTCCCTCTTTTATAAAACAGGTTGATATATTTTCTCAGTTATCTGGTTATCGTCTCAATTCAGACAAGTGTGAAGTTCTACCCCTGAATGTGCTTTGTCTTAAACAAGATTTCATTTCTACCGGTTTTTCTTGGCAAACTTCCAAGATAAAATATCTGGGCCTGTGGTTCTCTTCAAACATTCCGGAAACGCTAAAACTAAATTTTGCCCACATAACTAAAACTTTATCTGACTCTATTGATCGTTGGCACCCACTTTTTCTCTCTTGGTGGGGACGACTAGACTCCATTAAGATGATGCTTTCTCCTTTAATTCTATATATTATTTCCATGATTCCTGTACATATTCCTGGATTTTACTTTAAAAAAATTGATTCTCTTTTAACAAAATTCCTTTGGAAAAACAAGTCTCCCCGAATAGCTCTGTCTACCTTGAAGGCGGACAAAACCTCTGGTGGTCTTAAATTTCCTGATTTAAAAAAATATCATTATGCTTTTTCTTTAAAACAATCCTCCCGTTGGCTTTCTCTTGATCAGAATTCACATCCTCCCATCTGGTTGACCATAGAAAATTACTTTATATCACCTTTCAAATTTAAAGAATCTCTTGCTTTTACCAACAATGTTTCTTCCCTTAGAACTCCAACCATCTCGCACACTCGTAAAATTCTTGCTCCACTAATACCCTCCTCTTACCCTTCATATTCTTCGCTAGATCAACAACCCATTTGGCATAATAAATTATTACGCATTAAAAATCGCACCATTTACTGGAAATCCCAGAGAGCTAAGGGACTACTTTGGATTTCACAATTATTACTCAATAATATCCCTTTATCCTTTTCGGATCTTCAAGCACAATTTCTTACCATCTTCTTGTAAAACTCAATATGATCTTTTATATACTTCCCTCTCCCAATACCTTCGATCTTTACCATCAACGCCTTTTCCTTCCTCCAGCTTTTCCATGCTATTTCCCTTATTATCTATTTCTTCCTCAGCTTCATCTCTATATAAATGCTTATCCCTTTCTTCTGATAGGAACAAAACAAAGGCTGAATTGGCTTGGGAAAAAGATCTTATAGAATGTTGGACAACCCCTTTTTGGGATAAGTTGTGGCTCAAAATTCATAAAACTTCCAGAGCTGCTAACACTTCTCAAACCCTTTATTTTGTTTATCAACGCCTTTTATTTACTCCCGCAAAATTAGCCTCCTTCTCTACAGACTCTACTTCTACTTGTTGGTCTTGCCCCCGCACAAATGCTGATTTAAAACACATGCTTTTTGATTGTCCCCCCGTGTACCGCTTTTGGCAATTAGTGTGGTCTCAAATTAACAACATTTTCAAAATATTAATTCCCTTCTCCCCCTCTAACGTTTTTCTAGGCTCCCTATCACCTTCCTGGCCCCAATCTCCATCTAATTTTAAACTAGTAGATTTGTTATTGGCAATAGCTCTTCACCTAATAACTTCCAATTGGAAACAGGCCGACAAAGTCACTTTTAGAGCCTGGTGGAATGCCGTTTGTTTTCATCACAGACTTGATACCAATTACATTACCCTTATTTCTGTGTCCATTAAAAGAGACCTTTTGTGGCTCCCTATATCCACATACTTAACTCATATCGCTTCTCATAGTGACCCATCAGTTAAAACCTCTGATGAAGTTCGGAAACCTCCTTGACACACTTGTTGTTTTTAATCTGTTTTAAACAAGTTTTCATCAATATTCCCTTCGATGTTTTTACATATTATAACTTGTTGTTTTTATCTTTTAAATTGTCTTTTATGCATACAGAAATCTATTCCATGTGCTATTTCTCTTTTTTACGATTATAATACGATTAAGATTATAACAGTATATATTTTCCCTTCCCTTGCTCCTCTTCTCTTCTTGTCTCTCCCCCTCTTTTTCTTTTCTCCTTCTCCACTTTTTCATAGAATGTTTTCTTGATAACATTATTAACTTAATGTCATGTACTTTATGCTACTTGCTGTTATTACTTGTATTTTGTTTCATTTTTGCTGAATAAACCTAAACTTAAAAAAAAAAAAAAATCTCTAGCGGGACACGGCAGGAGGCCGTAGCTGAAGACAGTTGCAGGACGTTGGATACCCCTTTGGCGAAGGACTGCTGAACAAGATTTGCTGCTGCAGAGAAGAACTTAGCAGGAGCAGCCGTGAAGTCAGGCCGACCAGTAGGATGCACCTTAGGTGGATCAGCGAGCAGGTTGGTCCCGGTCTTCCCTCAGTTCTCAGAGCAGATTATAGCCAAAAATGTCCCAAGTTTTGAATTGTGGCTATTTGAGCACATTTAGCACCACACCCAAAGGTCCAGGACTGGTGGGACACCACTTGGGGGTTAAGGACTCACTCAGGCTGGATCCAGGTGCAGGTTCAAGATGATGGGAACATTTTATGTCCCTGTGGCTCTGAAAAGGAGGTCAGCAAACTAGCCCTTGGAGTCAGTCTGGTAGTCCTGGGTTCAGATGAAGATGCAGGGCCCAAACAGCAGGCTGGCCTCTGAGGGTTCATGGTACTACACAGGCAGCAAAGCAGTCCTTTCAGGTGCAGCCGAGCATTCTTGTGGAGTTTACAGCAGGCTCAGCAGCAGGCAGTCCTCTGAAAGTGCTTCCGCAGGTCCAGAAATTGAACTAAAGAGTAGGTCTGAGGACCCTTTTTTTATACCTGGTGCCTTCTTTGAAGTTGGGAGACGTTTCTAGAGGTTTCTCTTTGAAGTTCATGGAATTTCCTGACTCTCCTTCCCTGGCTCCAAGCTGTCTGCAGTGACAATGTGAAGGTGACAAGCCCTTTGTGTGAAGGCAGAGCACAGCCTGTTGAGTTGCAAGTGGAGCTGTGCCCAGCTCCGTCACCCCATCCTGCCAGCAGATGGCCCAATCAGGCACACCTAATCCCTCTATTGTGTGACTGCCTGGGAGTAATTCACAAAGTCGAACTGCCAATCACACTCAGTTATATGACCTAAGGCAGGCTTGTAAACTGGGAAGTCATGAACAACCCTTTGACAAGCTGGCATAGATATCTACACATTACATTAGATGTTTTGGGGGCCCGTGAGATCTGGTCAAGTGACCTCCCTGTGTCGACAGTTTCAAAACTGTTGGTCAAACCATGCAAAACTAATATTGAGGGAACAGGATGCTCAAGCCCTGAATAGTGTGGCATATGGGGCCTGGGCTATAACATTGTATGAACCAGGGGTCCTGCCGATCTACCTTTCAGTGCCTTTCTGTATGGTTATAAAAAAAAACAGCGGAAGAGCCTTCGATTCGGACTAATTCCTTTAAAAGCCTATTGTTTGGTCAGAGGAATCACGAGGACTCCGACAGACAATGTTGTCTATGCGTAAATGGAGTGCTTGGGTCACTGATTTACAATCTCTGTACCTGCAAAAAGCTACTTCCACTAAGAAAGTCCTGGTTGCAGCCAATTTGGTGTGCACTAAACATCAGGACTTGCCAAGGCACCATGCAAGCCTGCCTGAAAGGCGAACCATTGCAGCTTGCGGTCCGATTTCTGAAATTCATGAAAACTGCACTAGCATCTCCCATCATCGTGGTGGATAGCGAACTCCGGACAGGCTGCCAAGACCAAAGACAAAAAAATGTTGTAATCTATACAAGCCTTATGAGCTGACTCTGGACACCGGATAAGCAGTACTTCAAGTATTGGGGATACAAGAGAATAGGGAATCTCATGCCCTCTGAGGTCTTTATTAGCATGAGGCTAGAAAATACTATTTCCATTGTAGGTTTTTTTATCCATCACACTTAGTAGTCCCCAATTAATTGCCAGTTAGTAGGCCGCAGAAAAACCTTGTACTTTATTTAGGCCATAGCTTTGCTCCATCTCCTCAAAGCAAACAGATCACCCTGGCTCATGGAGGCTAGACATCACTACTTCCAATGTGGACCTCCGCATTGAACAGGCTCTATCAGCACCCGTGCACTTTAAACATATGACTTTTTTCCACCTCCAAGTTAGGCTCCTAAATTAAATATGCAATTAAAACATCGCATTTCATATATTGCTGGGTCTGGTGGCTTAGTGAACTCATGCATCTCCTGTAGGGGCCTGTGTTTAACCTCATGGTCACAGGTTCAAATCCAGGTGGATCCCCCCAGCCTTTCATCCTTATGAGGTCGATAAAATGAGTATCATTAAGTTGGATAACAATAAACATATGTTATTCACTGTCAAGATACCCTTGGTTGAACGTGCGCTTTACAAATACATGTTATGTTATAATCCGTCCACCTAGGCCCCAGCCACGGAATCTGTACTGAAGGTACATTTAGCACTTTAGAAACTGAAAATATTCTTAAACACTGCACTTTACCTAGGTTCCAGGATCGGAATGCTCAGTGGGGGGCAAAGCTAACCCGTCAGGCATTGAATGCAGAGGATTTTTAAACTGCTGTTCTTAATTTTTTATTTTTTTTAGCATGTCGTTTTAGCATTAATCTGTTATTAGCTAACCATATATTGCATTTAATGTGGATGGTGGAGTTTCTATTGTAACAATTTTAATTAATTGTACAAAAAAGAATCTATCTATCTATCTATCTATATAAGGCAGGTTGTACGCAACACATGGCTAAGGGCAGGAAAATGCTAACTTTCTACAAATGTTATTTTCAAAATTGTAATTACAAATCTTACTTTATCACTAAAGCGGACATTTCATTACAATTTCATAGATACCAAACATGAAATGCTCATCTGGTCCCAATCAAACGTTAGCACTTATTAAATGCAATAAGGCAACCCAATGTTATCTATCGGTCAGGAAGGTCTCACAGTAGTGAAAAAATAACGTAGGGGTTTTTCACTGCCAGGACATGTAAAACTTTAAAGTACATGTCCAACCTTTTATTTACAATGCACCCTGCCCTATGAGCTGCTCTATGGGCTACCTATGGCCTACTTTAGGGGTGACATATGTAATAAAAGTGGAGTTTAAGGCTTGGCTTGAGAGATACATTGCCATGTCAAATTGGGAATTTAAAACTGCATTCAGGTTGCAATGGCAGGCCTGGGGCATGTTTTAAAAGGCTACTCAAGTGGGTGGCTCAATATGTGCTGTAGGTCCACTAGTAGCATTTAATTTAATGGTCCTAGGTATATTGCACACCACTCTACAAGGAACTTATAAGTAAATTAAATATGCCAACCAGGTGCAAGCCAATTTTACCATGCTTTAGGGATAGAGCACAAGCACTTTAGCACTGGTTAGCAGTAGGTCCTGAAGCCAACAAAAACAAATTCAGCAGAAAGCAGAGGATAAAGGCAAAATGTCTGGGGGTGACCCAGCAGAGAGGGCCAGGTCCAATAGGTTGCTTGTGCTCTGGTTCAGAGATGACCTAGCCGGGTAGTTCAGCCTGGAATGTTCCTATTGGGCGAGGGTCAAGGGTGATTTGTATATGACTGGGTCCTAACTGAGGTGCATGGTGAGCAAAAGAACAATGGGTTGGGATGCTACTCCAAGCAATTACCAGCAGTTAGACTTATTTCAACCATTCCTTCCATCACCTTTTGTGTGTTTCCATTAGACTAACCCTGTAGAAGCCTACAGTCTGCATTGCCAATTTGCATGCATATTTCCCTGAATTTTACACTTCAAGCCTCTAAGTGCCTCAGCATAGAGCCAGCAAATAAGTCAGGCTATGCTCATTGAACTTTCGCAAAGCTGCCACTTCAAGAAGTCCCAATACCTAGCATAAGACAGCCATACAGCATCACCTGCACCCTGGAGTCCTAAAGCACTCTGAGTCAGGGTGGACTTGCCTCGACCAGTAGCCCTCATAATGCAACTATTAACTTTGCTGATAGCCTTACGCTTCAAGCAAGGATCCAACAAGAGTCTTGTGTCTCTTTTCTTAATTTCCCACTGAGAATTTCGACACCCATGAAGAGGCTGTTGAGCTCTTTGATTCAGAGGTCTAAAACCACATCCTTTACTTTGAAGCTGGCAACCAGCTCCCTTTGAATTGATGTTGATTTAATGGTGTGAAAGCATGGTTCGACCATCTGAGTATTACTTAAGGATGCTGAGGGCTTTTTGACTGTTATGGCCCCATTTACATCAGTGGCGATATTTTTCTCTTTTGAAAATGTTACTAATGTTTTCCTAGTGCCTTGAGTACCTTATTTTTAATGAGACCTTTACTTTGTAACTGAGATAGCTTGAAACTTGAGGTTCTTAATATCTTAACTTCTTTGGACTGTTCACCAGCAATCCAATACATACAAGGCTATATAATCCTCTACAGACCATTTTTGGAGAGCAGTGGAAACTCAGAGTGGTCTGTCTTTGGAGTGCGGACACTAGCTAAACATGGCTATTCATAATAAAGCTGACTTTTAAATGCTGACTACATTAAAGTCAAGTTGAAATTGATGAGGTAATAGTGTTGAGGCTTTCATTTTTAACTATTACAATTCAAACATGGTTGAATTATAAAAGTCTCTTTCATTACTTGCATTCTTTAATTTTTCAAACTGTAGCCTAGTAACCCCTTAATACTTCTTAATGCTTCCCATCCATGAGCCTTTAAAACCCCACCCACCCCTTAATGCTACCTTTCCCCAAATGCTAAAAACCCTTACCACCCCTTAACGCTATCCTTCTCTCAAAAATAAAAAACCTCTTGAGCACCTAGCACTACCCTTCCCTAAATCCTAGCAAACCCTTACTACCCCTTAACGCTCTTCTTCCCTCAACCCTTGAAAATGCTTAAAGCAGCTTTACGCTCGCTAGCCATCCCTGAACCCCAACTATCCCTCAATAGTACTATGGTTTTTCCTCTTATTCTATTTTATAAGTTTTTATAAGTTACCTACCTCGTGTTAGCACAAGGCTATTGTATTCCACTCTACTCTTACCTCCTTAGTAGCGTAGGGCTGTTCAGTTTCGATTCTGTATAGGGTGTTGAATTTTGAATAGGAGTCAGTTTCTTCTTCTTTCCTGTACTGGCTGCCACGTCCTCTGCTCCGGGGGAGTTTTTATGAAAATAAAGTTATTGAAAGTTTCCTCTGTTTCACTGTGGCTTCTTCAATTTGGCAATGAGAAGAACTGGTCCCCAGCTGTAGGAAATTTACTCATTGCAGAAGAATACTTCGCTTTCTCTGAAGGCTCTGTGTCATCACTATAAAGGTCTGAATTTGTGTAGATTACTCATCTCGTTTTTCTGCTACATTAAACTTGTGTCTGCCTTTGTTTGAGCATCCACACACCCCGCTGCAATTTCTGTAGTGACTCGCTCCTCATCTTCAAATGTCCTGCTGTCTCCCTGCAGCAACGCTTACATGCTTTCTACTGCCATGAGCCATCTGGTTCCAACGTACCAGCATGCCACCATCTTAAGTTAACCCGGACTTTGCACTCCAACGCTTTTAACACTGCGGGTCAATCAACTCCTATACAAACGCTATCTGATATTGATAACACATTTCTTTTTATAGCATCTACAGTGTTTGCCTTTAGCTATCAGCTATCCCTTAGGGTTTCACTTTGCTGCCAAAGCACTTCTTTGGCATCCTGTGCTTCTCCAGTTACTTTTTGAATCTCTTTAGGTACTGTGGTTAATAATAATTTTTATTTATATGGTCTTTCAATCTATACATATTTCTCAAGATGCAGTGGTGCTATATTCCTCTACCTCCACTACTTCGGAATCTGGGTGATCAACCCATGAAGTGGAGTAAGTCGTTGAGGTTATATAACAATTGTATGGTAGCTATTGATGGGAATTCCTTTCCTGCTCCAGAAAGAAAGGCTTGTTGATAAATTCAATTGGTACTGAGGCACAAGAACCTATTGATCATCTCCCGGTTTTACCTACATCTCAAGGGGTACAGGAATATGATGAGTTTAATGAGGCTTTGGATAGGCTTAGATTACATTTCACAGTTGAACCACACGTGGCCATGGAGGGATTTAACTTTTATTCAAGACATCAAATGTACACGGAACCTACTGAGAATTATGTGGAAGCTTTGCGTGTTTTGGCAGCAAATTGCGACTTTGGAGTAATTACGGAGCAGTATATGCGAGACCAAATAATCATGCATTGCTACAATAAAGAAATTCAGGAACAACTTCTCAGACATTTACATCCATATCTTGCTGAAGTTATTGAGATTGCCAAGGGTATTGAAAGATCTGTCAGATCATTGAAGGGTTTTAATGAAGAGAAAGATAGTCATGTCAATTTAGCAGTAATTCGCAATTCCAAAAAGAACAAGTTCAACAAAGTCAAATATTATGTTGATGGGGGTCCAGCAAACTGTTCCAAATGTGGTTCCAATGTTTATTTAAACAAGTCTGCATGTCCGGCCATCAATAAGACTGCTTTAAGTGTGGTAAAGTCAGACACTTTTCTAACATGTGCAGATATGAATACATCATTATCAAAGAGAGTACATTACAAAAGTACCTCTGAGGAAATTGAGAGAGAGGACAGTTCTTGTTGTGGTGAATGATTGTGCAGAATCTTATTCTGCTATTGATAAGGAGCCATGTAAAACTCCAACTTGTGAAATCGCCATCGATGGAGAAATTTTGAATGGACATGAAACTGGAAAATAATGATGTTAAGGCCTTTGGTTATGGAAATTCCATCATAAATATCTTGGATTATTTTATAACTGCAATTTATTTTGGGTCTCGCACCATTTTAGAGAAGATTTATGTAGATAGAAATTGTCAGCATGTTCCTGGGTGGAGACACCAGGGACATTTGGGAGTGAGTTTGGATCCCTCAGCTGAGTTAGGAGTGTACTGTATGACCATTCATCAAGGTACTGAGAGAATCATTGAACAATTTCAAGATGTGTTTCGTAAAGATTTTGGGTTGTGAAGGGATTCACACACAAGATTAAACTCGAGTCTGGTGCATCAACTGTTAGACATAAGCTTAGGGATGTTCCTCTAAGTGCCAGGAAAGAACATAATGTATTACTCACACAACTACAAGATGATGGTGTTATTGAAGCAGTTGATGCTTCTGAGTGGATTTCTGCCATAGTTTTAGTCAAAAAATATCTGGCACTTCAAGATTGTGTGTGGATTTAAGATCTCTTAACAAACAGATTGTTGTGGTAGGTCATCCCCTTCCAAATATTCAAGAGTTACTTGCACTGATTAATGGAGCAAAATGTTTCATGTGTATTGATTTCAAGTCTGCTTATCACCAAATAGAATTTGAAGAGGATTGCAGACATTTAACTGCTTTCATTACCCCGGATGGGGCTTTTAGATGCATAAGAATGATGTTTGGCCTGGCGTCGGCTGCATCTATTTTTCAAGAACTTATGTTTTCACACTTTGGTGATAGTGTTGAAACACACATTGCTAGATGATCTTCTGTTTTACAGATTTTACATGAGAAAGGTATGACCTTACAAATAGAGAAGTGTATGTTTTTAATTCAGGAAGTAGAAAGTTGAGGTCATGTTATTTCTAGCAAAGGTATATGTACTAAACCAGTTTGCTGCAGTCCATTGAGTCCATGCCTGCTCCAACTGAAAAGATCAGTTGAGATCATTTTTAGAGTTATATGAGTTATACTCTAGATTTGTAGACAAGTTTTCACATATTGCTGATCCGCTTTGATTTTTGCTACAGAAAGGTGAAAGGTTTATTTGGTTGCAAGAACATCAGCTCACATTTGAAAAGATTAAGTAATCTATTGTGAATGCTGCTCCTCTGTCTCCATTTGACTAAAAGTCATTGTGTTTTATATGTTGATGCTAGCTTGGATAGGTTGGGAGCAATGTTGAATCAGGAGGATCACAATATTGAAAAAACAATTGCATATGCATCCAGACCATTTTCTTTGGCTGAAAGTAAATTTTCTACAATAGATCATGAAGCTTTGGCTTATGCATGGGGTGTTGAACACTTTAAGACTTATTTATAGAGGCAGGGTTTTACCATAAAGCCTGATCACAAGCTACTTTTAGCTTTGCTTAATGGTAACAGCACAGGCAAAGCTGTATGAATATAATTTTTCAGCTAATTATATTCCTGAATCGTGAAAATTGGGAGCTGATTGTTTGTGGTATAGATAACCTGGAAATTGTTGAAAAGTGTGTTGTTGCATCTGTAGATGATGTTCTGGCAGTATGGAACGAAACGTTGTTTAAAGAATGCTGGTTGGAAGGTGTTCAGCTAGACCAGCAGCTGCTGCAAGTAATGGAATTTAATGAAAAAGGTTGGCTACGGGAGAAACTGTTAAACTCTGGGATGCAAGTCTTTTGGAATGTTAGAGGTGTCATTTCGGTTGGGGATGGTATTGTTATGAAAGGTATGTGTGTTATTCCCCTAAAAGTCCTAGACAAATCATTGTTGAATAGTGCCATGAAGGGCTTTTAGGTGAGACTATTACAAAAAAAGATTTAGAAAATGATTTTGGTGGCCATACATGGATTCTCAAATGACGTCTTTTGAAGAGCAATGTTACACTTGTTCTAATACAGATCAATCCTTGATTACCAACAGGGTTAAATTCATCCATTCTGAATTGCCAGGAAGACCTTGGGAAAAATTGGCTGTTGATTTACTTGTTCCCTATGAACATATTTCAGTGGGGGAAAATGTATGTTTTGGTGCTAAATGCTTATTTTTTTAAGTAGGTGGAGAGTAAGTGGATTTCTCAACCCACGACGATAGTGGTCCTTGAGTTTTTTAAATAATGTTTTCAGAAGGAAGGGTTAACAGATTCCATTGTTTCTGACAATGGAGTACAGTTTACCTCCCAAGTATCTGAAAAAATGTTAAGAGCCAGAGGCATTAAGCATAAAAAGAACAGCATTGTATGCTTCCAATATGAATGGTCTTGTTGAGAGATTCAATAGTCATTGTTGAGTCTATTCAGGCTGCTTTAACTAATAGACTCCAGCTGAAGATTTTTGTTGTTGAAAATATTTGGGCGTAATATTCTTCTCCTCATTCCCTCACAGGTTTTCTACTTTTTCATTGTTGAAAGGGAGGATTCCACGGTCACGTTTTACGCCTTCACGGATGAAGGAAAAGTTAGCCATTATCAAAATAAGGATATGTATAATAAGGCCTGTGAAATTGTATGTTCCAAACAAGTTCGAAAGTCTCCTAGAATGAGTATTGCAAAACTTGTAGTCTTACACTGGTGAAAGTGATTTTTAAAATCAAATTACCTTTTCATGTTAAGAAAGGAAAATCCAAGTTTTCTAAATTTTTCAGAATTATCAGGATGTACAAATCTTCAGCCAAACACAATAATAATTCTTGGTGGAGGTTAAACAGGTTAGCAAAGGTTTGGAAGGAGGGTCATGATAAATTAAGTGTCCAGGATGTAGGTGTGGATGTTCATGATGGTAATCCTGGGTCTATCTCACAATTTTCTTATTTTTCAGCTGCCTGTGCAAAGTCTGATTCAAGTATCGATGGACATCCTTCTAAAAAAGTTGTTGCTGCTGAAACTCAATTTGTCTTTGAGTCTAATGAGTCTTGTGCTGATGAGTTGGATCTCGATGTTCGGATGAGTCAGGTGAGGATGCCAATTGAACCACTCCTGAATCCATAATTGAGCCCTGTTTGGAGGATATTGACTCTGATGTAGAATGGCCTAAAGAGATAAATGTGCTCCTAATCAATTTGATGATTTTATTTAGTTTTGATTTTATCTTGTAGTATCTTATTTTAATTTCTTCCTGATGTAGTTACTGTTATTACTATTGTTTATTGAGGGGAGGAGTGTGATATTCTCTTATTCTATTTTATAAGTTTTTATACGTGACCTACCTCATGTTAGTATAGTATTCCATTCTACTCTTACCTCGTGAGTAGCGCAAGGCCTGTTCCGTTCCAATTCTGTTTACAGTGTTACATTTTGAATTGGAGTCAGTTTCTGATTCTTTCCTGTACTGCCTGCCACATCCTCTGCTCCTGGGGACCTTTTATGAAAAATAAAGTTATCAACAGTTTCCTCTGTTTCACCATGGCTTCTTCAACTACCCTTCCATAAACCTAGAAATACCTTAATTCCCCTATTGTCTATCCTTCCCTGAAATCTACAATCCCTTACTACCCCGTAGCACTATATAGCACTAACCTTCCCTGAATCATACCAACCTCTTACTATCCATTTACACTGCCCATCCATGAACCCTAAAAACTGACTCATACCTTAATTCTACCCTTCCCTAAACCAAAACAGCCTTACTACCCCTTTATGCTACCCCTCCCTGAATACTAAAAGCCCCTAACAATCCCTGAACCCTATTATCTCCTTACTACCCCTTAGCACTACCCTTCCCTAATTTCTAAAAATTCCCAGTCCCTGCCTATTCCCTACTCGATGAGGAGATTGTAAGAGCTGGACTAAGAGGGCGACCAGCCCTGAAGTAGGCTCAGTGGGCCTTCTGCACCCTCTTCCTGACGACAACCACCTGCAAGAGTTACAGAAGAGTGAACATATATTTGGGCCCTGCTACAGGCTGTTCCAGGACCTTCCGTGTGGTGTGGGGCCACAAGCAAGCTTTCTCCTTTTGCCAGCAATTTCAAAAAGCCCTTCCTGCCCCTGGGGAGGAGGGCAAGGAAGAGACCCAACCCCATTCACACTGAACATAGGGATAAAACTTCCAGAGGCAATCAGATGCTATTCTGACCATACAGACTCCTTGCACAAGGTCTGGATTCTACCCAAGCGTGCCTGAAGGTGGCCTAGCCTCAATAATTTACGCCACGTCTGACAGCAGACATTCCCAAAGTGCTCTACCAGCGACAAAAAGACGGCCTCAAACCTTCCAGCTGAAATAGAAACACACAATTTAGGCATACACCTTACAAAGACTGGACCTTACATACCCATCAACACCAGTGATACTTATCACAGCCAGGCCTGAATGTGGGGACCTCCAGCTTAGGTCACTTTTGAACAAAGAATCAGAAGCCCAAAACCATGGTGCAAGGTAGCAAACGGCAGTCAGCAGGGAATGGCATCTAAAAGCAAGAAGGACCACAACACTAAGGGGCCGATTCCGATTCGGGCCGGAAAACGTACCGACCGACTCGGTACGGGAATTTAGTCCGACCGACACGTACCGGCGCCGTCCGACCCGGGTAGTACGATGAAATGCATGGGAAACACGACCGACTCGTACGGAACTCAAGGCGAACGACCGACCCGGACGGAAACAAGCTATCCGGCCGGGAAACCACGCGAATCGAACCGACCGACACGCACCAGGAAAGAACCCGAACGAAATGTACCCGCGAACTCCGACCCGCGCAGTACGATGCAACGGGTGCAAATTCAGACCGATTCGCACGGAGCCCAAGCCGTACGACCGACACGCATACTAAAGCCAGCCGAACAAACACAATACTCCGCGACCGACGCGTACGCCGCATATGAAACTGAGCTGAAACACAGCGGGAACAACTCGGAGAGGCGTGCACAAGACAACTGCAACGTCCTACTCGGTCAGAAGAACGACTCCTACATGCACAATAATCACAAATGAAAAAATACAAAAAAAAAGGGCCAAACAAGCAATGACAAAGCCAATAAATACAGGGGGTGAAAAAATGGAACAAGGACACACCCCCAACTCCACCTACATAAAGGCCACAAATCCCTACCATGATCCTTTGCAAATACCACTGACCTGCCAGCAGAGAACACCATCACACAGCAAACACAGACACACACACAGCTCATCCAACACAAAAGCCACACACCATTAGCACCTCAACAAATAGCACCCTCACACACACCCAGCAAAACCTACACTCACACACCCTCACTTGCACACACACACACACACACATCAATCACCACCACCACCCATCACCATGCCCCTAAAGAAGAATCCAAAGTTCGTAGATAGTGAATTGGAAGTCATGGTAGACGAGATCCTGAGGGTAGAGCCACAGTTGTTTGGCACATTGGTCCAACAGACCCCCATGTCGCAGAAAACCAAGATGTGGGCGAGGATCGTCGACAGGGTGAACGCACAATCACCATGTCTGCGCACAAAGGAAGACATCCAGAACAGGTGGTATGATGTACGCAGGAGGGTCAGGGACCTACTGAAGAAGGATTACCTCCTGAGCCAGCACACCGGCAGTGGCCCTCCTGCCAAACCAGTATACCTCAGGCCCTGGGAGGAGAAGGTGCGGGCCATCCTACCACCAGTGAGCGTATATGGACTAACAAACATCCCAGAGCCTGGTGAGTACACAACTAATATACACAATATTGTGTGACAATACACACACATCACTGTCAAGGGGACAGTCAAACCATGCACCCCTAGCAAATCAACAGCAACCAAAAGATAATCATCCCAAGAAGTGTATGTTAGTCAGATAAACACAATACATGCCGTGTCATCGTGATATGTAACTGTGTCATGACATGCACAAATCCAATACCAAATTGAGCTAGGCAGTGGCACAAATCTAACCAACAAACACTGTCAGATATTTAGCCACCACTAGAACATCACCTCACAGGGAAGCTCACAGAAAGGAAGGAATCCTGTGTATGCTGGTGAAGTCAGTGTAACCAAGAGCATGATGGGACTCGTAGTAACAGATAATGGGCAGCTCACATTTGGACCATCAACACCACTCTGAACCATGCTCACATCACAGGGAGTGGACAAGGACTGACAAGATGGCTGACACTGGGTACTGCTGTGGGGAGCACAAGGCCCTGCTGGGAACTGGGCACCAACAAACAGCAGAACACCACTGCCTGACATCCTGAAAGCCAACTTGCACTCCCTGCAATGCAAGCACGTTGCATGGCGGGATATCTGGCTGGGTGGGAAGGAGGACTCACAGCACTGACCATAGTTACAAGCAGCTCACCTCACACACACCCTCAACACAAACTCCACAAAACCCACCTGGGAGAATGCAATGCCTCACATACCAAATGAAGATCCCACAAAGAACCACCACCCTGGGTAATGCTGTGTGAAGCACAGGGACACTCTTGGGACTTGTAGCCAAACAAACGCAAGGACAACACTCTCAGCCTTCCTGTCAGCACAGGCACACTACCCCACAGGGAAGCAGAGTCAAAAGGAAGGAAGTACGGGCATGCTGGGAAGGGGGTGTAGGCAATAGCATGATGGGAGTTGTAGTCACAGATACTGCTCACCCTCACAATTGGCCCATCAACACCACTCTGAACCATGCTCACATCACAGGGAGTGGATAAGGACTGACAAGATGGCTGACACTGGGTACTGCTGTGGGGTGCACAAGGCCCTGCTGGGAACTGTGCAACAACCAACAGCAGGACACCACTGTCAGCCATCTTGCCATTGCTGTCACACTCACACACAGTGAAGTCCACTCCAAAGGAAGGAAGTATGGGCATGCTGGGAAGGGGGGTGTAGGCAATAGCATGATGGGAGTTGTAGTCACAGATACTGCTCACCCTCACAATTGGCCCATCAACACCACTCTGAACCATGCTCACAACACAGGGAGTGGATAAGGACTGACAAGATGGCTGACACTGGGCACTGCTGTGGGGTGCACAAGGCCCTGCTGGGAACTGTGCAACAACCAACAGCAGGACACCACTGTCAGCCATCTTGCCATTGCTGTCACACTCACACACAGTGAAGTCCACTCAAAAGGAAGGAAGTATGGGCATGCTGGGAAGGGGGGTGTAGGCAATAGCATGATGGGAGTTGTAGTCACAGATACTGCTCACCCTCACAATTGGCCCATCAACACCACTCTGAACCATGCCCACATCACAGGGAGTGGATAAGGACTGACAAGATGGCTGACACCGGGTACTGCTGTGGGGTGCACAAGGCCCTGCTGGGAACTGTGCAACAACCAACAGCAAGACACCACTGAATGACATCCTGAGAGTCAACCTGAACCCACTGCAAGGGTGGCATGCTTCATGGTGGGATAACTGGGCTAGGTGGAGAAGGATGGCCGGATGTCCACCAAATACAACCAATGCTGGCCATGCACACACCTCAACATTCACATTGAAATGCCCCAGGTATGCATGACAATGTGCTACATCAATATCAACCTCTTACTGTGAGAACTTAGGACAATGCAATGTACATGCCTGCATCCAGAGGTACAGTCACAACTGTCCGGTGTGTGAACCATTGATGCCTGTAGAAACATAACATACAATGTGTGTCTCTTCCAAATACAGGTGATGATGATGGGGACACAGCAGCAGGCGAGGAGGAGTCCCTGTCCCAGGCTCCGGGGGACACAGAGCTCACTGGTGTGGAACAGCCTCTGCCCTCCTCGGATGGCGAAGACCTACCTGGCACCTCCGGTGTGAGTCATCATGCAGCACCAGCTGGAACAACATCTGCGCCCCCTGCACCCACCCCTCTAACAACTGCCAACACACAGACCACCCCCGCCGACACGGACAGACCAAGGACCACCGATGACAACAGCACAGGGTCCCAGGCCCACCGTGGAGCAATGGACGACAACACCACTAACAACCCCCAAGGGGGCCTCGGGTCACCTGTGCGTACCATCGCAGGTCCTGCACGTGTCGCCAGGGGTGGTGGGAGGGGTGGTAGACATAGGTCGCTGCTTGCAGAGGGGTCTGGACTGCATGATGACCCACAACTGGCACGCATCGCTGATGCGTACCAGGATAGATCCAGAGAGGTCAGACAGGTAGTGGGGATCCTCAAGGACATACAACAGCAGCAGGCTGCCCATCATGCCCGCTTGGACTCACACATGTCCCGTGTGGAGACACACATGTCCCATGTGGAGACACACATGTCTGGCATGGAGTCCAAGTGGGACACATTGCAAGAACTGACAGCGGTGCACAGGGACATATTGACATGCCTCCGCCAGATGAGCAACAACATGGCCACACCTCCCTGTGTGCCCACAACATCTGGTGCTGCAACAACTGACACCGCCACAGGGAGGGAGGAGGACTCTGGCGGAGACTCCCCTGCACCGCAGCAGCATGCACGTGAGGGTCCCCCCAAAGAAGAGGGGTCGTCCGAGGAAGGAAAACTGAGAGGTTGATGGCCACGTACATCCCCCAGGAAGCCAACACCTGTTCCGGAAATTCTCCTTTGTGTGCAAACGTTTCACCCTGTCGAATGCAACACTACTCTCCCACATGACATGGGGAGTTCAAGTTGGACTAATGTATCATATGACTGTGGACTTCACTCAGGACATTTCTGCTACCAAGACTTCCAACTCATCTGGGAACTTTGGATCACAATCCCAATGTACAGCACCCACCATCCTGTGCAATATACACACACACATGTCTGTAAATAAAATCACTAGTACACCATACTTGCCTCTGTTGTTATTCAAATGTGGATACTGTTATGGTGATGATGATCTTCTAAATTACACTGTGTATGCTAACTGCCACAGCAAGTACAACACCGTCGTGTGAGTCATGGTGACGTGACACATATGAGGGAGACACACCACTAGGGCTACACGACACAGAGACACCAGGGCCATCGGACTCATCGCCCACAGTGATGTTGCCAGGAAATACAGTGGAATGCACAGACACCACACCTATTCAGAGTCTGTGGCAACTAGCCCACAGGTGCAGTAAGCAAATGTCAGTCAGATGTGTGACCACAGACAACGCACATCCCAAAGTGAAGCACAGGTTTATTACACATTTGCAACATGTTGTATCCACTACAAATGCAAGGTTTACCCACGTGGCAGTGGCCACACAGTCAACAAGTGCAGAAGATATGAAGTCCAGGGGTGTGTGGCACATCACTTGTAGGCAAACTACTGCTGCCACCCTGAAAGCTGAATCATGGTGTCGGGGGATCCAAGTTGACCAAAGTGCTCAGTAAGCACCCTGTGAAGGATAGACATGACACACAGTTAAAATCACTGAAGAACAGGACAGAACTGCAATACTCATGCCCAATACATGTCACAAGACAACTACACTAAACCAAGTTAGCATGTCAAAACTGTTGGGGAGTACAGACTACCTGTAAGGACACATTGCTGCACGCATCCAGTCAAGTAGCACATGGCCACACTCAAACAGCACCAGAGCACCACCCACACATAGCATGCAAACTCACATCATTCACATTACATCTCCCTGGATACTCACATTCAGCTGAAGAAGTTGGTGATGAGCTGTGTGCGGACATCACCATCATCATCATCATCATCACTGGCATCGTGGTCCAGGCCAGGATCCTCCACAGGTGGCGGACGTTGGTCATCGTCATCCAGGATGAGAGGCAACTCCTTCCGCACTGCCAGGTTGTGTAGCATGCAGCAGACGATGACAATCTTGCACACCTTTGCTGGGGCATATGGGAGGGCCCCTCCTGTCTTGTCCAGGCAGCGGAAGCGGCTCTTCAGGAGACCAAAGGTCCGCTCAATCACTCTCCAGGTCCGACCATGTGCCTCATTGTAGCGCATCTGGGCTGGTGTCACAGGGTTCCTGAGGGGTGTCAGCAACCACGGCATGTTGGGGTATCCGGAGTCACCTACGGACAGACAAGTGCACATTAGCTGAGTTGGAAAAGTGGGTGGAATACTACAGATAAGAACACACACAATGGTACAAAGTCAGTACACACCGACAAGCCAGGTACGCTGGTTCTGCATCTGTGCCATCATCCTTGGGATGCGACTACTCCTCATCACGTAGGCATCGTGTGCTGAACCAGGGAAACGGGCACACACATGTGTGATGCTCATATCTGCAAGACATACCACCAGAGCATTGATCGAATGGTAATGTTTACGGTTCCGGTATGCCTGCTCATGTGCCTGTGGTGGTATCAAAGCCACATGTGTCCCATCAATGGAGCCAATGACATGTGGCATCCTCCCCAGGGCATAGAAGTCACTCTTGACGTCAGTGAGTTGTTGACATGTAGGGAAATAGATGTACTGGTTCAGGCATCTCAACATTGCCTCCAAAACATCGCGTAGCACACGGCTGAACATAGTCTGTGACATCCCACCGGCAGTCGCCACAGTGTGTTGAAAGGTACCGGTGGCAAAGAAGTGTAGGGCTGCCATTACCTTCACCTTGGGGGTCAGCGCCGTAGGGTACGGCCGGCCAGGTTGCAAATGTGGTGCCAAGCGCACTGCCAAATCCTCAATCAGCTGCCTGGTGAAGCGGTACCGTCGGATGCTGTCACGTTCCACCATCGTTGCCAGGTCAGGGAATGGTCTATGGACAGCTGGAGCCCTGCAGTGCATAGGATGAAGAAAGGAAGATTGTCAGTCACCCCACATATGTGCCATTCACCATACTCAATTTCACATGATACATCATTACGAGACACAAGTACTTGATGTGTGTGCCGTTCTGTTCGGACATAACTCGCACCTACATGCCCATCATCTAACTTCTCAGTACAACATGTGTGCACAACTGGTACCAGGTTGTGCTATGGGAAACCATTAGGCTGTGTCACAGTACCCATTTACTGCTGTCACGTTCCACACACACACCACAGTGACATGTCTGGACAGATGCGCCACAGGCATCACAGCTCATTGACAGGTAGATTCCCAGTGACCCTGTCTTGCCACATGGACACTGGCATGACATGGCGTATCATGTACACGTCAGAAAAGAAAACATGACTCCCACAGGTAGTGGCCCCTGTCGCCTCCGCAGGACAGACATGGACGCCAGTGACGCACAACATCAAAGTCCATGCACAAACAACGTTGATGTGGAGACTGTCTCCAATCGTGCACATGGAATCAGAGACATCGGAAACACAACATGCACACAGACTGTGGAGGGACATCACTATTGTGGCAATGGGTCATCCTGTGACGTACATGCCTTCCCCCATGGGACCCTGGGGGTATGTGACATGTCACACACATACACAACCTGGAAATGTGACCATGCCACATGCTCCGAAATGAACTGTTGCACATCACATTGGTCATGTGCACAACACACAAAGGACCCTGTCCCCATGAACACATGCACAGCCTGGGTGTGGCTGCCCACAAGTGCCACCACAGAAACCACATCTTAACCCCCATACACAGAAAAGGTAATGCAGCCTTACATGCCTTAGGAAACAGTGTGGACTGGGTGTGGTGTTGGAGGTGTGCCCCTGGGTCTCTGGCAGGTATATGTGGCTGGCATACGTTCACCTGTGACAAGCATGGTGACATATGCGACTGACCTGTACAGGTACGCGTTGTACAGCAATGGACCGATCGGTGTGCCCGGCCCATTGCATCTGTTGTGAGCGGGTACGCGTTGCATCCCGAAATACGCGTTGTACAGCAATGGACCGATCGGTGTGCCCGGCCAGCCCATTGCATCTGTTGTGAGCGGGTACGCATTGTACAGCAATGGACCGATCGGTGTGCCCGGCCGGCCCATTGCATCTGTTGTGAGCGGGTACGCGTTGCATCCCGAAATACGCGTTGTACAGCAATGGACCGATCGGTGTGCCCGGCCGGCCCATTGCATCTGTTGTGAGCGGGTACGCGTTGTACAGCAATGGACCGATCGGTGTGCCCGGCCGGCCCATTGCATCTGTTGTGAGCGGGTACGCGTTGCATCCCGAAATACGCGTTGTACAGCAATGGACCGATCGGTGTGCCCGGCCGGCCCATTGCATCTGTTGTGAGCGGGTACGCGTTGTACAGCAATGGACCGATCGGTGTGCCCGGCCGGCCCATTGCATCTGTTGTGAGCGGGTACGCGTTGTACAGCAATGGACCGATCGGTGTGCCCGGCCGGCCCATTGCATCTGTTGTGAGCGGGTACGCGTTGCATCCCAAAATACGCGTTGTACAGCAATGGACCGATCGGTGTGCCCGGCCAGCCCATTGCATCTGTTGTGAGCGGGTACGCGTTGTACAGCAATGGACCGATCGGTGTGCCTGGCCGGCCCATTGCATCTGTTGTGAGCGGGTACGCGTTGCATCCCGAAATACGCGTTGTACAGCAATGGACCGATCGGTGTGCCCGGCCGGCCCATTGCATCTGTTGTGAGCGGGTAGAGCGTTGTACAGCAATGGACCGAACGGTGTGCCCGGCCGGCCCATTGCATCTGTTGTGAGCGGGTACGCGTTGCATCCCGAAATACGCGTTGTACAGCAATGGACCGATCGGTGTGCCCGGCCGGCCCATTGCATCTGTTGTGAGCGGGTACGCGTTGTACAGCAATGGACCGATCGGTGTGCCCGGCCGGCCCATTGCATCTGTTGTGAGCGGGTACGCGTTGTACAGCAATGGACCGATCGGTGTGCCCGGCCGGCCCATTGCATCTGTTGTGAGCGGGTACGCGTTGTACAGCAATGGACCGATCGGTGTGCCCGGCCGGCCCATTGCATCTGTTGTGAGCGGGTACACGTTGCATCCCGAAATACGCGTTGTACAGCAATGGACCGATCGGTGCGCGCGCATTGGCTGGGGCCTGGCATGGCAACGGACGCGTTTTCGAAGCTCCAACGAGTCTGATGCAGTGAATTCAGTTGGCCAGCCACAACAATGTTGCAAAATCATGGGTGTCATGAAGTTGAAGATTTGAAGGATGCTGTGGGCGTGTATTAGTGCTGCTATTCCATGGATTGGTCAGATTCAGAAGATGCAAACGACTTGGACCTATCACTTTGGACACATGGGACAGTATCTGCCTCTGCAGCACACACATAATGCTGGCTGTTCCCCTGAGAGTTCACTTGCCTGCACTACATGCTCCAGGACGACATCTGCCACCAACACTGCTGCTGTATATGCATCCTCTGGCTACTGCAATGGCACGTACTGTGGAGAGAGCCCCAGCCTTCAGCCTTGAGGAGAACCAGGCCCTGCTGGACAACCTCCTTCCACAGTACAGCAAGATGTATGGGAAACCAGGGGAGCAGGTGAGTGTGCTGTCCACTGCCTTACTAATTGTGCATGTTGTCTGACTAGCAGGACTTACAGTGTGCACACCACTGGCTAGCATGCTCACTGAGTAGTTGTCACACCCCAAAGTGTGTAGTTACATGCACTGAACAGGTACAGTGCAGTAACAGTGCTTTCCAAAAAGGTTTACTTCCCATGCAATGATACCATGTAGTGACTGCTGGCAAACTGTTCATAGCCATTGTTGCACTGCCTATGTACATCATATGCCCCTGTGATTGAGACATGTATCTCCAACTGTGTGATGCACGTATATGTTGCATGTGTAGTAATGGCCTTTTCACTTTGTCATCCTCACAGGTTGATGCCCACCAGAAGAAGGAAATCTGGCTGACCATCGCCCGGGCAGTAAGATCCGTGGGGGTCTACAGGCGCTGGATCCGCAACTGCCAGAAGAGGTGGCAGGACCTTCGGGGCTGGACCCGGATGATCGCAAGGGTCCAGCTGAAGCTGTCACCTCGCAGGAGGGGCGGACACCGGACCCTGACCCCCCACATGCTCCGGATCCTGGCGGTGGTCTTCCCTGACGTGGATGGGCAGCTGAAGGCCAGACAGCAGCAAGGAGGGGGTGAGTCCATGACTGCACTGTGCACTTTGTCTGACATGCTATGTGCCCTCCTCTGGCCTGGTTAAACTTCCACGGTACATCAGTCATGTGGTCCAGGAGCCATGTCCCTCATTTGTGACATGCCCACTTCTCCTCTGATACGCATATGTGTGGCCCTTACAGTCAGGAAATTGTGTCACTTGGGGACTGTGTCATTGCATTTAGCTTCGCTCAAGGTGGGGGACAGCATTTGTTCCCGTGACTATGTTGTGCGATTCATGGGTGGGTCAATTGCTTACACAATGCCTAAGTTCTGACATGTAATCTGGCTGTAACTGATATGTGATCCACTTGCTGATCTGAATCACCACATGTCCCTGGGGAATTTGGCACACACCCATGCTGCCGGTGGGAACAATGTTTGAGCCTCAGGAGTATGTGTATCAAGTGTGTCACACATGCTTAGCCACCTGCCTACTGTCCATGACTCATCCCTCTTACAGCTGGAGCTGGACAGTCATGCCTACTCCAGGGCATACAATACACTCTGTACTCCCACTCCCGTGTATCATCTGGCATGTTGTGATCAGTGAAATGTACCCTCAGGTGTCTGCCTCTGTCTCATTGTGCTGTGTCTTCGTTGTCAGGACTACTGGTATGTTTATCGGTTAGGGCTCAGCTTGCCATCGGAGATGTGACCATGATAGACGATACTTCTGTGACTTATAGGTGTCTGATCACTTGACTGTGCACACAGGTGTATGCGACTGTGACTTTCAGGCAGCTGTTTTTCATTCACAGCACACTGTGAGGTGCTCATGTTCAGAGAGTTGTGTTTCATGTCCCCCATATGTCCAATTGGTATGACGTGGACAAATAGTAGTTCTGATGATGTGGTTTTTGGGGGATGGACATGTGCACTTGTCAGTTACATAACTTGCATTCCCCATGTCCTAGGATTGTGACACAGTGCAGAGTGTTGTTGGCTGGCTGCCATGGCCATGTGACTGGAGACAGTGATGTATGACTTTGCATGCATGCCTGTGTCATGGCATTAAACTTCCTAAGACTGATCCTGCAGGGGAGTGACATGTGCAACATGCACCCCATTGTGGCATTGACTATCCAGATATGGGTGCATCATGGTGTCTGGTGCTGGTATGCATCACATGCATTTCTATTTAGACTCTGGCCATCCCTTTATCCGGACACCTGCACTGACTCAGTGGCAAGAGATGTGATGTGTGCATGTTCACATACTTCACCGTGTTCCCTGCAATGTCCAACAACTGTGTAGGTGGTGCATGTGTCCACACTGGGGTCTTACCGTCAGACAGGCACCAGACAGATGGGTGCAAGGGCAGGAGGGGTGTGAGTCCCATGGTTGACCATCAGACTGACAATTGGCTTCCCCGAATCTGTGTGAGGACTTTAGGCAATGTTCAACTAAGGATGCCGGGGCTTGCTCTGTGATGTGCTGTACTTACTGTGGTGTGTGCGGTCAGTGCAGGTGACTGATGTTTGTCTGTTTCCCTAATTGTTTGCAGATACATCCACGGCCACAGGAGGGGACAGCTCCACGGACCAGGAGGAGCAGCGGCGCCAGACTGGGTCAGCATCCGACGAGTGGTCAGAGGGACCCAGTGGCACAGAGGGCGAGGGGAGCCACACCGAGCAGTCCTCAGCACCATCCACCTCAGCTGAGGACCACAGCAGCTCAGAGGATGACTCCCTTGTGGAGGCGGGTCTCAGCAGCCACCAAAGGCCAGCTAGTCTGTCTGGCCCCGCCACCACCACCGCCACCGCCACCGCCCTCCCATTGGCTCCCATTCCTGAGGTCCGTGGAGGCTCCCGTGCTCGGGAGCGTGTCTCCTTCGTGCCAGGCACCGCACCCCCTGCCCCTGTGTCCCCTGCTGCCCTGAGTGAGGAGTCTGTGTACCTCCTTCGGCAGCTCCATGTAGGGCAGACAGCAATGCTGAGTGTCCTCCATGCACACACCACTCTGTTGACACAGCTGGTGTCGTTCATGGAGGGCATCTCGACGGGTATGTCTGCCCTACAGAGGAGCAATAAGTCCATGGACTCCTCCCTGACGGCAGCCGTGTCCCTCCTCCAACAGTCCCTCACCCCTCCCACCTCTGCCCCATCCACACTTCCTGCCACCCTACCTGTCCAAAGCACATGCACACCTGCACAATCACCAAAACACACAGACACGAGCAGCACAGACACACCCAAGAGAAAGGCAAGACGTGCACACAAGCATCCTCAGGGGACTGATACCACACACACAGGGGATGGGGAAGAGACACACACACAGGCATCCACAGCCACTCCGCAGTCCTCAAAATCCTCTCCCTCCAAGACCCCTTCCCTTGCCTCACCTGCTACCCCACCTACACAGCAGATCTTCCTCTGTGACCTCGGCCTCTTCCCCTCCGAACCTGCTGATCCAGCATACCGGGGGAAGAGGAAGTCCACCCACACAGAGGGGAGTGCCCCTCGCCCCCGGACACCCTCCCCCAGGCGCAGGCAGACACAGGACCCCATTCGGAAGTCCCCCCGGACCAGGAAGAGCAAGACCCCACCACCACCACCACGCAGCTCCACCACCCAGTCTCTCTCCTCCATCACCCAGGCCACCACTCCACAGGTTCCCCCGCCACACCCTGCCCCAGGTTCCCCCACACACCGATACCGCATCCCCAGACTGCTTAGGCCCTCCCCCCCTGCCACTTTCTCTTCCACCCCCAACCCAGACGCTCTGCCTGTTAGTGCCACTGGTGTGGTGACCGGGTCCCCTCCCTCTGTCCTGCCCACCTCATCTGCCCACCCTTCCACTCCCTTGGAGTCATGCACTGCAGTGGAGTCCACAACCACCCGGTCTGACTCGGGCACTGCAGTGGGGACCCAGTCCACTACATCAGACCAGCCCACTGCAGTGGTTGCAGCACCCACAACAACTGACTTGTGTACCACAGTGGTGCCGGCCCCAGACACCTCCACTGCAGTTGCCGGTGACACTCCTGCACCCACCACCCCTTCACTGCCTCACTCTGCCATCCCCTGATCCTGTCCCTGCGGTGCCTGGCCTGCCCCTTGTATGCCCCTCCAAGGGGATGTCCCCTGTCCGTACCAGTGCAGGCAAGCAATGGGTGACCAGTTGTCACTTATCACCCTGTTGGGACTGTGATTTTGGACTGGCCATTGGCCTTAGTTTCTTTTGGACTTCAGAGTTTTCTTTGACATTTGCTGAATAAAGCCTCTTTTTGTTTAATTGTGGGTTTTCTTTTGATGTACATGATGTGGATGAGTAGCATCCTGCATTTGCAGTTGTAATAGTGTTCATATCAGGAAAATGAAATGTTGCTGTGATGGACTCCATGTGGTCCATGGGATATGTGTCCTGTTGTAGTCTGGATCTATGGTATCCTTTGCTGCAGTCTGAGGGTGTAATGTTCAGCATTTGACACAGGGATGTACGTTTTGTATTTGTAAATGTACATCTTTGTCTTACACTGATGCACATCTGGTGGGCTTACCACTGTTCAATGTTCCGATTTCCCTGACTGTGGGCCCAGCTCCACTGGACATGCAGTTTTGCACATCAATGTCGAAGGACTCATCTGTGTATACAGTGCAACTTGCTTGACACGTGTTTTGGGTGTATGCAGATGACTGACGTGACACTCCCGTACCCAGGCTGATGTGAGCAGAGCCTTCTGTGTGTTGTAGTTGTTGACTCACTGACGGAGTGTTCTGCTGACATGTTTGGGTCGTGCACAGACAAGGTTTGGCACAGCGGACCTTCCACAGGAGTGGAGTGCCCTCATGGGAGTGTGTAATCCGGTGACATTGCGTGGGCCTGTGTTGTGTGTTGTGTAAGCATGTCTGTGCGTGTTCCCTTCCCTTTTCCTACACAGGCTGTGTCCCTAGGGATGTTCCTGTTTGTGATGCTTGCTGAGTTGTTCTGTGTTCATCCAGCATCTTGGACCTGGTTTCTCCGTGATGTGGGTGCCTGGCACACTAATGTTCATGAGGTTGTCATCCCAGGTTGTCTTTGTTGTCAGGGCTGGGGATGTGGTCAAACGCAGATGGGACACATTCAGGATTCCCCTTGGCACTTGTTGTTTACACAAGTCATGTGATTTACAGTTTGTGGTAGCTTTCAGTGATTGTGACACGTTGTGTGTGTGACTGCTGCCACTCCTCAGGGTCAGAGCTGCAATGTTGGAAGTTGTGTACGTGTGTTCTTAGTGTGTCACCTTGGCTTCTTCGTTGGTGTGTGACTATGGCCAGGATCCCATTGATTGTGGTGGATTTCACAGCATGCCCATGTACGGCGTACTGTGCTGTGTGTCAGACATTGACGAGTCTTGTTGACTGGCCATGTGTGATGGGTTTCTGCACCTTAGTTCCCACCACCACCCCTGGTATTGTCATGGGTGCATATGCAATGTCACCAGTCCATGTGAGCTTCACTGCTGCACATTGGTGGACATCAGGGTGTGTGGTGTTGAGTGTGTGCAAATGTGAGTTGTTGCACGGCTAGACCCCTACCTCCATATTGGCCTTGGCTGGCAGGCTGTGCTGATTGATTAGAGCTTGTGTAGGTGTGATGGTAGTTTGTTGCTCAGGACACATGGCTATGGTTCACAGTGTGAACGACATCTACCTTTGTCATCACAGTGGGATTATCATGCAGGCTAGTGTCAGCACAATGTGGGGTCCCTGGGGGTAGTGCTGTGGTGGGTCTGTCTCTTGCTGTGTTAGTTGCTGTTCCTACAAGCTTGTGTGACGTGTAATTTGGGCTCCCTCTCATCTAACGATGCCTGATTGCACACATAGGGGTATCCGATCCATGAGTAACTTTTGTATGGCACTGTATACACATCTGTGTGGTTGGAATTCAGGCCTCCTCATGTGTTGTGTGGTTGCCTGGGGACACTGGCACACACACCCATCACCTGTTGTGTTTGATATGCAGTGTGAGTCTGCCTGTTTGTGCCTTTGCACCACTGCATTGGCATATCTTGAGTGTGCCATTGGCTGTATGTTGTTTGGTGGGTTTCCCCTGCTGTCCCTGGGACTCCTAGGTCATCAGTCAGCACAATAATCATGGTTTGTATGTCCCATTGCTGCCATGGTATAGCATTTGTTCACCTGACATCTACGGTCTCCACAGGATATCTACAATTGTGTGTCCATTGGTGCAGATATGTGGGTCTGCATTATGATGGTCACTTCTGTCATTGTGTTATTTGTGAATGTTGACAATGTTGGCCCCCATGGGTGATGTTTGTATGCACATGGCCAAAACGATGTTTCAGTGACACTGCACTGTTTGCCTCGACCAATCTATGTTGCTATTGGACACAAGCACTACTATGCCACTGATGTGTTTGTTGTTGTGTGACCAGGATTCATCCATGCAGTTTGGCTTTGGCAGCTTTTACCATGACTACACTTACCTTTTGGTCACTGTGGTGATGGTGCTTTAGGCCCCATTGCCACACTGTTCAAAAAGTGCATCAGCTATGGTCCCCACACTTCCCTTTTGGTCACTGTGGTGATGGTGCTTTAGGCCCCATTGCCACACTGTTCAAAAAGTGCATCAGCTATGGTCCCCACACTTCCCTTTTGGTCACTGTGGTGATGGGGCTTTAGGCCCCTGTGGGAGTGCGGGCCGGATAAACAGACGCGGAGGCTGTATATAGTGGGCCAGAGGGCGTCTTTTATTTAAAGGGTCAGTGTTGGGGTATACGAGTGTCTCTGCGGGACTGGTGGTCTTTTTAAGGGTTCTTCTTCGCCTCTCCGCGTGCCCTTCTCCTTCAACGATGGTATCCTCCGGTGACTTTCCTTCCTCTGATCCCGGGACTCTCCCACGGAGGTACATAGGAGGGAAGGACAAAAAGGGAGCCGTCAGTCACCTCTACGGAACTCTTCCTACTTTGTACGGCGGCCGTCACCACACCCGGTGGGTCTCTTTAGATGCTCTCACTCAGGGTATGGGATATCAGTGAGGAAAACGGGGGAGGATTTTCTTATGTGAGGGATGGATGAGGAAGGAAAAGGGGGCGGTTGGTTGTGCCGGGTTAAGGTTTACACACTCTATCGGAAGGTTCGTCACACCCGGAATCAGTCGCCTTAGTGCTCAAGTGAGGGGGCAGGTGCTCTTTGTAACACAATAATGACTTCACTCGTGACCCTTCCCGATCCTGTTATCTCCCACCTCCCTCCTCCCCCCTCCCGCTTCCTTTCTCTCTCCGTTACTCACCGGCTCCGCCGCAACTCTCCAGAGTCGCGGCCGCTCTCCAGCCTCCTCCTGTGGTGTCCACCACTCTTCGTACCACGTCTCGTCTTCTCCTCCGTAATCCGCGTCTTCCTCCTTCTCTCTCCGCTCCTCCTGTTCCTCATCTCCGTCACTCCGTATCTCCTTCCTCTCTCCGGCTTTGTCGCGCTCTTCCTGGCTTCCCTCGGTCCCTTTCACTTCCGTGGGCAAAGTACTTCCGGTGTCGATCCCTCCTCCTTCGGCCGCGTCATCCGGAATGAGCGACTCCTGTGTGGACAGAGCACAGGGTGGGGGCGGGGTCATCCTTGTGGACCTCGTAACGGGGCTCGTATTCCGTGACAGGACCTCCACAGGTAAGCTACTCTTGTCCTTATGGGGTGTCCTTCTTGGCGAACGAGGTGTCCCGCTTCGTGCCCTCTCACATCCCCTTTCCCTTGCTGTCCTTCTAGTAGGGCTGGTTTCCTGAGGGTAACGGGAGAAAAAGTCTACGTTCCCCTGTTCAGGCCCTTTACGATGTAAAGTTTGGAATCTGAAGGGCTGCAGGGACAAGAACCAGCGCAACACCCTTTCATTGATCCCTCTATTGCGTGCCATCCATTCTAGGGGAGCGTGGTCTGTGAAAAGGGTGAATTCGCGTCCCTCCAGATAGTACCTCATGGAGTCAATGGCCCATTTAATAGCTAGTGCTTCTTTCTTTTATGACAGCATAGTTCTTCTCACGGGGATGCAGTTTCCTCCTCAGATAGAGAACAGGCTTCTCTTCCCCTCGCTTATTTCTTTGAGATAACACTGCTCCCAGACCCTGTTCTGAGGCATCCGTCTGCAGGATGAAGGGCAAGGCGTAATCGGGGCTAGCTAACACAGTGTCTGATGTCAGGGCCTCCTTCAATGTTTCAAATGCTTGGGTCACTGCAAGGGTAGGGTCCCTTAAGCGGGCTCCGGTGTTCACTGTCTTATGCAAGAGGTCTGTGAGGGGGCTGCTATCTGGGAAAACTGGGGTATAAACCTACGGTAGTACCCCAACAACCCCAGAAAGGCACGGAGATCTCTTGCAGATCTGGGAAAGGGTATCTGGGATATCGCCAATAGTTTGGTTTTCTGGGGTCGTATAACTCCTTCTCCCAATAGGTAACCGAGGTATCTCACGGTTTGGGCGGCCAAATGGCTTTTGGCAGGATTGATTCTCAGACCGTGTTCCCCCAGGGCTTTTACAACATTATACAAGTGAGCAAGGTGTTGTTCCCATGTTTCGCTATAAATAACGATGTCGTCAATATACGCCCCGGCATACGTATCATGGGGTCGTAGGATAATATTCATGGCTCGCTGAAAAGTAGCGGGTGCCCCGTGCAACCCGAAGGGTAACACGGTAAATTGGAAGAGGCCATCTGGAGTAGAGAACGCCGTTTTTTCTCGGTCTTCGCTTTTCAGGGGGATTTGCCAGTACCCTTTACATAAATCGAGGGTACTGATATATTTGGCTCTTCCTATGCGTTCGATCATCTCATCCACCCTCGGGAGGGGATAGGTGTCGAACTCGGATATTTTATTCACTTCCCGGAAGTCGATGCAGAAACGCACCGAGCCGTCCGGCTTCGGGACAAGGACGATGGGTGAGTTCCACTCACTCAGGGAGGGTTCTATGATACCCATTTGTGGCATCTGCTGTACCTCTTCTCTGATGGTATTTCTACGAGCCTCTGGTATCCTATAAGGGCGAAGCCGTACTCTCTTCCCTGGAAGGGTTTTAATAGTATGTTCTATCAAGTTAGTCCTCCCTGGTGTAATAGAAAATATATCTTGTAGGGGCAGTAGAGTAACGTTTAGTTCGGTTCTGAGAAAGGGATCTAGTTCCTCGTCAACACATTGATCATACAGAGGACCGTGTCCTACCTTTCCTGTTAAGGCTGGAAGGGGTCCTTCCCACTTTTTCAGAAGATTAATATGATAGATCTGGGAAGTGCCCCGGTTTTTATCGAGTTCTAGTCTATATGTGACAGGAGTCACTTGTTCTACTACAATATAAGGGCCTTGCCATTGACCTATCAATTTGTGATCAGAGGAGGCCATCATGAGTAAAACCGCATCCCCCACAGCAAAGGATCTCCCCTTCGTTTTTTTGTTGTACTGGGCTTGTTGGGCTTCCTGAGCTCTTTCCATGTTATGTCGTACTATCGTTCGTACCTGTTCTAGATGTGTTTTTAGATGAGCCACGTACTCTACTAGGGGTTTGGTATTGTCGGGGTCAGCCTCCCAGTGTTCGCGAACCATGTCCAATAAGGACCGGGGCTGATGGCCATATAGTAACTCGAAAGGCGAGTATCCGGTACTCTTTTGGATCTTGCATCGGATGGCATATAGGGCTATGGGCAACATATCCTCCCATCATTTTGCTTCAAGTGAAAGGAGTTTTTTTAGGGTGGCTTTAAGGGTAGCATTATACCGTTCGACCAAGCCATCCGTTTGGGGGTGATATGCTGCCGTCCGTATCTGTTTAATACCTAACAGGGTACACACTTGTTTCATTAAGTTTGATACGAACGGGGTCCCCTGATCAGTCAGTATTTCTTTTGGAAAACCCACCCGCGTAAAGACCGTCACCATAGCTTTGGCGATGTTAGGGGCGTTGGGTTGTCGTAACGCGATGGCCTCCGGAAAGCGGGTGGCGTAGTCCACTAAGACCAGTACATATCGGCATCCGCTCCGTGAGGGTAACAAAGGTCCGATAATGTCCATTCCCACCCTGCTAAATGGCTCGTCTATAATGGGCAGTGGTCGTAACGGAGCTCTAGGGGGTTTGTATCGGCTATTTCTCTGACATATGGGGCATTCGCTGCAATACGTCTTCACCTGCCTATATATGCCGGGCCAATAGAATTTCTCTAAGATCAATCGCTCGGTTTTCTCCTCCCCGAAATGCCCCCCCAATAGGTGACTGTGTGCCATGTACATGACTTTATCCCGGAACGGGGTAGAGACCAACAGCTGAGGGATACTAGTGGGTCCAGCTTTTCTGTACAATAGCCCGTTGTTAATAAAAAAAATAGGGACATACATGCAAAGGGTCTTCAGCGTCCAGGGCTCTGTTCCAAGCCTCTTGCAGGACAGGGTCCTCTCTTTGTGCCGCGTGGAAATTACGATCATTCTCCCAGGGGCTCTCGTTTATCCGTGCGGGGAAGACAGCAACGGGTTTTCCTTTTTCCTTCCGCTTTTGGTTTTTCGTTTTACGGGACTTGGAAGGCGGCCATTCTGGATGGTCATCTTGTGCAAAAGGGGCGATGGCCCACCAGTCCTTCTCGTCCGGTTTGGTTTCCATAAGCAAGGTGGAGAGGTGCGAGTAGTCGTTTCCGAGTATTACCTGTTCCGGTAATCGGGGGATAAGACCCACCTTTAAATCCGATCCAGGGTCAGTATCATGTTGAATATGTACATGAGTGGTGGGATATTGTTTGGTATCCCCGTGGACACATTGGATGTTCACAGTCCCATCAACTACTCCCAGCTCACCTTCAAGATCCTGTGGTCTCACCACACTCTGTCGGCATCCCGTATCGGCTAGAGCGGTCATAGCTTTCCCGTTCACTGTTATGTCACAGCGGTAAGGGGTTGAGTTGGTAGGGTGTGACAAACAACAGTAATTCCTCGCCAGACCCACTTCCATGGGTTCCTCCCTCTGAGGGCAAAAACGTGCTATGTGTCCCATTCCCCCACAATTAAAGCATTGTGGCCCAGGAGTAGACGGTCTGAACGCCGAGGGCCCTGGGGTTCGAAACACTGGGGGACCTGGGACAACAATAACAGGATCGGGTTTTCGCAGGATCGATGAACGGGGAGGGCGATGAGCTCCGCTTATACCCGCTCTCCAGGGGGCCTCCTCTCGTCCCTTCTGCGTCTCTTGTGCTCTGTTGTAGGCATTAGCTATCTCCACAGCTGTCTCGAGGGTAAGATGCGCGTGTTGCCTAACCCATCTCTGAATAGGTGGATGGAGAGACGACAGATATTGTTCCAAATACACTTTGGCCATGATTTCCTCTTTGGTAGCAGTCACTGGTTTCAGCCAACGGTCCGCCATGTCTTTTACCCAAAAGTATAGGGCTCTGGGGGTTTCTTGGGGGCCCTCCTTGATCTGCCTGAACTTCAATCTATACGTTTCATCGTCGATCCCCAGTCTCTCCATTATACACCGTTTGATGTCTGCATATGGGGTAACGCCCAGTATGTTGGCCGCTTGATAAGATGCTTGAAGTTCACCGGACAGAAGGGGTCCTAGGTACTGGCCCCATTTATCGGCTGGCCAGGCTGCAGCCAAAGCCATCCTTTCAAAGTTATTAAAGAAGTATTCGGGATCTTCTCCGCTCACATACTTCTGTAGGATGACTGAGGGCAAGGCGTTCGGGGCTCTCTGTTGACCGATGGCATCGGCGATCTTCCCCATCGCTGTGTCATGGGACTGGCCTTGGTCCGTAATGACCTGTTGCAGTCGTCCTCGATCGTCTTCAACAATCGTGAGGAACCTCTCCATCACTTTTCCGAGTGTCTCCTGACTTTCCGCCATCTTCGCGATCACCGCCTCCATGTCTCCGGCGGATCCCACTTCTGACACCACTTGTGGGAGTGCGGGCCGGATAAACAGACGCGGAGGCTGTATATAGTGGGCCAGAGGGCGTCTTTTATTTAAAGGGTCAGTGTTGGGGTATACGAGTGTCTCTGCGGGACTGGTGGTCTTTTTAAGGGTTCTTCTTCGCCTCTCCGTGTGCCCTTCTCCTTCAACGATGGTATCCTCCGGTGACTTTCCTTCCTCTGATCCCGGGACTCTCCCACAGAGGTACATAGGAGGGAAGGACAAAAAGGGAGCCGTCAGTCACCTCTACGGAACTCTTCCTACTTTGTACGGCGGCCGTCACCACACCCGGTGGGTCTCTTTAGATGCTCTCACTCAGGGTATGGGATATCAGTGAGGAAAACGGGGGAGGATTTTCTTAAGTGAGGGATGGATGAGGAAGGAAAAGGGGGCGGTTGGTTGTGCCGGGTTAAGGTTTACACACTCTATCGGAAGGTTCGTCACACCCGGAATCAGTCGCCTTAGTGCTCAAGTGAGGGGACAGGTGCTCTTTGTAACACAATAGTGACTTCACTCGTGACCCTTCCCGATCCTGTTATCTCCCACCTCCCTCCTCCCCCCTCCCGCTTCCTTTCTCTCTCCGTTACTCACCGGCTCCGCCGCAACTCTCCAGAGTCGCGGCCGCTCTCCAGCCTCCTCCTGTGGGGTCCACCACTCTTCGTACCACGTCTCGTCTTCTCCTCCGTAATCCGCGTCTTCCTCCTTCTCTCTCCGCTCCTCCTGTTCCTCGTCTCCGTCACTCCGTATCTCCTTCCTCTCTCCGGCTTTGTCGTGCTCTTCCTGGCTTCCCTCGGTCCCTTTCACTTCCGTGGGCGAAGTACTTCCGGTGTCGATCCCTCCTCCTTCGGCCGCGTCATCCGGAATGAGCGACTCCTGTGTGGACAGAGCACAGGGTGGGGGCGGGGTCATCCTTGTGGACCTCGTAACGGGGCTCGTATTCCGTGACGGGACCTCCACAGGTAAGCTACTCTTGTCCTTATGGGGTGTCCTTCTTGGCGAACGAGGTGTCCCGCTTCGTGCCCTCTCACAGCCCCATTGCCACACTGTTCAAAAAGTGCATCAGCTATGGTCCCCACACTTCCCTTTTGGTCACTGTGGTGATGGGGCTTTAGGCCCCATTGCCACACTGTTCAAAAAGTGCATCAGCTATGGACCCCACACTTCCCTTTTGGTCACTGTGGTGATGGGGCTTTGGGCCACACTGTTCAAAAAGTGCATCAGCTATGGACACCACACTTACCTGTTGGTCACTGTGGTGATGGGGTGTTCGAGCCCATTGCCACAGTGGCCATGGTCGGCTTGCATTGTGGAGGCCACACACATTTATGTGTGACACATGTGATAGGGGGTCACATTGTATGTTCAATGTCATGTTCAGTCTTGTAGGCATTTGACACAGACTACACACGCTTGTCATGGTGTTGGGGGGGATGTAATTTTCTGTCATTCCTTATGTGGGAGTATGCTGGTTGTGTCATGCATTACCCGTCCTATGTGTAGGGGTGGTGTTAGTGGTAGGCATCCATCCCCCTAAGGGTGGGTATGGTAGTAGTGACAGGCATCCAGCCCCCCCCCGGATAGGGGTGGTGGTAGTGGCAGGCATCCAGGCCCCCCTGAGTAGGGGTGGAGGTAGTGGTAGGCATCCATCCCCCCATGTGTGGGGATGGTAGTAGTGACAGGCATCCAGCCCCCCCTGGATAGGGGTGGTGGTAGTGGCAGGCATCCAGGCCCCCCTGGATAGGGGTGGTGGTAGTGGCAGGCATCCAGGCCCCCCTGAGTAGGGGTGTTAGTAGTGGCAGGCATCCAGCCTCCTAAGGGTGGGTATGGTAGTAGTGACAGGCATCCAGCCCCCCCTGGATAGGGGTGGTGGTAGTGGCAGGCATCCAGGCCCCCCTGGATAGGGGTGGTGGTAGTGGCAGGCATCCAGGCCCCCCTGAGTAGGGGTGTTAGTAGTGGCAGGCATCCAGCCTCCTAAGGGTGGGTATGGTAGTAGTGACAGGCATCTAGGCCCCCCTGAGTAGGGGTGGTGGTAGTGGTAGGCATCCATCCCCCCATGAGTGTGGATGGTAGTAGTGACAGGCATCCAGCCCCCCTGGATAGGGGTGGTGGTAGTGGCAGGCATCCTGCCCCCCCAGAGTAGGGGTGGTGGTAGTGGTAGGCATCCATCCCCCCATGAGTGGGGATGGTAGTAGTGACAGGCATCCAGCCCCCCCTGAGTGGGGGTGGTGGTAGTGGCAGGCATCCAGTCCCCCCTGATTGGGGGTGGTGGTAGTGGTAGGCATCCATACCCCTAAGGGTGGGTATGGTAGTGGTGACAGGCATCCAGCCCCCTAAGGGTGTGTATGGCATTGGTGTTGGCCATCCCGCCCCTATGGTTCTGCTGTTGCTTGTGTACGTCATTTGTGCATCCCTATGTGTGTGTGACATATTTCGGGTACGTGTAGGTTGTTTGTATTGTTGGTGTTTGACTTACCGTCTGCGCCGTACGCGTCCGTGCCGGTCCCGGTAATAGATGTAGAGTATAGGTAGGACCTGCGCAATGGGATTCATGCTTGGATCGTCTCGTTCGGGTTTCTCGTGTCTTCGACTCGTAGTCGTCACTGGCTTGTTCGTCTCGTAGCCGTGGATCGTCTTGTGGCGCAGAACAGAGCTTATGTACGGCTCACCCGGATGCTCAAACGTGCCGGACGTAGTGCCGGAAGTAGTGGCAGGCATCCAGCCTCCTAAGGGTGGGTATGGTAGTAGTGACAGGCATCTAGGCCCCCCTGAGTAGGGGTGGTGGTAGTGGTAGGCATCCATCCATGAGGTAACCGCCACGCCACTGGGTCGAGAGCAGCGGCAAGAGGCAGTAGCAGCGGGAGGCTGAAGTGCTTACTACGGCTTTTGCACGATCCTCACGGCTTCTTCTGCGGTTTCTGCGGTTTCTTGTTGGTTTTCAGGCGGCGGGTGGGGATGGTGCAGTGCAGTGTGGCTTGCTCCTCAAATCCACCGTGATATTAATCCTGCTCCAATCCCTCGTTCCTCCCTCGCATACTGAAAAAACCACAGTCACCGCAACAGCTTCAGCCTCAGCTGTTATTTCCGCTGGCTTCAGATTTCCAGACTGCAAGGTGCAGGAAAGCAGAGGTGAGCAGAGCTACTCTCTGCTAACAGTGAACGGAGCAGCCTAGCAGTCCTGCAGTCCAGCAGTCCTGCCTGTCCAGCCGAGGGGAGGTTGGCAAGCAGGTTTGAGTGAGTACAGTTTCCACCGGAAAAGACAGTTGCGGGCCACCAGTGGGCTGTCTGGTTTTGCTTCGTGCACGCATATGGACTCCCCCGACTCTAATTTTTCAGCTGCTTATGGTCTCTCCACGAACAAGCTGCAGACAAGTAAGCAAGTCAAATAAGCTACTGGGAGTTTGGATAATAGCTCCAGTAGGTATCATATCGTCAAAGGTCTCTCACTAACGTAGAGTGTGAAAGGTCAAAAAGAAAGACAGACAACAGTGCGATAAAATCACGGCTATCTTGAACGAGGAGGAGACCCGTGATTGGGGCTAGTGTTGGAAGTGCAGAGGGGTTGAGGGGTTGAGTAGGGCTGAGCCGCGCAGGCCAGCGCAGCGGCGGTAACCCTTCTCGTTCCCCGGCTCCCCACGCTCGCTTATTGAAATAGAGCGGAGTTTGGCTGCCGCTTACTGGGGCCTAATACCCGCAATAAATAAGTGTAAAGGCGTGATTCTCCGTCCCATAAGGAAGCCAGAGTATCAAAGAAAGGGGGAGCAGCCACTCCAAGTTACAGTTACATTATAATGCGGTCCGGAAGGCTTAGGAAAGAAACAGCAAAAACCCGCAAGAAGTTGAATAAAGAATATATAAAATCACTTGAGGAACTAGAGACAGTGCAACTCCACCCTTCGATGTCATCACCCCCTCACCTGCAGTACTCTGAACAGGGATCTGGCCCTTCAGGCTGTACCACTAAGAAGGAAACAACAACACCTCTAGCGCCATCAATCCAACAGCATAACATGCAAGAGGAAATGATCAATGATGTAAAAAAGAGGACTCTCAGAGATTTTTTTAAGAAACCTGGAACCAAAGCTCAAGTTTTAACCAACCCCAACGAAACATCGTTTCCATCAGTTCAGCCCTCTCAATCATTTCTTAAAACAGACCCAGTCCAGATTAAAGTGCAGGCCCTGATCCACGAACAGCTTGATAACCAGGTCACAATTATATCCCCAGATGTCCACTTTCCAAGGGATGATCTCTCTACTCCTGGAAAAAATAGGACAAGCTCAGTCACTCGGTCCGGAGACACGCTTCTTCTCTTACAACAAGTTCATCAATTAAACAAGGAACAAAGCTCACCGCCAATATCTATTTCAAGTGATGACTCTCCCTCAATCATAGATCACCTTTACAGCAGGAAACCAACCTTCACATAAATAACATAGGCTCTCCTGGAAACAAAATAAACATCATCCCTCATGCAGCACAGTGGACCAGGATTTCCCCAGGTAACATCAAACCGCTAACGCCAACGACGCCTCCTGTCTTGGCCCATTACGAATCCCCTGAAACAAAGTTGGGAGAGCCCAATGATCACTCTCTCCTGGACTTATCCTTCTTCAAGACAGAATTTAATAAAACAAAAGATGCGACTGAAGGTCATGACCTAACAGTGTTTGACTTCACTACTGCTTGGCCCCAGCTTTTACAAACCCTACAATCTACAGTGTCTGCATTAAATTATCATTCAGATAAACTTTATTTACAAGTCGATCTTCTAAATACACTAGCAGTATATACGGCAGGGATCGACAATAAATTGGAAGGCTTGAACGCCTTAATCACAAAAGCACAATCCAAAGTCAACATGACCCAAGCGATATGTTGCTGCTCGCCAATAATCGATAGCCTGTCTACGCTTCCCCAGTTCCTTGCCCTGGTCCTGACAGAAATAAGGAAATTACCATCATGGCAGCAAGACCAACCGTATCCCCCATGCTCACATTCAATCAATGTAACCACCCAGAAAGTTAAAGATCAAAATACAAATCGTAACAAAACTAGTAAAGGACATAAGGTTTCACCAGTAAAAATCGATATTCGACCGATTGACGTCTCAGCTGCAGCTCCGTCTCCAGACAATCAAGTGGCACCCAAGGAGTACGGTATTTTTCAAACCACTAATAAAAATAAAATTACGTCAAAAACAGAAACCTTGTTTACGTCCGAAACAATGCAAAGTGCCGAAATCAGAGACGTCGGCTCAGGGTCGGGAATAATGAATAAATCCCCTCAAAATCAACATCTGAGCAAAAGGGAAAGAAAGAGACTTCGAAAAAAACGTAATAAACGCAGCACAGTGATACAAAACATGACTAGTGACCCCCCCATATTGAAAAGGGCAACACACGACTTGGCTCAATCAGTTCTGTAAGTTTTGATAGCAATTTCTCATCATCACAAAAATCACCTTTACAGTTAACTACAGAGTCAATTAGTAGGGTGCCATCAGCATCCATCCACTGTAAGGACCACAAGGATCCACTCGGGGCTAGGGGAGAGGTTTCAGCAAAGTCTCCACAGCCCTTGATTTTAGATGAGTTGGAAAAGGTCACTAAGTCAGAAACATTACATAATACTGCCAAAACTGGACTAGAAGATCCGACAATTCCAACAAATATGGTAAATACACCAAAGGAAAATCAAAACAGGGAAGTCATAAAACAGTATGAGGATGAATATGGGTCAGGAGGAAATGAGAATTTTAAGATAACACTGCTTAAGAATCCGGATATAATACAAATGGGCAAACATCTCTCCAATATAGTGGACCACCAATCTCAAGGCGGACAAGCGGGACACAAGCAACATCCATTATATATTCAAAGAAGAATTGACCCATTCGGGACAATGAATAAAAATAATCACCTGATCCCTGGCCAGGATCCCATCACAACAAACATAAAAGCTAAATTGCTATTTATTCCTGAATACATCACTTAAGGACCACACGATATTTTGAATAGAGGGAATATTCTGAAACTTTTTAAATCTACCTCTGAACTGCGTCATATTGAATCCAATGATATAATTTCAATCGAATTTAAACCAATCAGAAGTAATCAACTTACCGAACCAACATTGATCACCTTTTCAAGTGTAGCAATTAAGGAGCAGGTATTATCAAGGTCTGACCTATTTAACAAATGGGGTATTAAAATAGCTCCCCAAATTGAACCACGGTACCCATCGGTTCTTGCAAAATCTCCTATCATATTAGATAAACCAGGACCACCATCTTCTTCAATACTAAGATCAGCTAAAGGCCGATCCCCCGGAAGGGCTATTCATCCTGAAATAGAGGAGCCCAAAATCATGGCGACTGACTGGGCATGGTTGCCAGCGGCCCTGGACGGGGGAAATTACAATTGAACTGGTATTCAACCCGGTCTCTCAGTATGTTCGTGGAATATCAACGGTCTTACCCCAAAACTTCAATCTCCAGAAGTGATAAAGTTTTTAAAACAACACGAGGTTATATTATTGCAGGAAACATGGTCCCTGGTTAGTCTTCCAATAGAAGGATACTTGGAATATAGAATTCCCGCTCAGAAGCTGCACAAGTCTGGTCGACCCAGCGGTGGTCTTTCAATTTACATTTCAGCCAAGTTAAAAGCTAATATAGTTCAATTGTCATTCGAGGAAGACTGGATTTTTGGCATAAGGATTGATACTCCCAAACAGACTGAACAACTGATTTTGATCAATGTCTATATTTCACCAAGCATTAGGGAGAAAAATCCAAGTTCAACTACCTAATCCAGATCTTGTGTAAATTACAAAGTAATCTCAGAAGAACAGCCTGCTTAGTATCTGGTGACTATAACACAAATCTCTTTCAAGAACTACCTGAAGAGTACGATGCACCGTGGCCAGACATTCTGGAACAAACAAAACCCACCGGTAACAAATACAGCAAACTCGGTGAATACATGGTGCTACAACTCAGTGTTTTGGGCTATACAATTTTGAATGGTCGCTTCCCTAAGGATAATCCACCAAATTGGACAAGATCGAATGGTCGCATTTACTCCTTTTTAGACTACACCATCTGCAATAAGGAAATTCTCCCTTTGATCGAGAATTATACCATAGCCGCACGAGGAGACAGTGATCATCGTCCCCAAGTGACTACTATGTCATTTCATATAGCACGTCATGCCGCGACAAGCCTGACTTCAGGAGGAAATCACACTGAAAACCTTAAAAGGTTGAAATGGTCAGATCCAATTATACCAGCAATAATGACCAAATGTAGAGCCCTGCAAGATTTAAGGAGCATCGATGTATTCCCGCTTACTACAGCATGGGAACTCTTCTCCCGGGAACTGCTTAAAAACTTTCCACGTACTACACGAAAAACCAAAAAGGCAATTCAATAATAATAACAGCCGAAATTAAGAAATTAAAATCAATACGCAATAGTGCGCTAAGACAAGTACGTAGGCACCCGGGGAAGACTACAGATTCAATATATATAAGCAAGCTCAAAAATCACTCCGACAAGCAATATTTCTTGAGAAAAACAAGCGTTCCGAGCAGTTCTGGTTAAAATTGATACACGCAAGCAAAAGTCACAACTCAAAATCGTTCTGGTCACTTGTTAATTCCAAAACATACAAACAAGGAGGACAAAGTAGCGCTAACATCTCTGAAGCCGAATGGGCATTTTATCTAACAACCCATTTTAAAGAACCAGAAAAGGAAGATGGTCTATTGGCCAAACTCCCAGCTATGGCCCTACAACCCAATTTATGCCACCTGCTAGGTACAAACTATGTTGGGATACCCGAGAAACCTTCTGAATTAAACATAAGGATTCCATCTGTAATTGATACCAAATCACCACTCCAGCATGAAGAATCGACTCAATGGGCATCCACAACATTAGGAATTCTTACGGAAAGAACAGCACGAATAATAACTGAGGGTCGCTCAGATGGAGCTCCTGGGCCAAATGGTCTACCTCAATCTCTGTATAAACAGGACACAGAATTTTGGGCCAATCAACTGGCACCCCTTTTTCTTATTGCTGGACTAACCAGGTACTACCGGAATCTTGGCATGGTGCTATTATACATCCAATTTATAAAGGTGGTAAGAGATCAGATCCGAAAAACTACAGGATGATTACTCTATTGGATGTGGAATCGAAATACTATGCCAAGCTGCTCCTTCAAGATCTGGCGTCTTGGGTTACAAAAGGCCATCTTATACCCTTTAACCAGACAGGATTTGTGCAAAAATCAGGCACCATAACAAACCTGCTTGCAATATCTGTCCTGTTGGATAAAGTGGTAGCATCAGGAATGTTAATGCATGGTTGTTTTGTCGACTTCAAGGCCGCTTTTGATCGCGTACCTCGAAGCCGATTATGGCTCAAACTGCGGAAATGGGGGATTCCACCAGTGCTTCTACAAGCCATAATTGCGCTGCACACTAATACATGGATCCGCATAAAACTTGGGGATGGATCGTATATCTCAAGGAAAATACAAACATCTCGCGGAGTGAAACAAGGTTGTGTGCTGGCGCCCCTCCTTTTTAATCTCTTCATCTCCGATCTGTCGGAGTCACTCGATGAAGTCAACTCTCATCCCCCAAAAATCGCCGGGGTAAGAGTTAGTAATTTACTGTACGCGGATGACCTCGTCCTGCTCAGCCACACCAGGGTCGGCCTGCAGAGACTACTTAATCGGTTGTCTCTCTACACCACTGAAAATGAACTGGAATTGAATTTAACAAAGACAAGGGCAATTACCTTCGGGCTAAGGAAATATCAAGGCGGTGGTTGGCAATACAATGGTAAAAGCGTTGATAGAGCTGTTTCATATAAGTATCTGGGGGTCCACATGGATAGAAGGGGCTCATTCGCCAAACATAGAGATGAGGTAGAAGCCAAAGCTTTGACGATCCAAGTGGCATTTAAGACCCTCGCAAGGCAACTGTCCGGTCCAAGCTTGACCCCACTTATAAGTGTCATGAAGGCAAAAATCATTAACTTCCTCACCTATAGCCAGGAGATTATGCAAGGGAAAGACAAGAGCCATGTGAATAAAATAATAACAAGAATTTTCAAACAAGTGCTGAGCCTTCCAAAAAGTTCATCCCCTGCTCAAATACGTCTTGAATTTGGTCTCCAAGATCACCAAGCGGTAGGGGCTGGAGCATTTATTAGGCTTTGTAATAAGTTGCGTACCTCCAGAGAAGGATGCCTGGAAGGCCTTTTGTGGCAGGAAATCTCAGCCGGCCAGCTTGGTGGATCATTCCGGTGTTATTTACAAGACTCTTTAAAACTCTTGGATGCAGAAGAAATCTGGAGCTCTAATCCATCACAGCAGGCACTTAAAATCCACATTAAAAGAAAAGTTCGCCTCTGGTCTTTCCACTCGGACAGAGCCCAACTGGCACAACGTAAGCATGCCTGGACAATCGTATCAGGGTTTAAGCCAGGGACCGTGTCAACTTATTTGTCATGCACCTATTCAGTACTGTGGAAAAAAGATTTTTGGCCCTTAGAATGGGAGAATGGCCATTCTTGTATTACTTGCCAAGTTGGCGCCGCACAAATACCAACATAATGTGCAGGGGGTGTGGGAGCAGCAAGGAAACAATCGAGCATGTGGTATGTCTTTGTCCTGCACTCCTTGACGACCGAAAGATCTTGCTGAAGAGTGAATGGAACAAACTTGGCACGCGTACGTGTAGACAAGCTATCCTTGCATCAATGAATCCGGATAACCCATTGCTTAATATCCGGTTCACCAAGTTCGTCACAAGAACAGTAAAAAGATTTATAAATAGTGAGAGCCAGCAAGTCAACAGCTGTTATTCACAAAAGGGAGGATTAAGTCCAATGATGTTATGCTGATTTACTCACTCCTCCGTACTATTCGACAGCAGTTGATTGCGGCCTTTTGCACATGGACTATGTTGCTTTCTTGTGTATTCTTGGATTTTAAATTATTGTATGTAGGTATTCTTACTTTATAAACGGAATTGCACTATTAGTGGTATTTGTCATCAACTCCTCATGAATTAATGTCTTGTCCTGTGGCCTTAGTAGACGCCAAACTAGAACGGACAATTATGGTTCTTGACTGTTTCTTACTCGTATCTTAAAAAGTCTTATTGTTTAGATGAAGTTAATATTTTACTAATATGAATAAATATAGACTTCCAGGTTTTTTTTTAATTTTTTTTTTTTTTTATTATTTATTGTGGATTTTAAAATACTAAGAGGAAATAATGTAAGCAAAACCCAGGACTAAGATAACACTTGTCTTTTGTTCTATGTGTAAATATTTTAGCAAATATTTGATATACGTTTTTGTTTTCTTATTTTATATTGCATGTCCATCATTGTAATGATTTTTATTAATCAAACAATAAAGTATTCTACTAGCATCCATCCCCCCATGAGTGTGGATGGTAGTAGTGACAGGCATCCAGCCCCCCCTGGATAGGGGTGGTGGTAGTGGCAGGCATCCAGCCCCCCCAGAGTAGAGGTGGTGGTAGTGGTAGGCATCCATCCCCCCATGAGTGGGGATGGTAGTAGTGACAGGCATCCAGCCCCCCCTGAGTGGGGGTGGTGGTAGTGGCAGGCATTCATCCCCCTAAGGATGGGGATGGTAGTAGTGACAGGCATCCAGCCCCCCCTGGATAGGGGTGGTGGTAGTGGCAGGCATCCAGCCCCCTAAGGGTGGGTATGGTAGTAGTGACAGGCATCCAGCCCCCCCAGAGTAGGGGTGGTGGTAGGCATCCATCCCCCCATGAGTGGGGATGGTAGTAGTGACAGGCATCCAGCCCCCCCTGAGTGGGGGTGGTGGTAGTGGCAGGCATCCAGTCCCCCCTGGATAGGGGTGGTGGTAGTGGCAGGCATCCAGTCCCCCCTGATTGGGGGTGGTGGTAGTGGTAGGCATCCATACCCCTAAGGGTGGGTATGGTAGTGGTGACAGGCATCCAGCCCCCTAAGGGTGTGTATGGCATTGGTGTTGGCCATCCCGCCCCTATGGTTCTGCTGTTGCTTGTGTACGTCATTTGTGCATCCCTATGTGTGTGTGACATATTTCGGGTACGTGTAGTTTGTTTGTATTGTTGGTGTTTGACTTACCGTCTGCGCCGTACGCGTCCGTGCCGGTCCCGGTAATAGATGTAGAGTATAGGTAGGACCTGCGCAATGGGATTCATGCTTGGATCGTCTCGTTCGGGTTTCTCGTGTCTTCGACTCGTAGTCGTCACTGGCTTGTTCGTCTCGTAGCCGTGGATCGTCTTGTGGCGCAGAACAGAGCTTATGTACGGCTCACCCGGATGCTCAAACGTGCCGGACGTAGCGACGGTTTCGGCGCGTACGGAATGCGCATCGTACTAGTCCGGCCGGAAGGTGCTGTGTATTTGGTTCCGTGCGGCTCGAATCGGCGTTTACGGATCCGGCTCGGGCGGGGAACAGGAGCTGGATTGGGTGAGTACGGCTCGCTCGGAAACTGGGTTGTTATACGCATCGTACTTGTTCGTCAGGACGAGTGTACGAATCGGTCGGGAAACACGCATTCGGCTTGTATTTTTTCCGGACGAATACTGTTAGGTGCCCTTCCGGCCGAGATCGGAATCGACCCCTTAGAGTGTATTGACCAGATCTTGTTCCCCAGACACCAGCACAGTGGTATCTTGATGGACCAGCATGGCGATGGGGAGGCACCACTCCCTGAACCCCCTATCACCAGGCAAAATTTGGAACACCTATTTGCAGTAAGAAAAAGCGACTTAACCAGACTGAAAGATGACCTAAGGAAAGAAATGTACAAAATAAAGAATGACATCAAGGACCTGAGGGAGAGGGTCTTTACCCTGGAGGAGCACAGAGACACTGGAGATGAAGAAAAGGAGTTCATCAAACAAGATATCATCATTCTGCAAGAACAAAACATTGCTCTTCAAGGTAAATTGTAAGATCTGGCGGGCAGATGTGGATAGAACAAAATACGCATTAGGGATTGGTACGAGGGGTCTTACAAGGCAAGGAAGAAAACATTCTTGAGAAATTCATGAGCAACCTGCAGTATTCTCAATCCTCACACGCCGAGCAACACTGAACTAGATAGAACACACAGAGTACTATCCCCTTGTCGATTGAACAATGCACAATGCTCCCCTGATATCACTTGCGTACAAAAATTGCAACTTAAAAAGAGAATAATAGAGACATCCAAAATAATAAAGAAATTCATGCATTAGGGAACACTAAAATACCCATTTTCAAGATCTTTCACATTTGCCTTTACAGAAACAAAGAGACTTCAAACCAATGACAGTCGTTCTAAGAGCCCAGACTATCTCCATCTGTTGGGCACATCCTTTCAGACTAATGTTCCAATGGCAAAGCAAAGCAGCGCACACCTGCTTTTTAACTAAAGCAAAAGGGTTAGCAAGGATCAGACAATCACTAAGCGTAGAGACTAACAATCTGTCAGCACAACCCAGACCTGTCCCAAAAAATCAAAGAGATATCTAGAAAAAGTACCAAGGGATCCCGAAGATGCAGCAAGAGAATGGCAAGTCCTTATAGCAAAGCTCTGACAACAGGGGGATTAAACCGACACTTCAGACAGGACAGGTCACTAAAAGGGAGCATCATAAGAGAATGGTTCCCCCATCATATTCCTTAAGTAACCACAGTGCGTGCTGTGGGGTGGAGGGTCAACCTAAAAGGATTGGTTTGCATAGATAGCTGGAGGGTCAACCAAAAAGGATCAGTTTGCATAAATAGCTTGACAATCTCAGAGTAGTAAGATTGTTTACATTTTTGGCATGTTACTTACCGAGTCAATTTTATTCATGTTGTGTTCAATTTTTTCAGGGTTGGTAGAGGGGCTTACCCGCAACCGACATCCACACCACATGCAGTATCCCAAACTGCCCTTAACACCAGAACGAGTTAAATTATCCTAGTCTCCCAATCAAAACCAACACACATTGTACCACCAGAAGTGATAAAGGTAGTTAGCTCAAATTTCAAAGACCCAAACTCACTGTCAAAACACCGAGCCACCCTTTTAAAGGAAATGAGAGGAGACATCATACTTTTACAAGAAACACATCTCATTCACCAGGACTGCCACAGACTCCAATCTCAGAGGTTACCAAGACAAATCTTTGCCATTGGACAGGTCAAGAAAGGGGAATTGGCTCTCTTCCTCTTTAAAAACTGTGATGTAGAAATAAAAAGGCTTCACATTGACACAAATGGAGGTGGCTGTACCAATTTCTTTAAACAAGTGACCTCACAATAGTACTCTTAAAGGCCTATGCCCCAAACATTGGCTAATAAAGAAATTATCTTGGATGGCCCACAACAAAGACAAGAGAAAAGTGGAGGTTGAGATTAACACCTGTAGGTTTGCGAATAATATTTTCTACTAAGTAAGTAGTAGTGTTGTAGAACTAATTTACGTACTACAAAATACAGTTTGTGAATCAGGCCCTATGTGTGGAGACCTCTGCTCTGAGATTTCCATTAATTAATCGGGACCAATATATTTCACTGACACCATGAAATTTCTCCAACCAAAAACCCTGTTTTCTATAGACTGTTTATATAAAAAGTTGTATTAATTGGGGGTAACATCGCATAACATTGCTAAAAAAGAATTCTTAAATCCAATTTCAGTGAAGCATAATTTTGAAATCTTAGTTTGATACATTATTTGAAACACCTGCATGGTAGTAAGCACAGTGTACAAGTGCCTTATTGAAGCCTACACAGACATAAATGTTATTCTTGTTGAAATTTTGCTTACGTGACAGAAAAAAAGAATTTCAGCAGAAATTGGGGTTGTCTATCTAGAATGGAACAGAATCACTTAAAAAAAAATATTGGATTCAAAATACAGTAGGTCACACAAGGAAAAACTAGGCATGAGTTAATAGTCCATCCTGTTTGCTGCTTTTTATCCTTTGCCTGTATTCCTTCATTAGTGCAGACATATTTGACATCTTCTTTAAATATTCATATCTGGAATTTTGAAAAAGTAATTTGAATGTACTTACTGCAAAGTTTGTTTTCACAATTGTTTGGACATTTGCCGCATGGGGTACCTTGTTCGTATGGTCGAGTGATATTGATACCAATGTTTCCCCTGCAACAGTGTAAAAAGAAATATAAATGTACTATTCAGTTTTACATAGTTTTGTATTGTGCTGCACAGAAATATAAGTATAACTAGAAATTACAGATAGCAAAGGAGTAAGAGAGCAGTATTTTCACCAGGCAAGAAGTGTACTGAGCAAAACATCATAGGATGGCAAAAATCAGTGGAGGCCAGCATTATTCGCGGGTGGCGGGGCGGGTGCGAGCGCTTGGGGGAGGGGCACAAGGGGAGGTGGGGGAAACGTTAAAATAAAATAAAAATAAAAGCAACACTTACCTTGCTGCGCCAGTCCCGCGTCTCTGCTCCTGCTCTCCTCGTCAGACCGAGGTACAGGAAGCACAGCAAAGGTTCTGTTGAACAATCACAACGCTGCATTTCAGCGTTGTGGTTTTGAGCGACCTGGTTCGACCACAACCATGGAATGGGGGCCTGGGCTTGTTCTCCACGCAGGCTGTAATGCAGCCTACATGGAGAACTGGGAAAGTGCCCATGACTGGTTTGGGCGGCTCTAGAGGGCCGACCAAACAGTCATTGCGCACTTAGGAGTGGGCAAACCATCCCTCCCCTGCCCTGCTCCGAGAGCAGAGCAGCCCTGTCCACCCGCCCACCCACAAAGGAAACATAAAATTGATAATAACTAAAAGTTATTATCATTTTATATTTCCTTTACTTCAATGCTCAAAAGCAGTGGGGCGATGCTCCTCCGTCGTAGCGGAGGAGCAGCCCATGACAAAAAATAAAATTTAAGAACAGGGAAGAAAGAAATAGTAAATTGTTCAACAATATTATTTTATTTGAGTATTAAACATCCCACAATATATATTTAAAGCATAATTCAATCATGATATACAAAGAAGCTGTTGGTGCACCGTGGGACCATTGTTAGTGGGTACAACGAAAGTCCTGGGAGTCGTGAATTCAGTAACTCTTTTGCATATATTGTAGAGATCTCTTCCTTGTGCTTCAAACCAGCCACACGCAGACCATTTCATACACACTTTGGGCCCACTTCACAAGGCTTTTTCAGTGTGTATGTGTGATGGTCTAAAAAATGCAGTTTTCACTTCTTAGGGCCCGATTCTGATGCTGGTTGGAAAAGCTTCCCGACCGAGGGCCTGATTCTGATGCGGTTAGGAAGGCCTCCTAACGGCATTTGCTCCTTCCAAATCGGATCGGGAAGGTGTCTTCCCGGCCGAGGGCCCAATTCTGATGCGGTTAGGAACAAATGTTCCCATTGAAGTCAATGGGAGTTCAACCAAATCGTATCTGGAAGCATCTGGATGCATCCTACTCCGCCGGTTGGACTTTCCCGATCCGAGTGGGTCGGACACCATTTCCCAACCGATTCGGTCGGGAAGCTTTTCCAACCCGCATCAGAATCGCCCCCTAAATGTCCAACAGAATGTCACACTTATTGAGGAAAACAGTTTCTCGAAGCAACCATTTTCTAATCAAAATGGGGTAGATTCACACAAGCGGTTGTGAGTATAGGGAGTAGTGATACGGGAGTACTCTTTTACTCGCTGTTACATGCCTTTGTGAGTCGGCTCCAAAACCCCCAAGTAAATATAAGTGCAAAGAGGGCACAGACTGTTCTATTTGTACAAATATGAGTACCCCAGGAATATTACCACTATAATCCAATTTGAGAAGTTTGGAGAATATAGAAAGTATTACAGAAGTACTACTTTATATACTCCAAACTACTATTGTGAATAGGCCCCTGTGTGTATGACTCTGATGTCTAGGACCAATGCATCATTAAAACAGGACCACAGAATTGCCTAAGACCCTACTACTTGGGGGTGCCAGGAGTAGGCAATTTGTAGAGAGCTTTTCTCCTGAGCATGCATTGCGTAAGATGCATTCAACTCATAAAGTCAGAGGAGGTGGAGAGAACTGCAGAGGTTAAATTTACATGATCAAGAGCTGGAGTTGGCTACTGGTTCCTGAGGTTCCCTGGAAGAAGTGACTTCTGTTTAAGAAAGACCCTAAAATGAGAGTTCTCTCATTCATTTTTGGAAACAGTGGGGGCAATTTACCCAAAAAGCTGTAAATTGCTGCTCATAAAAGTATGCCTAGGTACAGGGCCAGATTACCAACATATTGTATTCACAAACATTCTCAGTAGCATGCCTGGAAAACTGGCATGTAGAGGTTTCCAGGCGTATTACTGGGAATGTCAAGTACAATATTACCGGGGGTCGTATTCCTGCTGTGGTTAATTTTTACTTAGCTTTCAATTACTCAAAGGATGAATGGAGCCACCTGTGCATACACCCATTTTTCCTTTGTTTTTGATCTCTGATGATAACAACATTTTCCCCATTAAAATGCTATTCCCTTACATCTTCCCCAAATCTGGGGGTCATCATCAGTTCCCTTCCCCTTCTGGAAAGGAAGGTACTGTAGCCCTGGACTGTAGTAATTATTTGACCATTTCAATGATGGGAAAGAGTCGGATACAAATTTCAAAATGCCCACAAATGGATGAAGTTGAATGGGATCCCAAACTTACAAAGCTAACCATGACCTGTAACACCAACTTCCTTGCGTGAGATTTACTACTGCAGATTTCTATGCACTTGTGGCAGAGAAATCTGGAGTAGTAAATCTATACACCTGCAGGAATCTGTTTGTATGTTTACGTTAGGTGTAAATGTAGGCATTTTTATCAATAAACCCACATTTACTGTCAAAATTGCCTTTGCAAATTTTCCCCGATATAATGTTGAAATATTTTATCCAGAGCTGACCATTGTATCCCCCTAGGAATAAAAAGCAGCCTTTATTTCATGCAAAGACAGAGGGCCTGATTCCCAAAGGTAAACTCACACTACGACTGTCCTAACTATTATTGTGCCGAGGTTCTGCAGTTTTAAAGATCCTTCTTGTAAAATACCTTTGTGAATAGCAAACAATTGTAAAGCTACACAAAATTGTAAGTTTACCATTCGGAATAAATCCCAGAAGTTTTAGGATCCTTTTCCATGGCAACTGGTAAGCACCTTGGCCATGTGTCAAATATATAAGAAAAGGATGACTGGTGCCACTCCGTTGACAGTCGCTTTGGAACCGTAATGCCTCTCCAACATGGAGCCACGCTAAAAGTAACACGATTTAAGAATCAATATTGTTTCATCAGAGAGAACAATATATTTGCATAAAATGTAGCAGCTAAGTATGAACCTCATACATTGGCTAGCTGAATTTAAAACAGTCATTCCTCGTCACAATTAATAGTTGAAAATAAAAATCCACAGCAAGAGAACCTTTCTGCTAAATTTAAGGTTTGCATATTCAAGGGCAATGGTGCTAAATGTATACCCCTCATATGTAAAGAATGTGAGGGCATATTAGCAAGAACAGCGTTAAATTATCGCCGCTTAGCGGCAGGAAACTGCCGCTAAGCGTGCAATAATGGGCTTGATAATATGCCCTTGAGAATTCCAATAGAAGCCCAGGATCACAGCAGAACATGGGCTTCTATAGGTATTCTCAAGGGCATATTATCAAGCCCATTATCGCCGCTTTAGCGGCAGTTTCCTGCCGCTAAAGCGGCGATAATTTTAACGCCGTTCTTGCTAATATGCCCCGTGGAGAAGGAAGAAAGATGAGGGGATAATGTTCAAATTACTTACTGGTAATCTCATTATTCTAATTTCTTCTTCGTTATATCTGACTTTTTCTTATGAGGTCGCCCCACCTCTGTGGCAGTCACTTCCATTGCACATAGCATCATTTTTACACTGTTTTTACTATCCCATTCTCCCTGCTGGAGCCGATAAAAGGTCACCCTTTCCTGAATTCCTCCTGCTTAGTAAAAACGACATGCCAAACGGAGGGAGGATGGGAATAAAAGGCCTGGGAAGAAGGAATCAGAGTAATTAGATTACCATAAGTAATCTGGATATTACCTTCTAATGCTTTGTCATTGTCCTCATTCTTTACTTATGAGTGCATACCTAAGACTTTACAGCACCTTCGACATTGTATAAGGATAAGAAATAAAGTACAATACACTGAAGCAAAATGTAACACCTGGTGCTCTTCGATGACAGTATCTCAATTAAACTCAACATGAAGACAGTTGATAACACACTAATTGCAAATTACAATTAATCTTGGGAACTAAATTTCAAACGATAAGGATTCACAAAAGTGAAATGATTGCCCAAGTTGCTCCTACATAAATATCATTTGGAAGGTGCACCTTTTGCTTCTGCCCAGGAAGCCGTTATCCCACTAGTGGTGCATCCTTGGAAAGATTCAAGCAGATTCCTACCAGAGATATGGCATGCCAACTAGATGTGTTCCAGATGAAGGACATAACCCCTGACATTTTGGCCAAAGGTCACAAAAAATTGTCAGCAGTGACAGCAATGGATGTTAGTTGTGTTAGCTAAATAAGCAGAGACAGCTTTACAAACATCTAATGATTGTAATGCCTGTTGCTCAAGAGACTCAGGTTTCAGTGAAACACAGAAGAATCACTTCTGACTTGTCCTCAAGACTATCCGGTCAGGAAAAACTCTCAGATAGGAAGTCTCAATGACTAAAGCACACAATTCACCTGGATACCTAGCAGTCATGATTCCCTCTTGGAAAAGGGTCTTCAAGGACAGGACATTCAGAGAAACATCCTGCAAAGACTCTAAGGGAGGAGCTTGTAACACAGAAAGTACAAGAGGCAAATTCCAAGGAGGAGCACCTTTCCTAACTGGAAGATGAGCCATCAAGAAGAATTTGAGAAGACCGTCCACCAGGGATTCAGTAGACTGCAAACCTGCCCTAGGCTTTCTAAATGTGGCTCCAACTCAAAACAAGCTCTCAGAAATTCTAAAATTAGCACTGGATCAGACGCCCACAAAACTGCAGGTTTGTCGCAAACCACTTATGAAAAGAGGCCCAAAATGGTGCGATTAGGGACATACTGCTGGAATATATGTGCCAAGAAAGCAACATATTAGTGGAATATACATCAGAGCTCCTGTAGTGTTGGGTAACTCTCTATGATTCATGAGATAGCCTAAATGAGAATACAGGATTAGCCCAATGGGCATCTTATGTATCAGTGGGAGTCAAAGTCCTAACGTTCATCCGTGCAGGACATCAGGTGGCTTCTCTGGTTTTATGTTATTATTGCTCTCAGGACCAGTGTATTTTGTTCTGTTTCTCCCTAATTAACAGATACAGATTTCCTCCCCACACATTCATTTCCCAGTAACTGGGTCAAGCATTGTTAATGGCCCCATCGTGTCAGGAGGCCTTTGTTCCTCCTGCTAGAGAACAGAGTAATTAACCAGGCTAGTAACTGCGTCAAGCCTTGTTAATGGCTCCATCATGTCAGGAGGCCTTTGTTCCTCCGGCTAGAGAGCAGAGTAATTAACCACGCTAGGCAGGGTGGACAAAGGCCTGGAATCTAATTAAAAGGTGTGCCAGGGAGCTATGGCAATTTCTTGAGTGTCATAAGGAGTGCATGTATGATTTTACGGACTATATATCTACTCTGGGGATGCATGTATACCCCTACTTTGCTACCTCGTGACCCTGCAGGCCTAACTGGGTGAAACTGTACTTCAGTGCAGACTTCGCCTATAATGTGTAACACAGTTTAAGCATCACCGACAATTAGTAAGCACTACAGACCTACACAATGAATGCCAACTCACATTATGAGGCTTCCCACAGGTCAGTACCAATCCCTAAAGAGCCCCTTCTATGACAGGCTACCTGTGTGCAGATACTAGGATGCACAACATGGTAATCTCACACGCTCAGCCCATACATGTGCTTACACGCTTGTGTTCAAATGTTCATTTGTAACCAGCCCAGAACCTCTTACCCTAGCTGAGCAGCAGAGGCCTCAGCTTAAAATGTGGACACTGACAATTAGCATTATCAGTCCATTTAAAGGCAGTGAGGATCACTCACAGTAAAAGTTTTAAGGAACAATGGTCCCTAACGGAGAAGCTTTTGTGAAAGAACATGCATATAGAAATGCAATGATATCTATTTTTGGCTGTCCAACTGGAGATAATCATTTAATGTAAAAAATGAATGAAGACATACAAGTAGAGACATATATATCATAAGAACAGAAAGGAGCTCGGGCAAAACAAAAGCTGTGGCAGGACAAATTGCAACAATTAGGCCAACAAAGAATACATTAGAGCACCCTAGCACATATTAATCCAAAGTATACTATTATGTCAGAGCGCAGGAAGTCAACAGCATTTCGATCCCTTTAAGTTAATGCTAGGATCATATTCAGGACAAGACAATAAATGCCTGAGGCGATTGCCTATAGAACAAGGTTCTGGGACTGAACAAGGTGCGAGGCTTATGGCAGAGATGGAGGAGATACTCGGTCCTGGTTGCCTCTTCATGTTTCTAAGCTGAACTGTATACAGCCCACACATTAACCTGTGAATTTTCTGAGTTAATATATGCAAAGTAGGCAGTGCAGTTTCATCAAAACCAGAATACAGACCCCCTTCTGTGCCCAAGCATGGGCACTGGATATTTTCTTGGCATGGTTGCTGATCAATCTGCAGGAGCAAATGTGGCTGATTTAGATATGCTTTTCAGAGGTGTGTTGGTTTTTAGCACTTTTTGAGAGAACATTGATTCTGGAGGCATCCAAATGTACAGTGATCTTAGTTGTCACAATCCTGATACCGGAGCATTAAGAAAGCAAAGCTCTGCCACCCTGCCACTTTCACTGAAGAAGAATATGTGGTGCTGTTTACCCTGGAGTCAGACACTCTTCATAGTTCAGCTATGCCCCTGCTGGCCACTGCATTGCAATATGCAGCGAACAGCAAGCTGAAGACATATGAGGTCAACTGTGCTCCCAGAATGGGAGTGGAAGTGGGCCTTAGAGGGAGTATCATTTACAAAAAAGGGGAGGGGACTTATGTTGCTTTGACACAAGAAGTGCCAACGCTATAGTGAAATTCAGAGATTTGCAGAGACTACTGAAAAGCAAAAATAGGCTTTGTTGGTGTTTTTTTGGTTATGCTCAGTTTTAACTGAAAATCAGAAACCCTGATGATAAATCAATATGTGAGTATGCAGATGTGGTGCTGTTGTAAGCTAAAAGACTGAAAGCCGTGATTTAGAGAGTTCCCAATGCACCCATGTTTCTTATTAGGGGGAGTGAAATAGTACCATTAAAGTGGGACATTATTTGCTTGAATCTTAATCTGAAATGAGAGGTCAAAACCCCTATGAATCTCTGTCCACAGATGGCTGGTTTCATATAGAGACAACTCATGGGGAGTAAGATGCAAGAAAGAGCAGTTACAATGGGAAGACATGGATTTTATTACTGTGAATGTTTTTTTCCTTGAGTTTTATAGAGCGCAAACTTGACCCGAAGGTATCAGATCGCTTTATATGAGCGCCAGTTGCGCTACAGATGGACACATTCATTTTGTTTGCACTGTTTTGCTTTAACAGTTGGATCCCAGGATACCATGCCTTGTCGTGGGTGTTGAGATGGGAATCGCCTCATTATTTAACAGTTGTCTTCATTACTTCAAGATCTACGCTTTCACATCACAATCCTGCGTACCTTCAACGCTAGCTTCAGTATGTTGATTGTCGCTGGCAGTATAGACAAACAGGCTTGATATTTTAACTATAAGATCAGGCAATGCAAGGAAATGCTGGCTTTGTGTAAGCTGAAAACTTGAGACTGTCTCAGACTGAAACTCAGACCCAGAACTCTAACTCAGTCCTTTGACAAATGGGCCACCATCAGTACTGGGATTGATCCTCTGAAGTTCTGATGCCCAATGACCTGACTCTAGCATTTATTGTTGATTATGTGCCAGAACCTCAGTACACTGTATTTTGTTAGTTATATTTTTTTTACTGTTATTTTATTGTACTTTTTTTCATGTGGTTGAAAAGGATGTATGTACCAGCTGGGAGTAAGGTAGATGACTTTAAAAGTGTGACACAGCTCCCATGGTCATTAAGACACAACCTCCATGTCCGACATAACTCTCAGGGCGTGCACTTGGACTGACAGTCCCCGACAGTCATGTGAATCATTGGATCAGTACAGATTAATTCTGTTCCCAAATTTCACAAGTGGTTCCACATATGTCCCGAAGAGGCATCCAAAAGATATCTCAACTTCTTGCTCATCAGCTTCTTCAATCCTGTTTCTCAATAGCACTTTCATTCTCTGCAGGGAAACCAATATTATCTTTCCTATGAATCGCAATTACATGGATGACTAGGTTTGGGCACATGCCGTAGAGACACATAAAGGAATGGACAGATTAGGTTGTGGAAAGCCAGAGAGCGAACATAACTTATGTTTGAAACATAGAGCCCAAAGACTAAGCCTGGGCGGTGAACTACGCTACGCTCGCGGAGTTTGCGAAGTTTCGGTAACTTCGCGATTCGCGTAGAACGCGACGTTACCGTGCACTACGCAATTTGCGGCGTAGCGTAGCTGTTTTTCTTCTTCGCGCGCTCAATATACGTTCTCGCGCGCGCGGTAACGACCTACCGTGATTTTGCGTTCGCCGACGCGACTTCCTATCCGTTCGCGGGCGCCACGAGATTTGGAATCCGGCCGCACGATCCCGCGAGAGTGTGCGAACGCGAACACGTCATTCGGACGCGCGATCTGACTTCCGGCGGCAGTGTTGGTAAGATCGCGATCCCGAACACGAAGAAACTACAATCTGGCGAAGAATATATCTCGAGCATCATAAAACCTTCTCGAAAATGATGAATTAGTTCATTTTGCACAAAAACTCCTCAGGTTGTCATTTAGAGATGTAGTTTGGTGAGCAAGGAGTCCTTTTTCTTTTTTTCCAAGAGGAAGGAAGTGCCCCTGATTCTCAAACTTCCTGTTCCTGTCCAGCAGGCTCCTCCCAGTGCTTTGTCCATGTGCTGTTCACTTTCATTTGGATTTGGAGCTGGAAGGATCACTTTTTGTGTCTGTCTGCTGCATCATATCATTGGATTGGATTTGAGGACTCTTGGATTTGAGATTTTACAAGTAAGTTGGAGAATTGGTGTACTTGTTTGTTTGATTGGGGCTTGTTTGTACCTACATTTTTTGTGGTATTTCCATAGTTTTTAAAATGTATTGTTGTGGCCTGTAGTTTCGGCAGGGGCCTAGTTGTTTTTCTTTGATTGGAATTTCAGCCAGTAGGCCCGGACTAGAGCCAGAGGTACCCATGGGTGCATGTTTCTGTGGTGTCTGTTGAATTTAAAGTTTAAACATCATGTAGGCCGGGCATCCATGGATGGCATTGGATTGATTTGCAAAATGTGGGTTTTGGGTGGTATTTTATATTTTTGGGTGTTTGAATAGGCCTTTTCAGTCAGTAGGTAACCCTGGGCGTTCAGCTCGCGGACTTTGGGCAAGTCCGCACTGCGCGACAACGCGGACTTACACTTTTTATCTTCTTCGCGCGCTCAATGTACGTTTTCGCGCGCGATAACGACAATTTGTGACGATCGCGATGCCGAACACGCAGAATTTACAATCTGGCGAACAATATCTCTCGAGCATCATTAAACCTTCTCGAAAATGTTGATTTAGTTCATTTTGCACAAAAACTCCTCAGGTTGTCATTTAGATGTAGTTTGGTGATCAAGGAGTCATTTTTTTTTTGTTTTACAATTTTTTCCAAGAGGTAGCAAGTTTCCCAGAGTCTCCAACTGCCTGGTCCTGTCCTTTGTCTTCACTTTTTGTTATTTTGGGTGGCCTGGCCATGTGGGTGGCGGCCATTTTGTAAAGCCAGGCATTGTGCTTTTGCCATAGGCCTGCATTGTCTGTCTTGTGTTCCTTTTCTTGTTGTTCTGGGTGGCCTGGCCATGTGTTGGCGGCCATTTTGTGTGAACAGCCACTGTGCTTTTGCCATAGGCCTCAAAGCTTGCGGCCTAGTGTGCCAGTAGGCCCGGAGGTAGTCATCCTCATGGGTGCATAAAAACTGTTTCTGTGTTGTCTGTTGAATTGTAACATAATTTAGGCCATGGATGGCATTGGATTGATTTGCAAAATGTGGCTTTTGGGGCGTATTTTATTTTTTTGGGTGTTTGTTAAATAAATAGGCCTTTTCAGCCAGTAGGTAACCCTGGGCGTTCAGCTCGCGGACTTTGGGCAAGTCCGCACTGCGCGACAACGCGGACTTACACTTTTTATCTTCTTCGCGCGCTCAATGTACGTTTTGCGCGCGCGATAACGACAATTTGTGACGATCGCGATGCCGAACACGCAGAATTTACAATCTGGCGAACAATATCTCTCGAGCATCATTAAACCTTCTCGAAAATGTTGATTTAGTTCATTTTGCACAAAAACTCCTCAGGTTGTCATTTAGATGTAGTTTGGTGATCAAGGAGTCATTTTTTTTTGTTTTACAATTTTTTCCAAGAGGTAGCAAGTTTCTCAGAGTCTCCAACTGCCTGGTCCTGTCCTTTGTCTTCACTTTTTGTTATTTTGGGTGGCCTGGCCATGTGGGTGGCGGCCATTTTGTAAAGCCAGGCATTGTGCTTTTGCCATAGGCCTGCATTGTCTGTCTTGTGTTCCTTTTCTTGTTGTTCTGGGTGGCCTGGCCATGTGTTGGCGGCCATTTTGTGTGAACAGCCACTGTGCTTTTGCCATAGGCCTCCAAGCTTGCGGCCTAGTGTGCCAGTAGGCCCGGAGGTAGTCATCCTCATGGGTGCATAAAAACTGTTTCTGTGTTGTCTGTTGAATTGTAACATAATTTAGGCCATGGATGGCATTGGATTGATTTGCAAAATGTGGCTTTTGGGGCGTATTTTATTTTTTTGGGTGTTTGTTAAATAAATAGGCCTTTTCAGCCAGTAAGTAACCCTGGGCGTTCAGCTCGCGGACTTTGGGCAAGTCCGCACTGCGCGACAACGCGGACTTACACTTTTTATCTTCTTCGCGCGCTCAATGTACGTTTCGCGCGCGATAACGACATTTTGTGACGATCGCGATGCCGAACACGCAGAATTTACAATCTGGCGAACAATATCTCTCGAGCATCATTAAACCTTCTCGAAAATGTTGATTTAGTTCATTTTGCACAAAAACTCCTCAGGTTGTCATTTAGATGTAGTTTGGTGAGCAAGGAGTCATTTTTTCTTTGTTTTACAATTTTTTCCAAGAGGTAGCAAGTTGCCCAGAGTCTCCAACTGCCTGGTCCTGTCCTTTGTCTTCACTTTTTGTTATTTTGGGTGGCCTGGCCATGTGGGCGGCGGCCATTTTGTTAAACCAGCCACTGTGCTTTTGCCATAGGCCTCCAAGCTTGCGGCCCAGTATGCCAGTAGGCCCAGAGGTAGTCACCATGGGTGCATAAAACTGTTTCTGTGTAGTCTGTGGAATTTTGACATCATTTAGGCCATGGATGGCATTGAATTGATTCAATTGAATTGCGAAATGTGGTTTTTTTTGGAGGGTCTGACTATTTCACTTTTTGGGTGTGTTAAATAAATGCCTTTTTTGCGTGTGTACTGTGTAATTATAATTGTGTTGTTGTAGTGGTTGTCTAACTTTCCAAAGTGTTTTTAGCCATGTGGATTTTAGTTTTTGCATTAAAGCTGTGTGTGTTTTATAAGGCATCCTTTGTCTGCCCATATATAGGCCTGCTTGAGTTCATTGTTTGCCGTGCCTTGTGCCTGTGAGTCACCATGTTTCTGGGGGCCATTTTGTTGTGGTAGTTATTAGTGTGCTGTTTTTGCCACATAGGCCTGCGTGTCTTTCCATTTTTCCTCTTGTCTTACTGCTTCCAAATCCATCCCCATTGCCAGCTGCAGCTCCCTGATGCTGCTATATAATACATCCCACGTGATGCACAAATTTAGGCCAAACATGCTCCAGTACATTTTAGTTTTTGTTCTTTACTATTCTTATTCTTCCAGAGTGTACACTAGCACTACACAGTAGCCAGGAAAGCCCTGGCCTTGTTGTCAACGTCTCATAAATGGCTACACTGTGTGTTGTTGTTCACAGAGTTTCTGAAATTTAATAATTGAGGCCACCACACACTAAGTTCTATATTCTATTTGTTTGATTTGTGCTATGTTTGACTGATGTTCTGGCTTTTTTGCTTTTAGGTGCACAAAGACTGAGGAGGAGGTGTGTCTCTCATCATTGCCTGTTGCACTTCCAGACAGACATCCTGCTGCTGTACACACAACACAACGTGACGTGTGACTCTGACCAGACATCTCTGCAACTGAGTGCTGCTGACATCTGAAGAAGATGGGCCCAAAGAAAGCAGGTACCAGGTCCTCCAGTACCAAGAAAGTTGCTATTGAGAAGAAGAAGGAACAGAAGAAGCAAGTGACACTGAAGTCTGGTGTGCCGGCCAATACCTTTTTGGGAGAAAAAAATTGCGCCTGCAGCAGCGGTGTCCGGGGGGCAAGCTGGGGGCAGCACCTCCGCATCAGTGGACCCAACCCACCAACCCAGGCCCAAGCACATGAGTGGGGAAGAGGTAGCCAGCCTAATGGTGGAAAGCAGTGATGCTGAGCCGGAGATAAACTTATCGCTATCTCAAAGTAGTACCCAATCAACGCAGGAGGAAACACAGCAGATAAGTGGTCAACAACAACAGCCGCAACCACCGCCCGCAATAGTAGTTGTTGTTCCTCCTGAAGTAGGGGCAGTTCAGGAAATTGAGCCTCATGCAGAGGTAGAAGAAGAAGCCACTCATTCAGAAGATCCATTGTCTTCCAAATCCCCAGCAAGGAAAAGGAGGGGTAGTCCATCAAGTTCTTCGCCAAGCCCCCTTCTGATGATCTAGATGCCACTTGGAAGCCACAAACTGAGTCTGAGAGGGAGCCACGTTCCAAGACCAAGCTAGGGAAAAGGAAGGTTCCAGAAAGCCTTACACTTATGGAGGTCGATGTAGAACAGCAAGATGATGATGATGATGACGACGAGCCAGTCATCACGAACATCACTCCCGGCCCCGAGGAGATGGAGACCAACATTCTTACTCTATCCAAAATCGCTGCGAGGGATGTAGCACGCATACCTCCACAGGTAACACCAACACGACCTACAGCTTCCATATTTGCATTAGCAAAGGCCCGGCAGCGACCTACATCCAGCACAACCACCACCTCTGTAGGAGTAGGTAGTGGTACAGCAGCACAGAGTCAAATTCAACACACACCCTACAGATCATCCGGCATTGGAAGTGGCACCTCCAGCAGGAGGCCAAAGTTAAGCTCCCCAGTTTGGGACTTCTTTACGGTTAGCGAAAAGGAGGAGAACATTGCTATATGCTCCATTTGTAATACCTCTGTTAGTCGTGGTAAGCTTGGTACAAACTATGGTACCGGAGGCCAAATGACCCATCTGAAAAAACACCACTTGATCAGCTGGGAGGACCACCTTCGCGCCATAAAAAAACTGCAACCATTGGTGTTGGTGGGGATAAAGGAGTAGAAGAAGAAGATCCGATCACGGTGGAAGAGGAAGGACAGGGAGACATTCTCTCTGGTAGTGGTACACAAGGTGTCCCTGACCCCAGCAGTGCAGTCTTAACGTTGCACACATCTTCAGCAACATCTCAGTGGCACAAGAGTAAGAGTCAGCCGGAGACACCAAGAAGTACCAGGTCCGCACTACCAAAAAGTGCGTTGAGCCTAAGAGAAAGGAAAACCATGCAGCCTACCATTATCAGCATGTTTGGGGGTGAGGGGCAGTACGAACGCAACCACCCAATAGCACGTTTGTACAATGCGAAGCTGGCTAAAATGTTAGCACTGGACCTTCTCCCTTTTTCTTTTGTTGAAGGGTTGGGTTTTGTGGAATTTGTGTCAACCATCTGCCCAAAATGGCATGTTCCCAGCCGCTACTATTTTGCCAGAGTTGCAGTTCCAGCACTACATCACGACGTGCTGGAATTGCTAGGAAAGGCCTTGAAGCAGAGTGCTGTTCACAGTATCCACCTGACTACAGACATGTGGACCAGTTGCCAAGCCACAGATTACATGTGCATCACTGCACACTGGATCAGTTTTGTGGGTGTTAGAGAACAGGTATCTGCTGGTGTTGATACTGCAGAGATTTTTCATGCCACTCGCAAACATGCAACTGTAGCCATGTTTGCCATGGAGAAATCTCATACTGCTGCAAACATTTTGGAAGAGTTTAACACCAAGGTCTTTGAGTGGCTGCGCCCAAGAGGGCTTACGATTGGTTTTGTTGCCACGGACAACGGCAGTAATGTAGTTTTGGCCATGCGCAATGGTGGCTATTTCAGGGTCCCGTGTTTGGCACACTGCATTAACATTGTTGTTCAAGACTTTTTGAAAAATGAATCAAAAGTCAGCAACTTACTGGTCACCTGCAGAAGAATATGCACACATTTCAGCCATTCTTTTAAAGCCCGGAAGCAGCTGAGGGTCATTCAACGTGAGCATAAACAGCCAGTCAAAGCGCTCATCCAGGAGGTGCCAACACGTTGGAACTCAACTTATTACATGCTTGATCGTCTGTTTGAACTGTACATACCACTCAATGCTTATGTCATGCAAAGATTAGGGGAACCTACTGTGAGAGGCATGACCGTTGAGATGGCTCAATGGGACCTCATTAAATGCCTGACTGAGATGCTACTTCCTTTTGAGATCTTCACACGTGAAGTCAGCAGGGAGGACTGTACTATGGGCCAAGCTATCCCATTGTTGCACATGCTAGAGCAACAGCTGAAGGATGTGTCTGAAACGTACGCAGGTGTGGATGACAAACAAGACGCATATCATTTGGCGGAGACCTTAGCCGCTCGCTTATCGGAAAATACAAGGATTAAAAATAAAATTTTGTCACAACCACATTACATTAGTGCCACAATTTTGGATCCACGGTACAAAGTATTTCTGAACAGCAAGGCAGTAATTCCTTTTTCGGAAGTGGATGTTGCCAACTACAAAACTTTGATAGCTAAGGAAGCCACTATTTTCGAAAGCGAACGGCTGTTAATTACAGGCCCCCCACCCCAGGCCATAACCAGTACTACAGGGCATCCAGAGTCAAGTTCTACTTCGGAGCCTGAGGGCAGTGCATTTGCCTCCCAGCAGTCACCTACACCAACAATAACATCAAGAACAGGATCATCCACAGCACAATGTGCAACTGATTGGTTTCTACAGCAGGGGTATGGTAAGTCCAGTGCTGATGCAAAGGCAAAACAGGCCGAGCACATCAGAGCACCCCTGAACATTGAGCGGATGGTCCAGGCCTATCTGGATGACCCAACAGAGGTCTTCATGGATCGAAACCCATTGGTGTATTGGTATGGGAAAAGAAGCCAATGGACAGTGCTCAGCAGGCTGGCGATAAAGTATCTCGCTTCCCCTGTCGCAAGTGTCTCTTCTGAGCGTGTTTTCAGTGCTGCTGGTGCCATTGTAACTTCGAAAAGGACCAGTCTCTCGGCCCAAAGCGTGGAGAGGTTAACCATGATCAAAATGAATCAGCACTTTATACCACCGGATTACAAAATACGTGAATCACAGCAGGAAGAGGAGAGCGACTTGGATGACGTAAATAGTGCGTTACAGGACCTACTTCTGTCCGAACCACCAGAGTTTGAGGACGAGCTCCTCTTCCCTGACAACTAGGCTTTCAAATTGTTGCTTTCTTCCTTCCTTTATGTGTCTGTGTATCTGTCTTTCTGGTTCAAATCAAATCACAACAAAACCATCACCACCGTCTTCTCTTTTATTTCCCTATTGGAGTTGCACGTCTGTGCATTTAACTGTCCACTCTTCAGAGTCCTGCTTCATCTTCCTGTCTCGCACAAGTACATTTCCATCAAGCCAGACATTAGTACAAGAAATGTTGCCTTTACCAGTCCCGCCTCCATTAGAAGTGAAACGTGACTACTATAGCTATCCTCCGTTTTGTTTTCGAGCCGAAACTCATCAGTGTCCGAAGGCTACAGCCTCAGCAGGCATCCAAAGGTCCTCACTGTCAGGACAGAAGGTACTTGGCAGAGAAAGACAAGAGACTCTTCGAAGAAACTTGCTGACATTTGTGCAAACTCAAATGACCAGCAATGAGCACTACACAGGCCGCGGCCCATCATCACAGTGCTGACCATGGGAAGCAACTTAAACTGTGACAAAGTGCCACAGATGAATAAGACGAAAACCGAAACAGCGCCTAACACTCAAAATGAATGTGGACTGGAGTAATGATGAGGCCACTGCCCCGTAAAAAAAAAAAAAAAATGTCAGAACTAGGCATCTGATGATCTGACAGCCAAAGAGAAGAGCAAGACAGGTAATGATGGAATGCATTGGATGCTTGCAGACTCTGAGCGATTGCTGTTGTTTGTTGTTGATGTTGTGCATGAAGTCGAACTCTACTCTACTAGTTAATCTACAAAGTGACTCAAGTAAGTCAGTGACAGTCAATGTTTCCTTTCTTGTTGTTTAATAACCAAATTGTACTCCTACTACTGCAGGTGCAGGCCAATATCTGTTGCAATTTTTTAATATGGAATATGGACTTAATCGGAGTCAATACAGACTGAGTTGTAGTTGGACAACACGTACCACACCATGATGATGACCATACTATCTTTTTGCGCGCAGTCATTCAGTTGGATCGGAGATGATTCAAGGACTAACTGCATTTCATGAAGTGGCATAAGGTAAACATAAACACAACAATTCAACAAGAAAGTAGTAAACACAGCAGACCTACATGTCCATGTAGTGGTCTAGTCGAGTCACGAGTGTAGTGATGACTGACAGCGGAGCATTGATTTTGTCACTTAATTAGGAAAATGCTAAGTTGCTGTGTATGCCTTTTGTCTGGCTATGTCAAAAATTAAGGTAAATGGAGGTTGGGTCACGGCCGGGCTGGTGCTGTGGTGGGCCTGTTCTGTCCTGTTGTTGTTGTAGCTTAATGCTGTAAACAGAATCTACACGATATATCCAAGCCGCCTCACTCTGAAAGTGTTCTCTCTTCTCTTCTTGGACTCCACCGTAACTGATGTTTTTTTTTTTTATTCATTGATTTCTCAATACCCCTTTTGTTTTTCCATCTAGACGTTACAGGCCGGCCTTTACCCTGTGCTTGCTATACTGGGAGACACAACTCACATTTACCTTACCAATCGGCATCAGGAAGGCCACCAAGATTGATGTGCGGAGCGTCCATGGAAGATAGGACCAAGAGGAAGGACGAGATTCAACTCCACAATTTTAGCATGATAATACAGTAACTTTAGTATCATTCATCATTCATCTTTTAATTAATTTGATTCCTTTTTTCTCTGCAATCATTAGGACTGTGTGTTGTGTGTTTGTTTGCTAATTGATCCCTACAAATGTTTGTTAATTGTCTTTGCTATCTTTACAAGTAAGCCCAGTACAACATGGAATTTGGGTCTCTGAGGGCATATTACAGGCAAGGCAAATTGCATAGAAATAGAATATACTGGTGCCCTGTACTGTCTAATTGTCTAGTAGGAGTTATTATGTACTACTCATTAACCATCAAGTTATCTAATCTTCATCATCTAACGCATGCATTTCCCTTTTCTCGCTTTATTGATTTTTTGGATAAGATCATGGTCATCTGCCAAGATTGCGCTTTGCTTTTGTTGTCCATGCATACTGTTTTTCATTTTCAAACCTTTCCCCAAACCCCCTTCCCATCCATTCATCAAACCCTAACCCTCTTCCCCGGGCTGTGATTTATATTGAGGTGTGATGTGACTACATAAAATGTACACCAATTGATCACACGCTTGCTGGGGCAGATGTGGTGAAAGCAACACTAATTCAATTGCAAGGCAGGGCGAGGAGCTTCTTCTGCTTGGCCACCCATGCTCAGTCTATGTGCATTGTCATTGTGCAAGCCGTCACCGGCTAATAGTAGTACATCATAATTAATTGCCGTCATTGATTGCATTAATCATCAAACTCCTACCACACAGCAGTAAAGGTTACGAATTACGATTGTGTTAAGTTAAGTGACTCACTCGACAGCACAACTGCAGTTTATAACTTCTTGTACTAGGCTGTCCCGCCACCATTATGTTTAATTTGACTTTAGCAGTTGCAACTGCAATATTGTTTGTTTGGCAGTCGTCTTCTGTACTGTGAAAATATAGAAGAACCTCGGCACTCAAATACAGTTCAATTCTTGATTCATACGTAAAAAGAATATTATGTTCATATATATATATTATTTATTATTAAAGGAACTTGACAGCGATTCAGAATATCAACATACAAAATACAATTTTTTGTAGGAACAGTTCATAATACCAACAAATCAGAAGTAAAATAAACACATCCAATAGACAGATTTCAACCATATGTTTTAAAAGCAAATGGCATAGTATTTCAATGATAGAAGGTAGATACTATAATCCTTCACATAGCGTTGAACCGACAGCTGCGATACGTGTTTCGTTTCAAAGAAACTTTCTCAAGGCTTAAATAGCTTTAGTAGATGAATTCTCAATGTATTCATAAGAATTCTAATCCTTTCAGCAAAAATGTTTTAGTCCTAGAAAGAGTATTTTGTTCAGAACGAAGATAGTTTCCATAATTTCATAAAAATATTATGATAGTGCATTGATAATTCCAACGATGAATTTCGTCATGCACTGGATATCCCTAAATGCAGATTTCTTGATGAGCTGAAACATTCTGAATGTATTCATAATATTTTTATGAAATTATGGAAACTATCTTCGTTCTGAACAAAAATACTCTTTCTAGGACTAAAACATTTTTGCTGAAAGGATTAGAATTAAGCCTTGAAAAGTTTCTCTTGAAACGAAACACGTGTCGGCTGTCGGTTCAACGCTATGTGGAAGGATTACAGTATCTACCTTCTATCATTGAAATACTATGCCATTTGCTTTTAAAAACATATGGTTGAAATCTGTCTGTTGGATGTGTTTATTTTACTTCTGATTTGTTGGTATTATGAACTGTTCCACAATAAAAATTCTTTTGTATGTTGATATTCTGAATCGCTGTCAAGTTCACTGTTTAATTCATTAATAATAAATATTGAACAATGATCATTCTATCCTTCACCTCAACCAATTGTGACTGACTTGAGTGCGAAGATTCTTCTATATTTTCTGATATCACCACTGAGTTCTTATGAACCACAGTGGACAACACCTTAGGTAGTGGGGTGTAAACCTTAAACCTTGAGGGGCACCAATATTGCTAGTAAATATTCAATGCACATAGAGAGTGATGTGCTACCAATAAGACCACCACTACCATTTGTAAATATTGTCTTCTGTACTGTATTTCACTTCGTTCGACTACTCCTCCCACAGTTTCTCAGGCAAGTGACTGTCTCTTTTTTAATTTTTTTTAGCAAATGCTACTGCCAGTGTCTACTCTAGTACTACCACCACAACCATGGCATCTTCTACATTCTCTATGGAAACCATGCAGCCATCGCTGTGCCGAACTGTAGGTCATCATCAATCACAGGTAAGACTTAAGTCTCTGGTGGGACGGTAGAATACTAGTAGGACAAATAACTCGGTGAGGGTACCGCATCTATCTGTTTGTTATACATCATCGGCAGATTATTTAAATCAAACACTGGCTGCGGCCCTGCTGCAGCAGGAAACCATGTGACGTTAATTCAGTAAAACAGTAACCCCCACAAAACATTAACATTGTATGTTTAAGTATAAATATAATTTATTACCCTAACAAAAATAAACTATCCCACACCTGACCCACCCCTCTCCCTAACCCCAACCAATGTCCAAAACGAAAAAAGTCCAAAGAATGTCCCGAAACCCCAACGCCCAATTCCCACCCACCAAAACAAGGAATAAAAAGGGGCAAAGCAACAGGGTCCTCGATGTTATAATCGGCGGGCTTTAAGGTGTTTGTCCACCAGGAGTTTCACCCGCTCCTCCATTTGCTCCTCTTGCCGTGCCATCCGGAGGAGAATCTTCCTGCGGAATGCCCTGCAGTGGCATCCACAATGGGGGACAGCAGCAGTGCTGGCTGTTAATGAATTGCGGCGGCTGGCTATCAGACCGCGGCGCCGTACCGCTGGAGTTGGGGCCTGGCTGGGGCCCGGGGCATCGGACGAGGCTGCAGCTGCTGCCGCCTCCTCCTCCTCCTCCGCCAGAGCCACCAGCCTCCGGTACTCCCGGCATATGGCCTCCAGTTTCCGGCGCCGGGCCCTGACTGCCAACTCCTTCCGCGATGGTTTGTCTTGGGAAAAGAAAGAAAGAAAATATTGTTGTAACCAGTACTCTTACATAAACAGTAACACAAAATTAATTCAACACATAATGGCACAGTAGCACTAGCAAGAAGCACAGTACCTAACATTTGTGGTAATAATCTATCTATCCTCCCACTTCCTCGGCCTCTAACATTTGTGGGAGTTTCAGGCATTATACTAGCACTATGGACTCCAAGCAGTACACAGTACACCAGTGTTCTTCTTATCTCTAGTTTAGGGAAATGACATAACCTGGTTGTAGCCGGCATTGCCAGCTCGGTCATCTATGCTTGAAGCCAAGACAAACATACAGAGTAACATTAGTTTGATTTACTACTGTTTGCAGGTGGGGAAGCTCGTATTTTTCTATTACGGGTGGCACTGGCCATACTCCTGTTACATGGAGGGCAATTGCTCAATTTCACAGTGCCTTGGCTACTACAAAAAGGCAGATTATATATCTGATCCAATGATCGTTGCTTTTATATGGGACAACGACATAAGGTCAGTAGCGGTCGGTTGGTGGGACTCGGGGAGTTTGGCCGGGCGGTGGCGTGGGTAGGGGCAGGATGGGGGTAGTAAACTATGGATTACGGCCAATTACAGGTAAGTAAACATATAAATAAATGAAACTAATTTTGTTGCGCACACTGCATCCCATTTGGCGGTGCAGTGCGCACAATGAAATTCACTTTATTTATTTGTATGTTACAGTAAAGTTACCTGTATTTGCCCGCGTAATACATTGTTTACTACTACACCCCACCCTGCCCCTCCCCACATCGGCTTTGGTACGCTGGCGCGGTTTCTTTAACATTCCCTAAAACTGAGCATCCCGTGACAGTCTCCACCTATGCTGTCTATGATGAATACATACAGGCATCCATCCATTCTAAGTAAATGTCAATCATTCTTCTTAATCTCTCCACAAACCTTATTTTGTTTCACCAACAACAACGCATGCGTCCACTCACTCCGTTGCTTGCCTTGGCTTTGAGTTTCACCCAAACACCGCTGATGATTCTTGCTATCCATGGTATCCACCCATACTGTGTCGCCCACCCAGGCAGGCATCCATTCTTCTTTCACCTTCCACCCATCCTTCAACAACACATGCATCTGATTCCTATCAGCCACCTATCCATGCTTCCAACGTATCCTTCTCTGCCAGTCATCATATTAAATCTCGCCCGCCCTTCCTCCTTCCACCCTTCTTTCCCTTTTTGTTCAACACATCCATCAAGGTCATCTGATCTGACTTTTAGTCTCCTCCATAAAACTTTCACAGCTGAGTTGGAGTCAGATATAAGAGGCCATTGGTTAATGAAGTCACGCTGGTAATGCTATTGGTACTGCATTGCTCATGCTGCTAAGTAAAGGGTGTCTTCTTTATTAACCGTTGTATAATGTTCACTACAACTTCATACCTAATAAGTCTCAACAACAGTACAGTGAGTGAAGTCCACTCCACACACCCTTCCAGCTAGTGCAATGTCAATAAGTCATGAATATAACTTACCACCGCCCGCCACTGCTGCTGGCTCACCCCTGCTGATCTCCTGCCCCCTCCGGAATGGCCGCAACGCCATCGCCGCTGGCCCCACCGGCACTGTTGGTCGGTAGTACGCCTAGCAAAAACATGACACATTTTTAGATGCCTGTACACCTCCCCTATTTATTATTTTTCACTAGCAAGATTTAAAAAAGGTTAATACATATTTATTATTATAAATCACATTCAATAGTCCAAATCGGGTACTAGAGTACAGTCAGTAGACAGACACTAATAGTGTTATTATGGTCCCTAAGGTCATTATTATACTATACTCTACTCTTTGCAAAGTTAGCCTGAGCCATGCAACCATTTTTCGCTTCATGTCTTTTGCGCATGTTACCTCGCAGCTTGTTGTGCAGTAACAGTAAGACGCCTTTTGAGCCCACATGAGCACATACAGCTACTGTCTGAGCGTTGCGTACAAGAGGTCGGAAAACAAGCCACTTTGTTATGGAGTTCCGTTAGTCCGTATTACTTAGCCATAGGTAACATGTTACAGTTTTTTGGCAGGACTGACAAATGCTTGCATTAAATTTAACACGCACCATTTTTCTCAGGCAGAGGATTCCCTTCTACGAGTACGAACCAGAGATTTGCAGAGCTTATGAATGATGCATGTAACCAGTAATTCTACGTTCTACGGTGAGGAGTCGCCCAGAATTCACACAGATCTTTTGTCTTATATCAGCATGCACTTGTTGCAACAATTTTTATTGTTTTAATCTTATGCATTTTGCTGTTGGAGCTGGCTGGAGTACACTGAATTTTATAGAACAACCTACAGAAGTTGTCATTTGAAAATAAACCTTTTGAACTTACACATAGACTATGTGGTATTTGGTGGTGGTGGTGGTGGACTTACACGAGTGAGTGAGCGAAAGTGTGTTATGTTCTGGGTTGTGGAATCATAATCATTGGGTATCTTCGGGTGGGGGTTCGGGGACCTAATGAGACACTAGCTAGTCGTTCAGGGGATTGTGGGTTCACTTCTGACTGAGGTGTGAGGAACGTCCAAGTTCCAAACTCTCATCACCAACATCCTCTTTCATTGTGCATAGTTCTGCATGGGGCTGTGCAGAATACAAGTAGTATGTACTATATCCTATTCCTATCAAAAATAGTCAAATATCTGGTTGTGCATTTTGTTTGTGGTAATTGTCAAAGCCTCAAGATTAAGAAGCCTAGAAGAGGACAACCGAAAGGACTGGACTCAGTGGCTAGAGCTATTAGTATTGGTCAATCTGAGTTTTATTCAAAACCGTACAATAAAGAGTGGCAATGCAAACTGGGAAAGCTTAGCGACAGACTAATATTAGTAGTACAGAGTACAGACATTCATAGCAGAGGCAGTTAGAACTTAGAGGCAGGGATAACCAGAATTTAGAAACAGATAGTCAAGTCAAGATCAACTGATCAAAGAATCTTTTGTAAAAAAGATAATTAGGGAGTGGAGCCAGAATTAATAGTTCAGAATAAATAAGGTCCAGTAAAAGTTAGGGCAATATAATTGTTAATATAACCACTGGAGGACTTACTGGGACCAGCAGCAGGGCCCTCGGTAGAGGAGCGGTCCTCTGGTGGTTGTCCCGCCGACTCGGACCCCGTCTTCTTGCCCCTGGGTGCTGCAGATCAGTGATCATGTAAGATATAATAAAGAAAAGAAAGACACAAACATTAATGATTGCTGTGAAACAAATAAATTATCTTAAAAAAACGCTCAAAAAACGTTTTAGGAAACAAAAATTGCTATAAAATTGACCTATCTAATCCGATCGCCTACTGGCTTGCGGAATTCACGGACAGTCTACTTATTGGGGAACACTAATTCAGTGTTCCATTCTGATTGTTTCAAATAAAATCCAGAACACTAACTAAGCCTAAGTACCACCTGACCTAGCCCACCTATTCCAGGCGGGCCAATTGTTCATTAAGCATGCATTTCAATTTTTTATTTCCATCAAAAATGCATAGGTGAAAAGGAGGACACATGCATAAAGTCAGTGCATAATGCATACATCAAATTGTTGGTTGGTTGCGTCTGATGTTCTGCAGCTGACTGACACTGCTAAGCTAAGCTTACCAGTACCACTCACTAAACAAACTACAAAAGGACTGGGGTAAGCAGCACTCAGTGACAGAGGATGCGTCACGCAGACCGCTCAAAAATTATCAACTAATAGTAACTAAACCTAGTATCAAATCCATCCACCACTATTTGACAGGAGGACAAAGGAAAGACTACAGTCTCTCTAGCAATAGCATTACCTAACTGAAGTTCTCTAAAGTAAACTCTTACATAATAATGACAAGCGAGCGCAAAGTTGCAAAAAGTAAGAGTACCGCCCAGCACCTGTGTCCTACAATCACAGAAGATTTTGAAACGTAATTTACCTGCAATGTAAGCAGCATTATTCTTGTTATTATTTGTAAAAAATGTATACACAAATCACAATACTTATACTACTATATATATTGGCTACTCACCAAGCCCCACGACCTCGACACCTAGCAGGTCCAACAGGTCCTGCTCCCGGTCAAGAATGTCTGACCACCGGTGGGCCAGCTGGTTATGTGTGCGCCGGACCGCGGAGCAGCGAAACACTGCCCGACGCACCTTCGCCCACCGACGGTGACGCTCCTGGGTCGGGTAACCGGAGCCTGGCCTGCCGCCTGCTGCCAAGGTCAAGGGGAGGTGGCGCTGAATAAAAAAAACAAGGGCGGCCACCTCCTCCTCCGTAAACAGCTGGCGGGCTTGCACCCCTGCGGGGCGCAGTCTGCCGCAAGGCAGGCGGCGATTGGGCGCACGCGCCTTGCCCTTCTTTGACCCGCTGCTGCTACCCTTCGCCATGGTTCTGGGGTGGGAGGAGGTGAAAAAGAAAAGTTAGAAGGGAAAAATAAAGTTAGGGGAAGAAGTAGGAGCTTAAAGAAGAAAGTTATATAAAACAGTTGGAAAGTAAAAAAACACAGTAAAAAGTAGAAAAAATGCAAAATATAGACTTAGGCAGAGAGAGAGATAGGTAAGAAATAAAGAAAAATTGAAAAACAGTGTAAAAAACTAAGGATTGCAAAGATTGAGGGAGGATAGAAAAGCAGGCCCAGAACCATAGCATAGAGTGGTAAAACAAGATGGCCGCGCCCATCGCGACCGCATGGGTAAGTTCGCGCAATATTTCTCCCCGAGCACGCACAAAACGTCGCGAACACGTACAACGCGTTCCCGAACATGGAATGCGCATCGCGAGCACGCTATACGTGACCCGGAACAGGAAATAAGGGATCGCGAACGGGCGGGACAAGTGAAAATCAAAATGGCCGCGCCCATAGGTCGACCGGATGGGCAAGTTCGCGCCCCCGAGCACGCAAACAGCGTCCGAACACGAACGACGCGTTCCCGAGCAAGAAAACGCATCGCGAACGGGCGCGCCAAGCAGCTACGCATGCTCGCGGCTAAGCGTAGCTCGCGTAGCGCTCCGACGTCTTCGCGTAGCCGCGTAGCGCGACTACGCGAACTACGCCCAGGGTTACCAAAGACACATCAATGAAGAATGAAGAATATCTACTTAAACAACATAATAGAATGATATCATAAACAGTTTCTTTTGAGAATTGAAAATGCTGCAAACCAACTGTAAGAATTATTAGTTATCATGTAGGAATGCCTGTATAGTAAGAAAATGCTCAGGAAAACAAAAGTATTAATGCAGATATATAACATGTAGTGCCAGTTTGCAATTTACTGCATTTGAGATTTGTATTATAATTAACAGATGGTTTGACCCCCTGTAAAATGGCATGTCTCCCACTGTGCCAAATCTTGGATTCACACACAGCATTTATAATTCAGGGATCTGCCAGGTTTCTGACAGCAGAGCCATGGCGGGGTCCATCATTAGAAACCTATTTGTCCGGTGCAATGTTGTAGATGTGCTTGGAAATGTGTGTTTGAGGTTGGAGAGCAAGGAGTTGAAGCTAGCGTCAGAGTTATATGCCATGTATAACTATGCAGAGCCAACTGTAACAATATTGTTTTCAATATTCAACTAGATTTTGTACTAAATAAGCAGTTTTTCGAAAATAATTCTTACAACATTTTTTGCCAGACTCAGCTGTTACGTATAGCAAATCAACCTGGACACAGGTGTAAAGTTCCTGGACACAAAGGAGAGTCAAGACTTCATGAGGAGTGTTATACTTGCTATGTTTTATTCTTTCTCAAGCATCCTCTTTTCAGGTCGCATGTGTTAATTTAAAAACAAATGACAAATATAGAATGCATGTTTGTTTAATGTCACTTCTCTTTGCAGCTTGATAATCAAGTCTGCATGAATATATTTATTCACAGCATTTATTTATTTTAATAGTTTCTTTCTGTGTTTTAAACACATGATGGTGGAATTGATTTAAACCAAAACAGTCAATATGTTGGGATATTTTCTGCTGTTCACATTTTTCATAAATAAGACAGATTTTGTTTTTTTTTCGAGTTTTATATAACGCAAACTAGATCCGAGAAATCGGGTATCAGAGCGCCTTACATGAGCACTAGTTCCTTTACAGATGGACACATTCATTTTTATTAGGCATGGGGAGATTAAGTGATTTGCCCAGAATCACAGGATGTTGAGCGTCATTTCCTAGATTCGAACCCGGTTCTCCAGCTTCGAGGTCGAATGCTCTAGCTGTAAGGTTACATCCTCTCCCTGGTGCTATTTTGTTTGATTTAATGTAGCTATAACTCATTCTGTGTGCACTAGGATGGTATTTTTAATATGTATCCATTTTTTCCTAGTGTTTTTTAATGTGTCATTCTATCTGGAAAAGGGATTTGGGTTTCACTAATCATCCTTATGACAGCTCAAAAGATTGACTGTTTCCTGAAATGCATCTTACTCAAGATCGGATCAGTGGGTAAAGAGATGGTTATAGTCCAACTGGCTTTCTCTCTCAGGTTGGCGCATTAACAAAATCCTTAACAAAATCCTTAGTGCCAGGGGATCTAGGGTGGCTAGAAAATGTTTAATCCAAACATGCAACACAAACTTAAAACCATGATCCTCAACAATTGTGACAGGATACCCATGTTAGATGTGCTTTAAGCTGTGGTTAATGAAGTGTCCCTGCTTGGTGAGATTTCTCACTACCACTAACATGGTATTATAGCCAAATGAATCAGGAAGTTCTACAGTAAAATCCAAGTAAATCATGGTCAATGGTTGTTGTGGAGTTGGAAGACAATGTACTTATTCTGATGGCTTGCTATGGTAACTCTTAGAACGAGCGCAGGAAGGTACACTGGGAGGTAATATTCTTTATACACTAAGCAGGTTTTGGTGTCCAAAAATAACAGCCCACCAAGTCTTTCATTTTCCTTTGCCCAGAATTATCAGTGGCTGGGGCCTGACAAAACCAACCTATCACCTGTAATTGCAGATTCTCATCTGGAATGTATAGAACATTCTGATGGAAATGGAGAGCGCCTTCTCTTCATTGATTTGCTGGACTTTCATTTATCCATGTAACCTAGTCCATTCCTTGAATGCCTTGAAAACATTTATTGACAAAAACCTCCAAAATCTGTTACGTCATAGTGGCAATAGTCGGAATGCAAGGAGTTGTGTTCTCACTATCAACTTCAACAGGTTGATATTGGGCATCAGCCTTCCTAAGATGATTTTCAGGTCTATAAGTGATCTTGTAATGAAAGAGGAAGAAGAATAGCGATCTATGGCATGGTGTGCACTGTGTGAGGTATAACTTTTAAACCTTTGTTTAAGACGGTATATTTAAAATTACATTTTCACCTAACTATAACGTCCCTTTACCATTTGTTTTTTTCAGTGAATTTCTAAGTTTTTTTAATGCAAATTAAGATATTACCAGACGTACCCAAAATGTCGCTTTAACCTTTGTTTTTGTGAATATATAACTAGGGCTCAGACAAGAAACAATGCAAATAGTGACCACCCCTCACAAAGTGCGGTGTCAAATGGTAGGAATACTCAGCATGCAATCAATATATTCAGCATTAATACCTTTGGCTAAAAACCTGTACTTGCCACCCACTTAAGAATGGTGGCGGAGGCGGAGCTTGAGCGTGCATCGTGGCACTCACGTGGGAGAGGAGCTCAGGTGCTGTCTGACCAGCAGTCCAGTTATCTTTTTCCTCGTGGGTCCCCGCGCCCCCTCAGTCAAAGTCCTGATGGGACCAAACCCTCCCTTGCGGAGGCCGGTTGCGGGCAAGGAGCCCGAGTGAACAGCAGACCCCTGTCTTCCCAGACGTGTGGTTGGAGGGGCTGGAAGTGTTGGGGTGCTCGTGCTACGGGTTGCAGCTGCAATGAGCCTCAAAAACGACGGTGAGGTGGCTGCTCCCAGGGGTGGCGGCCCCATAGAGTTACCACTGGAAGTGCCGGGGCCAGTGAGGGGACAAACAGATGTACTTGCAGCCAGTGGCTTCATGAGATGCAGCCTGGAGATGGTGAGGCCCAAAGTGGCATTGCAGCATCACCCGGGGTAACCGGAACATAGTGCAGGGGTGACAAGGGCCCCAGTGGTGACATGACAGTGCTGGCCTTGCAGACACACACAGCAATGATTCTGGTGGCACTGCGAGAGACTAAGACAGCCCTGGAGGTCAAAATGTACGCCGTAGCACAGGGTGTGGGACTCTTGAGGGCAAACCACTCTTAAGTTGGCAGATAGGGTCCGCAATCACCCAATTGACACCGGCAATGTCTGCGGAGAAAGTGTCTATTGAGGCATTGGAAAAGAAAGTGGAGGCCCATGAAACTAAACTGGATGATGCAAAGGTGCGATTGCATCGCAACGAAGTGTGACTGGTATGTGTCCCAGAGAAAGTGGACGGTCCCTTCATGGAGTTGATTCTAGAGAACTGGTTGTCTATGGTGGTGCTGGAGGAGTGAGGGGAACCATCCAAGTGGTTTACAGTGGAAAGGCCCCACAGGGTCCTGGTGTGCTGCTGCGGGCAATCGTGGCCCGGCTGCACAACATCCGGGACAGGGAAAATATCCTGCAGGTGGCATGGACACATGGGCCATGGCAACTGGAGGCATATCTTCCCCAACTACACGATGGTTCAACAGGAATCCTTCTGGGGTCAAGAGGCACCTCCGCCTCCTGAACATTCTGTACACCCTCTTCTTTCTGGGGTGGATCCGGATTGTGGACCAGGGAGCCTCCCATTTTCTCACAGCAGTGGAAGAGGTGTGGAGGCTAGGGTCCACTCTAGGCCTGAAGTGGGCCAGGGGGCCTGGCGGTTGGCCGGAACCCTGTAGGCACCATAAAGCACATGGATATCCATAAGTAGCCCTATCGAAGGCCCAGGTGGAATCAGAATGGGCCAAGATGGTAGCGGCATTGCAGCAGAGCCAGGCCCTGGAAATAGGAGGTTCTGGCCGTGGATTCCGGTACTTCTGAGACTGGCTTATCATCCCAGAGTGACTTAGAGAGTAGGCTGCCGCTTCCTGGCATGACGCCATTGACAGTGGATGAGATTATTTGGGATGGGGCTGCTATATACGATGGACTTTAGAGGCCGCTGGGCTTGCCACTGTGTGGGAGGGGGGCTGGCGTGGGGGTTTGGGGCCAGTGTAGAGGCGTTAAGTGTTGAATGTTACAATGCTTGGGTCAACAGACACTTCGGGAGTTGGGGAAGCAGGTAGTTCCAAGCCTGTAGCCTGCAGCCTGAGTGTGTAGGGAGGAGGGATGGTTGTTGGAAATTGGGGGGGAGAAACAGGACATAACCTGCAGTGAGAGTCACCCTATCCAGGGACTGGTTGTGACTGGGATTTTCCTGGTGACAGGCTATGGCTGAGCCCACGGTTCATATATGCAGAAGGGGGCTCTCCCTGAAAATATTGTCTTGGTATGTCAACAGCCTTGGAAGCAAGCTGAAAAGGGGTGTTGTGCTTCGGTACCTGGCCAGACATGACCCTAATTTGGTGCTGATGCAGGAGACTCATTTGGTAGGGAAAAATTGTGGCTTCTTGAACAGGGGGTGGAACAGGTTCCTGGCCCATGCTGGCATTTCCAGGAGATCGAGAGGAGTGCTAGGCAGCAGTGGCCAGTAGCTGCACTGGTAAGGGGTTGGCAGCAGCCGTCTGGTGTTTCTCCGCCAGGCTTGCATGGGGTTGGGCTGATCAAGCTTGGGGAATGGGTAACACACCCCCTGGATGCCTTGTTGCTGGTGAGGGGGCGACTTTAATTTGACGCACAGGGGAGACTTGGACCAGTTGACTAGTTTGGAGGTCCCCCATAGGGAAGACACTCGCCTGGTAGATTTCTTAGCCATGACCGGTCTGGTGGACTTGTGTTGGGTTCGTAACTTTTGGGAACATGGACTACTTGCCCAGGGGGATATCAGACCATGCCCCCGTGGTGATGACGCTCAAAGCGAAATTGCCCAGACCTGTGCAGGGGAGGAGGTTGGACCTCAGTGAGCTCAAGCACAACAGTCTGGGAGGCAGATAAAGTGGTTCTGCTGGGTGATTCAATAGCCCATGTCACTGGGAAAAAGCAGGAGAGAGAGAGAGAGACAGAGGGAGTGACGGGAGTTGGAGGCGAGGTTAGCATAAGTGGAGGCAGAATACGTGTCCCACCCTACCACTGAGCGGGCACGGGCCTGTAGATACTGCAGGAGGAATATCAGAGCCTAGATGCTTTAGCACAAGGATCTGTGGAGCACTTGAGTGGGCTGACAAGTTTAAAACTGGGGGAGAACCTGGTCGACGTGGGGCAATTTGTGAGCAATCTTCCGGTTCCCCACCTTCGGGAGGGGGCGAGTAGGTCCCTAGAGGGGGAACTAACAGTTTAGGAGATCTCGGAGGCGGTATACTAGCATTGGAACCAGTGGGCCCCGGGCCCATATGGGTTCCCAGCGGAGGTTTTTAAAGGGGTAAAATCCCTCATTGTAGCCACCAAGAAGGTGATATTTCAGGAACCGTCACGGAGTGGCATTCTTCCTAGAGATCTGAGGCAGGCAGAAATCATCCTCATCCAGTTGGAAGGGAAGCCCAGGGATGATTGTGCCTCTTATAGGCGGATCTCCCTACTGAACATATAAAAAAATCCTGAATAATGTGCTAGCTTCCAAGCTCATGAGGATGATAGATGTAATAATAGCCCAAGATCAGTCAGGGTTTATGCCGTACCGAGTGACCAGGCACAATCTGGAATGCTTGTTTGGGTGTCTAGCCCATTGGGACCGGATAGGTGAGCCCACGATCTTACTGTCATTAAATGCCGAAAAGGCATTAGACTCAAAGGTATGGCCAAAACTTGATGGCAGTCTTGCGGATAATGGGTTTTGGACCTAAGTTCCTGCATTGGGTCGGGCTGCTGTATCGGGATCTGTTGGAAATTTGGGTTGTTGATTGACTGGGGTGTGAACCTTAATCAAACAGCAACCACAACCCTAGTCAGGGTAAGTGTCAGGCAAACTCTACATTAACCTTTGCTCACCCTCTCATAGCATGGCACAGAGCAGTCAGGTTTAACTTAGAGACAGTGTGTAAAGTATTTCAAACAGTAAAACAGTGAAAAAAGCACGCAAAAAGATACCACACCAAGTTAAAATAATAGTTCTGACTTTAATAAATAAAACAAGACCAAAGCGACAAAAATCCAATAAGTATAGAACTTGAGATTTAGATTTTTAAAGGTTTTATGTATAAATAGCGCTAAGAAGCATAAAGCCCTAAAATGGGGTATCTAGTTGTGCTGGACCCGGGACAAAGTCAAAGGTTCAGGCCAACCGCGATAGAGTGCGGGCCGGATACAAGGACTAAGTTAGGCCCGCTGAACAAAAGTACTTTAATCCAAGGTTGCAGAGCATTGTGTGGATTTGGATCAAAGGTGTGTCGCCCAGCAGAGGAGATGCACCGGATCCGAGATGCGGCGAGGCTGTGGTGCAAAATCCTGATGAATCAACGTTGATGATCCTGTGGATGGGACGTGTGAGGCAAAGACCAGTGTCGAGGATGGGTTGCGGAGTCGAGGAGATGCATAGTCTCCGATGAACGGGGACGCTGTGTTGCAGAGTTTCATCATCATCGTCGAAGCTACCATCAACAAGGATGCGAGGATCTTGCGCTGGGAAAAGCGTTGTGCAGAGGCGGTTCTGAAGGTGATGCATCAAGTTTGATATACGCAGCAGCGACGATGTGTCAGTTCCAATCCACACTGCACTAGAGATGTGTTGGTTCCGATACCTGCAAACGCTGGAGCAAAGACTTCAGGCTCACTTCCAAGGGTCCGGGAATGGTGTGACACCACGTGGCAGGACAGACTCACCGATAAGTCCAGGTGCAGAGGCAGGGTGGTTGGAAGTCTTATAGGTCCCTGAGACTTCAGATCAGGAGGCCAGTCAGCTAGCCCTGGGAGACACTCTGGTTCAAGTGATGCAGGTCCTGTCCTTCTCAGACAGGCAGGGGAACAGCAGGCAGAAGGGCAGCACTGCAAAGCAAAAGTCCAGCAGACTGGCAGTCCTTCAGCAGCACAGCAGTCCTTTTTCCTGGCAGAGTAGTAACTGGTCCAGAAGTGTACTAAAGTGATGCTGTCAGAGGTCCAGTACTTATACCCAGTTGAAGTGGGAGAGACTTCAAAGACAGGCATTTGAAGTGCACAGGGGTCCTGCCCTTTCTGCCCTGACTCCATACTCACTACAAGGGGTATTCAGCACTTTGTGTGGGGCAGAACACATGCAATTCAGGCGTAAATGAGGCTGGGTCCAACTCATCCCCTCTCATCCTCCCAGGATGGCCCATTGAGCAACACCTAAGCTCCCATTGTGTGAGGCCGTCTTGGGAGGCTACAGCTCACCCAGCTGTCACCCACCCCAGACAAGTACTCAGAGACAGGCAGAAGGCACCAAGTAGCAAAAGTAAGAAAATGCCAACTTTCTAAAAGTGGCATTTTCAGAAATGCAATTTAAAATCCGACTTCACCATAAGTTGTGATTTTCAATTGTGATTCCAGAGACACCAAACATGAAAAGTTTATCTCTTCCAGTATGTGAATTACACGTATGCGATGAAATAAGGTAATCCCAATGTTATCCTATTGGAGAGATAGGCCTCGCTAATGGGACATGTGAAATTGAAAAGTACATGCCATGCCTTTTAAGTACACTGCACCCTGCCCTCTCGGTTGTTCAGAGCCTTCCTTAGGGGTCATTTATATGTATAAAAGGGAAGGTTTGGGCCTGGCAGAAGAGTTGTTTTGCCAGGTCGGCATGGCAGTGTAGAACTGCACTTACAGACTCTGCAATGGCAGGCCTCAGCCATGGTTAGAGGGCTACTAAAGTGGGAGGGACAACCAGTGCTGCAAGCCACTAGTAACTTTCAATTTACAGGCCCTGAGTATATGTAATATCACATCACTAGGGATTTATAAGTAAACTAAATATGCCAATTGTGGGTGAGACAATATTACCATGTTTAGGGGAGAGAGCACACGCACTTTAGCACTGGTTAGCAGTGATAAAGTGCATAGAGTCCTAAAGCCAGCAAAAACGAGGTCAGAAAAGTGGAGGAGGTAAGCAAAAAGTTGGAGGGAAGACCACCCTACGGCTGTCAGGTCCAACACGGCCAGGTCGAGGGAATTTAGGCTGGGGAGGGGCACCAGACAAGGGTATCCCCTCTCGCCACTCTTGTTCGTGCTCACCATTGAGCCTCTGGCGACCTGGCTGCGGGGGGACGCGCAGGTCAGGGGCCTGAAGTGGGACCCAGACTGGGAGGACATAGTCTCTTTTTAGGCAGATAATGTTCCCTTGTACTTAGCGGACCCGAAGCGCTCGCTACTACATGTACTTGACATCCTGGAGGTCTTTGGTCCCTGTAGCATCCTATCATTCATATTGCTCAACAATAATTACTATTATTACACTGCTTCAAAGTATCGTTCATGTTGCTCAACAATAATTGCACACCCTAAAATCACATTATACCATATGAAGACAAAGGCACTAACATGATCAATATATGCATATGTTGTTTCATTCAATAATTAATACAATTATTTCAAACAATTACTAGCCCATTTCTAGTCACATTGGCTATTTACTTATTTGAATTAATTGAATTAAATCATTTAAATGAGACAACATATCTATATAGTGATCAAATCATTCAAACAATTAAACAGCCAATGTCTAGTCACATTGAGCGAGCGAGATTGGAAGAAGTTTAGAAAAGCCAGAAATAAAGAAGCAAAAACCTCAGCTACCCTAAATACTGCAAATATATCACATCTAGAAAAAACACATCTGATATTAAAAAAAAAAAAAAAAGAATGCCACTAAGCAGGATTCAACCACACTCATGGTAAAATCTCTCCTCCAGCAATCAAAGTCAGAGGAGGAGCTACTGTTGCACTTTACAATGATAGGCACTGAAACCTTAAATAAAAAGTCCCCAGAAGGTGCAGCTCATAAACAGGGGGAAAAGCACCCTATTTCTAGTGAACAGTGATATTTACAGCCAGTTGCTGGGTTTGAATATGGCCTGAAAGAAGAAGACACTCAAAAGGAGCTGAACCGCAAGCGAAACATCTGTGAAGGATACAGTAATGGAATTATCATTCCACATCATGCAGTACAAGCTCAACCCTCATTGAGCAGTCACAGCCCTGAAGCTACACGACCGGTGCAATTTTCTCATGGTGTACAAATAAACACTAAGAAGTCTAGTTCTACATATTCATATTATAGATTCTTTTATATGTTCATGAAATGTGTATACACTGACTCATAAGTTGTCTTTTATACGTTTTATGATGAGTTTTTACACAAAACGGTAATTGTTTTAAATTAATGTTCGAAGGATGTTGTTCTATGTAAATTGTTTCGGTTTTTATTAACTATACAATAAACAAACTTTACTTACTTACACTAAGAAGGCTCCCCAGATAACAAATTATTCTCCCAATTTTACCTCAACAGAGATTGGAATATCACACAAAAATGATCAAAATTAAAATGGGAAAAACTGTGATGTCGCATATGAACCAGTTTCAAATAAATTGCTACTTCTACCAGAGTAAAGATCAAAAGGTTCACAGGACATTCTGAATCGGAGTATTAATATAAAGTTGCTGCAGAGCGTAGAAACCCTAGATCATCTCACACCTCACTTCAGAAATATTTTCAATTGAATTCCTGGCTCCTTGTGGTAGCCCGATAAAAGAGCCAACGTTGGTTACGTGGCCCTCCCCCGAAGTAACCAAGGGGCATATTAACAAGGCGGCGATATGAAATTATCGCCGCTTTTGCGTCCGTTTTCGGGCGAAAAGCGGCGATAATTACATCGCCTTATCAGCAAAGACACGCTATCGCGTGTTTTGCTGACTTAGCGCCCGTTCCCAGCACGCCTAACTTTGCATCGCTAATGAGATGCAAAGTAGGCGTGGCAGTGAAACCAAACAGGGATAATATCGCGAAGGCATCTTCGCGATATTATCAAGGAGGGTTAGCGATTTTTTAAATCGCGTTATGTATGCCTTAACGCAGGAATTTAACGTCTGTTAAATTCCTGACTAAGGCATACTTAACATGGGGGGTGGATTCTGTGGCTAAGACCACAGGCCCTATCATCTAGGATAGCGCCGTTTTCCACCATGGAAAACGGCGATATCCACGCTATCTCTGGAATTTTATCGCCTCGGCGATGCGCGTTGTTGATAACGCGCTAACCGGGCGATAAATTACAGAGATAGCTGGCGATAAATATGCATGCGCTAAGCGCGCTTTGCGATATTTATCGCCGGGCCTTGTTAATATGCCCCCAAGTTAGTACTATTGGAAAAAGGAGTGCTCATGAATTGGGTAATAAAAATTACAAAAAAGCACAATAGTGCATACCCCAATGTGCTAATAAAACCGTAAAATAGGGATGCTAATCAAACTATATCATGTATGAGATCGGCTTTCACCAATTCAATATTGCGTAATGCTCTGGGGGGGTCAGCATTGACAGAAAAAAAGGAAGACAGTCTGACGCAGAATTCTTCACTGCTTACCCCAAAACACCCACAGATAGAGTCCGATTGCAGGTGGCTACCAAGCGTGCTAATCCATTGATCAAGAGACTAAATGGAAGCAGAAAAAGATACTGTAACTCCACACCCACATAAGCCATTTCAAATGCTAAAATTGTGCTCGTAGAACTTGGGGGGGTTTGTCAATAGTTATCAGATCCTAATTTTATAAGAACTGTGGTCCCTAACGCCCATCTCCCTGATTGGGTTTTTAGAGTTTATCAACCCAACTATTAAACACAGGAGCCAAGGTCGCCCAATTTATCAGATCTCTCGATTGTGTTGGAGCAGACAGATTCCCACCTGCAAAAGTTGAGCAGCAAATATTATCACACCTACTATACACCGACAACGTGCTTTTAGTCAATAAAACGCAAATTGGTCCTCAAAGACTTCTCAAACATATCAGTGTATTAAACTGAAGATAAACTTAAACAAAACCAAAACAATTGTTGTCGATGAAGAGATAAAAAAGAATGGTGCATGGTATCTACAAAACAAACTGGTGTAGAAAGTCTCGGTACACAAATATTTGGACATAACCATAGACTCCCGTGGATCATTCCTTACTCATTTACAGCAGCTACTGGCAAAGACTTGTGTCCTGATTTTGGCATTTATTTCTCCCTACAAAACTTTTAAGGGCACTATACTGGATCCAAAATTGAAGGTTGTAGATGTCAAGTTGCTTCCTACTGTTAGTTATGGCTGTGAAGCCCTCCATGGGTTGAATGCACTTACCCTGGATAAAATAGTTACAAAATGTTTTAAAACTTTATTTCGTGTGCCAAAATCAGCATCTCCAGCACAAGTTCACTTGGAGTTTGAGATTATAAAGCAAGAAACTGCACGTCAAAGAGCCTTCCTAAAATGTGCTTTTAAATTCAGATCAGTACAAGATATTGCCTAAGTAAATTATTATGGGATGAACTAGCTAGCAGTGGCACCAATCTCCCTGCACATCGTAATATGGAAGCAGCTCTGACTAATCTCCAAGCAGAAAACCTATGGAAAGCACCAGTCACTTTAACAATTTTTTTTATACTTCTCAATAAAAATATGAGGAACATATCACGCTGTCAGGATTTACAGATAAAGAAAAAATGCTCACACGCCTGGATGATAATTGATAGCTATACCACTTTGCATGGACGTAGGAAGTGTGGGGGACGCAGGGGATATATCCCCCCCAGATTTTGGAATGGGGGGGACATGGGGGAAAAGGGTGGGGGGACGAGGAGACAAAATCATTTCCCCTCTCCCTTCTGAGATTAGCAGGGCCGTTAGCGCGCGAAAGCGCTACCTATAATTGGCCTGCACTTGGCCTGTGACCTGCCTCCAGTCACAGAGGCCACCCGCCCTCTGCCCTTTGTTATGCTGCACCCCTCCACAGAAATAGCCAATGCCTATAGATAAGGCTTTGGCCGCTCTGGGACGGGCAGAGAAGGAAAAAAGACTATGGGGTCGATTCCGATCTCGGTCGGTAGGCCTCCGAATCGGATTTGGCTTTACCGGATCCGAGTCGGAGGCTTTGTTTCCGACCGAGTCATACAGAGGTCCGGACGCCCAAGTACGATGCGAATGAACGCGAAATCGCCGACCGAATCATTTCCGGGTCCGAACCGCTCTGTCCGACTCGTTCGCACTCGATTCGTACCGCGCAATGGAGACATTTTACGACCGAGCCAGTACGATGCACGATCCGGGCAGCCGGATCGAGTCGGAGCCTCCGACACGTGAAAGCTCTGGGAAGCGGACTTCGGGGGTCCGTGCCGGACCCCCCTTCACCCGTAGCCTTACGAGTCGGACACAGGGGGGACCCATGGGTCCCCCCTATACATGCATGTATGGTGCGGATGGCACCAACGCGTACCCACTACAGGGGGTACCCTTTTGCGCAACGTACCCATTGAGTCAATGGGAGCCCATGTACGCATCATACGACCGGCTCCCATTGACTTCAATGGGAGTCCGACTGAACCGAGTCCGGCAGCATACGGCCGCATCGTACTCGCTCGGTCGGACTGCAGGGGTCCGGCTCGGGCGGAAAACAATCCGGATCCGGATCGGTCGGAGAGCTTTCCGACCCAGATCGGAATCAGCCCTTATGTCTCTTTTCCTTCCTTCCTGCCCAGAGAAGGCAAGGACAGTGTCCACTTCTCTTGCTCTGCTACTGGCAGCTGCCCTCCTCCCCTCTCTCTCTCTTTATTCCTCCCTCTCTTTCTGTCTCTGTCTCGCTCCTCCTCACTTGTGTGATTTCAAGAGACAGCTCTTACCCTCTCTTGCTTCTCCTTTCCTTTATTTGTTCCACTGTGAAATGGATCCAAAAAAGAACTAAACACTTCGGCTGGAAATGTCCTCATTTTCTGAAAATTTTCTACTCCAAAGTGCAACCTCCGGACCAAGAGAAAAAAGGATCAAAATACGAAAAATAAATAACTAAATAAAGCAATACAGAGTGGATGCAGACAGGCCAGATTGGTGTTATTCACACCCACATACATTAGCGCCACTTTACATAGTTTGCCAGTGAAACGCTACTTTCGTTTGATCTTCTTTCTTTGAATAACAGTGTTTTCCCAGGGTGGGGAAGAGCACCATTCCTAGAGGGACTGCAATACCTGGCTGATGGGTGGAAAACGTTTATTGTGATCCTTTTCAACTGTTTTAATTATTTTAGCTTATAAAATGTGTACGGTGGCTCTGTGTTCAGGGATGTGGTCTTTTTAAACCAAACTCCTTATGTTTTGTAAGGATATAAGCAATGGACATTGAAACAGGTCCCTTCCGGGCCGTGTAGTCTTGTCCTGAACTTTTCAGGCAAAAGCACTCACTGATTTCTTAATAATGAGTGTAAACATGTTAAGGCAACCATGTTGTTCCTGCTTACATTTCACATGTTTTACTTATCCTTGCATTCCCTATGAGTGTTTGCTTTTTCCAAGATGTTATTACTTTTTTTTTCAGGCAGGATATTACACTTGTCTAGTGCATAATTTGAATTGAGTCGTGGCACAATTGGGTTGTAGCTGAAGACAGTGCAAGTTTCTCTCAGTGGGGCAGTAGGGTGTTCAGTGGGGGAGAGGTTGTGGCACTCTGGCCAGAGCTGCCGAATAATGGAACTGGAGAACCAGGTTCAGCCTTCATGACCAGTCCACCAGAACACTCTTCTGATGGAACACATTCTCATGCTACACCCTAGAAGGCCCGACAGACCTTAGAAGCCCTGGTGTCTTAGCACCAGTAGGTGGACCCTAGAGGTGGCAAGTGTGGGTTAACCTTGAAGGCCTGTCCACCACAATCCATACTAAAGTTCACCTCCAGTCTTGCGGGCAGGCATACGAAGCAGCACACCCTAGAGCGATTGTGACTCTGTCACTGAGGTCACAAGACCCTTAAGGCCAATCCACCTCAACCATTGGTATCTCCATTGGCCTATTTCAGCAGTAGTAGTGCAACTCACTGGGGATCGGCAATGCAGGATTTGCACATACACCAAACTAAGTTTGCAAACTTCACGGGCTCTCTGCTTCATGCACAAGCACTTTAAACATGTGCTGCCTGCTCTGGGGCCACTGGAATTATGCAGCAATGGAGGACAAAATTATTTTGCAGTGTTGACTAAAATATGCAGCAAAAAAAAGGCTGCAGCATAATGCGGTACATTTTATGACACTTTATTATTTTGACATTTTTATACATACTAACAGCCTCTGCAAAGATTTTGCCTCATTAGTACCTGTGTAATATACAAATGCAGCAGTGAGAAAGGTGACCAGTCAACCTTTGCAAAGGGCCCTCCACTTCACAGCTACATAAGTCACATTTGTTTTAGTAATTTTTGATCCGTTTGATCTACAAACAGTTTTTTTGTTGAAATCGTTATATAATGCAGCAGATGATGTATTATGTGGAAAATATGGTACAGCCATAATTAAGTGGAAAACATTTGCAAACTAGGATATTTTGCCATTTATGTTTGAGCTGCTCTTGTGGAAAAAGAGAGGATAAGTGCTGATGACAGAAACTGCATGGCTCGGAGACAGATGGCTTGTGATTACACTTTTAAGGATATTTGTCATATTCTGTGATCGGAAGCATATCCCACTTTGTGAATGTATTTTAATGTCAATAACACATATTAAACCTTAAATAAACATGTGTATCTATTGGTTGAATTAAATAACGTAATACGCTGTAACTGGTCAGTGAAATGCCAAACAAATACTAAAAATAGAGAAGTTTTGCTCTTTCTGGCCACACCTCTGACTCCGCCCACAGACCCAAATCTCAGGTTATTCTCGCCCTCTGATTCTCCACCCAGTTTTCCTACTTTTTTTCCCCACTTCGACCACTGCTTCCTGTTTATTGTGTTTTGAATGTCGAGGCCTCACAAACTGAAGTATTATCGTAGCCTGACTGTGGGGTTAATCACGGCAGTTGCAGATCACAGTTTGCTCAGGTGGGAGCTGGGGCTTGAAATTAGGAATCACGGACTGCATAGGGCACTTTCCCTGTGCCTGCTTACTTCACTAATGAAGCTTAGTAAAGGTACCAGATGACATTTTTCTATGTTAGGATTTTAACTTATAAACTGCAAGTAACAAAAGAATCTCTCAGACAAAAGCAGTAACCCACTGACCTATTTACATTATATGTACTTTGTGATCTGCATGGTACACGTTCTTTGCAGCAGGCATATTAACCCACTGTGGCTACCTTACCATGAGTCAAAACTTCCACTAGACAAACCTCCGATCTCTCTCAATGAAGAACATTAACCACTGGAGTTATCTTGACGTTTTTATTGTTGCCTGACAATTGCTGGACAGCAGGAATGCAGCAGCAGGTACTTTTCAAACCATAATGCACTTGCAAACACCACGCCCCCGACCTAAGTCAGCGACCTTTGTTTAATTGGTGCATGAAGACGCAAGATTCATATGCATTTTTTCACATTTGGTCTAATTACTATGTGAATGTAAATAACAATAAAACATACTTGTCAAACTGTGACTACATGCCTGCCTTTCTCAATATTTCACTTCAAAACTATGTGATTGTATTCGTTTAACAGGTTTACGGTCTCACACAATGGGCGATTTGTATAGGGTCACTGGAAAGTCCACAAGGTTGTCCCTGTCCCCCCCAGAAGTTTAGTGTCTCCTACGCCCCTGCCACTTTGCATGCTCAAGCATACTTCTCGACCAGGTGCTCAAGTTCTATAAAACATACATTTTTGTTTTTCTGTTTTGGCTGTCTACCCTCCCTTGACCATACCTCAAAGAGGGACTCCTCAAGAGGAGGCAAAATATGCAGACTTTGTTAACAATCAGAAGAAGCATTAATTCATGTGGTCTGCATTTGCCTGGTCCTACTGTCAAATTAGAAAACCTCTTAGGAAACTGTTTAATCAAATACATACAAGACATTACAACAGGTCATAATTACCTTTCTAAATCCTAAGGACCCAATCTTAAATGCCCGTTTTGTGAAATTTGGAGTCAGATAAAAACCTTTAGTTAGGTTATCCTTCTTCAGACGGGGCCGAAAAGCAACAGGTCATTTCAGCAAAGTTTTTAATGTCTATAAAAGTTAACCAGTCCTAAAAACTCTTTATCTCCTGAATGGACTTGTGGGTTGGCTGGTCCAAAATGGCAGAGCTCTTAAGAAAGTCCATAGGCAATCTACCTTGTGAAAGACAATACTGCAGAGACTGCACTTCTGTCCTTTTGAATTCACACTTCACCTTACAGGATAGATGGGTTTCCATGAGATGAAGAAGGACTGAACATGGAATCAGTGCTTCAGAAGGGAAGCAAAGAAGATCAAAATATCGTCCAGGGATACCACAAGAAACCAGTTCAGGATGTCAGAGAACATGCTAATGATGAACCACTGAAAAACTGCTGGAGCATTGGTTAGACCGTAGGGCATCTTCCGATATTCGTAGTGTCCTTAGAGTGTTCGAAAGACAATGTTCTACTCATCAATTTCCCTAATCCGGAGCAGATGGTAAGCTCCATAGAGATCTAACTTTGCAAAATATTTTGCACCACGAAGGTACTCAAGTATGACTTTGATGCCATTGATGAAATATTATGGCTTAGTGTTGGATGGGGAATCAGAGAGTGAGGGTTCATTGTCTGGGAGGCTGAGGGATAAACCCTGAATGAGGTATATTATGACCCATGTGGCGCTGAACAGGAAATGTGTAATTTTGATGTTATGATTTATATACAATTGGATCTTTCATGTCCCGCACTGAGTAGTCCTGTGGTGGATATTCATTATGAACACTGGCCGGCTGAAATTGCTCTACAACCTATCGTGTCGAGTATTCATGTTATGTTCTATATGTTATTTTATTGTCAAAACAAAATAAAAATATTTCAAAAAAAAAAGTATGACTTTGATGAGTGGAAGCTGGTAATAGTCCTTTAATGGGGATCTTATGTTAATTGAAGCAAGGTCTCAGCTCTGGGATGAAGAAAAGTGGACCTGGGTACTGTAGACTGGACAATCAGGCCATTATTAATATTCTCGTCCAAATGTTCCTTCAGAACTTGTTTCTCTTTCTGGGACAGAGTACATTCTACCACAGGAGATTATGTCTACGAGTATGTTTAGGATAGCACAATCCAAATCTCTATGAGGAGGGAGAGATGCAGACCTAGGCTTCTGAAAGACAATAATATTCCTTGTAAGCCAAGTAAGGGCCAAAGTCTGGCTGGTTCTATCTTCAGACTGGCCTTCAGATACTTCTTTTACCACAGGAGCCCAAAAGCTCCCTTCCTAGTAACAGTAATCTCTGCAGGGTATCCCAAGCACTATGGCAAAGGTAGGAGATAAGATTAGATCAAAGGCAACCATCTCCTTATGAATGCATGAAGACTCTAAGTGTGGAACTGTGATGGAGGCCACAAGACCTGAAGTTAAAGGAGATCTGTTGATTGTTTGAACGTGATCCAGAGATGACATGTGATCATAATTTGGGATGTCTGGGCACAACTCAAGTTGATATACATGCCGAAGGTATTGGAATCAAACAGGGCAGTAACAAAAAAAACTGGACACGAGGGATTTAAAGGGTCAACTTCAATACCACAGAGGAACTAAAAACTTTAGGGAGAGTGAAATGTCCTGCCCATTTATCCCCTGCAAAAGATGGAACCTGGCAGTTTCCTGTGGCCTGGAGGGTTGAACAGTAAAAGTCCGAAGCTGATGCTTAGGACTCTCCCAGTAGAGGCACAAATGTCCCTTACATCTTCGTTCCCTTTTGCCATTGAACAAAGGACTTCTAGCGGATTTAAACTGCATTGGCTCATCAGGCACCTTAGAAAAAGGAACAACTGGCTCAGCAATTGGCTCAGTATGCCTAAAGATTCGGGAAGAAGGAGTAGAAGTGAATCTCAGACTTCTCTATTTTTACATTCTCCTCGAAGTTCAATCAGGAGAACCTGGTCCAGAAGTTCAAAAAAACTAGGAAGCTCAGGGAATTCTTACCAGCTCACCCTTTACCTCCTCCTGTAACCCTCCCCTAAAGTAATCTAGGTAAACTAGTGAACCTGAATGCATTAAGCAGAAGCTTTAGGGTCCGGACTCTCAAATATCTTCTTGAACTTTGCCCAAAAAATTAGCATAATTATTCAGGGAAGGATCTTCAGCAACTACTAGAGGAGTTGCCCAGGCCAGAGCTGCACCACTCAAGGAACCAATCAAATATTCAACTTTGGATCCATCAGAGGAAAATTGTCCATATTGAAAGGAAAAACCACCAGGCCGTCTAAAAACTCCTTCAACCCCATACGATCTTCAGAATCCTTTGATGTGGCGGGGGTGATGGCGTGGATACCTTGATGAAGGGCAATATTATCGGTCCTCAATTGGTCCAATCCATAGTTTGTTGCTAAAGGACAAAGGCCAGGCCAACACCAGGATCCATTCCAGAAACAGTCAGAGGTTTTTGGCTTTGCAATCTTCAGGGCTGAGCACTTACCCATTATCTAGATTGGGGTCATCTGCTGTCCGAGGTAAGATCAACTGTTTCCGGAGGCCACAATGTCACCACACACTGAAATATTTAGAAGGTAAGTGCCCTCAAGAAGCTGACATCTCTGTAGGAGGAAACAAATCAAAGGAGTAAAAAATATCCTTGCTGATGAGGTCTTCACAGGATTAGAGAAAACCAGTAGTCAGGAATCCGGAGGAGCAAGTCCCAAGAGCAAAGAGGCAGGATCAGCATGACGAGGGAGCGGGGAAACAAGAGAATGAAAATGGCTTTGTTGTGGCACACCCTACAACCAGACTGAGGCCTTTAAATAGTAAAAGAAGAGGAAAAGGAAATGACTTCAAACACCACATGACAAAAAAGATAATGGATTGAGAAAGTCAGGAAGAAACCAAGGGAGGCACAGCCATGTTGTAAAGGGAAAAGAAAAAATTACTAAAGCCTGACGCGGATACCTTAAAACTCAGCTCCAAATCCTCAAGCAGGTGATTGCCATTTTGGAGTTGAAGAGAGAGGGAGCAGAAGCCGGGATTCCAGAGGCACAAGTGGAAACAGACCCAAGTAAAAGGCAGTTCCAGCCTGCAGCTGTGGTTCTCGGGTTCCCAGGTGGTGGATAAGCAGCAGACTTAACAATCACCTCATGTCTACAAGCCATATAGGGTGATGTCGCAATAATTGTTTGATGTCATCAGTAATGTCATCAATGTTATTTGAGGAGTCATCAGCGATGTCATAAATATTGTCATTTACCATACCATGAGTGATATAAAATGTGAGTTCATAAGCAGGGCATGGCACGGGTGTAAATTATAGTTAGCTCAGTAAATTATAACTGGTGAATTTCAGTGTTTTTTTTTTTTTTTTTAAACCTTAGTTTTTGAGTTATTTCAACACTTAAGTATAACCTCACTTTAACCTTAGTTTTTTTCAGTGCTATGTTTTTTTAATGCCAGGTACAATCTTAATACCATACCTAACTGACACGTCACTTTAGCCTTTGGTTTTTTTCAGTAAATTTCGGGGGTCTTTTGTTTATATTCAGCCAACTCACCCGCTGAGCACAGCTTTTGCCTGTGCAAAGCAGGGGATTGGACGCATGGATTTTGGAATTAAGATCTCCTCACTATATTCTATATTATTTTAGTATTAATAGACAACGTGGCTTCCAGTGTCTATTTTTCACATCAACAATTTCTTATTAATCCGTCTTCAGAATAGTCAAATAGTTGCTGAAGTAGACTCCTACCTACATTTAAATCCATTTCAGGAATTTATCAAGAATTCTAGGAGTACTCTTGGGAATCCCCAACTGTGACACATTCTCAAGAGGACTCATGTCTGTCCCTAATTACACGCACAGAAATGTACATTTCCGCATGTGGAAATACGAAGAGAATGAGCATCTCGAGTTTCTTTCATGTAGTCGTACTGCTCTGCTTATACCACCAACATTTTTTGTGGTGTTCCCCTCTCATACCCATTTTAAAAACATATGTATGCCTTATCTTATCAGAATTAAAGCTATGACCATTTCCAAAAAAGAGAACTATCTGCTAATTGTTTGTGAATACTCTCAAACTTATTACCAGCTTTTGCGTATGGACCCACTGTGGAACAGCCACACAAGACTGTGAGCTAATTTTGTCATGGGAAAATTCTTCCGCAATTGGAAAACCCTATGTACATGGCCAAAACGCCACCATTCCTGATTACTTGAATGGGATTTTACACTCATAAAAGGTGTATTTGCACCGCAAGATATATTCGGATGCCAGTACATCCGGAACAATAATATCCATCTACAATAATATTGCATTCACTACATCAACCATAGTACTATGTCATAGGGTAGTAGCGCCACATCTACATAGCTAGACATACCTTGCAATGTAGTGGTTAGGTTGTTGTAGTGGACATGATACTATTTTAATGCAATATAACATATGCAACATACTGGTGACATGTTGTACGTTTCACAACGGTAGGGGTATATCTTGATGAATCAAGCATTATTTCATTAGTTATAGTTAGTAAATAGCACAAGTTCTATAATGGCTTCAAATGATGCTAAATATTTCATTGTATGGTTGCAATGCACAATTTAATTTAATAATATATTTTAAACTTGTGATGATAACGGAGTACTCATTAATAATTAGTTATTTAAATATTTATATCCAATAGCTACTCACACGCTCACCATTAGGTAGCCTATTTGGGTTTTTATCCCTTTTTTGCAAATTGTACATTTGATTTTATAATGAATATGATTACATTTTGGTAACATTTGTTTTTTGCTAATACAGTTCATGATCTATGATGTTTTTCCACTCTTCTGGTGGAAACGTATTTAAATCCATAAAAATCCTTCAAAATGACAACTGCAGGAATAGTTAGTTAAATGAATTTCCCAAAATAATCAGGTCCTCTTTATGTACGTGCCTTCAACAAAGGCATGTAATGCAACATAGAAGGCAAATATAAAACGGTGCATTGGAAAAAATACAAAAAAACATAGGGGCATATTACCAAGCCCCTATCGCCACCACAACGTCACTTTTTGTGACGTTGTGGCGGCGATAGGGTCAACGCCCTATTACCAAGGCAGCGTTAAACCACATAACGTGGCTAAAAGCCACATTAAGTGGCTTAACGCTGCCTTGGTAATAGGGCCCCTTTCACACCAAACTTAGCGTGAAAGGGGCGTGCAGTGGGTGTTGCGGTGGGCGTTCCACCGCAACACCCATTCACTTCGACGCTGCCACCTATTATCAAGAGAGGCGATAATAGGTGGCAGGGCCGAACTTAAGACCAGGAAAATCCTGGTCTTAAGGTGGTGAAACGAGGAGAAATGCTTCATTTCTCCTCGTTTTTGTTTTTCCCATGTGTGCTGCCTTGTGCAGCACACATGGAAAAAGCAAAATGCCAAGGTTTGTTTATGTACAGGAAGGTGTCCCTTCCTGTACATAAACAAACCTTTTAAAATGCCATTTTGTAACTTACATGTGTGCTGCATGAAGCAGCATACATGTAAGTTAGAAAATGGCATTTTAGGTTTGTTTATGTACAGGACACCTTCCTGTACATAAACAAACCTCCGTCTCGCAGACACCCTTGCACTCTGGTGCAAGGGTGCCTGCGTTGGCGTTACGTCGTGAGACTTAGCGCAATCGCAGGGGGAAACGCCAGGGGGAAACGCCATATCCTTGGTAAAATGGTGCAGCCTGGCGTTTCCGAAGTGGCGATGAGAGGCGTTAAGCCAAGAAGGCTAACGCCTCTCACCGCCACTTCCTAGATAATATGCCCCATAAACTCTAACCTTAGCTTTCAGGCGAATAGAACGGGATAATGAATCATGAAATTACGCATAATGTTAAGATCAATTTATCATAAACCTCAGGCGGCAACTATATAAGAATACATTGATTAAAGTAAAAAAAAAAAACACAGTACTTACTGAGGAGCGTAATGGCAAACTTGCAGGTCAAAACCAGGACATTTCTGATATGCGCATCCAACACGGGCCGATTTACTCCAGACGACCTTTATATTTAAAGATTGAAAATTATTTTTGAACCAATTATATGCCTCAAATGCAGGTTGTAATATCTTTTACAAACGTTTTTAAATAGAAATATGCATTACATATACTACCACTTTGATTATCAAGGGCAGCATTTTCACAAATTTATGCAAAGAATTTCAGGCTGGCATTCCTGCGTTTTTTCTATCAAATGGATATACAAACCTCAGGTAATTTTCCTTCTAATCGTTTCATCGAGATTTTTTTTACATATCCCAAAATGTAGTTACATTTGCATTATGTTATTTCATGTTTTTTCCAAGAGTTATGTCCACTTTAAGTTAATCTCTCAATTGTCAGATCATAGCACCACATAGTCTTTGGATTTATCGTAGGTGGCACTTTGTTGTGCTCGTCGTATGCTTCAAATTCTACATCAGGACCGGAGGCGAGGATTATGCTGTACTTTCTCCACTTTTTATTACAGCAGCCATATTAACAGATAAGAAAAGACTTAATTTCCCGTAAACACTGGGAAAAGTCAACAGTAAAACAATGTCCAATAAACACAGTCAGGGACCCCCTGAAAGTCCCTCATCCCTGTTTCTACCTCCTCTTTCTTTGCTGCTCCAGCAGCTGAGATAACTGCCTCTGGGCCACCTCTCTATTATTTATTGTATTGCTAATCCTTGTATTTTGGCTATTTCTTGTATTGCGCTGTGTTTTTATTGCAGGCGCGGCCACAGGAACGCTTGTCGTTCCTCCGTGGCCGTTTTTTCCTTAACAGTGCTTGGGGCCTCGCGGTGTGGTCCCCGACCACTAAAGGGCACCATGTGGTGAGCGCGCTCAGCGTGTCTCGTCTCCAGAGCCGGCGCGCTAATTCCCCTGAGGCGATCTGCCAATTTCAGCCTGGTCAACTGGGAGCTCCATATAATTAGACCTTTGTCTCACACACCTGGGGCATCACGCCACTCCTGAGGGTCTGTATGAATCATTAGCACTTAGCGCGATTGAAAGGTTAGTGTAAAAAAAATACTGGGACACCAGCCGAGGCGTAACTGCAACCCCAGGCAACACATGGGAGAGAGCAGTGTCCTGCAAGGGTTTGCCCTGGTATTGGCCCCTTGGGCTACTGAAATTTGGTTGGGAGAGCCCCACCTTTGTAATAATACCCTCTAACTTGCCTGGTGACATCAGAGACCTACAAACCTACTTTGGGTAATACCACAAGTCACTGTCCAGTATGAGCGATATTGAAGAGGCCTATATAGAGGAGAACAGTATGACCTAACTCTTAATTGATGACCATTTATGATAAGTTATGGATGCCTCTATCTTAAAAGTGGCTCAACAATCAGTGGCTCTGTTGGATCAGAAATGATTCCGTGATGCCAGGCACTGCTGTAAACCCCTCATTGGGAGGGAATATAGCCTCGGACTCATGCTCCTGCTACCTTCTGGGGCACCTGACCAGCCTGCCCCGTCCTCCGAACGCAAAAGGGATCCCATCCCCGGCATCAATTTGGACGCTTTCGATAGGTTGAAGTAAGCCTTCCTAGACCAGCCTCTGCCCTTGGCACCAGACCTTCCTGTGCCCGGGCCTTTGGGCTCCAACCCACCAATGTAGCCTTCTTTTCTCACCCACCAAGACCCCTCCAGGGGCTGACTCTCCCTCTGGCCCCAATGCAGACCACGATACAGGGTCCTATCCATGGCGCCTCTCGCCCAGCCAACCTAGCAATAACATGCCCACAGACGACCCCTCAGGAGACCTCTGACATGCTTGACCCTGAACAACTTCTCACCTCCGCTCAGCGAAATGGGTCCCAGCGGATAAAGTCACCATCTATGTCGCGGGGAGGCTGCAGAAGCCACTTGATAAAAAGGTCAGCAACTGCCTTCGGGCGGAGTGCCCTCACCCGTCTCTAGGTGACAAAGTAGCACTGACCTCTGACACAGTTGAGCGCATGACCACCTTTCTGTGAAAGTACATATGCGACTCCAAAAAGGGCATAGATAGATCCTGGTGGGCTTGTCAGGAGAAGCTATTAGATATCTCTGGCCCATTGACCCGTATTCTGGACATAGCGAAAGGCACAAAAGTGTCTGGGACTCTGATCCCTCCAGAGGTGTTGTCAGGGTATGGTAATAGAAGAGGACAGTACCAGAATGCCTCGAAGTTCAGAAACTTCTACCCCAACAGAGGTTACTCCAGACACTGGGGTTCAAGAAGCAGCCACTGAGGCAGTGGCAACCAAGGCTCCGCTCAAGGTGAGTTTTCATCTTTTTCCACAACAAAACCCTGGGGGCAGGTTACAAGCATTTGTTCACAACTGGGTGGCCATAACCTCAGATTCTTGGGTACTCCAGACTGTGCAAGATTTCCGTATAGAGTTCTACGGCTCTCCTACCCAAAGGGAACCTCCTACCCCACTGGTCTTCTCGTTCTCCGGAGCAGAGTTGATAGACGCGGGGGTAGCAGAATTACTCTGCAAAGGTGCGATCATGCAGACATCCCCTCACCCTGCGGGTGTCATCAGAAATCTCCTCCTGGAGGAGAAGAGGGATTGCGGCCAACGACCGTTGATCAGCTTGAAGGAATTCAACAAGTGACTGGTTTACCGCCACTTCAAGATGGAGGGTATCCACCTCCTGGGGGATCTCCTGCACCGAATGACTGGATGGTGAGTCTCGACCTCAAGGACACTTACATAACCACCCTGGTCCTCCTCCCCATCGCCAATAGCGGGGGCATACCTTCAAATTCACCACTTTTTCCTTCAGTCTATCATCCGCCCGAGGAGCTTTACCAAAGTAATGTACCTGGTGGTGGAATTTCTCAGAGCTCGGGGTGTTCGCCTCAAAATCTATTTAGTCAACATTCTCCTGATGGACCAGGGTCCCCGGAATCTTTCTGCACATCTTCAGATGGCAGTCACACAACTGGAGTCTCTAGCTTCAGCATCAATCAACAGAAGTCAGTCTTCCCACTCAGTCTTTGGTGCTCCTGGGCTTCGTGGTAGACTTGCCTCCCTTCAAGAAAGGTGAACAGTGGCACTGACTGGGGCACGTGGCATGGAGAATTCTCCACTGGAGGAAGATGGCCCTTTCTTGAAAAGTCTCTACACATCAATTACCTTAAACTGTTGGCAGGCTCTTTTGAGGTAAGGTGTTGGACCAAAGACTAAGCTAAATAATGTGTCCTTCTCAAAATGGACAGCATAGTGGCGGAGCCCTACATCAACTGTCTAGGGGGTATGTGATCCAAGACCCTCTCAGACCGGGCAAAACTTCTGGGAATACAGCCTCGTGAACCAGATCTCGGTGATGGCAGAACACCTCCCAGGAAAATCCAACCAAGTGGCCAATTGGCACTCCCGCCACCTGAAGGACACAAGCCTCTGGCAGTTGCACCCATCAGTTTTCCAGGCCCTTCAGGACAAATGTGGTTCGTTCTTGGTGGACCTATTTGCATCTTGTCTGGACCACCATCTCTCCAAGTACTTCATTTGGCGATTGGACCCGGGGACAGCAGCCAATAATGCTTTCCTCCAGGAGAAACATGGGTATGCCTTTCCCCCATTCACTATGATAATGCGCCTCTCGGCTCAGGTTCTGAGACAAAAGGTGCTAGCGACCCCAATATGGAGATTGCAAGTCTTGTATCCAGTGATTCTGGAACTTTCCTGCAATTTTCCAAACCCTCTAACCTTTCCGGATCTTCTCCGAGACCCAGAAGGGAATCACCATCTGCCAGTACTGGAAGGGTCTCTACCTCCTATGGCATAAAAGATTACAGGGAAAGCTGGAAAGTCCCAGGACTTTCACGCCAAGCTACATCCCTCATCTCTAAGGCATGGGCTGATGGAACCATCAAGCGATATAGATCGGCTCGATGGCTGGGCTGGTGTCATCAACACCTGGATCCAGTGGGGGAAGACATTGTCCATATTCCGAATTTCTTGCTTCTTTGGCCTCATGGGTCTGGCCTATAGATCCATCAGCATCTTCAGGTCGGTGATATCGGTGGGTCACACACCAGTGGGCGATTAACCGGTAGGGGAGCACCCCCTAGTGAGGAAGCTTCTGCTGGGCGTCCGATTATCCCTTTCCCCAGAGCATACGTATTCCACTCGATGGGACGTCAACAAGGTTCTCAACCTTTTCTTATCTTGGCAGTCCAGCAACTATCTTTCAAGGAAGGAGATTTCAGCCAAGCTGGCCACCCTTTTATGACTTCGTGTCAAAGGGTTTCAGATGTCAGAGTATTGGATATTACGGGTAGAGTATTTACCACAGATGGGTAACTTTCAATATTTCACGTTGTTCAAAATGTTATTCACGTGTTGTTACTTACCCTTCCTTTCCAGATTCCTCAAAGTTGTGTTTAGTGCGGTGCATAAAGAGCTATGAGACAATGACAGCGGATATCTGCCCCCGTGGTCAGAGGCAACTGTTGATTGCACTCAGGAAGACGTACAAGGCGGTCTCCTCGCCTACCATCACTAGATGGGTTTGATGGGCTAGGCAAGAGGCTGGCATTTGGTACTAAAGGCCTGATTACAAGTTTGGCGGTCCGTGGACTGCCATGCCAACGGTGGCGGTCTGACCGCCGTATTACGAGTTTGGATTGCTAGCCCTGCAGGGACCGCAGCTGGACTGCCAGCACACACTGTCAAATGCCGGGACCACAGTCGGGGGAAGGCAGCCTCCACAGGGTGGTACAGAGTAGCAAGCCTGCCATCCATGTTACGAGTTAGCTGTTCCGCGAGCTGACCACGGCGGTCAGACCGCCGCCCAAAGGACTGTGGAAAGGAAGGATGTGGGGTGCATACTCACCCCTGTCCAGTTCTTCCAAGCAGATTTCGCTGTGGTTCCCTTCCTCTAGGTCTCCCCTACACAGGAGTATCTTCACCCTGAGGAGTACGACCCCGTCTGTGGTGAGACACAGGTAGGAGCACATTATACCACATACCCATTGCTGGGAGTGCCCACATATGGGTCGGACTCCGGCAACGGGTAGGTGGTATCTTACCATATGTATCATCCATATGTGTGCATTCGACTCATATGTAGTCGAAATGTACACACAGGCATCGATAGACCGCCGCAGCCACACTGCCGGCCCCACTGACAACTCGTATTGCGGTGGACGGGTGGACTGCCGGCGCGACGGTCACCTAGCGATCGCAGACACGGTGCTTCAGTGGTCAGACTGCGAAACTCATAATAAGGCCCTAAGATATTAGGCACTCATTCTGTTAGAGGAGCCATGGCTTCAAAGGCGTTCTTTCTCGGAGTTCGCCTGGAAGACATACTTAATGCAGCAGACTGGTTTTCAGATTCTACCTTTAAGAGGTTTTACTTTAAACCAGTTCCTGACATTGCATCGCTGGTTGTGGAGAAGCTTTAAACCAGCATAATCCTTGCCTCTGGTCCTGACATAGAATGAAAAATGTTCTATCTATTGTAAAGGAAAGTTTCAATTCTATTAAGGACACGGAGGAGAGGATTAGGCCACCCATTATCCATAAGTTTACGCCCACCCGGGGATTAAACAATTTCCATAAAGGTGGGTATAGTCAAGTATTCAATTTGGTAGCATTTGTTCATATGTGATGTACACATAATGTGATGATGTCAATTCAGGATATTGTATAAACTGCTTCTGAAGTCACAGATTTTCATTTACATATGGTTATTCACTTTCTTCTGGTTCCAATGGGTCTAAACAGGACTGAAGATTATGTTACTCAATTTCTGTTGCAGGAAGAAAGAGGAGGCAGCAACAGGGATGAAGGACTATCAAGGGTCCCTGACTGTGTTGATTGGACATTGTTTTATTGTTGACTTTTTCCCAGGGTTTATGGAAAATGAAGTATTTTGTTATATGTTAACATGGCTGCTGTAATAAAAAGTGGGGAAAGTACAGCATAATCCTTGTCTCCGTGTCCTTAATAGAATTGAAACCTTCCGTTATGATAGCTAGGAAATTTTTCATTCAACTCTCCTTTCGTTGACTGTATGTGTGAATACAATCTTAGGGCCTCATTACAATGGCGGTCGGACCGGCTTCCGCGCTCCTGTCGGTGGCGGTCTGACCACCGCGGTACAGTCAGAAGAAGTCGGTCCGACTGCTGCATTACAATGCATGCAGTTTTCTGACTGGCACAGTCCCTCTGACAATGGTGGCATCAGGAAAGGACCAAAGGAGCCAGTCAGAGAACGGACCGCCTCACAATCCCCCCACCCAATTACAATGCGCCTTTCTGATGAGCCGACCATGGCGGTCCAACCGCTTTTATCTGAGCTGGCAAAAGGGAGGGATAGAAGGCCGAAACCCACCCGTACACCTCCACACATCCTTTACCGCCATGGAGCCCATCGCAAACGTCCTGCCGCTGCTGTACCTGCTCGATGCTGCCCAAAATCGACTCTGTCACGGATGCAACCGCTGGTAAGTCTCACACTTACCTGTGTACAGTCAGTCCACAGCAAAGTGAGGCACCGCCATGGACAAGCAGGGGCGTAGCTTGCTCAGTAAGAGTGGGGAGTGTGAACAACATGTTTCCAAGTAATCATGGTGGGAAATCTTGCCAATACATATTGCATGTGAAGCTGGATTTGAGGGGGCCTGAAAGGACATTAGAAAGAGCGAGCAGTGAGAGTTGCATAGCAGGGCTTGAAGTGATCGGGGGTCTGCTGGTGGTTAGCACCTGCAGGTCAATAAAGCAGATACAGAGACGCGTCCCATCGGACTCTCCATATTTGGCTTCACCCTCCGGGCGCGACAATAAATCAACTCTGCAGCAGAACCACCTTCCACTGCGGCAGATGTAACTGCAAAGGGACTCGCAATACTCCATCCCCAGAGTTGTGAGGTCAGTACTGAAGCATTATCATAATCCTATGCAATGAAGCCAAAGTTGTTATCCTCAATAACTAATGCAACTAAAACCATTGGCAAATCCAACAGTCCTTGCTTCTTGTAGGTGCAATGTACCTTGTTGCATCGGAAACCTTGATATTGTGCAATGACAGAAGGAGGAATAAATTGTGAACCTCTCAGAAGCTGGTGTACTGATGTGTTCAATAACTAGTGTCACAAAACAGCACCTCTTCATGAATGATATAACAATTAACTTCTGTTACACCCTCACATTGCTCATAAGCTAGGTTCTGTTGTGACATCGATCATTCATCAGTATGGATGTCTCAGGAAAACAAAACACACCTCCACTGCTAAACCACTGTAATGGGCCTTCACACATTACCCACTTGAGAAAGGAAAGTCAGGTAAATGAGATTCCCACAAACCAAGGTGTCAAACAATGTAAAGTCTCCCTGCAGATTTGAGTACCCCAAAACAGGGGCACTCATGGCAGGCTAAGGGCCAAGGCCACAGTCCATCTGCCTCACAGTCTCCATGTGCACAGGACCTGTGGCATGAGGTATAGCAGGAACAAACAATATTGTCACAAAGTGGCATGCACATGTGGCTAATGTGCATACTAAATACATGGCAGCAACACTAGTTGTCAGACATCTACTTAAAATATGTGGAAAGAACACATATGAAAATGGTCACATGTGGATCCAAAGTACCAAATAGGTACGGCAATACAATACCCCCATGTGTGGAGAAACAAATACCTACTTTGCACACATTAGACACATATCCACCCAACGCCCCAGGTGCTACTGCAAGCCTAAAGACGTGGAAATTGGCTAAGGCAAGGTGCAATACTTATCATAGCATAAACCACCCAATCCAATGTCTGCCCCAATTGGAACTCATCCCACATATACATCCATTGAACATTGACCCTCTGCAACTCCATAACTTGTGCCAAGGTCTGACTATACTTACCACTGCAAATGGATCAGTTATCATGGTCAAACAAACACAACTGTAGACACACATCACAAATCATCCAATGGCATCAATTAGCATCAGTCGAAATGGCAGGACAAAGGTCTCCAAAACCAAGAAAGTTTTTATTACAGACAATAAATTTCTGTTAAAAGACAAAGGCCAATGGCCAATCCAATGTTCTCATTGTGGTCCAGAACCCTGCTGTGCCACAAAACATGCCTTCTAGAACACTACCAGATAAACCTTCCCAGGAAGGGGCATCTAGTCGCAGGCCAGGCACCTCAATGATGTCACTCAGGTGGGCTGGGTTGGGATTGGGAGGGCTGGTCTCAGGATGGGGAGGGCTGGATTAGTCTAAGAGATTGCTGGGCTCAGGTTGGGAATGCTGTGTCAGACCATTCCAGATGGGTGGATAGCTTTTTTTTGTGTGTTGGTTTTAGAGCATCTGGGGTGGGTTGTCGAAGAAGTCCTTTGGGTTTTAGGAGGGTGTGGGTTGGTTCCAGGACATTGGCCTCTCTTCTTCCTTGTGTTTTGGAAGGAGTAGAAGTGGGAAGGACAGGTAAGGGTGTGAAACCAGACCTGGGTGCAGGAGGCCTGCAGGCAACTGTGACAGGGATGAGGTCAAGGGCAATAAGGCAGACTTCTTGGGGAGACTGGGGAGAACGTGAGACAAGGGTGGGGTATTGGTGGTAGAGGGATGTGAAGTCTGAGGTGTGGCTGTGCGTGCATGTCTGTGTGTCAGATATATGTGTGGTTGTTGAATGTGTCTGGTCTGTTGCAATGTCTGATGTGTATGTGGCTGTTGTGGTGCCTAGATGTGTGATGTGGGTAGTGGCTGTGTCTGGTGGTGTGGTGTCTGGCTGCATGGGTATAATGGCTGCGTGGATGTAGTGGCTGTGTTTGCTGGTGTGGTGTCTGGCTTTATGAGTGTAGTGGCTGTGTCTGCTGGTGTGGTGTCTGACTGTATGTCACTGGATGCAGTGGTGAGGTGTGCAAGTGCCTGGTGAATGGGCGTGTGCCTGTATTTTTCCTCATGTTTCTGTTTGCGTGTCCTGCGTGTGGATGTTGAGGTGGCATGCTTATGTGTGTGTGTGCTTTGGGCAGGTATGGAAGTAGGAATTGTGGATGGGGAAGAGCCAGGAAGTGGGGTGGAAAGCTGGAACTGGTAGAAGGCCGCCGTGAGTGTGGGAGCCCAGAGCCTGAAAAGACCTCTGTAGTGCAGACATGTCAGTGTGAATGCCCTCCAGGTACAAGACTGTCTGTGTTACCTGTGGGCTCTGCACCTGGATGGCATTCAGCACTGCAGGCTGATCCACAGAGATCTGCCTCAAGATGTCAATGGCCCCCACAATCGGGGCAGGGGGTGAGGTGCCTGGTGTGAAGGAGACTCCCCCCTTCTTAGGGAAGCGGGCATGGACAGCTGGATGGGGAACAGCAGGGAGGGTCGAGATGGAAAGGGGGTGGTGGACATGGATGTAGTGGATGCAGATCCAGGGGGGTACACCACCACCAGGGAGTAGCCACTAGAGGTCGACTGTGATGTTGTTGATAATGTGTCGGATGGCTCCTCCAGGGCACTCCCATCACCCTCTGGGCCACTGGTTCCCTCTGTGTCACTGGTGTGATGGAAACCACTCTGGCCAGCTGCTTCCCCAACGGTCTCTGCCCTGTCTCCTCCACTACCCTAGGTTGATGCTGAAAGAATGGTGGAAATAGGTTAATTGCTATTGCGTGAACACACTGGGCAAATAGATCCTAAGACAACACATGTTCAGATCACAACACTTACAAGGATGACTACATTGGCTCAAACATTGGCATGAGCACATGCATGAATGCTACATGACCTGTGCACAGTCACACATAATGGTGTCATAACAACTGTCTGCTCCAACTGTATGTGCGACCTTGTTCCAAATCTAGCCTCATGTGTGTAGCAGGAGGTATAATCAGCCTCTAAACATAGTCCCTTGTGGCATACCATAGTTACGTGATGTCATCATTTGGGATGTCCACATGGAATCTATCACTAACTATCACACAAGGCCCTGCAATCAGCAAATGGTCAGGTATCTCTAACCCACAACATGTAGAACTGCTGGGCACCTGCCACAGCTAAGTTTCAGCAATATGTGACTACCAAAAATGAGGTGACATGGAAGTGCCCACGCCACACTATTCACACTTCCCAAGTGACACTTTCACATCTGTCCACTGCCAGATGATACAGTTGAAAGATGCACATGAGTGGCTTAGCTAGGTGTCACATGTAGTACAGAAGAGTAGAATGGAGACAACGTGGCTCCGAGTGATGTGAGATTTCAGCACAAAGAACCATCATACATGAGTCTGACTAGGAGCATCCCCAGTCTATAATGTCCCATGTGAGCACACCTTTTAAACCATGCAAACGTGAATGCCTTTAGAACACAGGAAGTACATGAGGATTAGGAAATATCCAGTCCAGAAAGAGGTCTCACTTGTGTTCAAAAGGGAAGGGATTTCACTCTTCCTTCCTTGTCCCGATAGCACTAATCCCAATGTTGTACTGAGTGCGGACACAGACATATGGCCCCAACATGTCAGCATGTCTCTCCCTGATGCATGTCACCAGCCTGTGTATGAGCCTCCACAAATGCACATGCATCACACCTCACTGAATACACCCATCTCAATGGCGTGCAAACTCACATTGCCAGATAGTACTGGAAGTCTTCCAACCATGTGTGTCATTGCCACAACATTTTGACCTGACTAATCACATCCATCAATGTCATTGGGTATGTGTTACTCACCCACCCATGTCTACACACCCATGTATGTGGTTAAACTTACTCTGTATACCCATCACGGAAAACCTATTCTCATGTACACATTGGCCAACACATACCCAAATGATGGATTCAGAATGAAAACCTTATAGACCCTCTGATCATGTATGGAGCAGTTCTACATATGACAGTACATCACCTAAAGGTACACACTCCAGCATGTAGACATCAATACAGGTGACACCAGTGGTGTTAGCCACATCAGAATACTGTAGATTCCACACTTACAAAGGAAAAAGGATCACTGATACATCGAATCCTATAACATCGAACTACAAAAATATCGGGTCAACAATATCGCATACAAAAATATCGACACACAATACACAAACAAGAAATAACATAAACATCGATAAAAAAATATCGTTTAAAAAAACCTTTATGACAAAAATATCAACAAAAATAAAGAACACAAAAAATATCAATAACATTAAAATAAAATGAAACATCAAAAACATCGTTATAAACAATATCGACAACACAAACATCGATAAAATACATATAAACTATATTGAAAATAACATTTAAACATTAAAATATACTATTTATAATTATATAATAAAATAACATATACCAAATTACAAAATTAATAACATTAAATAAAACAAATACACTAAAAATCCAAACACAAATAAATAAACAATACAACATTAAAATATATATCACAACTACAGAAAATAAACAAACATAAATATATATCATATACAAAAAAATATCACATTTATCTACATATACATTTAAATAACAACAATAAACAAAATAAAAACAAACATTAAATAAACATAATAAATATTAAACAAATTAAAAGTTAACAGCTAAAAAATTCAAAGAAGTTATCTAGACCAATAAATTTAAACTAAACCAACACAAACCAATAGAAAACCCTAACTAATTAAATAAACACTATAAAAACAATTAATTAATTAACACAAAATTTACTGTATAACAGACAAACACGGAGGAAGTGCGGACCTTTGCGAGTGAGAACACAGAACTAAAAACAACTACACAAACAACTATTCCAAAAATCCCTCAATAAAGGTAAGAACAAAACTTTATAACTAAATAAATAAAATTTGCTTTTTTTTTTTTAAAATGAATTGAAACTATAACATGTTTTCCTTTACATATCATAGATCAAACTTCACTAAAAAACCACCTAGAAAATTCAACACAGAGATTTACTTACACAACAACAATAAAATCAACATTATAAAAATATATCACAAAGCAAGTATATGACTTAACCAACAAATAAAGTAAAGTATTAAAAAGTAATTAATGTAATAAAAATGCAAAACATCGCTAACAAATACTTTTCTCTTAACAGCTTCTACAAAAGTCAACAAAACCACAACATCAGCAAAAGACACTTCATCAACTAAAAAGAGTAAGTATATATTTTTTTACAAATAAATAAAAATAGAGACTAAGGGAGTCATTACGATGGCGGACGGAAAAGCCCTCCGACCGGCGTGGTTCTGGAAAAAAAACACCTGCATGTTCCGCAGCAAAAACGGCGGTGATATTAGGATGAAGTGCTTGCAAACTCCGACCGCGGCAGTCGGATTTCACCATATTCTGTCCGCCACGTCCGGAAAACCAGAAAATCTGACCGCGGCAGATGGAAATGCTGCTGAAAGCACAAAAAAGGCCGATCCTCACACGGAATGACTGCAAGTGAAATTATGATAAGATGGCGGAGCAGGCGGAACAATCATTGCTTTCTGACCGCTGCGGTCGCGTGAAAAGATGAATGGCGGTCGAATGCAACTACGCAACAAGGCCTCCAAATGTGCATGTTCTTTCTGCTGCCCTCAAACACATCTGACACACCCCAATGATACACCCCCAAGGTATTGAAAACCAATGAAATCCCAGGTCAACATGGAGAACACACCTGACAGGCATACCTCATTTTGACACACCCACATAGCTGAGTATAAAACCAACCCCTTCCCTGACCAGCATCCTTTGCACAACTCCAGCAGTGAAGGACCATACACCACAGCTGAAAGGAGAGGCAAATCATCACACATCACACCACCAAAACCACCCACACCAACACACACCTCACACATCTCCACCACCACCTTCCTACCTGCACTTGTCACTTATTTGCACATCACACACCATGGCACAGAAAAAAATGCCCAAATTCACAGACAATGAGTTGTTAGTGATGGTAGACAAGATAATTAGAGTAGAACCACATTTCTTTGAAAGCAAAGTCCAACAGACCCCACTAGTCAGAAAAAATCAAATGTGGGAAAGGATAGTCAACAAAGTCAATGCAGTAGGGACCGCCCTGCGCACACAGCGTGACATCAAGAAGAGGTGGCATGACCTAAAGACCAGGGTGAAATACTGTGCCAACAGGAACCATGAGGCGGCTCAGAGGACTGGCGGTGGCCTTCCCATTCCACCACTAACATTCACTGAATGGGAGGAGAAGGTGCTTGCCATAATGCATCCAGAGAGTCTCACAGGGATAGCTGGGGGAGTGGAGGCTGGTAAGTACCAACAAATGTATCCCATCACACTGCCATGTACTGTCTTGCTCAACTATAAAGTTATACTTTCTAGACCTAAAGGCACTTATGTACAACACACTCTTCCCAACACATGTATCACATATCTACCATTCCTTTCCACTGATTCACCTCAAAGGTAGGTAGTAATATTTCCATGGGGGTATGTGTACAGGTAGCCAGCACTACAACTCCCACCAGGCACCCTTGTCACACAGTTGAGCAGGATGGAACACTCCCCCACCCCAGAAGCCATGTGTAACCTATTACCTTCCCCTGCTCCACTTCACAGGGAGGTAGCCTTCTCAACAGGGAGGGGGGTGTATGGACAGGCAGCCAGCACTACAACTCCCACCAGGCACCCTTGACTCACAGCTTAGCAGGATGGAACACTCTCCCCCAGAAACATGTGGCAGCCATTTCATTGCTCTCCTTCACCTTACAGGTAGGTAGCCTTCACATGCTCACTTGCATCTCCCCTGAGCAGGATGGAACACTCCCCCCACCCAGAACCATGTGGCAGCCATTTCCTTGCTCTCTTTCACCTTACAGGTAGGTAGGCTTCTCAACAGGGAGGGGGGTGTGGCTAGTCAGCCAGCACTCCAACGTCCATCAGGCACTCCTGTCTCACAGCTGAGCAGGATGGAACACTCACCACCCCAGAACCATGTGGCAGCCATTTCGTTGCTCTCCTTCACCTTACAGGTAGGTAGCCTTCTATTGCTCACTTGCATCACCCCTGAGCAGGATGGGACACACCCCCACCCAGAACCATGTGGCACCCATTTCATTGCTCTCCTTCACCCTATATGTAGGTAGCCTTCTCAACAGGGAGGGAGGTGTGTGGATAGTCAGCCAGCACTCCAACTACCATCAGGCACTCCCATCTCACAGCTGAGCAGGATGGAACACTCGCCACCCCCAGAACCATGTGGCAGCCATTTCATTGCTCTACTTCACCTTACTGGTAAGTAGCTTTCTAATGCTCACTTACATCACCCCTGAGCAGGATGGCATTCTCCCCCCACCCAGAACCATGTGGAAGCCATTTCATTGCTCTCCTTCACCTTACAGGTAGGTAGCCTTCTCAACAGGGAGGGGGGTATGTGGATAGTCAGCCAGCACTCCAACTACCATCAGGCACTCCTGTCTCACAGCTGAGCAGGATGGAACATTCGCCACCCCCAGAACCATGTGGCAGCCATTTCATTGCTCTCCTTCACCTTACTGGTAAGTAGCTTTCTAATGCTCACTTACATCACCCCTGAGCAGGATGGCATTCTCCCCCCACCCAGAACCATGTGGAAGCCATTTCATTGCTCTACTTCACCTTACAGGTAGGTAGGTAGACTTCTCATGCTCACTTGCATCACCCCTGAGCAGGATGGAACACTCCCCCACCCAGAACCATGTGGCAGCCATTTCATTGCTCTCCTTCACCTTACAGGGAGGGGGGGTATGTGGATAGTCAGCCAGCACTCCAACTATTATCAGGCACTCCTGTCTCACTGCTGAGCAGGATGGAACACTCACCACCCCCAGAATCACGTGGCAGCCATTTCATTGCTCTCCTTCACCTTACAGGTAGGTAGGTAGACTTCTCATGCTCACTTGCATCACCCCTGAGCAGGATGGACTATCCCCCCACCCACAACCATGTGGCAGCCATCTTCCTCCTCTGTGCCACCTAACAGGTAGGTAGGCAGCGCCTGCACCCTGTCATCCTTCTCAAAATGCATGGAGACATATGACCAACACATCCCTCACTTGTTAGCCAACTCTGTACAGATCAAAATGTCACATCCAGTGCGCACACAGCTAAGCACATTTAAATGTCACATAAATTACACTTTGAATCACAAAGCCCCGTGCTAAATAAATTCAGGGCCTAATCATGCAAAGCACACAATGCAACGTGTAAGTCCCATTTCTTCAAAGCATGAAGGCTCATATGAACACAACACATGCATAGTCAATCTGTCAAACAAACAAAACCACATGTTTTAAATAAATTTTAACTAATGAAATCATGAAGATTTGGCCTAGCTGAAACAGATTCTCAGAAAAGTCGACAATATCCAAGCATAAAACAAAGTGTATGTGCACAAAGTTGGTAGATGATGACATGTCCTTGTAAACACACTATCTGTACATGTCAAATTGTTGTTATTTACATGTCACAATAATAACAAGTAATGTATGTACCTCTACATCATGTCATGATGTTGATAACCTTCTACCAATACCAAGTTATTGCAATGTAAAATGTTTGGCCTATCAATGAAACATCCAAAACTGTGTCACCAAGGTTGTGGAGTGAACTTAACTGACAATCTAACCTCTGTTCAACAGGAGATCCACAAGCAACAGCTGGTGAAAACACCACCAACCAACATGTTTCTCTACGTTTCTCGGATGAGGAGCAACAACCTGGCCCCTCAGGACTGCCAGGGCATACTCCGTCTCAGGGCCTCATTGTCCCCACCACCACCACAACTATCAACACACCAGCAACAACAACGCTGACCCCTGCTACAACGACCTGTGCTGCAGCCACCTCCACCATCACCACCGCTGCCTGCAACACTGTCCCAGGCTCAGTGGTTACCATCACCACCACACAAGCCAAGGATGCCGGGGACAGTGTGCATGTGCGTAGACAGCCAATGCCACAAGTCCATGTCAGCAGGGCAGGTAGGAGGGCCACAGGGTTACAATCACATGGGGACACTGAGACAGAAGCCCTGGCCACCGTTGAAGAGTCCTTGGTGCATACCAACAGAACCAGGGACAGATGGGCCAGGTTGTAGAAGAGCTGCGTGAGCTCCACCTGCTGCAGAGGTCCATGGACACACGAATGGGACAACTTGTGGATCTCATGGGCCAGCTTGTGGGTGTTCTGAGGGACATACATGCTGCTCAAATGATGGCACCCCCCCCTCCAGTGGCCAGCTTGTTGATGCTCCCACCACCTCAGCTGCGGCCACAGAGAGGGGTGAGCTGCAAGACACCCCTGAGCCTGCAGCAAAGGCCCCCCTGCTAAACGCAAGAGGGGACGTCCGAGAAACACCACGGGAGGATCACATGGCAACCAAAGTCAAGTCGCTGAACCAGCCATGATGGCACCTGTGTTGCACTGAACATTGACTTTGTTGATTATCCAATCCCACATTACTATGTTGATGGCAGGAGTTTGTTGGACTGTGTAATTCCATTATTGTGGTGACTACTCTATTTGTCTCTGTTACCATCACTGACAACTCATACACTCACTATGCACAAATTACTTTACATTCACTTTAAATTTAACACAATCTAATAGAAAATAAACACTATTTACACACCTATTCCTTTGTGTCAGTTCCATGTTTATCACAGTATGTACAATGTCAACTCTGATTCCAATGTACCACAAGCTCAGATTGTGACAAGACATTGATGGGGCGGAGGAACCTAGAAAGACACAAGAGGATGACATTGACTTGTTATATGATGGCATTACAGCAACAACACACCACTAGTCAACTCCGTACAAGATTCAACCCACATAACACTGACCAACACATCAACATTGACATGAGGTAAGTGGAAACAAATACACTGTGCCACACACATTAGCCCTTAGCAGTGAGCCAACAACAGCCAGCATCCAAACACATCATCCATGCTTCACCACTAACAGCAAAGCAAACAGACATTGTCATACTTGCTCAATGGTAACTTACACTCAAGGGAAGTAGTTGGCGGTGAGCTGTTGAAGCAGGTCAACACCTTCCTCTTCTCCGCTATCATCATCACTGGGCATGTGTGGATTTGCAGCGGATGCATCAGCTGCTCATCATCGTACAGAATCAGGGGGATCTCTTTGCGCAAGGCCAGGTTGTGGAGCATGCAGCATGCGACTATGATCGGACACACCTTTTGGGGAGAGTAGAGTAGTGCACCACCACTCTTGTCCAGACACCAGAACATAGCCTTCAGAAGTCCAAAAGCACGCTCCACTACATGACGTGTCCTCCCATGGGCATCATTGAAGCGTACTTCCCCCAGTGTCCTTGGAATCCTCAGTGGGCTCAGCAACCAAGGCCGGTTGGGATTCGCAGAGTCACCTAGTTGTGAGAAACACAGACCAAGTTTGTAATAGAAATAGTTGAGGAGAACAGCATGTCACACATACAGCACACTACTTGACACAGCTCACTCACCAACATGCCACGCATGCTCCGGGTGCAGATTTTCCATCAATTATGGGATGATGCTGTTACGCAGTATGTAGGAGTCATGTGCAGAACCCAGAAATTTGGCACATACATGGGAGATAATCATATCCGCTTGGCATACCACTTGCACCTTAGTTGAATGGTAATGCTTCCTGTTATGGAAGAGGTGCTCACATGCCTGTGGTAGAACTAGGCCAACGTGTGTGCAGTCAATGGCTCCAACAACATTAGGTATGTGACCAAGGTCATAAAATTCCCCCTTCACGTCTGCCAATTCATGTCTCCTTGAAAAGTGAATGTAGCTGTCCTTGTAGGTCAACAATGCAGACAGGACATCACGCAACACCATGCTGAACATAGGTTGAGACATCCCACCTGCGATGGCCACCATGTACTGAAACGAACCAGTGGCAAAGAAATGCAGGACACCCATCACCTTTACTGTTGGTGTCAAAGCTGTCGGATATGTTCTGTGAGGCCTCAAATGGGGCTCCAACTGAGCACATAGCTCTTGAAGGGTAAGGCGATTCAGACGGAATTTCTTAATGATGTCGGTATCCTCCATTGTCTCCAGGTCTTGGAAATGCCGATACACAGGTGGTCGTCTCCTACGTATTCTGGCAGGGTACACATGTAAAAATGAGTCAGAGAGGAGATGTGGGTAACATCTTACATAATAACTAACACAACCACAACATTGACAGGACTGTAAAAACAGCTTAATGCACAATTGACAAGCATAGACACCTTGATCTCCTGTAGTCATTCATGTAGCCAGGATGTACATACTAACTACTGTAAACTCAAAATCAGACTCTGCGAATGGTATATGGTACACTGCTACATCATGTGTCCCCAGCCCTGTGTGTACCCGACACAACACATGTGGCTAGCAGCATCAATGCTGACTTGTATGTAGCTGCTGTCACTGCACAACCTTCAAACTTTAGTCACACTAAGCACAACATCATTACAAAATGAGCACAGTGAGTGTAAGCTGGACAACTATCAACATAAATACACAACTGTATACAGTGATATATGCACATTATGTGGTTAGTCCATCATGACTATGGGATGAGTTGGCATTTCACACATTGTCATGTTCACAAAAATGATAAGCAATTCAACATGAATTCTGTATACATGCCCACAGGGATGAAATTTTACATGTGAGTAAGGACATACCAATGCATTTAATCACATGTACTGACATGACATGTGTGGGCATACTTAAGTTAAATGTCACACTCTCAATTCACATTACAACAAGCTGAAATTATTTTTGTTAAATGTATAGTGATCAGTGATGCAATTTGCAAAGCGATAATGCTATTGCACAATGTGTTGACAGGTGCGGTAGGCATGCTCCGCCACTGCGGTCACAGGCATTGGCCCCAATTGAATGATGCATGGGTGCGGTAGAGACCACCTGACCCCCGCGGTGTGACAACGCCTATGCGAATGTCATTGCAGCCAATGGGGACCGCCATCGCGGTGGTGCATTTCAGTTTTGAAACTCGCGGTAGGCGTGCTCCGCCACTGCGGGCACAGGCATTGGCCACAATTGAATATTGCAGGATTGCGGTAGAAACCACCTGGCCCCCGCGGTGTGACACCGCCTATGCGAATGTCATTGCAGCCAATGGGGACCGCCATCACGGTAGTGCATTTCAGTTTTGAAACTCGCTGTAGGCGTGCTCCGCCACTGCGGGCACAGGCATTGGCCACAATTGAATGATGCAGGATTGCGGTAGAGACCACCTGACCTCGTCGGTGTGACACCGCCTATTGAAATGTCATTGCAGCCAATGGGGACCGCCATCGCGGTAGTGCATTTTAGTTTTGAAACTCACGGTAGTTGTGCACCGCCACTGCAGGCACAGGCATTGGCCGCAATTGAAGGATGCAAACCAGGCGGACCAATTGCATCAGCAGAGTACCACTGGAACAACTTTAGGGGCATATAAATGTCTGTGAGATTGTCACACCTGTCACTTGCATTCAGACACTGCTGCCTGCCATTCATCACCACCAACTGCTACCGTACCTAATCTCTGGACCCAGTCATGGCTCATACTGAGAACATCAGGGCCCATCCCTTCACTACAGAGGAGCTGGAGGTCCTGGTGGACGAGGTCCTTGGCCAGTACGGGTGGCTATATGGTGCTCCAGAGGTACTGGTAAGTGTATGAGCAAAAGTTTGAAAGTGCTCAGAATGCTCATGTTATGTCACTATACACTAGTATGTGCCTGTGAATGCAAGCTAATGTTAATGCATTCAGATTTTGGAAACATCATGGTCCATTCATGACCTAGAACTTTTTGCACTTGAGTATGTGGGGAGGATGGCAACATAGACACTGGTGCAGCTCAATTGAAGCTAAACATCACACATATAGTTCTGAGACGGGGTCCTGTAAATGTGTGATACACTGCCTAGCCTAATGACTTCACGTCAATGGGGTGTATAGCCTTATTCCCCCAGATCCCTGACTGCATGCAATGATGAAAAGGACATACCGTGTGTTATCAGTTGTCCAGTTTCACTGCTGATTTGAGGAACTCTCACTCTGAACACACATTCCCTGTGCCATGTCATGTCATAGTTCAATAAGGGTGCATATGATCATTTGTGAGAATGAAAATGTAGAATGGCCGGAGGGTACTGATTAATGTGTGTACTGCTTTGATAGATACCCTATGGAGATGTGGCAATTATGCACAAGAGTACAAGGCCTGGATCTATCACTATGGGCGGAAAATCACCTCTGACACATGCTAAATCTACAGTGGACATGTCATCCATCTTTTGATTCCATCATGTGTAGAGTCTCGCATGTGTATGCACTGTTTCACCATTCTCATTGCACATGCATGTGATTCTTGTGCTGGACCACGCTTTTTGTCAGTGAAAAGCCCTCAGGCCTGGCAAGTAAATGCACAATGTTTCAAGGCACCATCACTAAAATGACTTATGTGTTGTCCATTCATCCTATTTTTGAAGCATATATTATAGGCCTGAGAAGTACACAAGACAGGCCTACACCTTGTGACAAGAGTGTGAGAATGTAAGATCAGGTACCTAATTGTGACCTCCCTTACACGTGTAGCTCTGCAATGGTCAAGGACATTAAGGGGTGTGTAATGTAAGGCACAGTGAGTCTGACCACTACACATAAATTATAGTGTATAGTATGTCATGCTCACTCACATAGTGCATCACAGATGAGGCACAGTTTCACATTGATTTCAGTGCTGGCACTCTGTATGTGTATGGGATGGGCATGTAGTGTGTCCATCATCATAGATGTATCCATTGCAATGATATGGCTTGATCTAAGTGTACCATGTGACATTGTCTATGGCCTCTGCTCTCCATTGATGTATCTGTGTGCTATGTGTTTACATGCTCATGTACTGTCACACATTGGTACACAACACGGTATTACAAATATTTCTCTTGTCTCCCATGCCTGCAGCTCAAGGTCCATCAGCGTAAGGCCATTTGGAGGGCCATTGCCCGCAAGGTGCGGTCCCTGGGGGTCTCAAACCGACTTCATACACACTGCCACAAGAGATGGGATGACATCTGCCGCCTCAGCAAAATCATTGCAGAAAGGACGCTGGGGCTGGTCCCTCGAAGTGGCAGGTTGGCACGCAGGAGCATGACCCCACTATTGGCCTGCATCCTGGCAGTCACACAGCCAGAGCTGGATGGACGATTGAGGGCCCAACAGCAGCAAGTTGGGGGTGAGTATTGTGCTAAGTGTGACTTTGCACATGAGTGACTGCATGAATCCCAGCCCAGAACAAGGCTGGACCTCTGTGATGTCTCTAGTGTGATGCAATGGCTTCTAAGTAGCCTCAGTGTCGAGTGCAGAGGTTCTGCATGTGTACAACATTTTGATTCTCATGTGGGAAATACATGAACGATGTCATAGCAAGTCATCTTGACCTGTTTTCATCTACAATTTTGTGTATGTTGTCTGAAATGAGACCTTCCTACACTTGAAAATTTGTTGTGTGAAGTGTGTAGCCGAGTACACTTGTCAGGCTTGTGTGTGCTGTGTGGCTACCACAATAGTGTGCTCATGTGATGATCTGTAAGAGGCTAGAGACATGCACAAATGTGGACTCAGGGAGCAGTGAGTTGGTAGAGGTTACACCTGTCCCATGGGTTGTGTTTTTCAGAATGCTACATATGACAGCATCACTGAAATACATATTGGCCTAATGTCAGCAGCATGGCATCACATGATGTGACTCCCTGCCACAGTGACAGCAAGTGCACACTGGTGCTGATGGGGTAGATGGTGATGATTGCAGTGATGCATTGGCTGATTTACATTTGCCAATTGTGCACATGGCAACATGACTGGGAAGGATTAGACTATGGAATTTAAAAGAAATGTAGATGAACCTGGCTTTTGTGAGATTGGATGTGATCAGTGGGTATGGCAAATTGTGATGTGACTGAGGTGTTGGACTGTAATTTTATAGATCAAAAGAAGCAGATGTTACTCAGTGTCAGTCCTCAGTATGTGTGCATTGTGGAGGGGTGTCCATATGCATCAGTGCATGGTGAAGTTGTGGCTACTGCTTTTAACCTGTGAGTGAATTTTTGGCACATTGATGTGTAATGAATTTCATCATTCAGCACAAACGTAGGGATGTCGTATGCCAGACCCTAGGTATTGTCACACATTAGCTCTCCTGATGGAGGCCACTCACAACTTAATCTACAGAAGGCACTCTCATGCCTTGGATCAATGACGGCCTGTCAGGCAATTGTAAAGATGTTGGTATGTGACATGTCACAACACATAAAGGACTTGCATTACATTGCCCTTATCATGCTATTGTGCATTGTCTATATGGCTACATTGGTACATGGGGCTTATTTGCACTTCATCACCAAAACATATGTATCTATGTGACATATGCAGCAGTGTGAGTCTCAGAGACATCAACTGGCAGTGAACAGCACTGAGCATCATGTTAGTGTGCATTTTGAGATGTGTGCTGAGCACTTCATATACATTGATACATCTACAAAGTTGACACCAATGTACAACTGTAGTTGTGCTTCAGTGCCCAACATAGTGGATTTAAGGAGGTAATCTAACTTGACATTGGATAGGTTTAACTTTGTATATGTGTGGTTCAGTGAGCTCATACTTCAAGTGTGAGTAACACAACATATTTGGATGTGTAGCTCTCTCACCTGCAGGCATGTAGGTGTGCCTACATACGATTGTATGTGATGTTGAAATGTACATACATGCACAGCATGTTGGCTGTGTCAAAGCTACATGGAGCATGACTATCAACTGAGCATGTTTCCATGCATCAGCTGATGATTGCATAAATTTGGAATATGCTGACAGTACATGGAGTAGTTAAAGTGGCAGTTTCAGTCCAAGGATTTCTGTTTGTATTGCATATAATGTTTGTGAGTATGCCACTTTACTATGTCTCTGTCTCTTGCAGCATCTACCGAGGGCAGGGAAGGAGAGGGGCCCGACACCGTTGGGGAAGCTACTGGCACAACTGGTCCACAGGAGCACAGCGACACTGAGGGGACCAGCGCCTCGGAGGGGAACAGGAGTACCCTGGAGGATTCACGTCTGGAAACACCAACCTCCACATCTTCCAACTCCAGCGGTGACTCCTCGGTGTTGGCGGGCACAAGAAGTTCAAGATCTGCATCTTCGTCCGCCATACCCCGTCCTGTGTCCACCCTCCCTGATGCTCCCCAAAGTGCAATCCGTGCCCGCACCCCTAAGAAGGGTAGTCTCCTTCCCCCCAGGCACCGCTGCCCCTGCCCCTGTCTCCCCTCCTGCCCTCAGTGTGGAGGCCATCGACATTTTGTGGCAGCTGTGTGTGGGTCAGACTTCGCTCCTGAATGCCCTCCAGGATCATGGCAACAAGTTGTCAAAATGTTGTTGCGTTCATGGAGGGCATTCATTCGGACCTGGGTGGCCTACACAGAACTGTCCAGTCTTTGTCCTCCACAGTGACGGCAGCCATTCAGCAGTCCCAAGCTCCCCAGTCCAGCTCCCGTCCATTCTGCAACCCCACTCCCAGTGCCCCCACCTGACCAGAGTACACACACACCAGAGCACTCAGGCACCCAGTCATTCACATGCAGCACACAACAACAGCACTCCAAGCGAAACAGACACCATACACCGTCACCACAGCACACAAAGAGCACACATGACCGCACCACAAAAACCCCATCACAGGACACTCAGAGGCATAAGGCCAAAAAACATGCATCCACATTTCATTCCTCAGATTCCTCACCCTCCAAGAGCACTCCCATCCCCACACCTGATCCCAAAGCCACACAAACACTTGCCCTGTCTGCCATGAACCTGGTGCCCGCCACAAATGCCCCCAAACACTTTCAGAAGGCTGTTTCACCCAAAACTTTGACTCCCACCCATACCCCTGTGAAGCGTGGACAAGAGAGCAAAGTGGGGAGTGCACCTCCACAACAGGGGAGGCAGGGGAAAGGGCAACCCCCGCCCCAGCGTACCACCAGGACCAGAAAATCCCCACGGGAAGATACACCACCACCTGCTACACTTTCGGGGAAGAGGGAGGCTGTTGGGGCCACCTCACGCCTCACTTGTGGCAAGACACTTGGGGGATATCGGATCCCAAAACAATTGAGACCTAGCCCTCCTCATTCACCATCAGCCACTGAGCCTCCACACAGCATGTCTCCACCTCCCTGTGCAACCACTCCACCCGATCCAACTAGCTCTCAAGCTCCCACATCCACGGATCCCTTTACCTCAGCCAGTTCTCTCTCTCCCAGGTCCACTCCTCCGACTAGCCGAGACAATCAGCCCCCTCCCAGTTCAACTTACACACAATTTTGAAGCCAAGTCCCCCTTCCCAACCCATTCCTCCCTGAGCGGTGCCTGGACTGCCCATTTGAGGCCCCTATCCTGTGGTGATTCCCATGGCAGTGGACTGTGTTACATGTTTGTTGCGCAAGTTTTCATGCACACATGTGTGGACTTGAAATTTGGACTGGCCGATGGCCTTAATGTTTTGCACTTTTGATGCTGATACAGAGTTTATGTAATAAAAATGTTATTTATGTTCTGAGCTTTGTCACTGCCCTTGCTAATGATGTAGTGCAATGTATGTGTATATGTTCATCTGGTACATGCTCTGTATGCCACACTCACATTGGCATCTGCTTGATTTTCTTTTTCAGAGGTTGCCAGAGGTTACAGCAACTTTTGTGATTCTTGACTCAGAGGCTTGAGGGTGCAATGATGCTTGTCTGTGATGGTCTACTCTTGTCCTAATCATTCTATTGTTGGGTCTCTAGTTTTGAACACGTCATATTTGGCTGCTGTACCACAACAGCAGAGAATTCTATTCACATGATAGCTTGAGAGGTGGACAGGGCCCATCATATCTGTGGAATCTATCTTGATGTGTACACAGCAGTGTAGATGTGTAGTCATCATGTGTAGGTCTGGCTTCATAGTCACATGGGTACATTTGAATGTGTGCACTTGAGTACTCATACAGTGTGATTGTCCTGTCATTCGCTGAAGTATTGATGTGTATGTGCCCCTGAGCATTACTCTTACACACATGTATGATCCAGTTGCCTGTTTGTTTACATGATTAGACACCTGCTGTAGTTTGTGGGCACATGTATGAGTTGGTTCTTGAGCAATGTGCAGTGTGTCGGTGTGACCTTGCAGTCCTAGTGTACACCTACTTGTTGTCCACATCATTTGTGAGTATGCAGAGTGTGTCACTGCAATGTCTGTGTTGTGAGTTTTGTGATCAGCCATGGCTCTTGCTTACTTTTGTGCTCACTGTGCTGACTGGCTCAGGCAAACAAACATTATAAGTGACTTTTCACATACATTGATGTCAATTTACACTTTATTTAGTCTACTATGTGGTATTCAGAGTCATACCAGCCCCAAGAAGAGCTTTTGATGCCTACACATTGTGAGTTACTCTATGTGTTTTTGCTCTGTACACTCCTCACCTGTAGTATAATAATGTATACACCACTTCAGTCTAATATGGTCCACTCCATGCCTTGCCAGTGTTTGACCCTCCCCACCACTCCATAGTGTGACACTATACTGTGGGAGGATGATCTGTGTCCAGAACCATTGCGCCCCTCAGCACTGTTACACAATTTGTTATGTGCTATTTTATTGTACTTGATTGCAGTCATGGTTGCTCATGTACAGTACAGATGAGTTTCCAGCACATTCCTCTAGTCAGGTTCCATGCATATGTGTTAGCCTCACTTGTGCAGCATTAGGTGATAGCTAAAGTGTGTATCTGTTTCCTGAGGTACTGCTACCCATCCTGAGTGTGAAGTGATCTGTGTGATGTGATGATTGTGATGTTAAAGTTCATGGTGGTGAAATCATTTATGTGTGATACTGATTTTAGTGGTGTTCACACACTGCTTACTGTGCATGCACTGCTGTCAGTGGATGTTGCATTGTCCTTGCCAGGTGTGAGTCCCCCTGATGTCCAGCTGAGATTGCTATGTGATGTGTTTGGATGTGCATATGTTATGAATTTGAGGGATGCAGTCTTTGTCCTGTGTTGGCTCTTACAACTGACAGGTCCATGTATGTGTAATGTCTTTTTTGGCATGGCATTATGTGTGAGGGGTTTGTGTATTTGAATGCATTCAGATGTGTGTTGAATTTGTACTGTGCATTTCTTGTGTGCATGTCACATGCCACAATGTGGAGTCTTGTTTATTAGCTTGTTTTGTGTGCACAATTGTGCTATGTCCTCCTATAATTGAACAGTCACTTGTCAGGATTGTGCATGTGAATGCTTGTGCTACACATTGACACCATGCTCACTTTGTAACTGGTGGAGTGTCTATGTCTGTCTTTTCAGATTTGCCTGGTTGCACACAGTTTGGGTTTATAATTTACATTTGTTCAGGTATTTTTGGATTAGTTTTGATGATGCTGTCTGTGCAGTTGGCCAGAGGAGAAATGTTATCTATTCCAGGGTTGTCTAGGATCACATTGCCTATCCACTCTTTGGCTGCACATGGTCAAGCTTGTTGGACTTGTTTTGTTGTGGTTTGTGATACATGTGTTTGGCAATTGGTTTGAGTTCAGCATTGGTTCAGACATCCCTGAGTGGAACTCAGACATTTGTAGATACACACTAGGGTGTAGCATTGGTTATCAGGGAACTCATAGAACCTTATTTTCACCTTTATCAGGGCTTCTCCCAGGTGTTGAGCAGTGAAGGTGGGAGATGGGTAGATGAGGGGTATGTGTGAAGGTCACAGTTAGTTTGACAGTCAGGGAATGTCACTGTGAGCCATGAATTTTGTGCTGGTGACATACACGTCAAGAGAGTTGACACAGATGAGGGGCTGGTCACTGTATGGCTTATGACAGTTCATCTCATTCTGGGCCAATGCTTTATATGCATTGCTGTATCACAGGGATACTGCACAGATGCTACTTTCATACAATTTTAATCTCTGTGCCACGTATGTATTGTTTGATGTCCTAAGTGTAGTGTCATATGTGGTACCTCTTAAATGTCATGTAAAAATGGTACCTGTCATTTCTACATGGTTTTCCCAGCACTGTGCACTCCACTTTAGGATAGTTTACTTGTTTTGATACAGCTGCTGATTTATGGTATGTGTATGAGGCAGAGTTTAAGTGTGTGAGCTGTATCAAGGACTTAATATGCAGTGTGAACATTTCCAAGGTTGTTAATCTGCCCAGTGACTCTTCATTTCTTCAATTACTCACTTTAATTCACATGAGTGGAAGGCAGGTGTGAGGAAGAGGAGGGTTGTCATGAGTCTCAGGTCAGAGTTTATTGCTGTCAAGATGGACTCTTCCTGACACTTTGGCATTCATTCAATACTTTATAGATGGTGCCACTGTTCCGTTTAAGGTGCGCGCGCGCGTGCTCCTATCTTCCCGCAAGCGCGAACTGCCGTGTGTGCAGCGCGCACCCATACAGGACATCCCGTAAGAGAGTTCGCGCCGCTGCTTTAAAAAAGCGAGCAGCGTGAAAAAAGGGCACTTCCTGGATGCGGTGTGGATAGAGGAAGAGTCGGGAGTGCAGGTAAGGCTGTCTCGGCTTGGGGCTGCAGGCACTTCCTGTACTCTTTTGTTAGTAAAGCGCGGTGCGGGGCAGATTGTGTGCTTTTGTTTAAGTATTCATGTTAATCACAGCCCCTTCACGAGCTGTGATTAACATGAATACTTGAACAAAAGCACACAATCTGCCCCACACCGCGCTTTACTAATAAAAGAGTACAGCAAGTTTAAAAACACAGCGTGTACTTTCAATTTATTCCAGTTGAGTAGAGGTATTGCACAAAACGGTGGCATCTTCTCGAATAAAAATGCAGGGCAGGTGTGCAGAATTCGTGAGCGTGGTTAAGCAGATGTGCCTTCTCTCCATTTCCAACGTGAAAAGTTAGCTGTAATCCTTGATGGAGGTCTTTGCATCCTTGATTTTCTCGAGCGCAATCCTCGTGTAGAATTCGTGAGCGTGGTTAAGCAGATGTGCCTTCTCTCCATTTCCAACGTGAAAAGTTAGCTGTAATCCTTGATGGAGGTCTTTGCATCCTTGATTTTCTCGAGCGCAATCCTCGTGTAGAATTCGTGAGCGTGGTTAAGCAGATGTGCCTTCTTCCCATTTCCACCATGAAAAGTTAGCTGTAATCCTTGATGGAGGTCTTTGCATCCTTGATTTTCTCGAGCGCAATCCTAGTGTTGTTCCTGTGACCAGGAGGTTCCTTCTCCTCGTCTGCCGCTGAGATCCTGCTCTCACCCTTTATAAACAAGAGGCATGTGAACAGGCCTAGAAGCCCCGCCCGTTTGGCCCCGCCCCACATACACTAGCGGTATGCAACGTCTTCCCGCCCTTTCCCCACTATGATGGACAGCTTACTCAAAGGACCCCGGCGCCTTTCCGGCGCGGTGGGAATGTTACAGACACACGAGGTCACTGGAGATAATTCTTCTGGTCCTTTACGCAGCTGCAGTGTAGGAAAGGCACTATACATTTACCCAACGAGGTAGCACTTACTGATTAGCCAGTAGAAAGTACTCCAGTTGAGTAGAGGTATTGCACAAAACGGTGGCATCCTCGTGGATAAATATGCAGGGCAGGATTCATTCTGGCAACGGGCGCAGCAAAATCTCCGCGAGCACGCGAAATTCCGCGTGATCGCAGAGATTTCTTGCCGTTTCGCAGAATTTTGCGTAAGGCAACTCCGCAAATTCCGCCCACCCCTAGTAATCACAGCCCCTTCACGAGCTGTGATTAACATGAATACTTAAACAAAAGCTCACAATCTGCCCCGCACCGCGCTTTACTAACAAAAGAGTACAGCAAGTTTAAAAACAGGGCAGGTTCTTTTAGAATAAATTGAAAGTACACGCTGTGTTTTTTAACTTGCTGTACACTTTTGTTAGTAAAGCGTGGTGCGGGACAGATTGTGTGCTTTTGTTTAGGTATTCATGTTAATCACAGCCCCTTCACGAGCTGTGATTAACATGAATACTTAAACTAAAGCACACAATCTGCATAGCTGCCAAGGTTTCAGATTGCTTGCGTAGTGACATTTTCATAATTTCAGTGAAATTATGAGTGACATCCAACAACTATGAGTGACACTTTTTCCTCACGAGCAAAATCAGGCAATAAAGACGAGGAAAACATAAATATCAGAAATTACCCCTATTGGTGCTATATGAAGCTTTGAAGTAAGTGCTAATTTTTGCTCCAATGTACTTGCAATGAAGTAGAGCTCACATGTCTAAAGCAGCCTGTGCCTCACTGCCCTGGCTGAGAGGCAGCACATTGTGTTGAGCACAAGTATCTGTGCATGAGCTCTATACAGTACGCTCAAGCCTCGGCTGCAATTAGTGCAGGCGTAGAGTGGTGGCGGTACTTAGGCCACCATGTAATTATTCAAAAAGAATGCATTGATTGCTTACTGCTGGTGCAGCCCACAGACGCGGACCGAGTCTGTCCAGGACCTCAGTCCCAAGTGGTAGCTGACCCAGCAGGCTGAGAGGCCGGTCTCAGCTGCTATCAGTCATTATTAGAGTCACGGACAGCCCACCATGGCACCACTTCAGCATAGCCTGAGAACAGCAGTGAGCTACAGGCTCAGACTGATCTCGTGAAATGAACTTTATTTTCAAGAAGCCGGTGGCAGGCATTACAGACCTGAGAGTGACGCCGGCCGTGAGGACGAGTCTCCAGCAGCCCTGTCCGGAAGCGGGGCATCATGAGAGAGGCACAGGCAGATACGGTCTACAGCACCACTTATTCACAGAACTGTCGCCTGCTAGTGACTTCTGTCCTCACTCTAAAATAAATGCACACTGTAGCAGTCACGTGACGTGAATGCCACTGCATGTGTTCTGGGCTGCTGAGGAACACTCCTGCGGCCATCACGGTCATCCACAGATTTACTCGCCCACCAGCGCCGATGGGGTCGGATCCAGTCGCAGGATCATTTACCGCGATGTTAGCAGTGGCGAGCATCTGCGCTACCATTGCCAGCACTAGTCTGTATGGCTTTTAAAAAACATTTATTTCACCCCTACTCTTGCTCTGGATTGCTTGATCAGCGATCCATGGTATAATTAAAAGTGGCATTATTTAGTTTTGGTTGCTCCCTTTTCGCCTCACTGTTTCATATGCTCCATCCTGTTTACTGAGACCTCTCCTTGTCCCTTTTTCCCTTCTCTTCGATCCGTTAATAAGTCAGCACTTCCGCCCCGGGGTTAATCCGATTCCCACTTCTTCCCTCATCTGCCCTGGCCTCGCCCTACCGTTACTCTAAATGGTACGTTTCATGTGCTGAAAGAGATAGTTTAACAAGGTAGCTTTCCGGGGCACCAGTAGAACAAACTCTGCACTCCGAAAATACTCGGCCACAGGACCTGTGTCTGACCGCCTGGCCTAGGCCTGCGCTGCCTCAGCGGTTTTGGCAGCCGGTTGCCATGGCACTGAACCCAGCGGTGCCAAGACGGCGTTTCCATTTTAGCTTGACTAGCAGGAGAGAGGGGATGGGCGTGTCCGGGAGTGGAAGATGGTCCCCTCAGAAATCTGCCCGAGCTCAGCCTTTGCTGGGCAGTGTCAGGCGGCCTGAGGCCAGTGTCCGAACCACCAATTTGGCAGGCACACCCTTGACCATTGGTAACTGAAAGAGGCCGAGCTGCACACGAACTGTGAGTGTTATGATGGAGGGCAAAGACGCGGCGGGCCGAGGTGGAAGAGGCACAAGATGTATTAAAAGTGGGTCAAAGTATGTGCTGCTACACGACAAACTGGAGCGTATTTAACCCCCTCTCCCCGTGCAGTTTAAAATATACTAGATTTCAGAGCGTAACACGCCACGGTGTACTGCGACAAGCAGTGCATGGCTTTACCATGCACTTCTTCTGTGTACAGTTACATTGTAGCAGAGTAGCTGCTAAAGCTGATAGCAGCTCAGCCACCCCCCCTTAGCCTGCCGGGAGTAGCACGCTGCCACAGCTTTCACTCACTGTGGTACATTATAGCAGCGCTCGGCTTGACAACTGAGGCAGCGCTATAATGCGTGACTTTGCATTTCAGTGTGGTGATGCGGAGCATCACACTAAAATGCGTTAGTCTAACGCCTGATGGGTGGTACTTGGCAGTGCGGGACTTGCTCCATTTATTTTCTTAATGCAGCACAGCTGCAGGGCTGATTGTGGGCCTTTTGAAAGAATTGACGTTAATCACAGTGTCCGTCATGGTCTGCATTTAACTTAAATTCTTTCAAAAAGCAAACCATCAGCCCCACATTTAGAAAAGAAATGCAGCAAGTTTTATATAGTGCGAACTCAACCCAAAAGTATTGGAGCGCTTTACATGATTTATTATAATTTTGTTTTTTTTTGGTATGCATGGGGAGATTAATTGATTTGCCCAGAAACACAGGCTGTTAAGCTGACCCGAGAATCAAAACCCATCTCCTAAGTCGGCAGCTCAAACATTAAGCTACAACCTCTACCACAAGATTTTCAATATTATATACAACTTAATGCAACAAAAAACCATTGACAAAGCCAATAGTCCCGGCTTCTTGTAGGTGTAATGTTACTTGTATTATATATCTGGATGCAATGACAGAAGAAGGTAAATATCAGTCGGGTGGCACACAATGCTAAGAACAGATTTTTAGCTTAATTGCTTTTAAGCCAGGCCCTTAATTGCATTGGTCACGCCCCTTTGAGAGACCCCCTTGTTTTTTCATCCCACTTAAAGCCCTGGTCTACATGCGCGGTCGGGTTCTTGGCGCACATAGCCTTGCCTGCAGTGCACAGAGACCTTACTCTGCCACACACAGAGGAAAAAAATTAGAGGGAACATTGGTTGGTGCTACCTTTGTTGAGGTGGAGTAATGGTGTGGAGGTGTTCTGTGAAGTGGAAGTGTAGTCAGTGTTGTTAATGTACAGGACATACTCACGTGGTGTCATTTAGTGCAGCAGTACACAAGTGAGTCAAATGCACACTGGTGCTTACTTTGAGTTTGCTGTTTGAGTCAGAAATGTTGTTCTGTGTTGCATGGTATGGGCTGTCATTATGTGGTATGGTCTACCATTGTATGTGATGAGCCTACCAATGTCTGCTTGGGGTGTGTGCTGATATGTGATTATGTGGCAGTGGTGTCTCAAATCATATGTCACCTACCTTGGCTCACTGACTCATCCAACACCTTGTTGGACTACTGTGAAATACATCCTGGTTGCTTTACCCTCCTCTGTTCCACATTGTATGTAGACTGACCCCTATTTGGATGCAATGATGACTATTGTCAAGGGACTCTTGCCTCATCCCTCACTCATGTTGCTATACAATTGCTGATGATCCTAATGAGTTGTCACTATAATTAGTATCCATGCACATGACTTCTTGCTGCAGATATGTTGGGCAGAGTGGTGCCTCTTTTATAAAAAATGTGGTGTGGAGGTTGTAATGATGATCTTGCTTGCCTGGGACAATGTGCTGGACTCCTACAACATTGTGGGCATGTTTTTCCACAGCTTCACGGCTGCGGTGACGTGACCGGGCTAGATGCAATCATTTCTATGGAGATGGGTGTCCCCAATGCTGAGGTGACAATTTACCTATGTGCAAGACATGTGTACTTAGACTATGGCATATGTTCCTGTCTCCACCAGGGTGTCTGATGTAGACAGGACATGTATTTCAGTGCGACAGTAGTGTGTTGTTGTTGTTGTACAGGGGTTGTATGCGGGGAAGTGTTATTGACTTACCTGCGGTGTTGACCACGATGGCATCTTACCTGCTGGTAGTGGATCAGGTACAGCAGCGGAAAGGCTTGTAGAGCAGGATCCATGACGGTCAGGAATGTGTGGCGGTGTCTCGGACCCGAGTTTCTATCTCCGCAGTTGTGCTTCCGCCATCTCTGATGAGCTGGTTTCTCCGCTGCGTTCTGATGGGCTGTTTTACACATTGTGATCTGTCCGGCGGTCGGGACGTCATTCCGCACGGCGGCCTTTCTCTATTGGCTCCCTCTGGCACCGTTGCGGAGCGAAAAATCTGGCGGATCCAGAAACACTGCGACGGACGGAAAAAGGGCTATCTTTGCCCATTGTAATATGGCGGTCGCGATGACCACCACAGGAGTAACTAAATGGATGTTTTACGCCATCGCCAGTACCGCGGAGGTGCCTACGACCGCCATAAGGTGCTGATTACCACCCACCATCGATGCAGGGACTGGGACCGCCCACCTGTAGGGTGGCGGTCCAACACCCCCGATCACAATGCGACCGCCACCATGGCGATCGCATCCAGCCCGTTTAACATTGCGGTGGGTGCTGCTGGCTGCAGCACCTGCCGCACTGCTAAACAACCATGTTGTGCGATTCCCTGCACTACGTGGCAGGCACCACGCGGTGCCTGCCACCTGATGCAGAGAAATGCCCAGTGTACAACCACCTCCCTCCAACACAAGGGGGGCCCGCAACGGGCCCCTGAATCCAATCCCCGCCAGCCTTTCCATGGTAGTTTTACTGCTGGTAGTTTCGATGCTGGCTTTCAGCAGCATCGTAATTTGGCGGACGATGCCTGCTAGGCACCGCCACCATTTTACGTATGCTGGCAGGGCCTGCCAGTCAATCGGAACCTGTGGCAGACCCGTGGCGGGCGGACTTTGCGTCTGCCAGCCCACCGCCCGCCATCATAATATGGCGGACGGAAAAGTGAGTGGCGATGGATGTCAAACCGCCACCGGCGGCCTGCCAGTGGGGGTTTCACCGCCATTGTAATCGGCCCCTAAATAATCAAAGTAATCAAATTAACTAAAACTATAACGTTTTCTTTTATGTTTCACAGGTTACACTTCATTATAACTCCACCAAAAAAACTCAAAACAAACATTAACTTCGAAAACAAGTACAAAATCAACAATAAAGAAAAATATAAAACTAAGTATATAAATTAACCAACAAATAGAGCAAACTAATAAAAAACAATAAATTAAATAAAAAACCAAATATAACTAACAAATACTTTTCTCTTCACAGCTTCTACAAACTTCAACATACAACATCAACTAAATAAACTTCATTAACTACAATTAGTAAGTATTCTTTTTTTCAATTAAATAAAAATAGAGACTAAAAAATCAAAATAATAAAATTAAATGTAACACCTTAATAAAAATAACTTTTTGCTTTTAAACCAACAGAAAAAAGCAGTGAATAAACCACAACCATCGATAAAATATCCATCAAGAAAATTGAAACAAGACAAATGTAAGTTTATTTTCAAATATAATAATTATACAAACATGTTTACTTTTCAAAATCATATAATTAATAAATGCATATATACATATATTCACAGATAGACAAAAAAATGGCACAAGGAAGAAAATTCCTAACTTCACAAAGGGGAAAACTACTTTGGTGCTAAATGGGCTACACTTATACACAAGAAAAAGTAACTGAAAACAAAACCCATTGGAAATGTAGTAAATATTACTCCAATTCTTGCTATGGGAGAGCCACTACAGTAGAAACAAATGTATTTACCATCAATGAACACAACCACCCCCCCAATGTGACTGAAATCGAGGTCAGAGATGCTCTAGAAACAATCAGAGAAGCAAGTACCAGCTCCCAACAGACCAGTACCCAAATACTAAAAAACATATTAACTACGGTTCCTGAACATGTCACAGGACAACTACCATCCATCCACACTCTAAAAAGATTAATCGCCAGAACCAAAAGAGCTACAGCTCAAACACCCCCACCTCCCAAACTTTTCCAGAAATAGAAATGTTACCAGAATACACCATCACCCACAAAGATGAAAAATTCCTTCTTCATGACAATACCAGTCATGTAATTCAAATTATCATCTGAGCCACCAACAACTTACAAAAACTTAAAAACTGCGAAACGTGGATGATGGCTGGCACATTCAAAGTTTGCCCCAAGCCTTTTTGCCAACTATATACCATCCACGGCGAATATGAAGACACTAACATCACCTTTATATAGGCACTACTCCCTAATAAGCAAAACACCACCTACATAGAGCTCCTTACAATACTAAACAATACACCGACAACTACTTTCCACAAAAAATAATCATTGACTTTGAACAAGCAATGATTCAGTAAATTTTTAAAATATACCCACACATTGCAATACAAGGTTGCTATTACCACTTCAACCAAAGTATCTGGAGACACCTACAAAAATCTACTCTAAGTATAGATTATGCCACCAATAGCAACTTTGCCTACCAAATTAAAAAAATTAATAGCCCTGGCCTATGTACCAACAACTGAAGTAGCCAACCATTATAACATACTTCTTGAAAGCCCTTTCTATCAAGCAAACAAAACTAAACTAACTCCCTTCCTAGACTACTTTGAAGACACTTGGGTGGTAAGGCTACATAGGTTAGGGCACGGTAGACAACCAAAGTTCCAAATCTCCTGGTGGGTCGTCTACGATAGCACTCTAGCTCAAAAAGCTAAAACTAGCAATGCGGTGGAAGGATGGCATAATGCCTTCCAATCCACAATAGGAAGAGGACAACCAACCCTACACAAACTAATAGAAGCTATCAAAAAACAACAGAGCTATCAAGAGCTAAGGCTAGAGCAATCCCTAACTAAAATCGGCGCTAAACTCAGTCAACAAACAAAAGCAATGTATGAATACCTACAACACAAAACTTGACTATTTCCAAACACCAAAGGGCTAGAATACCTAGGCATGATTGCTAAATCTATACTTTAAACAAAAAACAATGCTAAACATCATAAGCATTTTAAAATCACAAAACATTTAAACAACATAATTCTACTCTTTTTTAAATTAATAATTATAATTGTCATTTAAAATTTAAAAACTAACACAAAAATATATGACATAATATAATTATTAAAATAAAAAAGAAAGAAACAAATCAATGTAACCAAAAACATTTCCCACCCATATTAATAAAGAATAACTTACAGTTATGTCGCAGTAGACAATCCTCGAAAATGAAAAAATCCATAGTAGATAATTTAAAAGACGAATCCATTCGAAAAGAAAGCCCCAAAAAATGCAAATATACAACTGTAGAAAAAAGTCTCCAACGCCGCAATCCTCTCAGTAACGAAACCCTCAAAAACCCGAAAATTAGTTTTTAAAAAAACTCAAAAATAGAACGGTTGAAAAAAGGCTACAACAACGCAATCCTCTCAATACCAAAGCCGTCATAAACCTGAAAATTAGCTTAAAAAAAAAAAGCTCCAACAAACCCGAAAAATAAAAAGAAATGTAAAGTAACTTGTTTTAAAAAAACAAAATACATTTTCCTTTTAAAAAAAAATAAACGCATCGTCAGCACCATCCGTTCACAAAACAGAAAATCTGTAAAGAAAAAAAAAAGAACACCCTCCCACAATAACATGTACAAACCCACACGCATTAATATCAACATTAAATACAAGATAACAGAATTAAACAACACATAACTAACACTACGTAGCACTCTACTTCAATCCAACACTACGTCAAACACATAAAACAGTAAGGGGGTAATTACGATGGTGGAGAGTCCGCCACCACCAGCCGTGTGGTGGCGGGCCCTCTGCCATCTGCAGCAATTTTCCTCCCGGCATATTACGATGGCGGGGGGAATCGTTCTGGTACCATGGCGGTCGTAAAGACCGCTCGCCATGGTTCCACCACAGGTAATCGTTCCGATTGCCTGGCGGACCGGCCTACATGTTATATATGGTGGCGTGCCTAGCAGGCACCGTCCGCCAAATTACAATGCTGGCTCAAGCCAGCCTTTCGAAAACTGTGAAACCGCCATGAAAAGCCTGGCGGGGATTGGCTTCGGGGGCCTGATGGGGGCCCCCGTTGTGTTGGGGGGTGGTGGTGGTGCACTGGGGGTACCCATGGTACCCCTCTACATTTCCCCGCACTAAGTGGCAGGCACGGCGTCATGCCTGCCACGTAGCGCAGGGAAATGCACAACATGGCTGTTTAGCATTGTAGCGGGTGCTGCAGCCAGCAGCACCCACCGCAATGTTAAACGGGCTGGATGCGACCGCCATGGTGGCGGTCGCATTGTAATCCGTGGTGCGGAACTGCCGCCTTACAGGCAGGCGGTCCCAGTCACCGCTACGATGGCGAACTACCAAAACAGTACCTAACTACACCAAAAATGAACAAATAATGTCCTAACAAATCTAATTACACTACTACTACCTCACCCCTACTGTAAAACTACCTTAAAAGTAAATTAAATTAAACTTACCTTAACCGACGAAACACACCTCCTAACCGCGAGGTTCCGTCTTCCAAAATGACCTAAAAACGAAATAGATGGCTGCGTAATAAAATGAAAAAAAGACTGACTCCCCATAGACAACAATGAAGAAATAATAAAAAAATCCCCAAAATTAAATGTATATTTTGATTTATTGTAATTTTTTTTACAAATGTTAAAAAAATATACAAAAATTGTAAAATATATATTACATATTATATTATCAAAAAACAAAAAATATAATATTTATTATATATTAAAATGTATGTTTGTTTCATGTACTGTAAATGTGCAACCAATATGAAAATGTTTAATAAAAAAATATGATAAAAAAATATATTTGTTAAAAATATTGTAAATTATTTAATATATTAAATATTATTTTATTAAAAATAATATTCAATATACTAAATAAAATATACAAAATATAAATCTGTAAAATACATATGTAGTTTTACAAAAAACACAAAATTATATAAAATTTATTTAAAAAATGTCAAAAGAAATGTATACAAATGTTTACTTTTTGTCATAAAAAATGATAAACAATAAAAATCAAACTGTTTATAATTAAAGAAATAAAAATATATTTACTTTACTATTACATGACTATACTTCAAAAAAATGCACAATTGTTCAGAACTGTTAAAAAAATATGTATGTAAAATATATTTTTGATTTTGCAATTGTACATGAAAAATGTATGTTAAAAAGATATTATACTTTATAATAAAATCTGAACAACATCAACATTTCTGAATCATGTTTTTAATATTGTGAAAAATTGTATAACAAAACCAAATGAAAACAATGTAATGGTAAGTAAAAAAAAATGCATGTGTTTGCAAATAAAAATGTTCACAATAAAAATGTCTCCTTTCTTATTTCAATATACATATAAACTCCCCCCCAAAAATACATAATAAGCAATAAAAAAAATACTTTTCCTAACTCCAAAACCAACTAAACTCAGAGAAAGTGCTGGTTAATAAACCATAATAGATTACTATTCCACCTCCAAAATCAACTAAACTCAGGGAAAGTTCTGGATAATAAACCCCAAATAATTACTATTCCAACTCTAAGACCAGCTAAACTCAGGGAAAGTACTGAATAATAAACCATAGTAAATTAGTATTCCAACTCCAATACCAACTAAACTCAGTGAAAGAGCTGGATAATAAACCCCAAACAATTACTATTCCAACTCCAAAACCAACTAAACTCAGGGAAAGTGCTGGATAATAAAACCCCAAAAATTACTATTCCAACTCCAAAACCAACTAAACTCAGGGAAAGTGCTTGGTAATAAACCCAACAAAATTACTACTCCAAATTCAAAACCCACTAAAATCAGGAAAAGTGCTGGATAATAAAACCAAAAACATTACTATTCCAACTGCAAAACCAACTAAAGTGCTGGATAATAAACCATAATAAATTACTATTCCAACTCCAAAACCAACTAAACTCAGGGAAAGTGCTGGATAATAAACCATAATAAATTACTATTCCAACTCCAAAACCAAATAAACTCTGTGCTGGATAATAAACTAAGGGGCCTATTAGGATGGCGGGCGGACTTTCGTCCGCCCGCCACCCTAGCGGTGCTGGGACCGGCCGCCAGTGGTGCGGCGGTCCCGCACCAGCGATTAGGATGCCACCGCCACCGTGGCGGTGGCATCCTCCATTCCCAGCATTGTGGCGGGCGGTGCACACAGCACCGCCCGTCACAATGCTGGGAATGCACTGTGTGCATTGTCATGCACAAGGTGACAGGCAACGCGCGGTGCCTGCCACCTTGTCCATGACAATGTAGGGGGGTACCTATGGTGCACCCCCCACCCCCCCAAAACCCTGGGGGCCCGCAACGGGCCCCCAACAGCAAACTCTGCATGTCTTTTCGTGGCAGCATCGCCGCCACGGAAAGGCTGCTTCCCGCACCCATGCTAATATGGATGGCGGTGTCTAGCAGACACCGCCACCATATGTAGCCCCTTTTCCACCCGGTCGACTGGTTGACCGGCGGAAAACCGGCGGACGGTCTCTCCGTCCGCCGGGGTCCCCCCGCCATACTAATATGGCGGGGGAAAATGGGTGGCGGGCGGAGGGAAATGTAGAACGGATCGCCACCGCCATGCGGGCGGTGGCGATCCGCCCTACATCGTAATGACCCCCTAAGTCTGGGCGGTGAACTCTGCTCCGCTCGCGGAGTTTTCCGCACTCCGCGTTACACGGGGTTCTGAAAAACTCTGCTTCATGTTGCGGAGCACAGTTTTATTCCTCGCTCGCGTTCGTCAACATCATGTCGGCGAGCGCAAGCGAAGAAAATCCACCTCCCGGCGAGATTTTTCCTCGTTTCCAATCATCAACATCAAGTTTGTGAGCGCGAGCATGCAAAATCAACCTCCCGGCAAGATTTCTCAACGCGGGTGGTCAGATTTCTCATTGCAAGTGTTCGCGTATGCTCGCGACTGCTCGCTTTAAGAAACTGCCTGATTGCGTTGAGAAAGCTGCCGCATGGGTAAAAATGTACTCGAGCGGCAGAAAGGAAGCAGCGCCCGCTTGCGCTGTGCATGGTGCCCTTCGTGATGATTGCACAGTGTGGACAAGCACCTGGCACTAAAAATCACAATGAACAGCATTTATCTAACGCACTCCACTGCTCGCGGAGCTCCACGTAGTGTGGCTGAGGTTTTTTTGCACTTCGCGGAGTTCGCGAACTCCGCCCAGGCTTATAATATTCCCAAAACAAATAATTTATCCAACTCCAAAACCAACTAAACTCAGGAAAAGTGCTGGATAATAAACCATAATAAATTACTATTCCATCTCCAAAACCAACTAAACTCAGGGAAAGTGCTGGATAACAAACCCAAAAAAATTCTTATTCCTAACTCCAAATACTACTTAATAAAAAAAATCAAATATAGAAAAATAAATAATAATTTTAAACCAAAAATAAAATACATTGATAAAAATTTACATTTCTGTAACAAAATTAAAAATCTAACACATTTTTTTAAACATTTTTCACAAAAATGTAAAATAATAAAATGTAAGATAAAAAATTATTAAAAATTATAATTGTTAAAAATATTATAAGTAAAATTTGAGATACCCTTCTCACAAAAATAAAAAAAATATAAATATTACATTCTAAATTACAAATAAATGTAAATATTTAAAAATTCAAAATTATCCAATTTGTCAACTTTTTTAAACTAAAAATAATTAGAAAAAAAAATATTTTTTAATTAATTTAAAAATAATAAACTAATCATATTTTTTTTAAATTACTTTTTATGTTAAAAAAAATGTTTCTAAAATATTTTACATAATTTACATCAAAATATTAGCACCCAAAAAAAACTAAGGGGCTGATTAGGATGGTGGGCGGAAAACCTCCCCGACCGCCATGGTAGTGGGAAAAGACCGCCCGCATGGACCGCGACATAACCGCCGGTCGCATTACGATGGCCCGCGGTCGAAATCCGACCACGGCGATACGATCGCGGGCTTTAACATTGCGGCGGTTGCTGCTGCCCGCAGCACCGCCGCGATGTCGAAAGAAGCATGTCCTGCATTTCCCTGCACTGCTTGGCAGGCACTGCACAGTGCCTGGCACCTGGCACAGGGAAATGCCCCCAGTGCACCCACACCCCCCCCAACACATTGGGGGCCCGTAAAGGGCCCCCGGAAGACAATCTCTGCCAGCCTTTCCATGGCGGTAAGACCGCTGTGGAAAGGCTGGCTACCGCCGGCATCATAATCGTGCCGGCGGAGCCTGTTCGGCACCGCCACCATTATCCCGGTCCTGCTCTGTCCGCCAGGCAGGAGTGTGGATGGCAACCGGCGGAAAAACGGCTGTCGGAATTTCCCACCGCCACGGTCACCACCGCCATCCTAATCTGACCGGGCGGATATCCACTGACGGCCCAGCGGTCGCCACCGCCGGCCCGGCGGTGGACATCCGCCCGCCATCCTAATCAGCCCGTAAGTTTTTAAAAATTTACATTTGTTTTTTTTAAATTATTTATATATTTCAAAAATTGTTTAGTGAAAATTTTGGGGCCGATTACGATGGTGGGCAGACTTGAGTCCGCCCACCATCGTAGCGGGGATTGGGACCGTCCGCCAGTCATGCGGCGGTCCCGCACTCCACATTAGGATGCGACCGCCACCATGGCGGTCGCATCCAGCACTTTAACATTGCGGCGGGTGCTGCTGGCTGCAGCACCTGCCGCAATGCTAAAAATGCATGTCCTGCATTTCACTGCACTACGTGGCAGCCACCATGCGGTGCCTGCCACTTAGTGTAGTGAAATGTAGGGGGGTACCATGGGTACCTCCCCAGTGCACCAACACCCCACCCCAACACAAGGGAGGCCTGCAACGGGCCCCCAAAACCAATCCCCACCAGCCTTTCCATGTCGGTTTCGCCGCCATGGAAAGGCTGGACACAGCCTGCATCGTAATTTGGCGGAGGGTGCCTACTACGCACCGCCATCATTTTAGAGATGCAGACCGATTCGCCAGGCAATCGGTACGATTGCCTGTGGCGGATCCATGGCGGGCGGTATTTACGCCCGCCACTGTCGCGGTCCGATTCCCCAGCCATCCTAATTTGGTGGGCAGGGAATCGTTGTTCGATGGCCGAGGGCTCGCCACTGCACGGCTGGCGGTGGCGGGCCTTCCACCATCGTAATCGGCCCCTTAGTTGTTAACCAACATTCTTAAATTACTCCCCACCATTATCCCCTATAAACCCAACATCATGCTCCTAAAAGTGTACAAAAAATTTAAAAAGTATTTACATTTTACAATTTTTTTTTAAAATTACTCCCCACCCTTATACCCTATAAACCCAACATCCCGCTCCTAAAAGTTAATTAAAAAACAATAAAAACAAAACATTTTAACATAAAAAAATAAATGAAAAAATATAAAATAACTAATACCAAAGTAATAAAAAAACAACATTAAACAAAAAAAAATCGATATTATTTACAACTATATATTTGCCATCGATATTTACAAAATCAATATTTCTACATTACACAAAAATCGATATTTTTAACAATGAAAAAACGTACCTCGATATTTTACACCATCGATATTCTTGACTTGATATTCATGCAATTCGATATTGCGACGTCGATATTCTGTCTCTGCACCAAGGGGAAGAAGAGCTCAGTGTCTGCATCCGAAGTGCATTGTAAGCCATGCGACAAGTAAGTGGTCCACCTTCACATGAGACACAGTAGTGAGGGAGCATCACTCCAAACACAAGGATGACAAGTGGGAGGTTTGGGACCATTGTCACACATGGCATCAACTGATAATGTAGGTTACCTGACATTAGGCAGCCCTGTGGCTGCTAAGCTCTGGTAACTGTCATATGGCTGGACCCTGCTTACTTCCTGGTCACATGGACAATAGTCTACGGGTATCACCATGCACCTACTACAAGACCTACATATGCAACAACTCTCCCATTACGTGGGACATGAGTCACCTACAAGCTTGATGGGGAAATAGCTGCCTGAAACAAAAGATCGATGTTTATGCAGAATGTTTCACTCGGGTCAATACTCACCCCCTCCTAGCTGCTGTTGGGCTTGAAACTGCACATCAAGGTCCAGGTACGCCACCACCAGGATACCGGCCATGAGGGGGGTCAGTGTATGACACATGCCCCTTCTGCCTGGGAAGGACATCCCCAGCTGGACCTCCATGATCATCCTGGCTCAGCCTCTCAGGTCCTCCCACCGTTTCCTGCAGTGGGCACTGCCCAGACGAGCGACCTCCAGGGTCCACACCTTACCGGCGATGTCTTTCCACATGGACAACTTCTGATGGGCATTGACCTGTATGGATGCAATAGATGAAGAGACTGAGCAGACATGCAAGATATAGCTCATCTGCTAGGGTGACACAGAGGTTGTAGACAGCTAACATAACCATTGTTTACTGGGCACAAGCTGAGTACTATAAAAACTGTACAACACACTGTTTAAGTCACCTGAGGACTAGCCTCAATCATGATCATGCCAATACTGTCTAGGCCAGCCCACTGACATCACAAAGCCCTGGGCCACACCAAATGTACTCTGAAATGAGTTACCATTAAACACAGCACACCATTGTGTCCTCCTGAAGGGCACAGTACTAGTGCATCACTGGACCTACACCTGAATGGTCTGGACAAATGACTTTATTCATACCGTCTGAGACATCGCTGCTATCATTGTATATATTTCAAGATTTGGGTCACAATGAAAGGGCTGGCATGTGTGTCACTGACAGCTTCCACTCAGAGGATCAGTGGACATGTGATGAACTCATTAGGATATCATACAACGTCTGAGTGTGTTTGTGTTGGAAGTCCTACCATCATGGGACACACCCTATTCCAAATGTGGCAGTGTGTAATGGACAACATAAACATACCACTGTACATACTGAATGCTTGGCCACTCTTACACAGCCGGAGATGCACTTCTGAACAGCACTGCAGATGTAACCAACTATCTGCAGTGTACATGTGTCACATGTGCGGTGTTTCTATACAATGGTAGCATCACTCATATGATGGTAAGATCCCAGAAATGTGGGAGTAAGGCACCTGTCCTAAGGCAATGACACACACTGACCATATGGGTCCATGGACAGTAGCCTCTGGTCTGGGCTTCTCTTCATGCACCATACCAAATGTGCTTCTACTAGGTGCCAATAGGCCAATGCATGGTCCACTAACACTGCTTTAGGCCGCATCTGAGAATCAGCAGAGTACTCTTGTTGTATTCCTCTTAGGGTGTCCATAACGGGCTTTCCGATATCATGTCCTTATATAGGCACAATTCGCCCTGCCCTTATATAGGCATAGAATCCCAGGCCTTATTTAGGCATTAAACCGTGCACTCCAAATACAGGCATGGTCTCTGACATCCGTCCACCCTAACGTCACAACGAGTTCATGAAGAACAGACCCTTAGGCTGCGGGAGTTTCCCTAGCCCAGGACTATTGATTTCTTCAAGGCCTCATATATTATGCATGAACCATTATTCCTTAGGGGTTCATCCATGACGTCTTTCGCTATCCAATTCACGTCAATGCTAACATTCCTAAGGTACTCTCAGGTATAAATATACCTTCCCTAGCCCCTGTAAATCAGAGGAGACCTCGACTTCAGAGGAGCCCGTATCCCGGCCTGACACACTGAGAAGACGCTGCCATTCCATGCACGCAGAGAGCTCAGCTTCCAGTGATCTGACTTCCCTTGCGGGGTGTTGGAGTTCGAGTCTGGCAAAGAGATTCCAACCTCTCTCATTCTTCAGGTATGGAGCTGATAAGAACCTAGAGGGACTCTTGGCATACTAGGCATACTAGACTTAACATACTCTTAGTATACCATAGTAAGGAATAGTTCACCTACTTCATACCTTGTCCTACACCTAGGTTAGGTTAGGTACATTGGGGTAGAACTAGCTTAGCACCACATCGTATGAGTACTCGCATTTTTAGTCTGTGTTATTTATGTAACAGCATTTGCACTAAAAGATAATGCTATCGCAGTATTATTTATTTCTACTGCTCACCCTGTACATTATTTATCTCTCATACTGTCTTGTGATCGTAACAGCACATTATACTTACACCAGAAACACGACTGTTCAATAAATCTTTTATTGAAAACGCCCGTCTATTATTTCTGTGTAACTCTGAGGAAAACTAAGCATGCACGATTGAGCTGAGTGAAATAGTTATCTAGTGTTTCCACGACTCTGGGACACATTCTGATTCTAAAAGGGAAACATATTGGTCATGTTTTGCGGCTTCCAGAAACTACTCCCTTCTTGTTGTCAAGGAGTTTCTAGTGGCCTCTGAGCTAGCTGGCACAAGTAATTAAGTTTAATATACTCGATAGGGACATACTGACCTTAGTCCTATGTCAAACCTATAGGATATATTATTCCAATGCGCAGAGCCTATTAGGGAAATAGGAGCTACACTACATGGCGCCCAACGGTTTGGTAAGGCGGTAATTCAACGTTAGATACTGAGTAACTCAGCCGTGCTATTTTTCTCTCATAGACCCCTACCCATATACTCCAAAAGACATCTGGAGTGGGCAGGGTTAAGTATCCACCATGGCTACATAGGGCAGTACCCTATATATTAGCTGTTTGGTTTGCTCAACGTTGAAGGATACAGTGTTCCAAAATATTGTGCACCTTATCTTTGTTTCCTTGAAACTTGTTCTACATTTTTCAAAAAACAAAATGCCTGACGGAGACAATAACACCGAAACGGTGGAGCTGCGGCTGATCCAGCCCAAGCAGCAGTTTTTAACCTTACAGGTTTAAATGAAACTGAGGAGGGTGTTGTACACATCCCTCAAAACTTAAGAAGAGCCATAACTCTAAAACTTATAAAACATGGCCTATCGCCAAGAGGAGGTAGAGCAGTTTTCGTGATAGAGGCACATGAATCATTTCAGACAGAGGTATTCTATTCATGGGTACTACTTCCTGAATGCAATCCAACATCACAAACATTTCACTTCTACAAAGAAGATGATCTACCAGAGGAATACATTCCTTTCGAGGATATAGAAATTCCATTAACATACCAGGAGCATCAGCTCTGGTTTAAAGGCGCCCTAAAACATCACAAAAACATTACCAGGCTCGGTCCACTAGGTAGACCAGGAGCAACATGGCCGATTTTAGCCGGCTACACACCTCATCCTGAACTGGATATAATGACAGATGAGGAATTACATACTCAAATAAAAGAGTTAATAAAAATTTACAGACAATTAGTCCAATATGTCATGCGGACTTTTACAGTCCGACCACCATTGACATATCCAAATCCAACTCCCCAACAGGGGAATACACTAAAAATTACACCACAGACTCTCAACTCAGTCATGGGTAAAATGCCCACAAAACGTGAGCAAATTCCGTTTTGGATAGCTCAAAAAATTACTCAAATCGAAGCAGTATTTCCAAATACTATCCCGCATGAGAAACACAGAATCCTAACCATAAGTTTACCAATGGGGATCACACCACAACTGGAAGACTGCACCACTTGGGGCTCAGTCTTTGCTGCCATCTATACCAAAACACATGGTATTCCGTCAATTGCGGTAATACCTGACGTCCTAAAACAAATTCAAAACGAATATGGGGCAGAGCCTGCTCTAAATTTAGGTATGAAATTACTGAAAAATTTTGACCAGGTCTCAACAATAATATTATCTAATATTAAAGGGGAGGCAGCAGCAGTGGCGATCCGCCAAAAATTGAGGGAATCCGATGTTACAGAACATCAAACTGAGCTACCCAGAATTATAGAACAATCTTATGCAGAATTAGGCAGAGATAGTTTGGGTGGAAGACCAGTGAAGCCGAAGCTATCTGAAAGTCCTGAGAAGGACTCAATTAAACAAACTCCTACATCTTCTAAAAAGAAGTGGGAATCTAATAAACAAAATTCAAATGAGAAACTATCTCAATCCCGAGGTAGGTCTCCTCAAAAGGAGCCCTCTGAAAGGAGGTATAACCTCAGGAATAGGGATAATTTGAGAGAACCTGATAGGTATCAAGATACTGATACACGTTCCTCTCGTCCCTTTCAGATCTCATCACAGACTTCGGAAAGAAGAGGACGATCAGAACATAAAGAAGAACGCGTGAAATCGAAAGACGACAAACACGCTTCAAAAACCAAAGTAAAACCTCAATTCTCCAAAAAGAAAGTAGCAGGTCTAAAGATTAGACATGCCGAGAATACTGAGAACACAACTCAAGAACGGAGAATGGGCTCAGACCATGCTGGACAGTGCAGCAGAAGTCACAATAGTTTGCCAGAAACTGAGGGAACTTCTGGAGATAGTGGACTTGAATGAGTACATCACAGTTGAGACTGTAGACACCAAGGTTAGTGCTCCACAAAGGTTTTTTGAAATAACACTCCGGATGGAGGGAGACAAACCTAGACAGGTGAAAGCACTTTTTTGGGAAAGACTATCAAAGGGCTATGACATACTTCTAGCAGAAAAAGACTGGCCACCACAATTTGTCAGGGAGTGCCCACATGGCGAGGACATTAGTATGCCTGCCTTCTCCAACCATATACCAATGCATCTAAGATATACATATGCCAGGAAATGGGCAGTGGCCCAGGCCCCAGCATTATATAAAAATCATGTAGGATGGGATGAGGATTCACCTCACCATAAAATACATCTGAAACATGAACCAACTGCACAACGGCAGTACCCAATTAAGCAAGAAGCTAAAAAACAGGTCAGGGAGATCTTAGAAACATGCACCTCCTCAATGAACAATCCTTTGTTTCCTGTCTCCAAACCAGACAAAACATATCGTCTAGTTTTGGATTACAGACACCTAAACACTTGTTCTAAAACTTTTGCAGTGCAAAATGCACATAGCACAGCATTAATGAATAACATTGTGCGTAAAAAATATAAAACAACATTAGACATCTCAAATGGTTTCTTTTGTCAAAACATAGCACCTGAAAGCAGGTACTTAACAGCATTCTCCATAATGGGGACCCAGCGTCACTTTTGTCGACTCCCACAAGGGTTCAAGAATAGCCCAGGTTTATTCTCAGCGAGGGTAATGGAGTTACTACAAATTTATGACAATGAGGCATTGTCCTATGTCGATGACATCTATCTGACAGACAATGACCTGGAAAAACACTTGAACAGGGTGAGCACCATTATACTGGCATTCGCCTCTGAGGGTTACAAATTCAACTTTAAGAAGTCCAGAATTGCCCATCTCAATGTCCTATTTCTAGGATATGAGCTTTCAAGTGAAGGCAAGAGCTTGGCAGCTAACTTTTAGAAAAGTGTGCGCTGCTCCAACCTCCAAAAACGCTAAAAAAACTTACAATCCATCCTGGGTTTCTTAAATTTTGGAAGAACATACATTCTAAATTATGCAGAAAGGGTTAAACCTCTCTACGCATTAATCAAACCTGATTTTTCAATCAAAAACTGGACACAGGAACACACAGAAATTTTGCGTTCACTCCAGGCTAACATGTTAGCAACAAATCACTTACAAACACGCGTAAGTGAACGCAATTTGGTGATCCGAATCATTTCGGGTCAATGCGGATTCACCTACTTAACTTTCAATGAGGGTGAAAAAATATCAATAGCGTATAAATCACACTTGTACACACAAGCGGAAATGCGCTTCAGTTCTACTGAAAAAATTCTAACAGCAGTTCAAACCGCTGTAGCAAAAGAAAGAGCCTTAGCCCAAGGGAAACGCATTATTGTCGTAACCCCAGTACCTGCTTTAGAAGCGGTTACAAAAGCAAGCATTCCAAATGCTAAAGCATTGCATCCAAGATGGATACAATGGGTTAATTCTCTTGCTGCAACAGATGTTGAATATGTTTTTGATCCAGATTTAAAAACACAAGCATTCCTGCAGTATGAACATGAATGTCCCCTGCCTACTGAAATTCTGCCTCTCGATCAGTACGAATTCATAATTTACATTGACGGATCCGCACAACCCGCAATAGGGGGTAAGCAAGCTTACAGTGCAGCGTGTGCTATCGTTAAAGGTCGCATGCGAAATGGCATCTTCAGACCTATGGTCACAAAAACACAGTCTCTAGGAGTTTGTACAGCTCAGCGAGCTGAACTACAAGCATTCAAACTGGCACTTGAAAGTACAGATCGAGAATTCCCCACACTAATCGTGTGCGATTCCTTTTATTGTGTGCAGTCGTATAATGAATATATACAAACTGGCTTGAAAATGGTTTCAGAGATGCGAAAGGTGGCACAATAAAGCATAGAATGCTTTGGGAACAAGTAGTTCAGTTGAAAAACGAACTACCAAAGGCTCACGTGATCCACACACTGAGTCATCAACGTGATGGCGTTCACGTTACAGGGAATTCATTGGCTGACGAAGCCGCAAAGGGGGCTGTGCAAACGGCTTCCGTAGCTGCGATCACTCGTTCAAAAACAAAAATAGACGGTGAGATAATGTTGGCTGTCAATGCTTCAAGCAAAGGCAGCAGTGCAGCGTTACCAAAAAGTTTCCACTCAAGTACTCTTATGTAATTGATGCGAACAACGTTCCTTTTGTTCGAATCCCTGGAGTGGGGGATAGGGTAATTCCAAACAAGGAAAGCAGATTAGGACTAATCCTAGCAGCACACGAAGGGATAGCCTCTGCCCATGCAGGTGTTTCCGCAACAGTATCTTTACTGAAGCAAAGATATTGGTGGCCTGGCATTAGAAAACAAACAAAGAACTATGTTTTAGAATGTGATATATGCCAACAGATGAAAGTCTCCACAGTGAAACGTCCTGCGCAGACACCCCTGTTAATTTCAGATAAACCATTAGCTTGTGTTTACCTGGACCACTGCGGTCCCTTGCACAGGGACGGTAATTATAAATATATCATGGTTGCAGTGGATTCATGCTCTAGGTTCCTATGGTTATGGCCTCAGCGCTCAGCTGACGCTCGAACTGTTATAAAAGATTTGCGAGTCTTTATTGGCATATACGCAATAGGCACGCTACATTCTGACCAGGGTCCTGCGTTTAGCTCTCGGGCTTACAAAGACGCCATGGCCAGTCTGGGCGTTGCATTGCGGTACTCCTCTCCATTCCATCCTGAGGGAAATTCGGTTGTGGAAAGGAAAAACCGGGACATAAAGCAGTCTATAACAGCTAGAGTATTAGGTTCGGGTGACGGGTGGGTCAAACACCTTAGTGGAGTTCAACGTGCACTAAACAACCTGCCAAGAAGTTCTCTAGGGGGGGTCACTCCATATGAGGTCCTATTTGGGACAAGAATGTGGGTACCAGACTTAGAAAACGTAGGCACAGTGGTGGAAAATAAACCCTTTGATATCAAAGATCGTTTGGCTGTTTTACAGGACTTAAACAAATTAAGAACGAAACAAAGCAACGTGTTCCTACAGCCAGCCACCACTGGGGATCAACCGGCTGTCCCAGCAAGGCCTGTCTGGATTCCAAAAGTTGGGGATCTAGTCAGAGAAAAAATTGCGGACAAGAAGGAATTTGGACCTTCTTACAGACAACCAGTACCTGTCCTAGCAGTTCAAGGAACAAGAACAGTACTACTGCCACCCCTTGCTGGAAGAAAGGAGAAAAGATTTGTGTCCATCGACCTCATCAAACCACAGTATGTGGCCAATACTAAATAGTAGGCCTCGTGGACTCCGACCTAGTAGCAGACGCACTCCTCTCGATACTATCCAAGAGGTTCAGACTGAAAGACTGATAACAATCGAGAATTCAGCTGTAATAGACGGAGGACTATGCAACAACGCTATGGAACTCATCCCTCTTGAACACCAAGTAACAGTTCGTCCAAATACACCTGTCTACACCAACTTAACAAGTGATGAACTGGTTCCAGTGATTTCTACAAATCCTGATGCAATTCCAACAATTGACAGAACTGCTTCTGGCTATTTCATTAACTTTGATACGTTCTCAGAAGATCCGAGTGAACCTGAAACGACGCCAGTGTCATTGAAATTCAAGCAGCAAGTACAAGACTTTCTTCATTTTGTGAAAAAGACTTATTTGGTTTCTCCATGGATTGAACTCTGGATTACATCTGGACTTTTTGTTTTCCTGCTCTGGCTAGCTTTGGTAACAACTATAAGCGAGCTTATAAGTGGCAGATACATCCATGTGAACACTGAAGGAAAAGACGTAAACATACTTTTGAAACCTCACAAATCTTCCCATCGTGAAGCAAGAGACTTGTCATCAGTGAACATCACAGCTGTTCCTATACACGACGGTATAGTGTGGGACAAAACAGATTTTGATATATTCGGTCCGACGGAAGAATTGAACATTCCACATTTGTTTAAAATTTCACTAAGTGATCTAATCACGTCCAGTACCTATTCTGATGATTGGGACTTTGAAACTGTGACTGACATTATGTTTGACCTAGAAAAATCTGCTGCATTTTCTAAAAATGAATATTTAGAGGGTTCATCAGACTATGAACAACTGTATTGTTATAACCACTATGGTCATCATTATTTGCATAAATATGCATATCCAAGAAATGTGTTTATGTTTAACCAATGGGAACATTGTCCTACACCACCTAAAGGTAGTTCAAAAACATTTGCCAGTAAATTTCCATATTTTTCAGGTTACAATACATCTGATCCAGAAATGTTTTACTATAAAAATGTAAACAAAACAGGACTGAAAATTATGTTAACAAATACAAAACAGATTTATTCTGCAATATTTAATACCCAACTGTCTAGACAGGGTTTCGACTTTTGGAAAGACACAATAGACACAAAAACGTTGTGGGGTACTAAAGAATGGCAAGTACAGGGGATAGAAGCTTTATTTAGAGCCTGTATCATCCCAGAACATATAATGTTTTTGAATGAAACTATCCAACAAACATCTTGTCTTGGATTAGCCAAGATAAAAGAGATGAACACACCTTCTGTACCAACTCCTGCAAAAAATAATGAAACACAGGCAGTGGTGACAGTAGACAATATACTACAACTCAACAGATCTAATCCTGATTGGAAAAAATGGTTGATCGGGCCCACAGACACGAATAACTGTCAGGAAAGATTCCTGAATAAAACTCAGGGTTTTACCATTCATAGGCCAGACCCAAGATACGTCCAAAGACAACATCCGGGGTAGTAACAACATACAGTGTAGGGAAATTATGCCTCGATTGGCTGCATACATCTACACTACAGGATGTAAAACAACACTTATCCTTACTTGCAAAAGACGCAGATCTTAGGGATTTCTTGCTTGGACCAAGAAAACCGCGTCAAAAACGTTTCATATATGCCGGTATTTATGCTGCTTATAATGAAGCTTGGAAGGTATCACAGATAGAGGCCGCAGAACGAATACGTGAACTTGATCGTATTAATTTAGAGAAAACACTCTCTGTGGTCGACAATGGGTTAACAACTTTGTCCTCCAGAATATATTCATTGGATGGCATTGTATCCTCTGCTATCGACATTCTAGAACAAGATTTGGCGATGTTACAACAAGGCCAATCTCAATTACGTTCTATTATGTTATTATGCTTGACGCTGCAATCATTGCGAGCGGGCTATGTGCCTTGGCGTTTCATCAACACAACGGCTCTGTTTGCAGAATACAATCTAACTGATAAACAGATCGAAATGGCACAAAGAGGAGCAAAGTATACAGTGCTGAGCATTGAAAAACTGGAAAAACTACCATTCACAGTGGCAGAAAAACCAGCTACAGAATGGCTTATTCATGGCAAAATCACACTACCTGTGACTACTTTTCAGTTTCAGTATTGCCTCAGACAAATGCAAGCAGGCAAATATGAAAGGTTGGGTAAGGAATACATTAAGACATCTTGGGCTTTACCGTATACATATAGATGTTGGAGCGGGGATCGTGAAGTGTTTTTAAGTGGTAAAAACTGTAAACGTGCACTAAGCGGTTCACTTGTATGTCAGGACATTTCCTTGCACGGAGCTTGTAATGGTTCTGTGGCAAATTTGTCTTGCCATCAGCAGGGTACACCAGCTGCTGTGATTAATCCAACGTTCGGACAACTTTCAAATGGGAGTTACCTCATGTTGAATGATCAGAGTTGCTGTGGCATGCTGCCAGGTATCCCATATCTAGTAACGGTCAACTCCAGGGTCACTTGCTGTATGCAAGTATTGTTTGCCCCAATAGACACAGTCAGGAGTCGCCTCTATGGCCTTCGCTGAACGTCTCTTTTATAAGATTTGATACTTTAAGCAGAATGAAAGCCATGCTTTTACAACAAACAGTGCCTTTGACCTCGGACAAAGAAACCTATGATCTGCAAATTGCAAGGACTTCGGCTGAGATACAGACTTTAATACGTACAAACTGCCCTATACATTTCGTGGAAATGATAGGACGAATTTTCAACATGTCTGATACAACAGGAATTGTACATGTATTTAAGGGCATCTGCTCGGGTCTGTTAGCACCTTTCCAGGCAATACTCGGAATCATCCCGAACTTTGCACATTCGGTGTTTGGTGGCATACCATTAATTCTAGCACTTGTTGCCGGAATTCTATTTCTCTTCCTGCTATTTCGCTATGGCCAGCCAATTCGCCGACATCACTCCAAGCGAAATGGGGAAAGCTCTCCTTGAACGAAAGTGCCGTGAGCAAATAGTACAGCTTTTGGGCATAAATCGTCTACGGGACCTTAATACCACATGGTTCCTGTCCTTTAGACCAATCTGGCAAGATTGCATCTTACCTGTTCTACGATGCCTGCTATGCGGCGTAGAATGCGTGTTGGACACCTGTCTAACATTTCCATCGGATGCGCCAACGGACGTCGATACTCTGCTGGACCAGATAACGGCCCATGCTATGTGTTGTCCCCAGCGGCTTCCTATCCTGATGACAGCATTCATTGAGATCTCACAGACGCTTCCGGCAGCTGCTGAGGTACGAGAAAGAACTACAGGCACACAGGTAACAACGGACGCGAACATTGCGACAATTGAAAGCAATGCTTCACATCTCTGTGCAATTAACCTGCTTCACGAGGTGTTCCAACTCACACCAACTACAGTGGATGATGTTTTGTCTATAGAAATAGATGATCTAATGTTTACACCGGATCCGTAAACTGACTCTGATTCATCATACAGTGTTCCAGAAATACAGCAACAATTTGGCCTTCATTTTTCAAAAACTTGGAACTCTACCAAAAATTGAACTTTCACATTTTTTCGAAAGAAAATGGAACTTCAATCTGCTTAAAGTAGAACTAGCCTTACAGTACAGACTTGGCGGTCCTTCCACAGACATTTAGTCATCTTATGTGTCTAAAAACAGTTAATTAAATTCCATGACATGAAATGACTTTGATTTTTGAACAACTTATCGATCATTTTCTGTCACATGTAAATATTACTGCTTATTTCATTCCAATTGCATTTATTTTCGAACTTTATGCCTGAAATGATAAGCAATGCTTCGAATGTACAGTACCTTTTTGCATTCTAATATGTTTTTTTAAATGCCTTTTTAAATGGTTTTATGAAATATTTTAGAAATATGCGGTACTCCATTTTTATGTTTAGCATTTTAAATGTTTAGCATTTATGTATTATCGTATACACGAAAGTGGAGTGGGTGTTGTATTCCTCTTAGGGTGTCCATAACGGGCTTTCCGATATCATGTCCTTATATAGGCACAATTCGCCCTGCCCTTATATAGGCATAGAATCCCAGGCCTTATTTAGGCATTAAACCGTGCACTCCAAATACAGGCATGGTCTCTGACATCCGTCCACCCTAACGTCTACAATGAGTTCATGAAGAACAGACCCTTAGGCTGCGGGAGTTTCCCTAGCCCAGGACTATTGATTTCTTCAAGGCCTCATATATTATGCATGAACCATTATTCCTTAGGGGTTCATCCATGACGTCTTTCGCTTTCCAATTCACGTCAATGCTAACATTCCTAAGGTACTCTCAGGTATAAATATACCTTCCCTAGCCCCTGTATATCAGAGGAGACCTCGACTTCAGAGGAGCCCGTATCCCGGCCTGACGCACTGAGAAGACGCTGCCATTCCCTGCACGCAGAGAGCTCAGCTTCCAGCTTCCAGTGATCTGACTTCCCTTGCGGGGTGTTGGAGTTCGAGTCTGGCAAAGAGATTCCAACCTCTCTCATTCTTCAGGTATGGAGCTGATAAGAACCTAGAGGGACTCTTGGCATAATAGGCATACTAGACTTAACATACTCTTAGTATACCATAGTAAGGAATACTTCACCTACTTCATACCTTGTCCTACACCTAGGTTAGGTTAGGTACATTGGGGTAGAACTAGCTTAGCACCGCATCGTATGAGTACTCGCATTTTTAGTCTGTTATTTATGTAACAGCATTTGTACTAAAAGATAATGCTATCGCAGTATTATTTATTTCTACTGCTCACCCTGTACATTATTTATCTCGCATACTGTCTTGTGATCGTAACAGCACATTATACTTACACCAGAAACAAGACTGTTCAATAAATCTTTTATTGAAAACGCCCGTCTATTATTTCTGTGTAACTCTGAGGAAAACTAAGCATGCACGATTGAGCTGAGTGAAATAGTTATCTAGTGTTTCCACGACTCTGGGACACGTTCTGATTCTAAAAGGGAAACATATTGGTCATGTTTTGCGGCTGCCAGAAACTACTCCCTTCTTGTTGTCAAGGAGTTTCTAGTGGCCTCTGAGCTAGCTGGCACAAGTAATTAAGTTTAATATACTCGATAGGGACATACTGACCTTAGTCCTATGTCAAACCTATAGGATATATTATTCCAATGCGCAGAGCCTATTAGGGAAATAGGAGCTACACTACACTCTGTGCAACTTTTCTATTAGCACATTAACTCTGCTACAGCCTGGACCATGGACCATACAGGGCACATACCATTGTCAGTGTTTGCTCTTTGCATGCTGATCATACTGTTTACACATGACCATTATATGCCCACATATTCCATACCTAACAGTACACCTTGTGGCCAAGCTATATGTGACATAACCGTTGTGGGTTACTATGAAGGGGGCTGTGAGGTGTTGGTATCTCCCTGACAACAGGTTGACAGGTTGGTGAGGCCTCATTTGTGTTGCTGGATACATGGCACTGTACATCTATCTAGCATCATCCTCACATGCTACTCACAGGAAACATACACAAGTTAGGGTGTAACACCTACACGTTTTTTAGCACATCTGCCATTAACTGATTAACTAATTCTTCATAGGCGACAATAGATTTATACATGCATAGCTATGAGCATACAACAGGTGCAGGGTTGATGCCCGTATACACATCACTATGATGATGTGATGTTCACAAAGTACAGTGCAACATGAACCATGACATGATAGTCCTATGTTGGGCCCACACAATATGACTTACAAAACTCTGATGTCAGTCTGGGACTCTGAGCCACAATGTGGCCTATGGACATGTTTGCAGAGTACATACTGTACTAGCAGTACTCACCTGCTCCTCTGGTGAGCCATAGAGCTGGTGGTGCAGGAGAAGGACCTCGGACACCAGGGTCTCCAACTCCTCCGGAGTGAAGGCAGGGGCCCTGCTCCCTGCACAGCGAGCAATTACTGGTCCCAGAGGTGGTAAACAGCAGCTGACGATGAGAAAGTGTGGTCAGTAGCAGTGTCTGAAGGCAAGTGATTTGATTCTCAAACCGCAAGGTATAAGTACACCACATAGGCAGACTTCTGTGTAGACGGCCACAGACATTGTCCAGCGATGGTAGCATTTTCCAATGTTGGCCTATGGCTGTGACTGCCGCGGTCGGTTCCGCCTATAGTGCAGTTCAAACAGCCGGCAGCCGACGTATCAGCATGTCCCAATTGTGAGTTCAGGCATCCACATAGGCAGTGTCATCTGTAGGCGGACACAGGCCTTGAACCACAACGGTTGCATTTTTCAAGGTTAGCCTATGGCTGTGACCACCGTGGTTGAATCTGCCTACCGCACGGTTTGAACCAGCCGGTGGTCAGCGATTCTGCATGTCCCATTAGTGAGTTCAGGCATCCACTATGTCAGTGTTGAAGACCGGATTGCCAAAAGATCCCCTAAGTGCATCTCCACCACTACAAATATGTTGGAACATGTCCCCTGATATATGGCACCATTCCTCTGCCTATACCAATACTCACACATCAGTGTTGTACATGACTGTGCATAGATACACGATTACCGCGGTGCAGTTTATCCCTCATCTCTGACACCATTGGTGAAACTCATGGCAGCACTGCATTTCCTGGCCACAGGTTCTTTTCAGTACACTGTGGCCATAGCTGGTGGCATGTCACAACCTATGTTCAGTGGCATGCTACATGATGTGCTTTCAGCACTGATGAGACACATAGACAGCTACCTTCAGTTCCCCAGATGTGAAGGTTTGGCCAATGTGAAGGGTGACTTTTATGCAGGCCTGGGCGTAGTTCGCGGAGTTTTGCTACGCGGAACTCCGCAAAGTTGCAAAAAAAGTCTGCGAAGTTCCGCGAGAGGTGGAGTGCACTGCGAACTGCAGTTTGTGCTGGTATTCCTGCCGCTCGGGTAGAAATTCTACCCGAGCGGCAGCTCGCGCTCGCGAACTTACCGTTCGCGATCGCGAGCGGGGAAAAAACTCCACTGCACATCGCGAAGCAGAGTTTTCTGCACTCCGCGAGTTCTGCGGAGTGCGGAAAACTCTGCAAACACCGCGAACGGAGCGAAGTTCACCGCCCAGGCCTACTTTTATGGATTTGGTTATGTCCCACGTGTGGTTGGAGCTATTGATGGCACACATATTGCCATAATACCACTGCAAGCCAGAGAACAGGTTTTTAGGAGCAGGAAGCACTTCCATTCTATCAACATGCAAGTGGTCTTTTTACCAGATGTATACCTCTCAAACATCTGTGCCAGATTCCACGATCTGCCCATGACTCCTTTATGCTGTGCAAAAGCACCGTACCCCAGCTGATGCCACAACTACTACTGGAGAGGGCCTGGCTTGTTGGTGTGTCCATGGGCTCCTGAATGTCAGATTCAGATGTCTGGCCAGGACTGAGAGAGCCCTCTTCTACTCACCCGGGAAAGTGTGTCAGATCACCGTAGCCTGCTGCATGCTTCACAACCTCTCACTGCGACGGAAAGTCCCTCTCATTGCAGAGGAAGGAGACCAGCAGGAGCTACCGAGTGAGGATCCTGAAATGGCAAATGACGATGATAGTGGCGAAGAGGAAGGAGTAGACATGCAACTAGAGCTCATCAACAACTTCTTCTCTTGAGTGTAAGTATTCTGTGAGATGTCATGATTTTGACTGTTCTGATGCTGTGAGTAGAACGTTCATGGCTACATGTTAGGTATGTACAGCTGTGGCAAACTTTGTGAACCGCTGTTTGTGCAGTAAGGTTTGGAGACATGCACACGTAGTTAATGTTGCTTTGTGTAGGGGACATTTACCCATGTACTGTGTACTCCAGAAGTTGACTGAGATTGGTGTCATATGTATAGTTTCCTGGCTAATCTTTTTGTATTGGTCTGTTGTAGATACCTTCACCCTGTCATCTTCATTTGGATATTTCATAGTTGTGACATCAGCAGGTATATGATGCTGTTTTGAAGTACGAAGTAGACATGGATTTTTCCTGTGAATTTCTGGCACAGACTTTGGGTGTTCTACTCTGGTACCAAGCCAGTTTGCATAGCGATAGGATGGAAGCTGCTATCACTCTATTGAACTTGTTCCGTTATGTGGTGGTCCTATTGCAATGTGTGTGCTATCATGTTCAGCAACACAATGTTGTTGTTGGGCCAAATCATGCTAGTCTCCTTTCACATTGACTTAAGGGCTTATTTCGGAACTAGTGGTCCGCAGACAGCCAGACTCACAGGGGCGCAGCAGTGATGGTCTTCTGACTGCCCTATTACGACCAGAGCAGTCGGGCCGCCTGGGACCACTGCGACCGCCCGGGATCAGGATCTCTGGTGGGGGCGCAGCAGTCCTGAGGCTGCAATATACTTGGCGGCCCGCTGCGGCCCTGCCAAGCATATTACGAGTTTCTTCACGCCACACTTTTCATGGTGGTGCGACTGCCATGAAAAGTGTGGCAGTGAGGAAATAGCCTTGTGCGTCTGGGGTACATGCAGGGGGGGCACATGTTGTGCCCCCCTGTGTTCATGCACCCCAGTACCGGCACGGCATGGACTGCTGCATCCCAAACTCATAATTAGGCCTTAAGTCCTCAATGTGTATGAACTGGATGTAGCTGTTGATCTCCTCACTTTATGCCACAGTGCTTGTGGCACACCACTGACATCTGTTTGTGACATTCCACCACACGCAGCAAGACAGGATTGGAATGAACCTGTGCTCAGAAACTGTAGTACTGCCATTTTTTGTTATCTTGTTTCAATGATGTGGGATACCTTTTGTGAGGTTGTCGATGTGGGTCCAGCTGTTTCCATCAACCATTTGTCATTTGCCTATTCTATTTGGCATTGTCAGATGTATCCCCTCCGACAATGTTGTTGAGGTCTGCACATGGCACTAGGGGGCACTGGCACAGCTCATCTCAGTGATGTATACTTTCGCTCAGTTTTTGACATAATGCCTGCCTAAGGTTAGGACTATGGAATAAATATGTCCCGAGACTGTACACTTGTATGTCTGTGTTGGGGTGACATGGTTGTGATAGTCAGTAGCACAATGTTGACAATCCACATGTACATGCTTACACAAGTAGCTTACACATTACACATTATTTTGAGAAATCACTAGGGATAAAATAATAATTTGCTAGATGTAAATGACACTACATGAGCTAATGTTTTTGTGAGAAGTGAAATTATTGCAGTGCACAATGTGACAGCAACAAATTAACAAAAAACAAAAATAAAGGTACCACAAAGGAGTGTAGTAGTCGGTGTTGGTGGATGAAACCATAATTGTATGAGCCACATTGTCTGAAGTCCAACGTCCAACACACTCCTCCCATCAGAAATGGGAAAGTGTACAGGATTGGTCAACAAAGTGAACGGGTTGCACATAAAGGAGGACATCAGGGCAATGTTTCTTCCTGGCGGTGGTGGGTGCCTTGCCATCCGAACCTCCTAGATGTTTCCTGGGACGTCCTGTCCTACGTGGGGTGGGGGGATCCACAGCTGCAGGGTCAGGGGTGTCTGAGGAGTCTTCCTCTGACAGGGCCTCCCTTCCTGAGGCTGCCGCAGATGTTGAAGGAACAGATGTAGTTGGGCCACAGGAAGGGGTAGGTGGAGGTGGGAAAGCCCTGCAGTGGGTGGTAATAATGTCCCTCAGCATCCTAATGAGCTGGCCCATTTGGTTGTTCTGTGTGTCCAATCTCTCATCAATGGACCTCTGCAGCTGCGTCATGTCCTGGAGTTCATCAAGTATCTGGCCCATTACTCCCTGGTAGCCTTCATAGGCGCCAGGACTCGGGGGAGGTTGGACTGGGTGTCACTGGCACCAGTGGCCTCACTTTGCGGGCCCACAGTTACCCTCCCACCACCTCTGCCCCCACAAGCCTGTTCCCTTGGGCCAGACTTCCCCCTCCCACTGGCTCCTACATCCTCAGTGAGGGTGTTGTCACTCCTCAATCCAGAAGTGGGATGGGGGGATAGGAGAAGCTAGTGCCCAAATTTGAATCACCTGTTGTTGGGGCAGAGTTCAGCTATGATGTTGAAGCTGGCATGGGAGATGTTGCTGTGGGCAAAGTGAGACTCACTGGTGTGGTCTGCCCAGGCTGACCAGATGAGCCAGGTTGGTCCTCCACGTCCATGTGTCCAGGAGATTCTGCATCACTGGAGGCTTGATCCCATGGTGGAGTTGGAGCCTGGGCAGTGTCTTCACTATGGCTGGATGTTGTACCAGATCGACCTGTTGGGACAGAGAGTAGATTGTTATTGTTGCAAGTGTGGTATCTACATCCACATCATTTGGGCCACAGTGAGTTCATGCCTGTGAGGGAAAAAAGGGGTGTAGGTTAACATTATGAACTATCGCCATTAACTTGTTTTCATGATATTACTATACCTCCATTGCACAAAGTGGTATTGGCAGGATCATTAGCTGTGCTGATATGCTTCATTTTGCCAATGGACATCAGCTGTGTAGTTTTTATGCTGCATCCAATGGGCACTGTTGTGGTGCTTTGCAGTAGCAGTACCATGGCGGTCTAGCACTGCGGTGTAACAGCTGACAAGGAATCACCAATCCATTGGTTTGATCGATATCTGCTCGGTGGCGGTACCACGCCCTGACAGTATCGGAGTCCCTATTGCACCCTTTCCGGCCGCCGCGGCCCATGCGGTGTCTAATTCAACTGCTACGGTCGGAATTCGGCATGCATCGTAATACAGCGGGGGTAACTTTGCAGCCTCAGCAGTTGGAAATGGACAGCGAGCACGGCGGTGGGATGGTCGGTCCGACTGCCATAGTAATCAGCCCCAAAGTGTTCTGAAAAATCCTACCGCTATTCTGTAGGGTCAGGTGATGTAAAAGGTATAATTGTCATTGAGTCAGTAAAACCACAAATGTACTTGGGTCAAAATAAGAGCAGTCTGAGCCAATAAAGTATCTCACTTGTTTGGCTTAGCTACCCGAGGGCAATGAAAACGCAGTTCTTCTTCCTTATATACTGATTTTCATATAACAGGCTGTCTCTCTTTTCCAAGTCACATTATATTATCATTTCATTTCTTCACGCACCATTTCAACCAGAGTTGTGGGTAAGTAGATATTTAATTATTCAATAACTTGGCTGTGAAAAATGGAGGCCTTAAAACCGTCATGATATATGTCACCATCACCCTGATACTAAGACCCTTTACAGTAGTCTCTACAATAAATTTGTCCAGTGGAAAAGTAAAGTAGATTACTTTATTGGATTTCTTTTTAAAACACTCCCTTCCCCCAGGACTGTTGATTTGTTGATTCTGTCTGGTGCTCCCAGGGCTTACAGCATTTAATGATTGCCAAGTGGCACAACTCGCCTACCACATTCCCCTGAGCTGTCCAAAAGACTTCTTCAAACTATGGAAGTTCTGCTTTTTGCATAGCTCACATTGTTTAACAAATATGTAAATATGTATCCAGCGCAGCCTCCTGCCTCACTATTGTGCTCATCTGTTCTCACCTCTATCCCCACCAAGCATGTGTGACCACTGTACACCCTGTGCCTTGTGTCCTAAATGTCATAGAAGCTCATGCTCATGCATTCTCTATGTCATGACTGGTTGGTTCACTGACATAATATCAAAACCATAAATATTGTCAAAAGTTTCGATCACAAAAATATTGTTTTTCTATTCAAGTAATGGTAAGTACACAAATATGGGGGCGGAGCTTGCCCAGCCCGATGATGGCTGCTCCTTGAGCGAGCTCCTTCAGCCGCGATCATAATCCTTAATTATCCTGTGTCTGGCTGACCCAAAAACAACGCCATCTACTTGCCCCAGCATATTTAAACAAATGTGCATCTGAAGTGGCCTCAGAAACGTACCAGGAAGCTGGGAGAGCCGATCAAGGCGTCGGCGACTGCAGCAGCGGAGAGCGGCCTGGAGAGGAGGTGCAGTCGGAGCAGAGCCCTTGGATGAGGCAGTGGCCTCTGGGCATGAAGCAGGGAACACACCATCAGGAGATACCCCGGCGCTGATCCGGAGGAGTGCGCTACGTGGCCTGGCCGAACCTGAGGGGGGATTCGCCCAGCGCAGAGCCCGGGCCCGGAGAGCACGAGGGCTGTGCAGGCGTGGGTGCCAGCGCGCTCGCCTGGGCGGACTGCGATCCCGCTGTGGTCCCCGGGGCACGCTTGTTAGAAATGGGATTTCTGGTTGGCTAAGGCTTGCGCCAAAGCCAGGCAGAAACCACCACTCTAGTCAGGGCAAGGGAGTTACACACCCAGATAACCCCTGCTCACCCCCTTGGTAGCTTGGCACGAGCAGTCAGGCCTATCCCGGAGGCAATGTGTAAAGTGTTTGCGCACGCGCACAGCAACAACATCCCAGGCACACCACAAAGGGAACTCCACACAAGGTTATATCTAAAATAGCCTTTGTATTATCATAAAACACATTAGAATAGTACTCACATAATATACATGGTGCCACCTGGCACTGGGCAATATTTACAGGGGATTATGTACACATGACAGGGCCACGTGGGCCACTGTCAGAACCATCACTTAGTAAAGATAATAAATGTAGAACATATCATAAACGTACAACCAGTAATCACTGGTGACCACTGTACTCAGCATCAGCCTGTAACATAAACCACATTATGCACAGTATCACATTAGGCGCAAAATACCTTATACGCCAACCTCACCAGCATAAACACATTATGCACACATCTCATGAGTCTAAACGCATTAGACCCTAACCTCCTAAGTATAAATCACATTAGGGGCATAACTCACAGTAGAGAATAACTCACAACCTAAACGCATTAGGGAATAATAACCTCACAAGCATAACACATTATGCAAAACCTCATAATCATGAAAGTACATTAGAGGTATAAACAGGGTGCGTAAATCATAGTAAAGGCATCACATTTCCTAGCACCACATATTAGGACACAAATCACATTAGCACATAACCTCACAGTAGAAACCATAGCGGAGGCATAAATCACAATAGGGCCTGGCGCCCTACAAACCTGACAGTCCCCCTGGTCAACTGACCATCTCAAAAAGGGGCTCAAAATGCCCTATGTCCAAAAGTCAGGGCGTGCTGCCTAGCAGCTGAATCCAAGTGCGCCATTGCGCAAACCTAAACGTAGCAGCTGGCACTAAGTGCTGCACAGCTGGGAAAGTATGGGGCAAAGGAGTGCATCCACTCCTAACTCACAACAGGCCCCTGAAGAAAGGAATAGCCTAAACGGTGCAGCTGGCACTAAGTGCTGCGCAGCTGAAGGAATCGTAGACCTGGGCATTCTCTGTGCCCTCTGTCCATAAAGTCAGGGCTAAAGCTGCCACTGCAGCGGAGCAACAGTGCGCAAAGCGCTGGAGCAGGACAGGCGTGTACCTCACTCCTTTCTGTTTTCATTATAGCCCAAAAAAATGCCTCCCAAACGTTGCAGGAGCCTGCGCTCTCGCAGGGCAGCTGGGAAAGATGGCCAGCAAAAACAAGCACTGGCACTGAACGTGCATCTCAAGTCCCACGGGGGCTCTATAACCAATATGACCCCTACCCTGCTCCAGGCACTGACAATGTGCCTCGGGGGAGCTCATCTGGTGCCGCCATCAGGCCCCACAATGCGCTGGAGCACACGGGCTCCCCTTAAACCAATGCACCAAACGAATTGGCCCCCAAGCGTTGGAGCGGCCCGCGACGGCGGGCCCGCTCATGGGAATGGCCATTTCAAGAACACGGGCTCCTCTGGCCCCTTTAACCACACTATGCCCATCGCGTGGGATCGGCCCGCAACGGCGGGTCCGCTCCGGGAAGAAATAACTGCCGGCCGTGCGTCTAGCCTCCCCCCTTAGCTGTCTCAACTCACCGGCTCTCGGCAGGGGGAAGACTCCTCATTCCGGCGTGGGTCCAGCGCGGGGTGGGCTCCCGCCTGGACTCTCTTCCTCCCTTCACCCGGGCAGCGGGCGGGGGCTCTCTCACTCCTGAGAGCCTCGCTGGCGTCGGCGGCCTCGTCCGCCTTTACTCTTCACCCGGGCCCCCTCCTGGGACCCGGGACTTCTCTGTGGTGCTCCGGGAGGCGGGGTGGGCTCCTGTTCTCCCTCGCTCTGCACACTGGGGCTCCAATCAGCTCACGGGAGCCCCGCACCGGCACAGCCATAACTTCCGGTCCTGCCGCCGGCCCCGCCCACGTCGCAGGCAAGGTTGCCTGACTTCCGGTTTTGCCGCGGCTCGGGCCGCAGCGGTGATTCTGGTCTCGGCGGCAATGAGGGGTAGGCTCCTTCGAAATAAAAATCAGAAGCGCGGGGTGGGCACCCGCATAAAAAATAAAAATAACGCGGCCATGTGGGGTGGGCACCCATAATTCAAATAGACAGCCTGGGAGCGGGGTGGGCACCCGCTCTCCGGCAATAAAAGCATTCAGGCGGGGTGGGCACCCGCTCGGAACGGTACCATGGGGGAATCCCTACGCTGGGGATCCCCTCCCACAGGGGCTGCAGCTTCAGCGCTGCGCAGCACACGCTTCTCCTCCTTGGGGAAATAGAAATAAAGCGCTCACAAGGCGCTAGATGCAGCCAAAAGTCCTGGAGGCTGAAAAAGAAGCAAAATGGTCCCAAAGGTCCTTTCAGGCATCAAGAGGCAATGCAGGGCCCAGGGAGGTTAGCCCTCATGGCAGCCCCCCCTGGGCCCCAGCAGCAGCACGCCCCGAAGGGACAGCACCAGAACTGAACAACCTCATGGGGTCACAGCCCCTTCTTTTATACACATATTTCCCTTTGTGTCACAGCACAGGGCTTGGGGATACCCGTCAGAACTGGTATAGGGGGGATCTGGAGCACTTTGTTTACGATGCGGCATCCTGCCTTTGAGGAAGAGGGGGTCTGCTCCCAGACGCACCGTGGGAGGTGGAGCCAGCACTCACTTTGCCAGGCACAGCCCTGCTCAGATCAAAGGGTCCCCTCCCCATACTCCAACTGCAGATCTCTCTATTCAACCCACGTCTGGCTCATCCTGCCCTGTCCCTCCAAAACCAGACATGCAATCCACATCAGGCAGGCACATAGCACACAGAAATGCCAACTTCTAAAAGTGGCATTTCTCACATAGTCATAATAAATCTGCGCACACCATTGCACAGCATTTATTCTCACAAATTCAGACATACTAGACTTGACCATGCTGCACCTCTCATAACAGGAATTACCACTGACACACTCATCCTCAATGCATTCCTATGGGAGGGCAGGCCAATCTCACCACACACGCACACAGCGCGCACGCACTTTACACTGGACCACAGTGCTAAAGTGCCCAGAGACTTAAAACTACTAACACCAAGTTACATATAAGGCAAAAAGTTCAGGGGTGAACCTGCCAAAAAGGGCCAAGTCCAACAACGCTGTACTGTGGCAGCAAGAATGAACACGAAACCGACGCCCAACAATGAAAAAAGAAGCTGCCGGCGCCATGAGACTATGTGATCGGTGAGGGCCAAGCGAGCGGGAGTGGCGCCGGCCTACATTAATCCTGCCCGGCCGCGCTGAGTGATGTGAGAAGTTGGGGATAGGTGCGTACCCGCGGTGCGGCAGCTGAGGGAGCGTGTCCTGTGCCCGGCGGCCGCACCCAGCAGCTACTGTCAGCAAGGGTAGACCCGGTGAAAAAAGCCCACGAGAGAGGGATCGGCACCGGTCTGGCTCAACACCACGCCAGATGAGACTGGGCCGGGGGCTCTGTCGGTAAGCGCAAGACACAACAGCGCTAGGCCGTGACCCATACACACCGAAGGCTGCTGCTGAGATCCGAGAGCGTTGTACGCAAATGGACATAAGGCATACCAGAGCCCCCTGCTGGGCCCTCCGATATGTGATGGATGGGATACATGCTCCAAGCAAGCATAGGGCCATAGCGAGGGGTGCACTTGGTGCTCAGGCGCATTGACATGTGGGTCTCTATGAGGCGTGGGACTTACACGTGGAGGCCCCGAGAGAGGAGCAGATCCCGATTGACGCTGTGGGGAACCTGGCAGAGCACGCAACTATACCAGCTAAGGCTTGGCAATCCAAGTCCAGTAAGCGAGAAAGAAATGTATGCCGTGCAAAGGAAACCTCAGGACCTAAACATCTCATATGCAATGCTGTATCCGGCCCATCCAAAAGTCACAGTGGATGGCAAGTCCAAAATCTTTGGTGACCCCAAAGCTCTGCAATAGTATCTCGAACAACGCGAACAACCGAGCACCCGAAATAAATCACCCAGAGGCAGAGCTGATGAACAGGGGCAAGCCTCGGGACTGGATGACCCTGAATAACAAGACACCTGAGGTCTCTGCTACACATCGAACTATGACTGTATCAGATAAGTCAACCTACGGCTAATATCCATTGCTGCTGTGGTCGCCTAGCTTTATGAGCAGTATTACTAAGTCATATCTCCCGCAGCAGATAGGCTCAGATGCAAACTGCACTCGACGTAGAGGCAAAAATAGCTTAGATTAATAAATAGTAATATGCTGACACATGTATATATTAGAAATACGCGGCCACCACGTGATTCCCAACTATGGGGATACCGGCTGGCCGCTCCTGCTCACATGTGTGCACCGCATCAAGTTAAGTTAGTTGATTGGGGAACATTTAAGGAGGGGGGAGCAGAAATGCGGGAATGTCTCTGATACAATTGGGGTACCGGAGTGGGTAGGGGTGCAGGGGGGAAAGAGGGAAAAATATGGTCAATGGCACAGACACAAATGACACAGTCACTGCTACGCTGAGGACAATATGGCTGAAGTATAAACCTACCCTGAACATAGTAACCGGGCTACGATATGACATACACGGTTAGATCACTCACACTGCTCACATGGAATATTAGGGGACTGAATATCCTCCAGAAGACAAGACGGGTACTATCCTACCTTGTCCGACACGGCATGGAGGTGGCTTGCCTCCAGGAAACACACCTCACCAGCACCTCCGAATTAAAGGTGGGGGCCCTTTAAGTGTCCTTCCGAATTGCGTCCTCCTCCTCCAAGTACGCTTGCGGAGTACTTATATTAGTCAAGCGAGGCATCCCATTTACCTCACTGCACACACTTACGGGCTCTCAAGGCCGATACATTATAATCTAGCGAAATTTTGGCGGCACATTGCTAACCCTAGTCAATACATATGGACCAAATATAGATGACCCACCTTTTTTCGCACAAATATGTGCGAAAATACAGACTCTAGAGCCAGCAGAAATAGTCTGGGGTGGAGATTTTAACACATGCTTAGACCTGGCAATAGACAGGTCAACAAGTAATAACAAATATGGTAAACAGGCAGCCAGGGTACTCAGAGACGGAATGGAGGAATGGGGGATGGTAGATCTATGGCAACTACGTAACCCAGGGCGTAGAGAAGGAACTTGCACTTCCACTACACATAATCCGTGGTCTTGAATAGACTATTGGATAGCAACTCGCGGAGCTAGCACATGGACAAGCTCAATAGACCACATGCCTAAGACACTATCAGATCATGAACCTGTCCGATTGGTACTGTTACTCCCTACACATACTCCCAGGCAATTCATGCAGCGTTTTCCGACGACTGCACTGCTAGACCAAGTGTTTAAAACAGACTTAAGACAAGCTATAACAGATTACTTTGAGCACAATATGGGGTCAGTCACTAGTGCCCGGACATTATGGGAGGCATTCAAAGTGACAATTCTGGGATTCTGTATAGGTAGACACATGGGGTTTTAAGGGACATACGACAGCAGCTAACTAAAGTAGAAAAGGAAATCCAGTCACTAGAAAAAGAATACACGTGAACCCTGAACTCTACACTACTCGCTGAGATCAGGAATAAAATGACTACATATCAGGAGTTCGCTGACAGCGAGGTGAAATATCTTTCACAAAGGCATACAGCATGGAACTATGGGGAGGGAGGCCGTCCAGGCCACATACTTGCGGGCAGGTTACAAAACTCATGCACCTCCTCACACATAGTACAGATTACAGATGCACGAGGCACAACACACTATGACATACCGTCTATCATAGATAGCTTTTCAGAATATTATGCGCAACTGTACTCCAAACAACTATCCATTTCAGATGAAGCTATAAACGAATACCTAGATGACATAGCTCTATCCTGGCTCTCGTATGCACACAGAGAATACTTAATGCAGCTGATTACCGAAGACGAGATAAAAGAGGCAATCAGATCCCTTCCCAATAATAAAGCTCTGGGAACAGATGGTCTCCCAGGTGAAATGTATAAAGAATTTAGTGATCTGCTGACCCTTCATCTCCTAGCTATTAATTCAGAAGCATATGACAACAGGATTCTCACCTTTTCGCTAAGAGAAGCACTATTAATCACACCACTCAAAACACGGCCCATTGCGATTCATACCGACCTTTATCCCTTATAAATTCCCTAAAATTCTAGCCAAAATATTAGCCATGCGATTACAACTCCTAATGCAGAATTTAGCACTGCCAGACGAATCGGGATTCATCCCAACATGGTCAACGACGCACAACCTGCGCACTATATTTGCAATGTTCCACCAACTACAACCAGACTTGCCTGCAGCTGCAGCCCTCTTGGACGCAGGCAAGGCATTTGACTCAGTAGAGTGGTCATTCATGTTCTCTGTTCTCCGAAGAATGGGATTCCAACAATTGTTCCTGCATTGGATTAAACTGCTGTACACAGAACCATGTGCAAGACTCCGGATTAACGGCACTACAGTCGCCCCCTTACACATACACAGAGGAACACGACAGGGATGCCCACTATTGCGCCTACTGTTCACATTAGCACTTGAACCACTGGCTTGCAGGATTCTGTAAAAACATGCAAATGCAGCATTACAGTTCCGCTTGCGACCCATCAGCATATCATTGGATGCGGATGATATGGTATTATACACCCGCTGCCCGGAAGACAATCTAAACCCACTAATATGCTAATATACACAATTTGAATACTACTCCGGACTGAGTATAAACTGGGCTAAGTCAGTGGTAATCCCACTGACACCGGCTATGAAACAAATCCCACTGGATTTCCCCCTACAATGGGGGTATTTGGATACATTGTGACCCTGAATTGGTAGTAAAGGAAAACTATGGCACGGCCCTCACAAAATTGGAAAGTCAGGTGGCCAGGTGGATACGGCTGTCATTATCATTAGCTGACAGAATTGCGATCCAAAATATGGCGGTCCTATCACGTTTTCTCTATTCCTTCACGAACATACCTATTGTCCTCACACAACAGTTTTTCACAAAACTGCGCTCCTGTATGACCACACTTACATGGGTGGAAGAAACTCACTCAACCTTACACGCAAGGCAGGTTTGGGGCACCAGATTTACAACTTCATTACCTCTGCGCCCAAGCACAACACGCAGATTATTAGATACACCAACATGACTACATTACACATGTAGCTGTAGAGACCGATATTGCTCATCCAACACACTTAGTTGAGCTTGTGTTGCAACCGAAGCGGTACAACCTGCATGCAGAAATAAACCCAGTGGCCACTACAATAACAGCATGGCATACCCTGACGCGACGGGCTGACAGATTCCCGGCTTACGCCCCCGCCATGCCACTACAAGACCATCCCCAGATAACAGTGATGCGAGAACAAAAACACAAAAACTTCTGGGAGAAATGGGCATACACGTAATGAGTGATGTGTTTCCCAACGACCAATTTGTAACTTAATCAGACGTAATGTTGAATGCTAACCGCACACCGCTAATGTTATTTGCATATTTTAGACTATGGACTGCAATACCCGACATTCCCTCCCCCTACGCATAATACCCTGCAAGTACTGCTCGCATCTTTATAATGCTTTATAATGCAGCCCAACAAGAGCAAAATAGGCAAAATTAACGCGCTCTGGAAAAATGGAACAATATGCGAGGCACTCCACTATCCAAAGAAAACTGGGAATATTGCTGTGCACTCTTGCAAGCACTTACACCAAATTGTAATCTTCGGATCATCCATTTTAAATTCCTGCAACAGACATACTACACACCAGTACAACTATATAAATATGGTCTCCGCGACACTGATAGATGCCTGCGCTGTAATGCCGTACAGGCAGACTTCTTGCATGCAGCCTGGGCATGCCCACACGTGCAAAGATAATGGCAGGAAGTGATAAATGCTATGGGAGCAATGCTAATGGAGCCAATTCCCAACACTCCACAAGTCTGCCTGCTAGGCCTACATAAAATAAAACAGCCTTCCAGATGCAAACTATTAGCCATAGCCTTATTGCTGGCCAAAAGGCATGCTGCCATGAGGTGGAGAAGCAAACACGCACCACATATGAAACATTGGTTGGCAGACATGACATACTGCAGGGAACAGCTCGAAGTTTACGCAGAGGAACTACCAAGATCCTCCCATCCAAGTGAGTTCTGGGATCCATTTGTACAATATCTACGGTCTGATCCTGGGGCGTGACAGATACCAGCTGCAGGTAAAAACGGGATGGAAATTGTGAGATGTAGTTTATGAGATACCCATGTTGCATTTTAAGCACTGATATAATATAAAAAATGGCTGTATGATTTTACCAACTCAAGGAGCCTGCAAATGTGGTTGTGTCATTTTGTAGATCAATGATAAGATGTAACAGACCAATGCATTCTCTGTTTGAGATGTAAAGACAATTGTAAATTCTGTTTTGTGCCTGACCATCAATAAAGAAAAAAAGAAAAAAGTACAAAAATATAGAAAAAATATAGTTTTCCACTAATATTGAAAAGATATATACAAAAATATCGTTTTTTAATATATATATAGTTAGAAATAGTAAATATTATTTTTTTTGGCTTATAACATTAATATAATGTTAATTAAATATATTTAAATAATATTTAAAGATATATATAAATATATAATCATTTAACACACATATTTATTTATGTGTTTAGGTCGATGTACACATACATAAACAAACTACAATTAAAACTATTCATTTTAATTTATATTATAATTTTCTATTTTTCGAAATTTACTAATATAACACGTATATATACATACATATAAAATTATAAACTGAAATAAACTTTAAAAACATTGCCAATTTAATTATATATAAATAGTAAACAATTGAAAAAATACGTTTTACTAGAAATATCTTAAAAATAACATAAATATAAAAAATATAACATTAAATACACAAACACATAATAATAATATATATTTAAATAATACTAACAAAACTATTACATTTTAGAAATATTAAATATACTATTTCCACTCCAGTCAGTGCAACAGTAGGGAAAGCGTTGAACTCAGGAGGGGTAAAATTTACTATTCCCACTCCAGTCGTTGCAACAGTAGGGAAAACATTGGATTCAGGAGGGGTAAAAGTTACTATTCCCACTCCAATCTGTGCACCAGCATGGAAAGTACTTCACTTCCATCACATACCATATTTTAATACATGTATTAATTGAACAAAAATATAAGCTATCAATATAAGAATTGCAGGTATAAATTACTCCTGGTCCCACCTGTGTTTCTTCTCTGTCACTTTCTGCTACTTAGGCTCTCTACCATGCTTTGTGCCCTGCTTTGTCCAGCCAGGATTTCCAATCTGGGCCATTGAGGCACTAGATTATTATGCAGTTGGGTCCAAAAGGCAAATACCCAGCCATGAACTTGCCCAGGTATCCTTACCCACCCACAAGAATAGTGGCCTTCACATTGTGTCCGCTATCTGTTTTTTTCGGGCAGCCGCTGCACCATATAGTCATCCACTTCATTCTATTGGAGTGGTGAGAAACCAAGCAACACCAGGAGACTATTACCCTTCCTTCAGACTACCATCCATGACCCAAGCTCTCTAAGTACACCTAAACCTGGCCTGTACCAGCATAGGCGCTCAAAGAGAAAACACCTCCCTAGGGCAGTGGTTCTTAAACTTTTGACTTCTGTGGACCCCCATGCAACCATTACTAGAACCCGCGGACCCCCACTGAATCAATACTGGAATCCTGGGACCCCCCACTCGGTCATTACTGGAAGACAGAGAACCTAGCCAAGTATTTTTGATAATTTGAACTGCAAGACAAAACAAAAAATACAGAAACAAACATTCATAAAACAAGTACACAAATAATGGAATATTTAATTCAATTCACAAACAAATATTTTTAAAAAGCCTTTTAATGTTAATTTGGAAGGATGGAGCTTTTTTAAATTCAGTTGAGGCCACTCATTGTCAGTACTATATTCTGTTTGATGCACATGCACTGCTCCCGTGAATTAATCTGAGAATACTAACTAAGGGGCCTATTACGATGGCGGTCGGAAAACCTTCCCGACCGCCATGGTAGCGGGAAAAGACCGCCCGCATGGCCCGCGACATCACCGCCGGTCGAAATACGATGACCCGCAGTCGAAATCCGACGGCGGCGGTCTGATCGCGGGCCTTAACTTTGCGGCGGTTGCTGCTGCCCGCAGCACCACCGCGATGCCGAAAGGAGCATGTCCTGCATTTCCCTGCATTGCGTGGCAGGCACTGCACAGTGCCTGCCACGTGGTACAGGGAAATGTAGGGGGGGACCATGGGTACCCCCCTGTGCACCCACCCCCCCCAACACATTGGGGGCCCGCAACGGGCCCCCGGAAGACAATCTCCGCATGCCTTTCCATGGCGGTCTGACCGCTGAGGAAAGGCTGGCTACCGCCGGCATTATAATTGTGCCGGAGGAGCCTGCTCTGCACCGCCACCATTATCCCGGTCCTGCTCCGTCTGCCAGGCAGGAGTGCGGATGGCAACCAGCGGAAAAGCGGCAGTCGGAATTTCCCCACCGCCGCGGTCACCACCGCTATCCTAATTTGACCGGCGGTTTTCTGGCTTGCAATCGCGGGCGGATGTCCACGGCCGGTCCGGCGGGCACCACCGTACATATACCAATATATATATTTACTTGTTAATAGTTATTTGTTATATTATTACATATTATTACATTATTTAAAAACTTCTGAAATTATAATATAAATTAAAATTATTAGTTTAATAATTGAAATGCAATCATAAGACCTTCACTTGGCATCAAGCGTCTGTGATCTAATGATTAAATAATCGGGTAATACATGTCCACATACCTTTTTCTTTTTGCTCCCTAGCAGTGAGAGGTATGGTTGGCCTCGTGGCAGTGCCAAAACCTAAAATAGCAATAAGGATGCTTGAGTCGTAATTGCGTCAAGGGTCGTGCTTAAGGTGTTCTATCGCGGCCTCACTGGTAATAAAAACGCATTGTTTGCTGTGCGTATTTACCTTTTACTTTATGGTGCGGCTTGACAGGATTCTTTCAAACGAGCCGGACTTGATCTCGGGGTGGAATGATACCGAGATCGTGGGCTTTATTTGCTGTTGAACTTCCAGATTGTCTAAATGGGACTGGTTGAGCCCAATCATATGGCTCTGTCATCATGGCGTAATTGACTAGGTGACCTCATGGGAAATGAAGTTTCCGCGCCTTTGTCTAAAAAGAACTGAAAGTATAATAAAATCGATGTTGCGGGGGAAACCTTTAATCGAAAGGCATAAAATACGATGTCTTCTCACCATGGGAGTAAATAAAATTGTGCACTTGACTCAGTTGTCATTGACAAAGGAGCCGTGTCAATTACATTGTTTGATGGAGGATGGAGTATTTATACTTTTTAAGGTGACCGGAGCTTGATTAAATCGAAATCAGCTAGATTAATGAACACAATATATTTCGCGATCATCTGTTTTTTTGTTATTAGGCTTCCGGGTTGTCTTCATGGGACTGGTTGGAACCCGTCACATGACTCTGTCGTCTTGGCGTAATTGACTAAAGTGCCTTGACAGCTGCATGATCTCATGGGAAATAAAGTTTTCACGCCTTTGTTGAAAAAAGACTACATTTTTTTTTAATAGAAACCATGTTAAGGTGAACACGATGTCTTATCGCCATGGGGTGTATGCACTTGTGCGCATACCTCAATTGGCATAACGTCATTAGCCGAAGGAGCCGTGTAAAATCCATTATTTGATGGTAAATAAAGTATTTTTACTTTTTGGATGACTGAAGCTTTCTTGAATCGGCGTCAGCTTGAGTTGATCACATCACTCAGTTATCATGAAAGGGGCTGTGTCAAATCCATTTGTTCGATGAGAGATGGAACTTTTTAACCTTTTTGAATGACTGAAGCTTTATTGAATCGATGTCAGCCGGATTAAACGTATTTAAATCGGTGAAAAAAGCATCTCCATATTGAGGTGGCCAGGTGTCTTCGCACGATTTATGACTGGAACCATGCATTTTGTCAGGGCTCAATGTATGGCCATTCTATGTAAACTGTAACTTGAATGGAGGTGCAAGATACCTTGCGTTTAGTGTTGGTACGACATGGAGGCAAAAAGATGTCAAACGCAAGCGATAAAAAGAACCAATCGTTGGTCTGGTACATAAACGGACTGTATCAGCATTAATTGTTTGTGTCTATAGTTGATTTTTACAGTTTGTAAATTTCAGAGAGTTCATTGAGGCCGTCTATGGTCATGTTGAATTTGACAATGAATAAAGCTTCTCGGCGGCTCAGTTTTTGTTCTAAGTCGCCTCCACGAGGGTCTTGTTCCACCTGGGATATTATTGTCCAAGTGAGATCCTTTTCTTGATGATTATGGTTTCGCCAGTGGTTGACCAGTGGAGCTGTCTGTACATTTTTCTTAATACGCGATTTGTGTTGGGTGATTCTGTGGCGTGCCTCTTGAGTTGTTTTTCCAATATATAGTTTGGGGCAAGGGCAAAGAATGCCGTAAACCACATTTTTTGTCTTACAGTTTGTTTAGGTCGCATGTTTCCAATTTATGTTGTTGTGCGAGAAGAGTGACCCTTCAATGGTTTTGTCACAACAAGTACAAGTCCCACATTTGTGATGACCTAAAATTGGAGGTAATCCCAATTGTTCGCGTATGGTTTTTTTGGGTGAAATTCTTGGTAATGATGCTCATACAATTTGATTTGAAATACTCCTTTCTTTTCTCATTGCAAACAATGGAGGACTTTTGAAGGATGGGTCAAGGTTTTCAATCAGGTGCCAATTTTGTTTTATAACTTTCTTCAATAAATTTGAATTAGGACAGAAAGTTGTTACACACACGATTTTATCCATTTGTGGCGTCTTTTTTCTGTAGTAAGCTTTCCCGATCTTTTTAAGGCTCTTTTTAACAATTTTACCCAAATAAATTGTTAAAAAGACCCGCCACAAATGGATAAAATCGTGTGTGTAAAAATACTTTATTTACCATCAAATAATGGATTTTACATGGCTCCTTCGGCTAATGACGTTATGCCAATTGAGGTATGCGCACAAGTGCATACACCCCCATGGTGATAAGACATCGTGTTCACCTTAACATGGTTTCTATTAAAAATGTTTTTAGTCTTTTTTCAACAAAGGCGTGAAAACTTTATTTCCCATGAGATCATGCAGCTGTCAAGGCACTTTAGTCAATTACGCCAAGACGACAGAGTCATGTGACGGGTTCCAACCAGTCCCATGAAGACAAACCGGAAGCCTAATAACAAAAAAACAGATGATCGCGGAATATATTGTGTTTATTAATCTAGCTGATTTCGATTTAATCAAGCTCCGGTCACCTTAAAAAGTATAAATACTCCATCCTCCATCAAACAATGTAATTGACACGGCTCCTTTGGTCAATGACAACTGACAATTTTATTTACCCCCATGGTGAGAAGACATCGTATTTTATGCCTTTCGATTAAAGGTTTCCCCCGCAACATCGATTTAATTATACTTTCAGTTCTTTTTAGACAAAGGCGCGGAAACTTCATTTCCCATGAGGTCACCTAGTCAATTACGCCATGACGACAGAGCCATGTGATTGGGCTCAACCAGTCCCATTTAGACAATCTGGAAGTTCAACAGCAAATAAAGCACACGATCTCTGAATCATTCCACCCCGAGATCCAGTCCGGCTCGTTTGAAAGAATCCTGTCAAGCCGCATCATAAAGTAAAAGGTAAATACGCACAGCAAACAATGCGTTTTTATTACCAGTGAGGCCGCGATAGAACACCTTAAGCACGACCCTTGACGCACTTACAACTCAAACATCCTTATTGCTATTTTAGGTTTTGGCGCTGCCATGAGGCCGACCATACCTCTCACTGAAAGGGAGCAAAAAGAAAAAGGTATGTGGACATGTATCACCCGATTATTTAAACATTAGATCACAGACGCTTGATGCCAAGTGAAGGTCTTATGATTCCATTTCATTGCTTTTCAGGCCACTCCTAGCCTTCTTAAACCATCCCGAAGCCTGGTAGGCTCTCCTTCCACCAAGTAAGTAGTGGAGAGTTTGTTTCTCACTACCACTGTTATGACATGACTGGACAATTTTTCTCAGACGCCCTTCTCTGATCCTTTTTCTGTTTTCTTTTGTTGTTGCAGAATTTCTGTAAGTCTACACGTGCTTGAGTCCAATGCGAATTTGGCTGATTTCGCCCAATAGGTAAGCTAGGCGCATGTGAACGTAGCAACCAGGGTACTAAAATATAGAGTAGTCACTAGCCTACACAGAGAAACATGTCCCTAAATTGCTTTTTTATCTATTATTGTCTTTTAGTGATTGGTCCTGAAGAGAACCCCCAGCCTTCAATCCACTGGGTTCGAAACGCGTCGACCTTTTTTGTTTTTTTGTTTGGCTGTTTAACAAGTGTGATTAATACAGAGAGGTTTTCAGCCTGGTTTAAATGATTTGTGAAATAACGTCCTTTGATTGGCACGTTGCAGAAAATCCTTGGGCTTAAGACTCCACACTGTTAGCTTTGGTTTTTCCTTTGATTGATTAATCAATGCCAATATATTCTGAACAGATAAGACCACTATGTCATATGTTCTGTGTTTTATGTTGTGTATGTAAGTGAGTCGTCCTTAATGTTGTTCATTATTTATGTACAGACCCAGAGTCATTTATTGTTTTTGTATGGTCAACTATTTCTTTGGTTTGTGGTATAATGTGCACAATTGTTTAACATGAGATATGCGAAAAAAATTGATTTATTTGAAAAATAATTTTTTTTTTTTTTTTTAATAAATTTTGAGTAGGCAGTCAGTATTTTGTTTATTGGCGCTGGTGGGCTTGCAGCACTGGTTGTGCCACCCACAGAAGCAGCTTATAAAATATGGCTCAGGCCTGCCATTGCAGAGCCTGTGTGCAGTCTGGGACTGCCATGTTGACTTGGCAAGTGCACCCACTTGCCAGTCCCTAAACCTTCCCTTTTCTACATATTAGTCACCCCTAAGGTAGGCCCAAAGGCAGGGTGCATTGTATGTAAAAGGTAGGACATGCCCTGATGTGTGTGGCATGTCCTGATAGTGAATTACAGCCAATTTCGTTTTTCACTATTGCAAGGCTACCTGTTCCCATAGGCCAGAATGGGCAGTTTTGATTATAACATCTTATAATCCTAACTGACCCAGGGAACAAGGTAGAAATTGGAGTTTAGTATGCCTGAACTCAGAATGTTAAAATACATCTTTTAGTGAGGGTGATTTTTACATTCTGTGTTTGAAAATACCACTTTTAGAAAGTAGGTATTTTCTTGCCTAACCATCCAGAATGCCTCTGCTAGATTTGTGTATTCCATGTCTGGTTTATGAGTGACAGGGGGCTGGAGAGGGCCTTGGCTCCAGCAGTCTGATGGGTCAGGGCTGGGCTGAATAGGACCTGCATTGAATAGAGAGTAGGGGGTGGAGATTTCCTTTCACTGACCTGAGCCCTCATAGAAAAGAGTAGGGGGAGGAGATTTCCTTTCAGCTACCTGGGTCAGGTCTGCTCTCAAACAATGCTGTCTCCACCTCCTGCCAGGAAGCTGCACCCAGGAGGACAGAACTGGTTTTGACTAGGCACAGACACCCTCTGCCTTCAGAGGACAAAGTATTTTGCAGTATAAATATTGGGGCCCAGACCCCAGAACTTTAGATCACTTCTGGGAATCAAGACGAACCTTTGCCAAGGAGAAGAACCAAGGAAGCTGAAGGAGGAGACTGCCCCTGTGCTGTTTGGGGTTGGCCTGCAGTGGTTACTTTATTGCCAAGGAAAGGAGAAAAGGAACTTTGTGTGTACTTTTACTGACTTGAGGAAGATCTCCAAGGGCTTGAAGCTGAGCTTGCCTCCTGTCTGAAGTCACAGGGACACCAAGACTTCACTACCAGCTCCCCCTGAATTTCCTTGCTGGGAATTCTGCCTGCAGAGAGGTGCCTGCTGTTGTTTTGTGCCCTCTGGAGATTGCGTGTCGCTGGGAGCTGGAAGCGCGACGCATCGAGGAAGAAGCGTGTCACCGCCGCAGCAGTTGCCGTCACATTGCCGAAGAAGCGTGTCGCTGCCGCAGCTGTTCGCCGTCGCATCACCAACGAAGCTCGTCGCATCACCGGAGAAGCGTGTCGCCGTCGCAGAGGTCGCCGTCGCAACACAGGAGAAGCGTGTCGCAGGGCCTGTCGCGGCTCAAGATTTCACCGAGTCGCCGCACGGCCGTCGGGTGTGAACGCATCGCATCCACGTTGTCGCATCGCATCAAGGACGCCATTTTGTCGCATCGCACCGGATCGTCACGTCGCATTGAGGCGCCATTTTGTCGCATCGTCACTGGGCCGCAGTAATAAACGACGCATCAACTCCCCACACAGTAAGGAAGCGACGCATCACCTCCCCTGCGCTGCAGTAAGGAACCGACGCATCCACTCCCCTGAGTGTAAGGAACGGCGAATCAATTTCCCTGTGACCCTTTTGTTCGTATTGCGTGACGCATCCCAGGTACTTTGAGAGTAAAGTGTCGCATTTACCATCTACATTGAACTAAGCTATTTTCTACCATTTTAAAGACTTATTTTGATTACAGTATTGTGGATTTTTGTCGTTTGGTCTTGTGTTAAGTCTAGTAAAGATTACTTATTTTTCTAAACTGGTGTAGTGTCCATTTGTAGAGTTTTCACTGTATTACTGTATGTGTTCACAAATGCTTTACACACTGCCTCCGAGATAAGCCTGTCTGCTCGTGCCAAGCTACCAAGGGGGTGAGCAGGGGTTATCCAGGAGTGTACCCCCCTTTCCCTGACTAGAAGCAAGGGCCCCTACTTGGTCAAAGGTACCTACCTCTGCCAACTAGAGACCCCCATTTCTAACCTGCTCCAAACACCAGTCCCCAGTGTCAGCTATCTTGCCAGTACATTTCCACTCGCCATCAGGGACATTATAGTCCCAGGTGTGCTGTTTGAGCTGGGTGGGAAGGTGTGTGTGGGACAGAGTCTGATGGGAGATGTAGTCAGTGCAAACACTCCTCCTCCCAGGCAGCCCAACCAGGCCACCAGGAAGAGTGATGTCCTGACAATGAGGAAAGTGTATATTCAAGATGCCTGACACTGGTGCCTGTTTGACTTGACTGCAACACCCATCAAGGCCTTCTGCTCCAGACACCATGCAGCAGTGTCAGCCATCTTGCTAGTACATTTCCACTCACTGTCAGGAAAGCAAAGTTCCAGGTGAGCTTGTTGTGCTGCGTGGGAGGAGGAGTGTTTGCTGTCACTACAACTTGCATCAGGCCTGTGCCCACAGCCACCTTCCCGGCCATCCCAAACAGCCTAGCTGTGACTCAGCTTTCCTGAGAATGAGTGAAAATGTGCTGCCAAGATGGCTGACACTGGTGACTGGTGTTTGGAGCACCAAGCCTTGCTGTGAGTTTGTAAGAAGTATGTACATGGTAAGAGTTTTCTGCATTTTCATTTTTATTGCATGGATGTTGTTTATCAATATGACATACACATCACATGCTCATTGACTCTAGTTTTTTTTAATGTAAAGACAGTCATTTACATTGATGTCTACAGAGGTGCAATTGGTAACTTTGTTTGAATGTGGAGTGGGTACTTACCAGACTCTGGTGCTTCTGGTAGTCCATGGACGCTCTCCGGTGGCAGGATGGCACGCACCTTCTCCTCCCAGGAAGTGAAGTGCACAGGTGGTGCAGGAGGGCCACAGCCAGTCCGCTGGCTTTGAGCATGTTCTTTGGCTAGCAGTTTTTTGACCCTCCATCTCACTTCATAATACCGACTCCTGATATCATCCATTGTGCGCAGGACAGGTGCTTCAGTGTTCACCTTGTTGACTATCCTGTCCCACATCCTGTTTCTTTGGGAAAGGGGGGTCTGTTGGACTAGGTTCCCACATAACTGTGGCTCTACTCTGACTATTTCATCCATAAGCACTTCCAACTCCTTCCCTGTAAAATGTGGCTGCTTCCTCTGGGGGATGGTGAGGGTCAGGGTGAGGGTGAAGGTGAGGGTGACTGTGAAGGTGAGGATAAGTGTGAATCTAGAAAAGAGTGTGTGTTTGTAAGAGGTTTTTTAAAATAAAATCTGTGCAATTTGTGTGGTGGGTGAAGTGTGCATGTGTGAGGCAGAGAGCAGGGATTGTGGACAGAGTACTGAGACCTGGCAGCAGTTGTGTTAGAGCAAAGGATCATGGTCATGTTGTTGGCCCTTTATAAAGGGTGGATAGGTGGGCGTGGCTAATAATTGAATTTTTAATTTTTTTTTTAATTTGGCGGTGCCAATGCTTGTTGTAACTGTTTTTATCAGTTTCCACTTGCCATTTGTAACACAAAGCGACACGGTTCCAAAATCGAATCGGATGCATCGTCATCTGGTCGTGGGGTAAACCGAGTCTGATTCATAACCGGAAAGCCTATTCTTCAGCGTTTCAGAATGAGTTGGTCGGATGGAGCTTGTTTCCGGGTGATTCGGTCATGCGGATTGCTTTTAGACCGACTCTTTCGAAGTTTTACATGCAATGCATCGTAAACTACCATTCGGAAAGCTCGCGGTTGAGTCATTCGGAAAGTATTCCAAAATCGATTTGGTAGGACTGCTTTCCGGACGACATCGTAATCGGCCCCTAAGTAGGAGGCCTTGGTCAAAATTTTACCTTCACACTTAGAAACTTTTCTGGAGGATTTTCTCTCAACGATCGGGCCTCTCCAGCAGGCTTGGTCAGCTTGGTCCAGCGGGAGCCCCCGGTCAACTCCTGGAAGTGTTGCGCTCCGGAGCTTACAGCTGGACGAACCTGAAATCCAGACCAGGGCGCAGTTCTACGCAGTCGGCTTGACTCTCAACATCAGGTCGGTCACCTTATGGAGTTTTTTCACAAAGGTTCTCCAAACTTCAGGAAGTGCTTCCTGAAGTTCCTTTAGGGGGTTCAAAGTGTCCAAGATTCCAGAGTCTCTGAGTTGCTCCTCGGAAGTTGGGACTACAGTTCCTGCAATGCACCTGGCCAAATCCTTTAAAGTCCAGCTGAAGGTAACCAGTTATGTTCTTCTTGCTGGAGATGATGCAGGTGGAGCTCTTTTAACGTGTTGCTTTCAGTAAGTCCACTCCTCTTTTTGAAGGAAGGCTGTAGTTCCTCAGTATGCAGCATGTGCAGTCATTCAGAGTGCAGTCCTCTTGGTGCAGGCCAGGGTTCCAGCAGGGCAGTCCTTCTTCTTATTGTAGTTTCAAACAGGGAATCTGAGTTGCTGTGCAGCTCTCCCATATTTATCTAGTGTTCTGGGGCGACAAGTAGGGGGGGCACCCCTGACCAATGGGATACAGGGTGCCACCATAAAGTGGTATGTAAAAAAGAGGAGAATCTGACCACTTTACTTCATCCTGCTATTTATTTAGCAGATTAAGGACCAATGAAAATATTTTGTCTTGGTCCTGGCTTTCTCTTTGCCAATAACTAAGCGTTTTTAGAAAATATTCATAACATTCAAATACATGCACAAACATAAAACGATACACTTAGTGCTCAGTGAATAATCATTACATAACGACAATGTTTCACTAAAAAAATACATGAATTACATGAATATAAACTGTGCAATAATCACATTACACCACAATTTGTCAATTTCTGTGTCTCATAGGAACTCAATACACAAAAACTTCTTTCATTATTTTAATTAGAGTTCCTAAACCGTGGAGCTGAGCTCTAAGGCTATGTGGGATGCATTTCCATGAACCGATCCCTAGATTGCCTAAATGGCTACATTACATATGCCCTCATGGACCATAAAGTGGGACAGCTTCCTCCAAAGTGTGGCATATTCTTGCCCCACAAAGCACTGTAAAATACAAGATAGAGAAACCTTTTCCTTGGGGTAAAGATCTGGCTAAGCCAACCTACTGGTGTGGCTCATTTCCCTTAACACTCCCCTTCCTGACCTCCTGCAAATTCCATTCCTGGGGCTCCCATTTGTCTGGGGGGTATGGAAAGAGGGGGTAGGCCGGGCATCCTAACTGCCCTGCTCTCTTTGAAGACCAGTTAGTTTACCCAGCCCCCTTCCTGGCCTTTTCTTTGCAGCTGCAGATTTCCCCCCCACCAGATATCCTTTGTCTCTATGCAGGCCACTTATCAGCTCATCAGAGCAATTTAGCTAAGCCTGTTATGGGTAGGCCAATCAGGAGAAGCTGCTAGAATGCTGGATTTTGGCTTACAGAGAAGAAAGTTTGATAACTTATTTTCTGTACTGAGTTATGATACATTCAATTGTGGAAAGTTGAAAGTTGATATATTTTTTTTATATCTCACTCCTGTCTGTAGTTATACTTTATTACAGTATTCCCATGTTAGCCTATGGACCTAAATTGATACAATGGGGAAACAACGAAATATGTAGCTTTTCTCTCACCAGGGCATATAAAACATCTTTTAAAATGTCCATGCTTAATTTTTACATGGCACCCTACCCTGGGGGCACCTAGGGTAGACCTTAGGGGTGACATATGGAAAAATAAGGTAGTTTAATACTTTGGAAGTGCCTTTAAATCCAAAGTTGAATTTGCATATAATTTCAATTTAAAGGCAGCTTGCAAAGCATGGTTGACTTTTACAATTACTGCTGGCAACACATCAGTGCACACTTAAGTGTATTAAATCTGCTGGGCCTCTAAACCTACATGCTCTACCATATGCAAGGGACTTATAGGTAGGTTGTCAGTGCCAATTGTAATTACACCTAATTACCATATATCTTTTAATCAGAGCACTGGCCCTTGACCTGGTTAGCAGAACCCACGGCACAGTCAGAGTTAGTTACCACCAGTATCAGTCCAAAAAAATGGGGGTGATCAGGCCTAAAATTATTACTTCCTCACACTAACAGTGAAGCTAGCCAACGGCTGAAGTCGGCTGAACCATTGTCTCATGCATTATGCTGTAGTTGGTGGAAGAAAAAGTGTGAGTGACACAATACAGACCAATGGATGATGAGGGATGTCTAAAAGCCCCTCTACGTAAACATATAACACATATAATTTTGATAAAATCTAAATGTCTTGGCTAACACTAGACCTTAAATAAAACAAGCATCAGCAAAGCCAATAGGTTTGGCACTGGGGGCCAGCCTTTTGGCTTTGTCAATGCTTGTTTTGTTTTGTCATAGTTTTTGTAAAACTTTATTGTTGAGAAACCATTGCCCCATACCATGGCTGTAGTAGGCAGAAGAAAAATGTGAATGGCACAATAGCAGATCAATAGATGATGAGGACTGGATAAAAGCCCCTTTAAGTAAGAATATTATACTTATATTTTTATTGAAATCAAAAGGTCTTGTCTAACGCCAGACCTAAAACAACACAAGCATTGACAAAGCCAATAAACCTGGCCTTGGGTTCCTGCCTTTTTGCTTTAGCAATACTAGTTTTGTAAACCAGGCTAAAAGTCATTGAATGAAGCTACTTTGTGTGTAGATGTGCTCCTTGTGAAAGGACAGAATTCTGTCACTCAGTAAAGTTATGCATTGGATGAATTGGGCTCACCCATTGGCCCACGCTGTACTGTAATAGATGGAAGAAAAATGTGAAAGACAAAACAATAGACCAATGGGTGAAGAGGTCTCAGTGAAAGAGGGCTGAAAGTATATTATTTATATCATTTTAGTAAAATCGAAAGTTATTTTCAAATGCCTGACTTAAAAGTGTCCTATTGGGAAAGTGAGAGGAGATGCAACTTCTGGCGTCATCTAGTGGTATTAACCATGTTAGCTGGCTTGTCATTAATAATAGTGCAATTTTGGCTTACAGTCTATAAATAAACCTTCGAAGCAGGAGTGCGGCCTGGAAATGCAGGCCTAGGGAACAATGACACAGGGGCGGCTCCTCAGTTGGAGCGGTGGAGCATAGCCCCATTTAAATGCCCGAGCCCCGAGATGAAAAATAAAATGGTAATTCATTATCATTTTATTTTTCAGCTTCCCGAACCGAGAGTCAGACCTGGGCTGGGTTTAGTGTGAGCAGCAGCAGGAAGAAGGGTGGGCTGTACATGCACTTTTCAAAGTGCGCATGTCGTCTTGGCCGGCTGTCTTGTGACTAGACAGCCAAACATGCGCACTTTGAAACCTCTAACCCAGCTGTCTTAAGACAGCTGGGTTAAAACAAGTGCAGGCCTCTAGAGCGCTGTGCACCAAGACAGGCCGTTCCCTCCAATCAATGCACTGCTCTCATGCTGCTGAGAGTAGCACCAGGATTGGTAAAGGGAGGTGCTGTGGCCTGCACTGCAGTCACAACGAGGTCCAGAGCAAGGAGGTCCTGTAGTGAGGTTAGTGTTTTTTATATATTTTAATTTTATATGCGCCGGCAGTTTATTTTTATATTGTTTTTGCAAGCCCATGCCTGCCCCACCTCCCTATAGATGCCAGCCGCCACTGTAATGACACCTCTGCCCCTTCCCGGTTCAGGATATCCACAATAAATATGTATCAAGTAAATGAATGTGTATTCACATATTTAATGGCCTTGCTGACATTCAGCTTGGAATTGAATATGCAGTGAGTAGACTGCCCTTTGGAATAGCTCATTGAAGCTCTGATTAACACCTAGTAGTAACACGTGGTGGCAGGGTGATCGGTACACATTTGTTTCTAGGTGATCGGTGATTTACGTTATAATTAGATGTCAGAGTGTAGTCATTATTGTCAAAGCAGACTGCTTCACACAGGTGACTACAGTGTTGGCAATCCGGTGCTGTGTGCTAGTGTTCATTATAAATTAAATCCACCAACCTCTAATCTGACATGCGAGCATCTATTCAAAATGAATATTAGCTCTGTCACAGAAAATCTTTTGCATACTTTTTATGGGACTGTTTACACACACATTTTCCATACATTAGCTTGGAATGAATCCCGATTAAGCACTTAATGAACCAGAGACGTCCATCCATCAATGGTGTGCTGTTCCAGAATAATATGCACACACACCCAAAGTTCATCACAAGGTCTGAAACTTTGTTCCTTAAACCCTATCATATCTATTTTTATATTGTATTACAGTGGGCTTTTAAAGACATACAGAATATAGAGCAATTATTAGCTGTTAAAACACATTGCAATACTAAGCATGTGTTCTTAGGGCTTTTGTTTTAAGTCAATTTGGCTTAAATTTTTTTGATGAAAGAACAGGTCAAAGTTAGTCCATAAGAGAAATAAATAAAGAGCTCAATGTTTGTATACCTGGGTGTAATGTCCAACCATCTCCCCTACTCGTGTTGCACCAGTGCCGTACTTGAAACCCTTGTTCTCGTTGGACCACAGTTGGATACAACCATCCCACGACAAAGACATTGACTTCACAAGGTTCTCTCCACAGATGGATGCTGAAAACAAGACAATGTTCATTAAAAACATGCAAGGTTGACCCCTGCTACCACCAATGGACATTTTCATATAAAATCTGAGGTGAATTTAATGTAAACAATGCATTGTTCAACGTAGGTGCAATAATTTAAGTCTTACAGAAACGGGGAGAGACGGCCATATAGGGCTGAAACACGAACCTTCGGGTGGGATTCATACGTCACAGCCTGTGCCTTCTCGCAATTACCTGAAAGCTTGGACTGTATTTCTACATTTTCCTGTTCTCTATGCATTTAAATTTACTTTCTGTATGGTTTCTGTTATTTTTAGGTCTGGTGCAGCCAAGTACCTTTTGTCATGAACAGATTAGAGCTTTGGGTCAGACCGCTTCAGTGGGTGGGTGTTTTGTGTCCGAGTGCTTCATCCATTGCACATTTGTGTCAGTCCGCTGAAGTTCTTAGCAGTCTTTTCAGGGCAAACGGCCATTACAACGCGAGCTGAGCCACGCGTGCCATTTCCCCGCAAGCGGAACCACACTTGCCTTAACTACGCATATGCCTTAACCACACATCTGCGTGGTTAAGGCAGTGCCCGGTCTAGATGCTGGGATGGGGGGACACAGGAAGAGGAAAGATCGGGAGAGGACGAGGTCTGGTAAGTGGGGCTGGGGCTAGGTTTTGGGGCAGTGGGTTGTAGTTTAAGGGTTGGGGTCATTTTTAGGGCTCGGGTGGGGTTGTTTTCAGGGCTCTGGGTTTTGGGGTTGTTTTCAGGGCTCGGGTGGGTCGGGGTTGTTTAGAGGGGTCGGGGTAGTTTTTAAGGCTGGGGGTGTCACAGTAGTTTTTAGGGCTCCTTGGGAGGTCGGGTAGTGTTTAGGGCTCGGGGTTGGGGTAGTGTTTAGGGCTATGGGGGGGTCAGGGTAGTTTTTAGGGCTCGTAGGGGGTCAGGTAGGGTTTAGGGCTTGGGGGCTCAGGGTAGTTTTAGGGCTCAGGGGGGTCGGGCAGTGTTTGGGCTCAGGGGGGTCAGAGTAGTTTTTAGGGCTCAGGGCAGGGGGGGGGCTGGGGTGTGATCTTTACCACACATATTCCTTTACCAGTCATGCCTTTACCACGACATTGCATTGTGCAAACGCATTGGTTGTTTGGGCAGCGTTGTAGAGGCATGCGTGGTTTAGCCATGCATGCCTCTGTCACATAACCTCTTCTCAGTGTTGACCGGCAGAGGAAAGAAGTCCGTCTCTTTGCTGCTCTCCACAATCACTTGTTATATGAGAAACCTTGTTGTTTCTTACCTCTTATCTAATGCTTCCCCCCTGCATGTGCTAGGCTGGACTACTACCATGCTCTTCTCTGAGAAAGTCATGCTCCCAAACCTTGCATGACTCCTGCTGCTCCTGCCACTGCTCAGATCTGATTCACGTGAGCCAGGATGCAAGACTGGCGGCAGAATGCATGGGAGCAGTGTGGGCAGCATGGCCCCCAGGTCAGACGAGTCACTAGTGCAGCTTCTTCCACCACTACATCCAGTGTTGGACTCTTATTTCGGACAGTCTTGCAGTCTGGCAGTGTCAGATGTGCCAGCTTGAAAGGGCTAGTATGGGCTGTGATGGGCCAAAAAAACAGCCCACACACTGGTCCTTTCAAGCTGGCCCATCTGGTAGTGCCATACTGCCCAAAAGGCCAGGCCAACACTTACTGCATCTGCTGCACAGCTCAAAGGGATGGGAACAAGCGTAAGGCCTGTTGTAGTTGTGGTTGCCAAGGCCTGCATAGCTGAAAGCCATTTTATGATTGGCAATATATGCATCAAAAGCATATGTTTCACTTGCAGAATGGTGTCTTGTTTTTCTCGTGTATAGCAACACATGGTCTCCTCTCTATCCATGGCAGCCCTTTCTATAAATCAGAACACACAAATAAATCAAATCAAATGGCACTTGTAAAGCACACAGCTACTCTAAAGAGTGACCCAGCGCTCACAAATAAAACAATGCTAGTTACGGCCTGCGAATACAGATATTTCTGAAAGTGCTTGTTTCTTTCTTACAACAGCACTAAAAACCTTGCTTTGGAAAATGTTCCCTCACTTTGTATCATATTTCCGTGACCATTGTAATCAGGGCCGTACTGGGAATCAAAAGCAACCCTAACTCAATTTGTCAGATCAGCCAGTGTTTAATTTGTAAGAGAATAAGTGGCGGTGCCCAAAGTTTTGCTGAGAAGTCTGTGGCTGGCTCTATCAAATGACGGGGCTACGTATTTTGATTCCACTTCGTGCCTCCTTTATTAACACCAGACTCTCCCTATCCCTTTATCCCACTTTTGCAGGTTCTTTTTCAAACCTGCGTTCTTTCTTTTTCTCTGTTTTCCCTTTTTTAGCTTCATCCTTCTTCACCCCTTTAGTATTTGTCTCTCTGTTGCTCAGGGTCAAAGTATGTTGAGCAACAAATAAGTGCTGGTCCCCAAAACTAAGTGCCAGTGGGCTCTACCTGCAACCACCAGCTCAAATTAAGCCTGACCACTGTAAGGGAGTTTGGAGAGGTGGGTGTTCCACCACAAAGACATTTTTTTAATCAAATTACAAAGATAGTATGTTTTACAGCACATTGTTCATTATAGGACCATGCCCAATTATTGATTGGATGGAGATTGGAGACCTGGCTGCATGGCACAATGAATGAATGAATAGTTGTGTGGATGAGGAGCATAAATTAATTAAAGAATGAATGACAATGAATAAAGACTTTTAGCTTTGTGAGCGGTCTCAATGCACTGACCAACGGTACATAGTCTGGTTTTCATTCTAGCTTCTTCATTAAAATACCACCCTCCGTACACACTACCATCTCCAATCTTTTCAAACATGCAAAACCCAGATGTATTTAACACAGTGCACTGATTTATCGCCTTAAAGAATTTAACACAAAGCATTAAGGTTTGATCTAAAATGGAAAAGAGAATGAAATAATCATTTTGCGGCTGAATTGCAGAAAACAGAAACCAAGAAAAAAACCTTGCTTCAATCCCAGCTTCTACTGGACCATTTATTTATTTATAAAGTTTTATATAGCACGAACAAGATCCCAAGGGATAACAGAGCGCTTTACAATATGATGGGAGGAAGGACAAAAGCAATATCTATAACAATATCCATAAGAGGAAGGGAGAGAAAGAAAATACAGTGCAAAATACAACTAGGAGGGTAATACAATAAACAGGTGTAGGCGGGCAGCAAGGGTGAGACCATACTGTGTGATCCTAGACAATTACTTTAAAATACGTATTTTTATTGATTTTCGCAAGAGAAGTCTTAATTATTTAGGAAATAATGTCAGCAAACTGAGAGAAAATAAAAAACACCATACATCTATATACATTTTGCTAAAAAAAAAACATCCGATAGTCAATTCGAAATATCAGATTAACTCATTGCAAATAGTTCATGATACCTGAGGTCAATTGCAGCAGTTACGGGGGAGCTTCAAGAGAGAGAAAAAGGGAGGGAGGGATGTAGGTAGGTGGAGAAAAGGAGCTCAGAGAGGGAGAAGATGAAAAGGAGAGAAGGATGGAGAAAAAGAGAGAGAGACAATGAAGGGGAAAGGAAGCAGGACTGGTTTGATCATTTTTGCCGGGTTTAGTCTTGGTTTCCCAGTCTGTCCCTGGTCCCACTCTTAGGAGATTGGAGCCCATGGCCTCCACTTTGCTGGTGGATCAGCAGACCATCTACCAGGGTACAAAGTCCCTCCTTGTTGTTTTGAGACTGAACACCAAAGAGGCTCTAAAGTATATGATGGAATGCTTGAACCTATCTCAGCCACTGGTAATTTATTGGGTCACATACCAGTCCATCATTATTTTGCACACAATGCCACCTCAGTTTGGACCCAGTTATATGCAAATCAGTCTTGACCCTGTCCCAGCCGGAACAGTAAGTTGAAACTAGACTGTGGTTGCTTATGCTTCTTTCTGGACAGGGCCTTGTCTGGCAGTTCAAGGTAGACTGTTCCCATGAGGAGCAGCGTCAGTGCTCCGTGAACACGGGACTCATGTCTAGGCACTTAGAGGATGACAATGAGGAAAAAGTGATGGGTGGATTGTTTTTTGGGGGGCGATTAGTGTCGAGGAACAAGACAACGTCTTTCTACAAAATAAGATATAATAACATTAACTCATTGTCAGAAGGCAGAGACATCACTAAGCCTCAACTTATTAAAGAGTCATCAGCTTCTAATAATAGTGTACGCCAGTTCTACGATGCCTTTATAGAAGTGAACAAAACTATATCTAACAGTTAAAGGATGCATTTTGTGGAAAATCTTCAATAGAGTACATCTACTAAGTGGACATTTGCCCTTCCTCAGTTTTTGTGTAGCTAAATAAAGCACAGAAGGCAAAAAAACAATTATCCAACTGGTCCCATTTTTGGTATTTAATTTACAATATCACCTAAAGAGGAAGAGTTTCTGGAAGTAGTTCATTGATTAGAGCTCAAATTGTAGCTCTCGATTGTGCTGTTTAACAGATTTTAAGTTGTTTCTTTTCTCTTTTTCCTAGGGCGTTGAAATCTCCTTTTATGTGCTCTACTTTTTCTAGGAGTTGCAGATAAAAAAGATATCACTTATATATTGGGAAAAAGGTTTAAGAACGGCATTTTCATGTGACCCCTTGAGTGACTTTTCGTGGCTCGACCCCCTCAGATACTTCAAGTTACCAGAGCAGAGGAATCTCTTCCATTTAGTATTCTTTTTTATAAGGAATTTTTTAGATTTTACAATGTACGTACAAGAAACAATAGTGCGCATTAAACACATCAGTGTATCAACTTTACACGGAGGTGAAAGCCTCATGCACATGTACAGAGATCGGGCAAGATGTGCAAGAGTCAGAGATGCTATAATGCATTTAATCTCGTTGGTGGGTTCCGCGATAGAACAAAATAACATAAAGTAAGCTTTGGAACTGTAACATAAGTTCTGTATCTATTCTAGAGACACAATCCAATGGTTCTTTTCAGCAGCATGAAAGTGTAGAAGGGGAGAAAAGTTTGTTATTAAGCCAATCAATTGACGAAGAATCCTCTTAGACACATAGTAACCACAGACAACTACGTGAAGTTAGTTGATTTATTACAAAGCCAAAAATAACTGAACACAAAGACACCTCAAAACGAGAGTGTAAAAGTACATTGGAATCCGCATAAAGCCAAATTTGCGTACCCAATTAAGGCAATGTAGCATAAACAAAACAATTAGTTCAAGAAGCAGGATGTAGAGGATCAGAAAGCATGAATCGAAGTTTCCCTGCATCGAGGGTTGGTGAGTGAAAAGCATTAATCTATCCCTACACTAGCACTAAAGTGACATCCCTACTTAAGCATCTTCAGGAAGGAAGGAAAAAATATGTCAGCCTGTGGAGTCTTCCTAAGAAGTGTCCCCGCAGTTAATGGATCATGTAGCATAAAGCTACCAAGACAGAGCTTGTTCTCAGATGCTCTCTCTCCGAATGCAGAAGAAGTGGGCACTTTCCCTACTCCCATCATCACAGTATTACAGGTAACTTTCCCAAGATTCAATTCGGGTCACGCCATCCGCTCTGGGTACCGTCCTAAAGGTAGTTTTCCACGGGACAACTGTGTTCTTCTCTCGCAACAATTTGTCCTTGGTTCCCAGGCCTTCTCCCCTGTGAAGCACAATGACCTTCCTTTATCGACTCAAGCGACATGATTGCAACTTCTTCTCTCCTTGCCTGACTAGTAAAACAAAGATATTATTCTAGCTAACAAGAACGCTTCTTTCACCTGCAACACAAAACGTGAGAAAGAACAAATTCCACGACACACATGAAATTCAGACTATTAACTCTAAAGCGAGAGTTTTCAGGGAACTGCAGTCCAGGCCTACGTAGTTTAGCTAACATAAGAAAGCATCACATAAGCTTTACGAATTTGCATAGGAAATAAGGCACTTTCAATGAATGCATTTACATACATTTAAAATAACACGATTAATAAACACATTTAGTACATGAATAATGTTTTCTGCTAGTTACATTTACTTTCCACATTAATTTTCCCTGTGTTACTTTTGAATGCCCTAAACACATCACGTTTCAAGTTAATACATTTCACAATTCTAACATGTCAAATTAACACAGCAAAAGATTATATGCGGGTGCACTCTACACGGGCGATTATAATGCACCCCTACAAATAAACTGCAATTTCGGCTACATTAAAATAAAACAGGGGTGATGTGGTGATGGGGTAGGGTGAGAAAAGGAAGGAAAGAGTGAGGGGGTTGCAATGGGGAGGGAGAGGAAAAAGAGTAGGGAGAAAAAGGGCAGAGATGGGGGTGATATGGGCAATGGTCGAGATGAGGTCCAAGTATTTTTATTTTTAATTTTAACAGTCTGCAGACAAGGTCTACTTACCCTAATAATTGGATATGTACTCTGTGTGACTGCTGTTTTGCAAAGAAGTGCAACCACAATACAAGAGTGAACACTAACGGCCTGATTAGGATGGCAGTCAGACTTACATCCAACCGCCATCCATTCAGATATGGGACCACCCGACTACAAGTTGGCGGTCCTGCCAGCCGAATTAGGATGCGACCCCCACTACGGCGGTTGCAATGTCTATATTTTGTATTGCAGCAGGTGCTGCGGGCTGCAGCACATGCCGCAGTACAAAAAATGGACATCACACATATCCCTGCACTACGTAGCAGGCACTATGCGGTGCCTGCCACATGGTGCAGGGATATGTAGGGGGACACCATAGGTGCCCCCCAAGACTGAAATCTGAGGCCTAAGGGTGAAGGGGGGTCCGCTACGGGCCCCCAATGTCCCTTTCCACCAGCCTCTTCATGGTGGGTTCACAGCCATTAATGGGCATGCGGAAAGGAACATTGTAATACCTGCGGCGATGCCTGGCAGGCACTGCCACCATTTTAGGTATTATAGGATATGTGGCGGTCAGTCTCTCCGACCGCCAAAGATCCGTTTGCCATCATATTGAGGCAGGCGGTAATGCAGTCACAGATGGCGGTGGGACCGCCACAAACGGGGTGACGGTGGCGGTCCCACCGCCATAATAATGAGGCCCTAAGTGCTGCATTTTCACAACATTGGGTCTGTTTTTTTGTTCCTTAGAGAATTTAATTAATGTGTGAAGGATACATTGAATTGAAATTTTTAGGAAAATCATTACTTCCAAAACATCTGGAGGACAGCCATCAACCTCAGTTGCTTTCTTTGGTGTAGACTTGAAGGTGAGAAATACAATACTGTTAATGAAGGGTCAATAAAACCAAGAAGATGTTCATGTGCCATACCAGGAGAAAACCAAGAATCACTCCAATTAAAAAGCATATGAGGGTTTTCAGTTTGAGATAGATGTTGATAATTTGTTCAAACAATGTGAAGTCATTACTATTGTGAGTTATTGTTAACTGACACACTTTTGTAGCAAACAATTGCCTATTTTATCTTAACTTCCTCTTTATGCTCTTTGCTTTAGTTATCACTAATGACATTTCTGATTAACCCTTTCAGTGCTCATGACGGAATGGTTCTGTCATGAGCACAAGTTCCGGTGTGCTCATGACGGAACCATTCCGTCATGAGCACATGCTCAGAAAATCCCTCTGCTGCAGACAGCAGAGGGATTTCCCTTTTTTTTTCTGCCTGGGGAAGAGCTTCCCCAACCTCCCCAGGCCTCTTTTTGAATTTCGTTGCAATGACCATCGCACGCATGGCGCGCGATCGTCATTGCAACGAAAACGAAACTGAAACTGAGTTTCAGTTTCAGTGTTTCAGTACTTGTGGGGCTATCTCAGCCCCCCGAGCACCGAAAAAGATGGGAGAGGTATCGTTGGAAAGGGGAGAATCTCCCCTTTCCAATGGTACCCTTGCCTAGTGGATCCCTGCTTGGGGATCAACCCAGGGGGGTGATCCCCAAGCAGGGATCCACCACTAGACACCAGGGAGGGGGGAGCGGCCCCTTGGGCAAGGGGCTTTGCTCCCCCAATATTTGTTTGGGCACCACAGTCTTTCTGCCCCCCCTGGGAGGCAGATGGGGGCAGTAGCCCCCAATCTGCCACCCCGGGGGGGGGGGGCAGAAAGCCCACTAGAAGCCAGAGATTATTTTTTTTGTTGGTGTGGGGGCAGCCCAAAAGTGGCATGTCAATGCCCCAACCCCCCCAGAGAAATGTGAGTCTTTCTCCCCCCCCGGGGGGGCGGAAAGCCCACTAGAAGCCATGGATTATTTATTTTTTTGACGTTGGGGTGGGGGCTGCCCAAAAAGGGCATGGCACTGCCCCCACCCCCCCCATAGAAATGTCACTCTTTCTGCCCCCCCAGTAGCCCCTAATCTGCCCCTCGGGGGGCAGAAAGCCCACTAGAAACCAAGGATTTTTTTACTGATGTTGGGGTGGGGTCTGCCCAAAAAGGGCATGGCAATGCCCCCCCCCCACAGTGAAATGTAAGTCTTTCTGACCCCCAGGTGGCAGACGGGGGCAGTAGCCCCCAATCTGCCCCCAGGGGGGCAGAAAGCCCACTAGAAACCGGGGATTTTTTTTTATTTATTGATGTTGGGGTGGGGGCTGCCCAAAAAGGGCATGGCAATGCCCCCACCCCTCCCCCCAGAGAAATGTCAGTCTTTATGCCCCCCGGGGGGGCAGAAAGCCCATTAGAAACCAGGGATTTTTTTTTTTATTGATGTTGGGGTGGGGGCTGCCCAAAAAGGGCATGGCAATGTCCCCACCCCCCCTGGGAAATGTCAGTCTTTCTGCCCCCCCCAGGGGCAGATGGGGGCAATAGCCATGAGGGATTTATTTTTTTATAATGTAGGGGTGGGGGCTGCCCAGAATGGGCATTATAATGCCCCGCCCCGAAAACAATTACCACAGTCTTTCTGCCCCTCCCCAGAGGCATATTGGGGCAATAGCCCCATATCTGCCCCCGGGGCGCAGAAAGCCCACTAGGCCTCAGGATTTTTTAATTTTTATTCAGGGTTGCCAATGCCAACACCTCCCCAAAAAAGGGCCACAGTCTTTCTGCCCCCGAGGGGCGGATGGGGGCAGTGGCCCCTGATCTGCCCCCGGGGGCTGAAAGCCCACTAGGCGCCAGCGATTACGCTGGATTTTTTTATGCGTGGGGGTGGGGGCTGCCCAGAATGGGCATACCAATGCTCCCACCCCCCAAAATCATAGCCAGTCTTTATGCCCCCCTTGGGGGCATATCGGTGTAACCCGCCCCCCCAGATTCCCCCTCAGGGCGGCAGAAAGCCCACTAGGCACAGACTTGTTTTTAGCAATGTGCCTACCTGTGGAATTTGGGCCCTAGCGCAGCCGGCACATAGGGAAACCTAGCAAACCTATCCATTTTTTAAAACTAGACACCCAGGGGAATCCAGGATGGGGTGACTTGACTGGCTCTCACCAGGTTCTGTTACCCAGAATCCCTTGCAAACCTCAACATTTGTAAAAAAAAAACACGTTTTCCTCACATTTCTATGGTGGATCGTTCTGGAATCTGTGTGGATCACCAAAATTCCACCCACCCCGCATTCCCCAAAGTCTTCTGAGAAAAGTGGTACCTCACTTGTGTGGGTGGGTCAAGTACCCGAGACAGGCAAGGGCACAAAACCTATTGCGGCGACATCAAAATTACCTATCACAAAACAACCTGGTTTTGCAAGGGGGGTCCCATGAGTTTTTGGCCCTGGGCTCAGCGGCCATCTAGGGAAACCTACCAAACCCACACATTTCTGAAAACTAGACACCCGGGGGAGTCCAGCAAGGTATGGCTTGTGTGGGTCCCCCAACATTTCCCTACCCAGAATCCCATGCAAACCTCAAATTTTGTTGAAAAAATTAAAAATGTTCTCACATTCCTGTGTGGGAAAGTTGTAGGATCACCGGGCTGACACAAATTTCCTACCACCCAGCGTTCCGCCAGGTCTCCCGATAAAAATGGTGCCTCACTCGTGTGGGAGGCCCAAGTACCCGCAACAGGCAAGGGCCCAAAACGTATTGAGGAGACAACAAAATTGCCTACCACAAAACGACCTGGTTTTGCAAGGGGGGTCACCTGGGTTTTTGGCCCCGTGCTCGGCGGCCAGCTAGGAAAACCTACCAAACCCACACATTTCTGAAAACTAGACACCCGGGGGCTTCCAGGGAGGTATGGCTTGCATGGATCCTCCAACGTTTTCTTACCCAGAATCCCCTGCAAACCTCAGTTTTTGCTGAAAAAAATCACTATTTCCACACATTTTTGTGTGGGAAAGTTGTGGCATCACCGGGCTGACACAAATTTCCTACCACCCAGCGTTCCCCAGGTCTCCCTATAAAAATGGTGCCTCACTCGTGTGGGAGGCCCAAGTACCCGCGACAGGCAAGGGGCCAAAACATATTGAGGCGACATCAAAATTGCCTATCACAGAACGACCTGGTTTTGCAAGGGGGGTCACCTGGGTTTTTGGCCCCGTGCTCGGCGGCCAGCTAGGGAAACCTACCAAACCCACACATTTCTGAAAACTAGACACCCGGGGGGTTGCAGGGAGGTATGGCTTGCATGGACCCCCTAACGTTTTCTTACCCAAAATCCCCTGCAAACCTCAATTTAGGTGAAAAAAATCACTTTTTCCACACATTTTTGTGTGGGAAAGTTGTGGCATCACCGGGCTGACACAAATTTCCTGCCACCCAGCATTCCCCCAGGTCTCCCGATAAAAATGGTGCCTCACTTGTGTGGGAGGCCCAAGTACACGCGACAGGCAAGGGCCCAAAACATATTGATGCGACATCAAAATTGCCTATCACAAAACAGCCTGGTTTTGCAAGGGGGGTCACCTGGGTTTTTGCTCCGTGCTCGGCGGCCAGCTAGGGAAACCTACCAAACCCAAACATTTCTGAAAACTAGACACCCGGGGGGTTCCAGGAAGGTATGGCTTGTGTGGATCCCTCAAGGTTTTCTTACCCACAATCACCTGCAAACCTCACTTTTAACTGAAAAAATCACTTTTTCCACATATTTTTGTGTGGGAAAGTTGTGGCATCACCGGACTGACACAAATTTCCTACCACCCAGCGTTCCCCCAGGTCTCCCGATAAAAATGGTGCCTCACTCGTGTGGGAGGCCCAAGTACCCGCGACAGGCAAGGGCCCAAAACGTATTGAGGCGACATCAAAATTGCCTATCACAAAACGACCTGGTTTTGCAAGGGGGGTCACCTGGGTTTTTGGCCCCGTGCTCGGCGGCCAGCTAGGGCAACCTACCAAACCCACACATTTCTGAAAACTAGACACCCGGGGGTTCCAGGGAGGTATGGGTTGCATGGATCCCCCAAAGTTTTCTTACCCAGAATCCCCTGCAAACCTCAATTTTAGCTGAAATAATCACTTTTTCCACACATTTTTGTGTGGGAAAGTTGTGGCATCACCGGGCTAACACAAATGTCCTATCACCCAGCGTTCCCCCAGGTCTCCCGATAACAATGGTGCCTCACTCGTGTGGGAGGCCCAAGTACCTGCGACAGGCAAGGGCCCAAAACGTATTGAGGCGACATCAAAATTGCCTATCACAAAACGACAGGGTTTTGCAAGGGGTGTCACCTGGGTTTTTGGACCCGTGCTCGGCGGCCAGCTAGGGAAACCCACCAAACCCACACATTTCTGAAAACTAGACACCCAGGGGGTTCCAGGGAGGTATGGCTTGCGTGGATCCCCCAACGTTTTCTTACCCAGAATCCCCTGCAAACCTCAATTTTAGCTGAAAAAAAATCACTTTTTCCACATATTTTTGTGTGGGGAAGTTGTGGCATCACCGGGCTGACACAAATTTCCTACCACCCAGCGTTCCCCCAGGTCTCCTGATAAAAATGGTGCCCCACTCGTGTGGGAGGCCCAAGTACTCGCGACAGGCAAGGGCCAAAAACGTATTGAGGTGACATCAAAATTGCCTATCACAAAACGACCTAGTTTTGCAAGGGGGGTTCACCTGGGTTTTTGGCCCCGTGCTTGGCGGCCAGCTAGGGAAACCTACCAAACCCACACATTTCTGAACACTAGACACCCGGGGGGTTCCAGGGAGGTATGACTTGCGTGGATCCCCCAACGTTTTCTTACCCAGAATCCACTGCAAACCTCACTTTTAGCTGAAAAAATCACTTTTTCCACACATTTTTGTGTGGGAAAGTTGTGGCATCACCGGGCTGACACAAATTTCCTACCACCCAGCGTTCCCCCAGGTCTCCCGATAAAAATGGTGCCTCACTCGTGTGGGAGGCCCAAGTACCCGCGACAGGCAAGGGCCCAAAACGTATTGAGGCGACATAATTAGAAGAAGTTACAGGTGAAAACGTTGACACAAATGGCTGTTTTTTTCAACTAATTTTCAATTTTTCCTATATTTGACTGTTAATTTCTATAAAGAAACCTTGAAGGATCTACACAAATGACCCCTTGATGAAATCAGAATTTTGTCTACTTTTCTAAAATGTATAGATTTCCAGGATAAATTATTGCTTTCATACCCATTTCTACCATTAACTGGAAAGAGGTTGAAAGCACAAAAAATAGCAAAAATAGGCTATGTCCCAGAAAAATGCCAAAACTGTAAAAAATGTTGGTTTTCTGACAAAAGTCTGCTTGTCACTGAAAGCTGGGAAGATGGTGATTTCAGCACCACAACCCCTTTTTGATACCATTTGCAGGAAAAACCAGACGCTTTCATCTGTAGCCCTTTTTCCCATTTTTCAAAAAAAAAAAAAAATTTGCTGTATTTTGGCTAATTTCTGGGTCCCATCCAGGGAAATCCACAAACCCTGGGTACCTTCAGAATTCCCATGATGTTGGAAAAAAAGGATGCAAATTTGGCGTGGATACCTTATGTGGTCAAAAAGTTACAGGGGCCTAAGCGCGAACTACCCCAGGCTCTTGAAGCTGTATCCTTGTATGTCTGTACAACTGTGAAGCACTTTGACTGCTTCTTGCATTGCCACAAAAAGCTTTCAAAGCTAGGAGGGAGAGAGAGAACATTTGACCGGTCACAAACAAATGGAGAAGAATTGATTTAATAGCATATTTCTGAAGTATGTCAGATGTTAATGGAAGGAGTAGCATAGGCAAAGAATATGTGTCCAACAGCAGGATTACCATCCACAGTTTGAGACATCAGTTCTAAGATGGGTTTAACTCTAGGAAAGAAGATTCAAGTGTCCACAGTCAAAGAGAATGCTTGTAAATAGATGGTGTAATATGAAAAGCTGCTTCAAGACAAATTAAGGAAATCCGAAGGATTTGTCTCCCTATTTTTATAAACTTATGTGCTACAGTGGATACAGGTGCACATTGGTTAGTTGCCCTGTTAACACGGAAGGAGGCACAGGTGAGCTAGATCACTGGGTTTGCACCTAGGACCATAAGGGATTAAGGGGCATATTAACAACGAGGCGATAAACAATTATCGCCGCTTTAGCGTCCGTTTTCGGACGAAAAGCGGCGATAATCTTATCGCCTAATCAGCGAGATCACGCTATCGCGTGAATCCTTGCACTATCGCCCTTTCCCCCAACGCCCATCTTTGCATCTCTAATGAGATGCAAAGTGGGCGTTACTGGCGCACTCGGATGGGCTACGTTGCAAATATCGCCGATGTGCACATCGCGATATTTACAAGGCAGCCCACAGGATTATAGCAGACGTTAGATTTTGGCGAAAACGGCCGTTTTCGCCAAAATCTAACGTCTGCTATAATCCTGACTTACCTATGTTAGACATAGGAGATGGATTCTGCTGATACGACCACAGGGTCGTATCAGCAAGGTTATCGCCGCTTTGAAGGGAACATCGCTGGAAAACCAGCGATGTTCCCTGCAAAAGGGCGATAACCTCGCTATCTCTGGAATCTTTATCGCCCTGGAGAAACGCGTTGTTAATAACGCGCTACCAGGGCGATAAATACCAGAGATAGCCTGCGATAATATAATTATCGCTAAGCACGGCCAGCGATAATTATCGCTGGCCGTTGTTAATATGCCCCATAGAGAGCGTGTATTCCGTAATTGAGTGCCAGGTAAGTGGTTTTATTTATTTATTTATTTTATGTTTACTAACCCGTCGTGTGACGCCTAACACTCCTCCGTTGAAACCAGTCAGCAGTCCTGAAATGATATGGAAGAAGGTAGGGGTGGATTTTCTGTTGTATTTTAATGTGTTGCCAGAACATGTAAGATATGCAATGGCGATAACTAACATTGTGAGTACATTGGTGGACAAAATGTTTGTAGCTGAACAAAAAGTAGTGATACATTTTTTTGAGATGGTGCTTCATAGAAAGCGTTTAGCAAAGAAGTTGTTGATAGGCAATGGATTTTATCAAAAACACAATAACTTTTGGGGGGGAATGCCCGCAATAAGTCTAACCACTGGAAATCGCGCGGGGTAACATTCCAAACTATCATTCTTTAGTTCACCATGCCACCTTATTGGACCTAGCCATATAAAATCAGTCTCAACCCTGCTCCAATAGGAACAGTCTAAACTACCAGGCAAGATGCTCCCTGTATTTATTTTCTGAAGCTTTCAAGAACATTTCTGCCACTGTTCTGGATAAATACTTATAAAATATATCCTGTTCTAATTTGGCTGAAAGGCTACAAGCGGAGACATTTTTGTACTTGTTCTGCATTTTACTTGCAACAAAATCTAAACTCTGCAATCATTTTTCACAGCTGTATTTGGACATGCTCATCAGCACAACCCTTCGATTGACATTTTAACAAACAAACGTTTTATGGAAAGGGTGTGGTCTGGATGCTGAACCATCATGGCGTCTTAACTGAGAGCTCCCTTTGTGACCAGCGCACCCCGTGCAAAGACGAGACATAGAGAGCTGCTCGGGACACCGGGACAACAGCTGTGAACAATGGAGCCGACTACCAAAATATCAGTAAAGGTTTTGTGCCATGGCGTGGATAACAAGTTTGGGCAGCCCTGCCAGACCCCCTTCCCTAAGGAGCTGGGAGCGCGGGTGGCGAGTGGAAGTCACTGGCAAGACAGAGAGACAAGAATGGCAGGTTTGGAAGGGCACCGCAAGTAGCGAGGGATTACCGGATTGATCCCACTCTTGAATGTGACGTATGTGGTGGATGTGCACTCTGGTGTCGGATGCCTGGCTGATGCATCTGGCCTGACCCACTAAAAGAGTCGCAAGTGGGGGGATGGTTGGCCCTGCAGCTTTGTGTCTGCTAATCCGAAACCCAGGGCAGTCAGCCAAGACGATGGAGTGAGCTGGGTGATCTCCGCTGCTGGGGGAATGAAACCACTGCATAAAACAGAGGCGCTGAAGAGATTTAAAGCCCCCGGCATTGAGAATAGTTAAAGCCTCCTGGCCCCTGTGCTGCCTCCATGCCTGCCAGAGCCCAGCCAGGTGATCATGCCTTGATCATGTCCTTCGGGGATATGGGCACCGATGAATCTAAAATCCTTAGTGGCCCACTGATATACGGAGGCAAAAAAGGCTCTCTTCATGGGAGGGGAGGGACTATCAGTACACAAAACAAAGGCGCGGAAGATAATTAAAGCCCTAACTGGTGGCATTTACACTGATGTAACCAGTGCACTGACTTTCCCCTGACCTCCTGTGCAACAATGGTACACAACTTGCCAGCACCACTCTTACCCCAGGAAGTTCACTCCATGCAGAGACTCACTGTGGAGACAACCAAAGTTTAAGGTTCGATGTGGTTTATTTGGGGGCAACAGACACCTCAGGCATTGGGCTGGCAACTATTTTTAAGCCTGCAGCATGAGGCAGGACGGCAAAGGGATTTGGGTTTGGAGGATGGGGAGTTATGGTACCACTGAGTCCTCATAGGAATGCATCAAAAAGTGATCAACACCTCGGCACACACACACACAGGGACTCAGATGCAGACAATCCAGAGAGACACACACCAACCTTAGGGATGAGTATGAGAGAGGGACCTAACACAGGGACAGGGGCCCACAGTCCTCTCCTGGAACATCAACAGTCTAGGGACTAGATTGAAGAGAGGGGTAGTGTCACACTTATTACTACGAAATAGCCCAGATATTATCATATTGCAGGAGACCTTTGTGGTTGTGAATAGTTGTGCCTTCCTGGGAAGAGGCCGCTACAAGGTCCTGGCTCATGCGGGATTCACCATGGGCTCCTAGGGGGTAGGCATATTGGTCCGCAAATCACTTCTACTGGCATTCTCGAAGACGTGGGAGGACCCAGGAGTGTGGTATGCAGCGATTCAGGGGGAATGTGGTGGAATATGGAGTGTATGATGGTAGCCTCTTGATATTTTCCTCTTAGACTCGAGTCCTTGATGCTTCTGAAAATGGATGACTGACTAGTTCAGGTGCCAGACATGGTAACGATATTGGGGGGGCCCACACCTCACCATGAAGGGTAACCTTGACAGACTTATCAGAGGTGGCCAACAGTCAGAAGTGGACACCTTAATGTAGACTTTCACCACAACCATGGGATTGATGGATTTATGGAGAGAGACACACCCCCTGGATCAACGGTATTGAGAAGGGGATGTGCTTGATCCACCCGGTAGTGAACAGGGAGGTTGAGATAGTATACATGGCAGAGGGAATAGCCAAGGCCTTTGAGGTTCTTCTTGCAAATTTATATCGCCCCGGAATGGGGAAGTCAATGGCTGGACTGCAGGAATCTATGGGAGAGATATCGACAGCGGCACTTAGTCGGTAGGACTGAAAATCGCTAGATAGGGAAGAAAGAATATAAGAGATCTGGGAGGCAATTCAACAACTTCAGAGGGGGAATTCTCCTGGACCCAATGGCTTTCCCCCAAATTCATTAAATGTGTGTGAAGATAAGTTGGGAAACCTTGTTGTACAAGGCCAGGTCAGAGGGGAGTCTGCCCAGTGATCTTAGATTGGCTACCGTTGTTCTCAATTATGAAGTAGGCAATCCTGCTGAACAGTGTGCTGCAAACAGGCCAATCACTTTGCTAAATACAGAGGTAAAGGTCCAAGCTAAAGTACTGCCCAATTTCCTAAGGCATGTGATTGACAAACTTATCACACCAGATCAGTCAGGCTTCATGTCACTGATCCACTTGTTATAACCTTTGACAGTTGGTCGGATGTCTGTTGAGGTGAAAGATCCAGCAAGAAAGAGCGGTTCTGCTGGCCTTGGATGCCGAAAAGGTCTTTGACTCTGTGTATTGGAGTTATTTAATGGCAGTCTTGGACAAGATTGGGTTTGGGCCAGACTTCTTTTCTTGGATCCGCTTATTATACCCTAACCCAGTGGCCAGAGTTAGAATAAATGGGACAATGTCGAGGGACGAGGCAGAGATGCCCATTCTCCCCTCTGCTGTTTGCCCTGGCACTGGAGCCACTCCAGGTTGGATACCGGTAGATCCCCAGATGCAGGGATTAAAGTGTGGGTCACGAATGGCCAGATGTCATCTTCCTTGATGCTGATGACATGCTGTTATACCTGGCAGGCCCATTACATTCCATCCCTGGAGCTCGGGAAATACTCAGGGGTATGCATTAACTGGCACAAGTGTGTGGCATTTCTGTTAAACCACTAGAAACCACCAACAGATTGTCCATATTCCTGAAGGGGTTCTTAGAGGGATTCAAAAACCTAGTATTTTTATGTGACTCTAGCCTACAGGGAATTCCAAGGACAGAACTTGGGAGAAGTCTTTCAAGAGTAGAAGCAAGATCTGGGACATTGAAAGAAACTCCCTAAGTCTTTGATGGGCAGGACAGCCCTTTATAAAATGGTTGCGCTGCCCAACTTCCTTTATATGCTCCACAATACACTCTGGACCTGATCTCCAGTTGTACTACTGGGTGATAAAACTACTCGTGGTAAATGAGTGGGCTTTTCTCCCGTACAAGAACCCTCATTAATGGCAGACAGGCAGGTGATGGTTCTGGGGAGTATGTACATAGGTTGTATGGTAGGATCCGAGCCACCGGACACCCGCCACTGACAGAATTGGTGTTAAACTATGGAAATAAGGCCACGACGAAATTGAGATAGAAGGGAAAGGTGGCACTGGAGACATCTCCATGGGAATACGATAAGTTGGTGGATCTGAAAGTATTGAAGGGAAAGAAACAATGGGGTATGATAGGGATAACAAAGAGGGCTGATATCTGGGGCGCACAGGGACTCCTCTCCTTTGAAGAGTTGCAAAAGCAATATGAATTAGTGGACAATCAGTTTTTCCACTACACACATGTCAAACACACCCTCGCTGGCTATGGAGGATACTGCAGGATGTGGCTGATGAATCTCTACTGGAGTATCGATTACTAGCAGCAACTCTGCAAAAACATGTCATGCCACAAATTTACAGGACACTACTGACTAATAGCCAGCCCCCCTTGGCGTACTGAGGGTCACATGGGAATGTGATCTGGGGAGACTAGCAGATGAAGATTTGAGGGAGGCATGTCGTCATCTGAGAGGGGTGCTATAAGAGCAGGGTTTAGACTGGTGAAAATAAAACTACTGCCTGAGCATACCCAAAACAGGTTTATTCTGCATGGGAAAGTCAGTCAATGACAGAAATTTGCAGGGGTGTGGTAAACAAGGGACACTACTACATGCCTTTAGGGACTGCTGAAGACTACAGTCGTACTGGACGCAGGTTGACAGAGGTCATGAAATAGAACCTGGTAATAGGACCAAAATTAGCCACTCTGCCTAAATACACCTTGTTGTTTGGCTATGTGGCTCTCCTGGTCACCAGGAAAGACGTACCTAGGCTGTGGGGGAGTAGCGAAACTCCTTCCTTGGTGCTCTGGATTGGTGTATGCAAGCTGATCGCACAAGGTATATGGCCCGGGCCTGTCCACGGAAAATTGACAAGGGTTAGGGCTCAAGGAAGGAATTCGGAGACATGGCATGATATTTGAGGATGTTGCACAATCCACCGTGCATGGTAATTCTGACTATATAGAACTACAGTTGAGTGAAGATATAGTGTCTATATATGTGAATGTTTATATCACGTTCTTCTGTTGAAAGCACAAATAAATTAAAATAAAAAAATATTTAAAAAAAAATGTTTGCAGAAGTAGTACAGTAACTTAAATAACACTGGGTATTGTGTAAATGAGACCCAATCTTACGCTTCGGAGCGGTAGAATGGGTACTGTTTAGGAGAGAATAAGAGTCTTGTTCAATAATATATTTTGTATTTCACAATGATTAGAAGACTCATGATCATGCCCTTGCAGGTGGGTTTTGTTTAATTTTATACAGGCATTCACTCTTGACTAAGCCCAGGAGTCAGTGAAATAAACATTACCCTTTTCAACCGTACACAGGTATCTTTTCTATAGCTCTAGCCTAACCATTCCCATGTATCTCATCTGTATCCATTGGTTATTACCTTCCTACTAAGGTGTCCCTTATCCTGTTTTGTTCTTATGAGACCTCAACATTGCAAACTTGGTCGTAGTCATCGACCAACATTGCACACAACCTTAAGATGTCTACATTTAGACTATGGTCTATCAGAATACTTTTGCATATTGGAAAGCTGTGTGTCTCTTGTATATACACACTCTATGTGTCATCTTTCTGTCATTCTTTATGTCATACGTTCCTTCTTCTCTTGTATTATTGCTGGGGACACTAAGTACTCGTACTCTTTTCCCTTAGTGTCCTGTGCCATGTTCAAAGAAGTTCTCTAGCTTATTTGTCTTTTGTCATTTACAGATAATAAGTTGCCTATTACTGAACATGCAAAGCTAGAGTATGCATTGTCATCAAATGTCTTCAGCAACTGAAAAACAGGAAACCGAAGCCCTAACTGTGGACTGCAGCTGCGGAGCAAGAAACGAAGGGGCAGATTTACAAGAACTGACGCATCTCTGCATATTAGCAGAGATGCCTCAGTTCATTTGCGTCGCGCAAAAAAACCCTTGCGCCACTATGGATGCGCCACATTTACAATGTGGCGCATCGTGGCGCAAGGAATGACAGATGCGTCGCGCATCTGTTGGGGTAAAGGTAACGCATTGCTGGAGTCGTGTCGCAAGCACGACGCAACTCCGCAATGCTCAGGAATGCCCATTCTTATTGTGCTGCGTCACTCCTTATGCCTGCTTCAAGCAGGCGTAAGGTTTTGACGCAGTGGCGACGTAGAAGTGGCGCAGTGAAATCTTGTAGATTTCACTGCGTCACTTTTACGAGGCTTTCCTGCGTACATTATACCTGACGCAGGTATAATGTGACGCAGGGCTTTAGAACGTGACACATCTCCCAAGATGCATCACGTTGTAAATATGTCGCAACCTGGTGCATTGTTTATGACGCCGCTGCATCACAAAAGTGACGCAATTTCGGCGGCGTAAAAGTGTCGCAAGGGGCTTGTAAATCTGCCCCAAAGTGCATAATGGACAATCACTGCATGGCAGCAAGCACACTCTCATGCAGCCCCCTGACTTCAATCTTTAAACAGATGGGGATTGCACTGCCATTTAATTTGTGCTTGTCTTCTGACCCTCTGCCCTCATCTTTGAGATAGGCATGGGTGAGGTCAAACAACAATTGTCAGAAACGTACCGCTCTGGGTCCGATTATGGCATCATTGCGGTAAAGGGACCGGACGACAGGTAGTCGGTGGTTCCGACCGCCAAATTAGGATCCAACCACCGTGGAGGCAGTCAGAAACATGTCTCTTTGCATTGTGGATTCAATTTCATCGGAAGGTAACAGCAGCACGCTCGCTATTGCCTTGCAAAGCGCCTGGTAAAGGGCTTTTAACCCATTTTTATTCGTCACTTGTGCTTTTAAAATCAAATTATAAAGAAACCTTACATCGCCTCTGCTCACCACGCTGTTGTGCTCTCCTGCGTGTTCCCCGGTCCACCGCTGATGCTTCAGTTTGAGTGGAGGGATAGATCGCAAGATCCGGAAGTGTTCCCCTCACACTTCCGGTGACAACGGAGGTCAGCAGTCTAGCAGCTGACCTACCGCACCATAAAACTCGCATGCAATCGCAGCGCGCAGTGGATTCAATTTCATCGGAAGGTAACAGCAGCACGCTCGCTATTGCCTTGCAAAGCGCCTGGTAAAGGGCTTTTAACCCATTTTTATTCGTCACTTGTGCTTTTAAAATCAAATTATAAAGAAACCTTACATCGCCTCTGCTCACCACGCTGTTGTGCTCTCCTGCGTGTTCCCCGGTCCACCGCTGATGCTTCAGTTTGAGTGGAGGGATAGATCGCAAGATCCGGAAGTGTTCCCCTCACACTTCCGGTGACAACGGAGGTCAGCAGTCTAGCAGCTGACCTACCGCACCATAAAACTCGCATGCAATCGCAGCGCGCAGTGGATTCAATTTCATCGGAAGGTAACAGCAGCACGCTCGCTATTGCCTTGCAAAGCGCCTGGTAAAGGGCTTTTAACCCATTTTTATTCGTCACTTGTGCTTTTAAAATCAAATTATAAAGAAACCTTACATCGCCTCTGCTCACCACGCTGTTGTGCTCTCCTGCGTGTTCCCCGGTCCACCGCTGATGCTTCAGTTTGAGTGGAGGGATAGATCGCAAGATCCGGAAGTGTTCCCCTCACACTTCCGGTGACAACGGAGGTCAGCAGTCTAGCAGCTGACCTACCGCACCATAAAACTTCGCATGCAATCGCAGCGCGCAGTGGATTCAATTTCATCGGAAGGTAACAGCAGCACGCTCGCTATTGCCTTGCAAAGCGCCTGGTAAAGGGCTTTTAACCCATTTTTATTCGTCACTTGTGCTTTTAAAATCAAATTATAAAGAAACCTTACATCGCCTCTGCTCACCACGCTGTTGTGCTCTCCTGCGTGTTCCCCGGTCCACCGCTGATGCTTCAGTTTGAGTGGAGGGATAGATCGCAAGATCCGGAAGTGTTCCCCTCACACTTCCGGTGACAACGGAGGTCAGCAGTCTAGCAGCTGACCTACCGCACCATAAAACTCACATGCCTTTCTTAACGCGCAGCGGACGTGCACAGCGGGCGCGCCGCCGGCGCGCCGAAGGCGCGCCTAAGGCAAGCCAGTCTGCGCCCGTCCGTGCCTGTATCGAGCCTAGTGCCATACTCCCTGGCCCTCCAATACCAATATCAGGCAAAAAGGTATTAACCTATACAAAATCCCAGCTGATGGATCTTAATCATACCACTAACATCCACCACTGTCCTCATTTCAGCTTGATTTCATTTCCCCACAATTCACCCACACGTTGCCCTAATTGTCTGTTTGAATTGGCCCCACCTACTTTACCTTCTTCCCTGAATTCACATCTCCATCCATCAGACCCGGTATTCATTCACTCTGCCCTCATCAATGCTCGTTCCTTCCTAAGCATAAATATGAAATTTCCGAACTATTATCCAACCATCACCTAGACCTCCTATTTATAACGGAATCATGGGGTGATCCTTCATCTGGACCCGACTTCTGCATTGCCACTCCCAACGGTTATTACGCACTTAGACAGGATAGACCTATCAAAAAAGGAGGAGGTTTAGCGATCATTTACCAGGACAAATACTCAGTCAAAATAGAGACAATTGATTCACCTGCCTGTGAAGCACTGACCTTCTCCATTATGCTTTCAAACACCCAATCGTTTAAAGGTACCCTCCTTTATCGCCCACCTGGCCCCCGTGCTGCTTTTTAACAGCTCTGGGTAGCCTGATAGAACCAGTGGCAGGAGCTACCGATTACACCATACTGGGAGACTTCAATTTTTATTTGGAATCCCTCGATGATAAGGACTCAATCTCCCTTACGTCCGACTTACAGGCAGCTGGCCTACAACAGTTAGTGACTGGACCTACCCATCTAGCAGGTCACACACTTGATGGTCTTTTTACTAATAACTGCCACATCTCCCTCTCTACTGTTATTCCCCTGACCTGGACAGACCATTCTGCAGTCATGTTTACTATCCAGATTAGCAAACCTAACCTCCCGCACTCCATCCCCTGCTCTCCCAAACAATTTCGAGCGTGGAGAAATATTGACACTCATCTTCTAGAAACTAACCTCTCTTCCACTCAATATGAATTCACACCAGACCCCGATCTCGCCTCTAATAATTATTTACGTTGGCTACAGAATGCCTTCGCGACTCTGGCACCTTTGAAAAATGTTTCTACCAACCGAAGTGCTCCCTCCGCCCCTGGTTCTCAGAGACGCTTAGACTCGAGAAGCAACACTGTAGGAACTTAGAAAGACGTTGGCGTAGGTACTATGATAACAATGATAAGAACAACTATAAGGACGCGATAGCTAAATATAAACACCTCATCATCTCAGAGAAAAGCAAATTTTACCTGTCGCAAATAGAATCTGCCCAAGACTCCACCAAACAGCTATTTCAGGTGGTAACCAAACTATCTAGTCCACCTACTAGCTCATCTATAAATGCTTCTCAAACTCTTTGCAATTCCCTTGCCAATTTTTTTGAAGACAAGGTCAATGAAATTTATTCAAATTTTTTCAATCCAGGCAAATTCGGATCATTTTAACTGCAAAATCCTCAGTAACGCTTCGGCCACTGTGTTCTCTGAATTCAGTCAGGTCTCAACAGAGCAGTTAACAGAGCTAATCCTCTCCATTAAATCTGGATCCCCCTTGACCCATGTCCCCCTTCCATCCTAAAACTTATCCCGGATTTGATAGCCCCCACTCTCACTAACATCTGCAATTCAATTTTCCGTACAGGCTCCCTCCCCTCAGTTTGGAAAAAGGCTATTATTAAACCCCTACTGAAGAAATCCAATCTTGATCCCGCAGAATCTAAAAATTATAGACCTATCGCATGCCTTCCATTTCCATCAAAAATTTTTGAAAAATTATGAACATTCAATTGTCACATTTTATCGACCACAATAATCTTCTTGATGACACTCAATTCGGATTTAGGAAGAGCCATGGAACCGAGACGGCCCTTATTAAAGCTTCTGATGAAATCAGGATGATTATGGACCAGGGCGGCGCGGCAGTCCTGATACTACTGGATTTGTCAGCTGCCTTTGACACGGTCGATCACGCCATCTTGATCGACCGTGTCTCCACCATCGGTATTCATCATCTGGCTAAAGCTCTTTTGACCTCCTTTCTCTCCAACCGCTCTCACTCAGTTAAACTTGGCGATTTCTATTCCCCTGCATTTACTCCTCCATGTGGTGTGCCCCAAGGATCCTCCCTAAGTCCGACCTTATTTAACATCTATGTGTCGGACTTGGCCAGGGTCATCAAAGCACACGGGATGAGATTAACATCTTACGCCGATGACACTCAATTAGTGCTGGAAGTACATAACGATGGAGAAACAGTTGCTGCCAGTTTCCAGGAGGGAATGCTAGCCATCAGCTCCTGGATGGCAAGCAATTGCTTAAAGCTTAACTCCGACAAAACGGAAGTAATGATCTTTGGCAACCTAGCCCCAGGTTGGTCCCCCACCTGGTGGCCAAGGGATCTGGGACCCCCTCCTGTACCTGTCACCAAGGTCAGGAACTTGGGTGTAATGTTTGACGACAAGTTGTCTTTCATCCATCAGGCAAACGCGGTCGTTTCCTCATCTTTCTACACCCTAAAAATGATAAGGAAACTTCTACCATTCCTCCCCCTAGTGCCGGTAAGACCCTTATGTGTGCATTAGTGATGTCAAAGGTTGACTATTGCAATGGACTTTTTTAAATGCCCAGGAGAAAGTCCTTAATAAACTGCAATTAGTTCAGAACTCAGCTGCCAGAATTCTGTCCGGCTCCTCCAAGTTTAAATCAATCTCTGGAGTTATTCGGCAGCTTCACTGGCTGCCCATCAGAAGTCGAACTAAATTTAAGGCATTGTGCATTGCTTATAAAGCAATTAACAAGATGGGACCTAAGTTTTTACAAAATGAACTTAATCCTTACAACCCACTTAGATCCCTGCGTTCCGCCTCAGCCCACTTATTGATTACCCCTCGCACAAAGAAAACATCCTGGGGAGATAGACGTTTCACAGTTGCCACGGCCAGACTGTGGAACACTCTCCCCCTCCACATTAAAACCAGTCCCACCCTCCTGATATTTAGGAAACAAGTGAAAACCTGGCTCTTCAACCAGTAGTCTTCCAACTCAGCTGCTTCCTTCGAGTCCGCAGCGCCGAGACACCCCCGGGTATTTGCGCGCTTTATAAATTGCACAAATAAATAAATAAATAAACAACGGCCCAGAAAAGGCCTGCAGCACAAGCCCAAATGCCAAAAGGCATGTTTTTAAACATCCCTGCACCATGTGCCATGCACCTCACGATGCCTGCCGTATGGGGCATGGAAGTTTGTGCTACGGCCCCCGAAAGTCTCCTTCCGTCTGCCTTTCTATGGCCGTCGGACCACTATAGAAAGGCAGAGGGAAAGGGTCATCGTAATCCCTACGGCAGTGCCTGAGCAGGCACCGCCCTTATTGTAGGGATTACATTCCGACCGCTGGGCCGACGGGCTCCTTGAGCCCGTCTGATTCGCAGAGGTCAGTCCTTCAACCCATGCTGTCGGACTGACCACATCGTAATGCGGCAGTCTGACCGCTGCTTTGATGTCAGTGGGTGTCGGTCCCACTGACATCGTAATGAGGCCCTCTGTCTCTTCCACCTCCACTGGAAGTTTATTCAATCCACTTGTGGTCGCTCACACTGACTGAGTGTTGCATCTTGTGAGAAGCAGTTAATAGGGGGGTTCTTTAAAGGGCATGCTTCTCCCCTGTGCCTTCCCTACCATGCCATTGAGGCAGGACTCTGTCTCTATCTCATGTCTGCATGAACAGGGCCAGGGAATGAAAAGTGAAATTTGCTCTCAGACTTGATCTGTGCTCTTTCATGGCCAATTCTTCAACATATTCATTTTGGCTGACAGATTTTAATGAAGGGTTGCAAATCCTGGTAATTGAACAAAATGTTAGATTAGAAATATCGAGGTACATAAATATCGAGTTTTAAATATTCGTGACATAAATATTGTAATGCATAAATATCGTTGACACAAATATTGATTTTTTTAAGGTAAGTAATATCATTTACAATAATATCTGTGTTGTTAATACCGTTTTCAATAGAATAGTTGTAAACAATATCGTTTTCTAGTTATGTTTATGTGCTTTAGTTAATAAGTTAATTGTATATGTCATATATTGTTTGTATAATTGTTGTTAATATTTTTAAATATAGTTTGTAATTTTTACTTATTTATAATTTTTAATTTAATTGTCATTATTAATTAATAGTGTTGTAGCAGGTTATGAGGTTTGCAGGGGTTTAGGGTGGAAAGTTATTTAAGTATAATTAATTTGTAATCAATTTGTAATTAATATTAATTATATTATCATTCATTATCAATTAATTATTTAATTGATAATTAATTATTTAAATTCTGTAATTATTATATTTTTTAGTCATATTTTAGGTGCTGGTTGTTGGATTTGTAGAGGTATGGGGTAGAATGTTAATTAAGTATAACTAACTAATAATTAATTTTGAATTAATAATAATTATGTAATTGATAATTATTTTTAAATTGTGTAATTAACATATTTGTATGTTATATTTTAGGCCTGAGTTGGGTTTGTAGGAGTATAGGACAGGAAGTTAATTAGGTATAATTAATTTATAATCCATTTTTAATGAATATTAAATATTTAATTGATAATTAATCAATTAAATTGTGTAATTAGGGGGGCGTGGCCAAGATGGCGGCGGAGTAACACCGTTTCACTGGGGCTCCGCTCGCTGTGGCTGACAAAAAGGCATCCATCTGCAGCCTTGAGACCCGTGAAGCAGTGAACGAGGGTCTCAGGGGGTACTGAACGTTGGAGAACAGCGCAGACCCGAGGGCGAGATTTGTAACCCGCGGTATCCAGCTGAGGCGTTCCTAGTGCGACTCGCGGCTGCGGAGATGGGGTAACCGCAGAGGCCGCCGCGAGGAGCCCGCAGTTGGAGGAGGGGCATGGCGTCCGTGAAACGAGCTGCCGCGGTCACCTGTGGAGCCTCGGCGACCACGAGAGCTGAGGCGGCGCAACATAGGGGCGTTTGGCCCGCCTGGAGAGCGGCGCTCAGAGGCGCTGCCGGGAGCCAGCATCAGGGCCCGGGACCACGATGCGGCGGCCGAGGTGAGGCCTAGAGTCAGCACCGGCGGGGGAGGTGCGATCCCCTGGAGCCCGTCCCTGTCAGAGCAGGCAGCTCTACTCCCCCGGGTCGCCTGGGAGTGCAGGATTGAGTGGCCCCACGATCGACGCCCCCCACAGTTTGCCGCATGAGTGAGGGTGCGTGGGGAGGCAACATAGTGCTAACACCGGTGCCAGGAGCGGCTGCCTGGTCCAGAGCGAAGGGGAGGCAGGCCCGAGGAGCAGCGCATTGCGGATGAGCGCCTGAACAGTTTTGGCATAGCAGCGCATGGAAGAGTGCTGGGCTCACGCAGAAGCCACTGAGGGTGGTGTGAAGTCGAGGCCGTGCGGGCCTCTGCTGGAATCGGCCCCTGAGCATGCCCTGAACATACCCAGAGGCCCAAGAGGTGTAGAAACGGCTCCTTGACCCCCCAAACGCCGCTGTGCCCATAGCGTGAGGGGTAAGCACTTTCCACGTGGCCCCGACAGTCAACTAGGCCAATTCACTTACCCTCCCTACGCCAGCCAGGGTGATACTACCAGGATAGGATCCCAGCCAGCAGATAAGCCGCGTGGGCGAGTCACCAGAAGCTCAGGATCAAGGGCTAGTCCTGAAAGCCCACCATCGATCTAAGCTCCGCTTCGGTACCGGCGGTGCAATCCCTCAGAGCGGTGGCGAGGACTCTGGAGCACAGCCGTAGGGGGATCTCCCTCCACTAGGCATACCGGCCAACGGGTACACTGTGACTAAGCCCATCCCTAACGGGCCAGTGGCAACAGCCTAGAGGGTGAAATCGCAGAGCTCGGGAGGCGGCTGCCTGGGGGTGGCCCACATACGCACTCCCTAGTGACGGGCCGTTGGGTCAGGCGCTGGGCTTCTCGAGACCACGACCCAGTGGAAGACCGGCGGAGCATTGGTCCACGCTTGCAGCAATGCCGGACGGAGGGTTCGCGGGCCTGCACCACACTAGCGATACAAAAGGGGGATGATGGACGGAACGTTTGAGCCAATCAAACACTCACCCCCAGTCAACTGATCTGGGTTTAATCCATCATCATTCTTTAGCTCACTCCACCACCCCAGTTCAGACATGGCCATATGCAAATCAGTCTGACTCTGTGCCTCATGGGAACAGTCCAGCTCGAACTGCCAAGCCATGTCTTCCTGGACCGAAACAAGCATCCTAGGACCGGTTTCTGGCATTTCAGCCGTCATCAGCCAGGCTTGCTTGAATCCAGTGGCAAAGTGAGCAAGGGACCCACGCCTAGGCATACCCGCCAACTTAGGCGACCAAAGCGTATACAAAAGGGGATGATGGACGGAACGTTTGAGCCAATCAAACACTCACCCCCAGTCAACTGATCTGGGTTTAATCCATCATCATTCTTTAGCTCACTCCACCACCCCAGTTCAGACATGGCCATATGCAAATCAGTCTGACCCTGTGCCTCATGGGAACAGTCCAGCCCGAACTGCCAAGCCATGTCTTCCCTGGACCGGAAACAAGCATCCTAGGACCGGTTTCTGGCATTTCAGCCGTCATCAGCCAGGCTTGCTTGAATCCAGTGGCAAAGTGAGCAAGGGACCCACGTCTGGGCATACCCCGCCAACTTAGGGCGACCAAGCCGATACAAAGGGGGATGATGGACGGAACGCTTGAGCCAATCAAACACTCACCCCCAGTCAACTGATCTGGTTTAATCCATCATCATTCTTTAGCTCACTCCACCACCCCAGTTCAGACATGGCCATATGCAAATCAGTCTGACCCTGTGCCTCATGGGAACAGTCCAGCCCGAACTGCCAAGCCATGTCTTCCCTGGACCGGAAACAAGCATCCTAGGACCGGTTTCTGGCATTTCAGCCGTCATCAGCCAGGCTTGCTTGAATCCAGTGTCTGAACTGGGGTGGTGGAGTGAGCTAAAGAATGATGATGGATTAAACCCAGATCAGTTGACTGGGGGTGAGTGTTTTATTGGCTCAAACGTTCCGTCCATCATCCCCTTTGTATCGCTTGGTCGCCCTAAGTTGGCGGGGTATGCCCAGACGTGGGTCCCTTGCTCGCTTTGCCACTGGATTCAAGCAAGCCTGGCTGATGACGGCTGAAATGCCAGAAACCGGTCCTAGGATGCTTGTTTCCGGTCCAGGGAAGACATGGCTTGGCAGTTCGGGCTGGACTGTTCCCATGAGGCACAGGGTCAGACTGATTTGCATATGGCCATGTCTGAACTGGGGTGGTGGAGTGAGCTAAAGAATGATGATGGATTAAACCCAGATCAGTTGACTGGGGTGAGTGTTTGATTGGCTCAAACGTTCCGTCCATCATCCCCTTTTGTATCGCTTTGGTCGCCCTAAGTTGGCGGGGTATGCCCAGACGTGGGTCCCTTGCTCGCTTTGCCACTGGATTCAAGCAAGCCTGGCTGATGACGGCTGAAATGCCAGAAACCGGTCCTAGGATGCTTGTTTCCGGTCCAGGGAAGACATGGCTTGGCAGTTTGGGCTGGACTGTTCCCATGAGGCACAGGGTCAGACTAATTTGCATATGGCCATGTCTGAACTGGGGTGGTGGAGTGAGCTAAAGAATGATGATGGATTAAACCCAGATCAGTTGACTGGGGGTGAGTGTTTGATTGGCTCAAACGTTCCGTCCATCATCCCCTTTTGTATGCACCACACTAGAGCACGGCAATGACCACACTGCGGTCCAAGAAGGACGCATCGATTAAGGACCTGCTCCAGAAACCGGGTACGAAGAAAGCAGGGGGGCCCGGATCCTACCCTCAGGTGAACCAACCTAGCGAGAGGGAGATGGACCCAGAAACCGGGTGAGCAGAGGACCCGATAACAAAGGGCTTTATGGAGAAGCTGTTTAGCTCGCTCCGGGAAGACTTTGCGGCGCTGCGGCAAAATGTGGCCTCCGATATCAAACAGCTGCGTACGGAGCTCCAAGAAGTGGGAGACAGGGTGGACTCCCTGGAACGCAATGGTGACCGTAGAGAGGAGGAACTCACTGACACGCCCGGGAACTTGTGGACCTGCGCGAACGGAACGATGAGCTTTACCTCAAGCTGGAAGAATTGGAGAACCGCTCGAGGCGCTCCAATATCCGCATCAAGGGGGTGCCACTCCAAGCGGACGGAGGCAAGCTGGAGGACTGGGTACTCCGCTTCTTTAGACACATAGCGAAATCCTGGGGAGTGCCTTGGTGGAGGTGGGAGACTCGGAAGAGACAGAGGGAGGTCCATCCTCAGGGAAGCAGCTAAAATCGAACCGGAGAAGGGGCCTCAGGAGAGGGAACGCCAAGAAGCCATCAGAGGAGGAGCGTCAGAAGGAAAGAGAAGCCCTTTTGCGTCAGATCCAAGACAGGGAGGGTGCTGGCGGCCAGGCCAGTGAGTGAGCCCAGCAGTTGCCGACCTGTGGCCCCGAGGTGGAGAAGGAGGTCCAAGTCTAAGGGCTAGAGTTTTCGGCCCCGGTGGGTGGAGCCCCAACTCCGGAGAGGTGATGACCGGTCGTCGGACTTATGGACCCTTGCACGAAAGTGAGACTCATCACTGTTGGAGGGCGCTACGAAAGTTTATTTGCTTTTTCTCCTTTTATCCTGTTTTTCTCTCTTTTCTTCTCTTCCCTACCCATATTAGATCTGGAGCCCTCACTCAGACAGGTAGGGTAGCCCTTCACTCTAGGAACACACGGGTGGCAAGCGGGGACGAGGGAGGTTGGGTGTTGCTCCTGTGGGAGGCGGGATTGCATTGGACGTCAGCACCACATCGTCTGCGTTCCCTGACTGCAACCGCCTGGGAGGGAAACACAAGGTCGCAGGCCGAACGATGGAGCCCCACGACACAACACACACAGGGGGTTTATTACACTCCACCAGTCGGGTGGCGCATTATACTTAGGTCGGGGGGCAGAGCGGATGAGGGGCCTTCCACTAGACTAGGGCAGTCGGAGGGGACCGGGAGAGTATACGTAGTTAGGTTTGTCTGCCAATATCCAGCCGCTGCCAAGGTGTACACTCAAAACATACACCCATGACAGGACTTAGAGTGGTCATTATGAGTTTCAATGTTGGGGGCCTTAACTCCCCTGTTAAGAGACGAGCGCTTCTTCATTTGTTGAGAGATGCCAAATGTGATATCTGTCTCTTACAAGAGACCCATCTCCTGCGGGCTGACTGGAAACGGATCCGGTCAAAATGGTTCAACAGACAATATTTCTCATCGGGAGCGGGGAAGAAGGCTGGGGTGGCAATCCTCTTATCCACGCAGTTCCAAGGGACAGTGATAGGGGTACATGCGGAGGTAGCGGGTAGACTATTGGCACTGAGGGTATTGCTGGGGGAGCGCGTACACACGATAGCTTCTGTTTATAGTCCCAACGAGCATCAGGAAACCTTTCTCCGAGACACGATACACACAATCCTGGAGTCCCCAGACGAGGATTTGGTGATAGGGGGGGACTTCAATTTGGTTCCGGACGCCCATCTGGATAGATCAGCTCTCCGGGTGGGGCACTCCGGATACATCTCTGGCACACTGCTACAGAGGTTAGGGGAGGTTGGGCTCAGGGATGCCTGGCGACACCCTACCCAACGGCCCGGGAATACACCTTCTTTTCTGCGGCACACCAAACGTATGCCCGGAGAGATCTATTTTGGACCTCACCCAGGGTCACGGCGGCTACAACAGATGGTTCTATCGGGGCGGCGGCGTTCTCGGACCACTCCCCGATTGTTTTATCTCTGCTCCTCCCCGGGGGTCCCCCCCGGCAGAGGCTGTGGAGATAGAACCATAAATTGCTCATATACGATGCCAAAATTGCCGAGATACGGGGCGCTATCAAAGCATACCTGGAGGTGAATGATGTAGGCACAGTCAGTGTGGAGACGCTCAGGGATGCCCTAAAGGCGGTCCTGAGAGGACGCTGTATTGCTATCGTGGCGGGCCTGAACAAGGACCGCAGAGCCAAACGGGAGGAATTAGAAGACCAAATTAAGGAACTGGAGGGAGTCCACTGCCGCACTGGGGCAGTTCAAACGCGGCGGTTACTTACTAAGGCGAGGAAACAATTGAGGGCCCTCGATATTGACCATGTGGAATACGCGCTACTTTGCACTAGACAGCACTACTATGAGGGGTGAACAAGGCTGGAAAGCTCCTGGCACATGCACTCTGGGCCGAGGCGGCAGCACGCCGGATCGCAGAGATTAGGAACGGCCAGGGAGAGATCCTGAGGTCGGATAAAGATATTGCCGCCGAGTTTGAGGCTTTTTACACTGCTCTCTATTCGGCGGAATGCCTAGATCCTGCGGCGGCCGAGGAATATACACATGTGGCTCCGGTGACCCCTCTCCCGGCGTCAGAGGTGGTCCATTTGGAAGCAGACATTAGACCCGAGGAGGTCCTCCGAGCTATTCATGGACTCTCCCCTGGGAAAGCCCCGGGAGAGGATGGCTTCCCGGCTGATTTCTATAAAATCTTTGCTTCAGATCTTACCCCCCTCCTGACACGCCTGTTTAACACGTTTAGCGAGACCGGGAAGCTGACCACATCGATGTTCATGGCTGACGTGGTGGTCATCCCCAAGCCAGGGAAGGACCCCCAAGAATGTGCATCGTACCGCCCTATTTCTCTGCTCAACGTTGACCTGAAGATTTTTACAAGCATTTTAGCAGCGAGGCTCGCTCCTCACATGCAGGGCCTGGTCGACCCGGACCAGTCGGACTTTATCCCAGAGCGTAATTGCAGTGATGGGACCCGGCGTCTGTGTCACCTCTTGGATAAGACGCAACATACCCGGACTCTGGCAGTTCTCCTGTCGGTAGATGCCGAGAAGGCATTTGACCGGGTCCACTGGCCCAACCTTCGCCAGGTCCTGGGCAGGTTTGGTATAGGGGAGAGATTCATGAAATGGGTGAATTGTATGTACCATAGCCCGCAGGCTCGCATCAGAGTGAATGGGGTCGCCTCTTGTCCCTTTCAGATCGGGCGGGGCACGAAGCAGGGTTGCCCACTCTCCCCTCTCCTATTCGCGCTCTATATGGAGCCTTTTGCCGAACATGTCCGACATCTCCCCACTGTCGCCGGGATCCGGATGGGAGATAGAGAGCATAAGATTTCACTCTACGTGGATGAAGTGGTGCTCTTTTTGATGCGGCCATTGCTTTCTCTCCCCCACCCCTTGCTAGCAGAAATTGATGCCTTTAGGCGGCGTCAGGGTTTAAAATCAACCTGAGAAAGACACAGGCCCTTAGCTTAATATTGCCTAACACAGATCAACAACAGCTAGCGGCACAGTTCCCGTTCTCATGGGCCTCTAGTGATATCACCTATCTGGGGATCCAGGTCTTCCTGACAACTGCGAAGACTGCCCTAGTGAATTATTCGGAGATCTTGGCCAAGGTTCGTCAAGAACTACAGTTGGAAGAAACACGTCCTCTCATGGCTGGGTAAAGTTGCTGCAATCAAGATGACGATTTTGCCCCGTCTTCTTTACATAATGCAGACGCTCCCACTTTGTCCGCCTCCTAAAATATTGGCTCAACTACAGCAGCTAGTCGATGGCTTCATATGGGGTGGGAAGAAGGCACGTATTGCCCGCCACCTAACGTATCTGAGGCAAGAGGACGGGGGCCTCGGGGTCCCGCATTTGGGGTGTTACTACGAGGCGGCGCAACTACGGTACATGGTAGAGTGGTACCAACTGGAATCTGAAAAACACTGATGTTTCATGGACCGAGGGGAGCCGGTAGGTCAGCTGGCTTCCTAAACGACATTGTCCGCTGGGTGTATACATTTCCCCGGTCTTGAGATACACTATACGGTATGGGAGAGGGTGCAGGAGAGATGTAAACTCTCGACCGCTGTGTCTCCCCAGACCCCCTTTATAGGGAACCCGGACTGCCCTCCTGCTTCTATAGGGAATGCGTATTTGAAATGGCAGGAAGCTAACTGTAAAATCATCGGCGACCTTTTTGACATACAGGGAATTATGGACTTCCCCCAGCTAGTGAAGAGCTATGGGATTCCCAAGGAGGCGTACTGGCAGTACCTGGCGCTATGCCACTGGGTCACACAACCACAGGTGGGAACACACGCAGGCCGCCTTCTTACCAAATTTGAACTTTGGTTTATCACCCGCACCTCAAACAAACGTCTCTTATCAGATACCTATAACTTTCTGAACAAAGCGAAGAACCCCGCTAAGTCTCCGGCACAACGCAGGTGGGAATCAGAACTGGAGCAGGAATCCTCCCCTAAGGAGTGGGCAGACATTATCCACAGGGCCCGGGCTTCCTCATGTAGTACCTCAGGTAAGGAAATGCTACTGAAAATTGCGCATTATTGGTACTATACCCCGGCACCCATTGCCCGGTGGAAACCACATTGCGATGACCTCTGCTGGAGTAGATGCGGTCAGGTGGGCACTCTGACTCACATACTATGGCAATGCCCTAAGATACAAGCCTTTTGGGACTCTATCCTAGCTGATGTTGACCATATATAACAGACAGAGCTTCCTAGATTCCCTAGCTACGTCTTGTTGGGACTTCCTAACCCTCTTACATATCCTCTTAAGTCCTGCAGGGGGAGAGGGATTACCTTTGCACTTGGGGCGGCTAAACAGGTGCTACCAGCAAGGTGGGGCACGGAGGATATCGTTGACTTCCCATGCCTGCCCCATCCCAATAGCTATAAGCAGATTCTTGACCCCTTCTCAGCCAGCTGTTTTGTTGGCTGTATCCCTACATTTTACATTCTCTAAAGCACGAGCATACAACAATAATTCAGAGGTTGTCTTGATCTTAAGCCAAAATAACAAAGGGCATAATCTTACTTTAGAGGCAATGGAATGCCTGCCCAAGTCTAGCATGTTGGGAAGAAGGGAGTGCTCTGGGGTAGCATCCCTAAGCCTCTTAAGTACTTAAAATCAAGGATACTTCGCTCCTCTACACGATCTAGGCCCCATAGTTCTGCACTGTACGTCACAGAGCTTTAGCATCGTATACCTGGAGTGCAGGGCCAATCGGTTTGCTGTGAGACAATCAATGCTCTCTCCCTAGAACCCCCGACAGCTGTTTATGCTTCAGAATCATCTTGCTAATGTGGGATTACCAAGACAGGTTTTCTGCTATCTTTAAACCCAAGTAATCAAAAGCACTGACCCTTTCGAGCTGAATGCCTCCAAGCCTCGGACAGCCCCGATAGGATTTGTGAGGGTTCAGGGCCATAAATTTGGTTTTTGCTGTATCGATTGTTAAGCCTTTGGTATCACAAAATTCTTGGAACATATCTAGCAACTGTTTTTGATACCAGCAGGGTATCATCTGCAAAAAGAAGTGACTACCTTTTCCCCGCCTAACATAGGAGCATCTGCTGGTTTCGCAAATTGTAACACACTGTTTATGAACAGTGAAAAAAGTGTTGGGGCCAAAACGCAGCCTTGGCAGATGCCTTAGTAACAGAGATTGGATCTGTGAATTGGCCTTGCAAGCCCCATCGCACCCTGGCAGAATTTCCTTTGTGCAGGCGAATGAGTAAAACTATAATTTCCTCTGACAAATCTACATCTCTGAGGGTTTGCCACAGTTTCTGCCTAGGCACGAGATCAAACGCCGTCTTAAGGTCTATGAATGCGACATACAGACTGCCTTTCCCAATTAACACTGTTTTCCAGAAGAGAAGGAGAAAATGGAACACTTGGTCTACAGTCCCTGTTTTCTCTCTAAACCCTGCTTGGTGCGGGGGTAAGATATTATTATCATTGGCCCATAGCTGGATTTTATTCAAGAGCACCCTACTAAAGAAGTTCTGCATTGCGTCAATAAGACTGATTGGCCAATAATTACTGGGAGATGACCCATCTCCTTTTTTGAATATTGGTACCACCCTTGCGATTTTCCAAGAGTCTGGGATGGGGCACCTTCAGCAATACTGTTAAATAATATGTACATATATTGTGTCCAGCCGAGGGTGTCCCAAAGGAAATGATCGCCCGGAATCCCGTCAGGACCTGACACTTTGGACGGGACTATAGAGCTAATTGCAGACAAAATGTCTTCCATAGAAAAAAAGACCCTGTCGGATGTAGAGTGCCTTCTGGGGTGCAAAGCAATTTGCTTGGGCACGTCTTGATCGGTGTAAAGGGTAGAAAAATGGATGTACCAGACATCAAGTGGAATGTGGTTTTCTGATTCAGAGTGCCCTGATTAAGCACCCCGAGCCAGCAACAACCAAAATGTTTTGCTGTCTCTAGCTTGGCATGCAACCATAAGGGACTGCCATCTAGCTTTATCCTAGTCTCGCTTTGCTCTCCAGAGCTCCAGCTTACAGGCCTTCCTCACATTTCTTATCCCCTCTAGATCCCTGGATTTGACTGCTTGCACTAATAGTGATCTGGAGTACCTACAACCCTTGTTATACCAGGTCTGTAACTTGTTCTTATTAGGCCTCTTATGTTTGGTGTGCTTGTTAGCTGTGAAATAGTGGGTCAGCTGTGTGAAAGTGGCAATGGAACCTTGTAGCTACAAGCCTCCCTTCCTCTGTTGCCTTCAATGCTGCAGCCTTGGCTGTGGCAATCACTAGATCAGTCCGAATACTCCTTAATTTGTCCTGATCAGTAACTAAATTATGCCACTTAAGGCGGCGCCTATCATTACTAGGGCAAACCTCTTTTGTAACCAGCTTCTGGATCTTTGGCAGGACTACTGGAGCGCCCCATAAAGGTTTCATTGTAAGGCAATGGGGATTATGATTGCTGTCTATTGTATCGCCAACCACCATATCTTCTACCAAATACCACAACCTCAGTTCCAGCAGGATGTAATCGATGCAGCTTTGCCCCCCTAGTCTGTTGAAGGTATTGGCCCCAAGCCTATCTGATTTGGTCCTGCCATTAATTGCCCTAAGGCCCAACTCCAGAGTCATAGCTTTAACTTGCAGCACTATTTGGGTCCACTTTTTGACAGGCTTCAAGTCCACTGGTGGGACCCGCCACTTCTTTTTTTCTTCCAATGCTTCCTGCATCTCGTCTCTGTCTAGAGGTTTAAAAGTTATGTTAAAATCACCTGCTATTATTAAGGGACGAGAGGGACTTCTCAAACTCAGGTAATCCTCCAGTGTTGTGATAGTCACCGAGGGTCTACCCCCTCTGGTGCCTCTCACATAAACATTAAAGATGTCAATAGTAGTGTTTGTAAGGCCCTTGAGGCGAATTCCCATAATATCCGGATAATTCACAGATAGCTGTGTGATATTTCTACAAAGGCCAAGCTTAACGCACATTAAAAGGCCCCCCGCTGGACGGCCCATTTTATTTTTGATTGCTGGTACAAAGAAGCTAGCAAAGCCTACCTTAGATACTGGGGCAATGCTCCAGGTTCTTGGAATAGGCATACATCAAAGTTGTCCATGAACTCGGTCCAATGCGGGAGCAACAGCTTGTTCTTAATGCCCGCCACATTCCACGAGATCATCGAAAACAGTGAGGGTTCTTCTTCACCCGTTTGCCTATTTAGGCTAATTGTCACACAGTTATGATTGGTGCTGCTTACGGGGGTCGGTCATCTAACTAGTTTGCTCAGGTGTGAGATCTCTAGAGAGATGCCCGGTAGATCCAGGGATGCCTTTCTAATCCTTGATCCCCCGGGACATCTAGCTGCACCTGAGGGCATTAGAGTGTCTGAGGTAGCCAATAGTAGCGTAGGGGGCTCTAGCAATACATCTTGACAAGTGCTGACAGAGTGGTCAGCCATCCTTCCACTCTGCCCTGCAAGTCAATCGACCTCCCTCAATGGTGACTTGGTTAACGACCCCTTCATGTGATAATTCACCATCTGTGGTTGATCTACGGGCGGTGGGCTACATCTAAACTGAATAGCCGAAGGGGCAGATGGGCATATTCTAAACTCCGGGGCCAGTTTTCCATTAACCAGGGTCAACTCCAGGCAATCATTGCCGGAATGAGGAATCACATGCCTTCTAACCCTAACAATGTCTTCACTGATTAGGGATTTGCACCCTCTCACTAGCCGTATCCAGTGACTCACCTTATTTCTTAGGGAATCTTCATTCTCAAGGCCTGTACATAGTCATCAAAACTTTGCAAGTGTTATTGGTTGTTGGGCGCCAATTGGAAAGGGGACTTGGCTCCATATATATTCTACTATATATTCTACTAAGGGGTCGATTCCGATTCGGGCCGGAAATTTCTCCGACCGAGCCGGACCCGGAGAGATTTCCGACCGAATCGGACCCGTGCAGTCCGACCGAACGAGTACGATGCGCACGTATGCCATCGGACCCGAGTCGGTCGGACTCCCATTGAAGTCAATGGGAGCCTGTCGTACAACGCGTACGCGGGCTCCCATTGACTCAATGGGTGCGATGCGGACAAGTGCGCCCCCTACAGCGGGTACGCGGCGAAGCGATTCGCGTCGTACATGCACAGGTAGGGGGGACCCATGGGTCCCCCCTGTGTGCGACTCGCGCGGCTACGGCGTACAGGGGTCCGACACGGACCCCCAAAGTACGGCTCCGACAGCTCTTTCGAGCCGGAGTGCGCGGCTCGGTCGGACTGCTCGCGGCGCGCATCGTACTCACCCGGCCGGGAAACGTCTCCATTGCGCGGTGCGAGTCGGAGTCCGAGCGAGTCGGTCGGTGCGGTTCGAGCCGGGAACGAGTCGATCGGAGCGGTCGGGATGCCCGGACGAAGTCGGTCGGCGATTTCGCATCGTACTCGCTCGTCCGGACGCGCGTACGGATCGGTCGGGAAACAGGGCTCCGAATCGGATCCGGTAAAGCCGAATCCGATTCGGAGCCCTACCGGCCGAGATCGGAATCGGCCCCTAAGTGTCCCAGCCTTCCGAGATCTAAGAAAGTGTTCTGGCCCTGCAACCTGTCCCCCCAAATTGGTTGTATTGTGGGAACTGGTCAGTTTCCCTGGCCTGCGTGGTGTGCCATGTCCCACTAATGTGGCATTTTGAATTGGGGCAGAGTGCGAGATTGGCTGCCTATTACCCACTTGTGCTGGATGGGTTTCCTAGCAACAAATCGATTAGTTTGTGCCTCATGGCATGAGGGTACCAATATGTTGAAGGCCGTTAGTTCCCTCAATAACCCCATAAGGTCACCTATCATAGATTTCAAGTGGTAACCTCAGCCTTTAGATCGTTAACGATACCATGGGCACTGGGCATAGTGTTTGGGATGTTATTGAGTTGGCTTGAAGCAAGGGTCGCAGTGCAGATGTCCCTGTTTTTAGTAGGGCTCCGTAAAGGTGCAAAGTGATTACTGCATACAATTGGCAGATCTACTATGCTATTAAATTGTATGTCAGAATGCTTCCCACGGAGAGTTGTGGCTGCTGTCTCCGCATGTGTGTTTAACTGTTTGGTAATAAATGCAGGGTCCCTTTTATTCTTGGGCATCTAAAACATCTTAGGTATAGTTTGATTTGTGCCATGATTAGCGGTATTAAAGGAGCCATTCTGATCAATTGAACCCACCTCCCCCCCATTTGCATCTAAAATATCCCTACACTCAACCAGGAGGGTATCAATGCGGTCAAGGACGCAATTGCTTCCAGCATGCTTGGCTAATTTCTTCGCTTTCTTAGGTTTCACTGCGCTTGATCCGCCCCCACCTTCCGTCACCTTCCTTTTGGCCAACGAACTAAAGGAGCAATAGGTAGAGCTATTACAGATGGTGACCTTGACCTTACCACACTACCACAGTGACAGTTAGTCAATCTTGGAGTTGTTGTGCCTTCCCTATTTTTATACACCTCTTTAACAGTAATGATACCTTGTAGTCCAGGACACAAAATGTTAGGGGGGTGGCCCAGCCCGCCTAGATGTTAAATATTAGTTACAGGCTTTTGTATTTGTAGGGGAATATGGTGGGAATTTCTTTAACTAATAATTAATTAACAATTAATTATTCAGTTAATAATTATTTCATTTATTACTTATCATGTTAATTGTTTTATACTTTTCTATTTTAATTATATTTTAATTCTGGGCTGCTAGGTTTGTTGAAGTATAGTGTGGTAGTTTAATTAAATAATCATTTTTGTTATTTGAAATTAATTAATACAATTGTGAATAATTATGTAAATTGTCTAATATTTTTTTAAATTATATATATAATTTTAATATTATTAGTTTTATATTTTTGGTGCATTAATCAAGTTATTAAAATATGCTCTGTGCTTGAAGTGAACTATTTTCTTTACTGTTGTACAGACTGGAATGGGAACAGCCAATTGTACCCCTCTGGAGTCCAACGCTTTCCCTACTGTTGCACAGACTGGAGTGGGACTAGTAAATTGTACCCCTCTGGAGTCCAATGCGTTCCCTACTGTTGCACAGAGTGAAGTGGGAATAGTAAAATGTACCCCTCTGGAATCCAATACTTTCCCTACTGTTGCACAGACTGGAGTGGGAATATATACATATATATTACCTACTGGCGGTCGCCAGTAGCTAGTTATAGTTAGGACCTATTATCCATAGGAAAAGCGCCCTGGGCCAAAAAAAGCATTTTTTTTTTTTTTTTTAATCGGCCGAATTCGCGCTGGGTGCGCGAATCCGGCCGAGAAAATTAAAAAATAAGGAAGCGCGGACTCCTGAGCTTCGTTGTACTTAAGCCCCCAGGAGGGCCAGGTCCCGGGGTAATGCCCAATTATCTAGTGGGGGCCAGCAGGGGCCCCCGCAGCCCCAGGGCCCGCCACCTCCCCAGGGCTTCATTCATGATTTGCGGGGGGCACGAAGCCCCCCCGCAGCCCCGGGGACCGCCACCTCCCCGGGGCTTATTTACATACATAACATGCGTAGGGGGGCTCCTGCCCCCCCACGCTGCCCTGGGGACCGCCACCTCCCCAGGGCTCTGATTTTTTGAAAAAAATGTGTGTGGGGGGGGCTCGAGCCCCTCCACACACCCCGGGGACCACCACCTCCCGGGGGCACTAATTGTTTACATACGGGGGTCCGTTGTGGACCCCCGGTACCACCACGTCCCCGGGGCTTTGCATACGTTGGGAGGGGGGCCGCGCGGCCCCCCTCCTGGAGCCCTGGATGGCCCTGGGGACCGCCACCCCCCCAGGGCCGGCTCCTGCAATGCTGTTTGCTTTGGAAGGGCGGGAGCACGGCTCCCGCCCTGCCATAGCAAACTCCAACGAAGCAAAGCAGATTGCTTTTGGGCAAGGGGAGCTGCATGTCAGCAGCTCCCCTTGCCCAAAAGCAATGCCGGCTCCTGCAGGAGGCGGGGAGCCAGCAGGGACCGTGGGGGCATTGGGGCTCCCCCCATGTCTCCAACGTAAGGCCAGGCCCCGGTGGATGGGGTCCCCGGGGTCAGAAGTGGCCCGGGAGGCGGGCCACGCGGCCCCACACCCTTAATTAAAAATATTTTTAAAAGAGGCCAGGCCCCAGGGGATGGGGTCCCCGGGGCTAATAGTGGCCCAGGCGAGGGCAGCCACGCGGCCCCCCCTCCCGGGAAAATATATATATATATATTTTTAAACCATAGGAAGGCTGGTCCCGGGGGATGGGGTCCCCAGGGCCATAATTGGCCTTAGGAGGGGGGCCATGCCGCCCCCCTCCCGACAAAAAAAATGCAGGCTGGCCAGGCCCCGGGGGATGGGGTCCCCGGTGCCAGTTGTGGCCTTAGGAATTCTTTTATAAAAAATAAGAAAGCTGGCCATGCCCTGGGGGATGGGGTCCCTGGGGCCGAAATTGGCTCGGGAGGGGGGCTGCGCAGCCCCCTTCCTGTTTTTTTTTTTTAATGTGGCAGGCCCTGGGTGACCAGGTACCTCCAGTAAGTCCCACACAGCTGGATTGCTGAGAGTGGTCTGAGGCCATGCCCCCTTTTTACACCACTCAGCAAACACGCCTCCTGGCAAAAGGGGCATGGCCTGTGACCAGCTTTCAGCAATCCCACTATCTGGGACATACTGGAGGTATCAGGTAGGCTAGTTGGCCCCTAAGGACCCCCAGCAGCGAAGGGGCCTTTAATCCTCATACAAGAGCGCGCCAGGAAGTGCGTTTGCAGAGTGGTGGGGAAAGGGGGCGTGGCCTGCTATGACAACTTAGCAATCCTGCTGTGTGGGACTTACTGGAGGTAATAGGAGGGAGAGTTGGCCCCCAAGGATGTCCTTGGGGGCCAACTATCCCTCTTGTTACCTCCAGTAAGTCCCACACAGTGGGATTGCTAAGACGTCTTCGGAGGCCATGCCCCCCTTTCTCCACCACTCTGCAAACGCACCTCCTGGCAGACTACGGGATGGGGGATGAAGTCCAATTTACTCCTGAGGGACTTTGGGGGCCAGGAAGTCCTACTGGTACCTCCTGTAAGTCCTACGCAGCGGAATTCCTGAGCGCTGGTCGGAGGCCCAGCACCCTTTGTCCACCACTCTGCAAACGCGACTACTAGTTAAAGAAGTGTTTGCAATGTAATAGGTTTCACATTTGCGAGAGTTAGAGATCTTGGCGATGTAAATGTAAACGTTTTTTAATGATGTTTTTCGGAGTGGAGTGGATGAACGTGGTGTGTAGTGGGATTATGTGGTAAATTGTGCAGTGAAATTTTGTGGATAGAAAGTATGTGGTATTTATTTTATAGGAATTATGTAGAGTGGGATTATGTGTTATGGAGAGTAATTATGTGGTATGGTAGTCTGTGTTGTAGAGTGGTAACCTCAGGTTTAGTCTTCCTTGTTTCCATAGAAGCTAAACTATGAACTCAATGAGACAAAAAAACAGAAGGAATCACTGAGGAGCACTTCTGGACCTAGTCAGAGTTATGAGCAGGGCCACTGGAATTATGCGACTGTTTGGCTGCACCAACTTTTGCACAATTATACATTTTCCGCATTAGCCACATATTTCATCATCTGCTGCCTAATCTGCAGATTTGAACAAAAAAAGCCTTGTTTCTAGCTCAAACGGATCAAACATTACCAAAAATGCAGCAACAAGTGTTACAGCGTGGTGGAAGGTCCTTTGTAAACCTAGAATGGTCACCTGTTACTTATTGCTAAATGTGGGTGTTAAATTGGTACTAATGGTGTGCAACTCACTCTTGCTTCTTTCTGCGCCTCTCTTGCCTCTTTCTGCATTTCTGTTGCTTCTTTCTGCACCTTTCTTTTTCTTCCCTTCTCTTGCCTCTTTCTTCACATCTCTTCTACTTTCTGCTCCCCTCTTGCCTCTTTCTCCACCCCTCTTCTCCCTTTCTGTATGTCTGTTGCTTCTTTCTGCACTTCTCTTGCCTCTTTCTCCACCCCTCTACCCTCTTTCTGCATCTCTGTTGCTTCTTTCTGCACTTATCTTGCGTCTTTCTGTACCTCTCTTACTTCTTTCTGCACACCTTGTGCCTCTTTTTGCACCCCTCTTCTCTTTCTGCACTCCTCTTGCCTCTTTCTGCACCTCTGTTCCTTCTTTCAGCACTTCTTTTGTTACTTTCTGCATCTCTCTTGCTTCTTTCTGCACCCCTCTTGCCTCTTTCTCCATCCCTCTTCCCTCTTTCTGCACATCTGTTGCTTCTTTCTCACCTCTCTTGTTTCTTTCTTTACCCCGCTTCCCTCATTCTGCACCTCTGTTGCTTCTTTCTGCACGTCTGTTGCTTCTTTCTGCACCCCTTGTGCCTCTTTCTGCAGCCCTCTTCCCTCTTTTTGCATCCCTCTTGCCTCTTTATGCACACCTGTTCCTTCTTTCTGAACCCCTGCTGCCTCTTTCTGCACCTCTGTTCCTTCTTTCTGCACCTCTCTTGTTTCTTTCTGTATCCCTCTTGCCTCTTTCTCCATCCCACTTCCCCCTTTCTGCATCTCTGTTGCTTCTTTATGCACTTCTCTTGCTTCTTTCTTCACCTCTCTTGCTTCTTTTTGCACCCCTCGTGCCTCTTTCTGCACCCCTCTTCCCTCTTTCTGCACTCCTCTTGCCTCTTTCAGCACCTCTGTTGCTTCTTTCTGCACTTCTCTTGCTTCTTTCTGCACCCCTCTTGCCACTTTATGTACCCCTTTTGCCTCTTTGTGCACCTCTCCTGTCTCTTCCTGCACCTCTCTTGCGTTTTTCTGCAGTCCTCTTGCCTCTTTCTGCACCTCTTTTGCTTTTCTGCACTTTTCTTGACTCTTTCTGTACCCCTCTTGTCTTTCTGAACCTGTTGCTTCTTTCTGCACTTCTCTTGCTTCTTTCTGCACCTCTGTTGCCTCTTTCTGCACCTCACCTGCTTCTTTGTGCACCCCTCTTGCCTCTTTCTGCACCCCTCTTCCCTCTTTCTGCACCTCACTTGCCTCTTTCTGTACCTGTTCCTTCTTTCTTCACTTCTTTTGTTTCTTTCAGCACCCCTCATGCCTCTTTCTGCACCCCGTGTGCCTCTTTCTGTACCACTCTTCTTTCTTTCTGCACTCCTCTTGCCTCTTTCTGCACATCTGTTCCTTGTTTCTGCACTTCTTTTGTTTCTTTCTGCACCTCTCTTGCTTCTCTCTGCTTCCCTCTTGCCTCTTTCTCCACCCCCTCTTCCCTCTTTCTGCATCTCTGTTGCTTCTTTCTGCACTTCTCTTGCCTCTTTTTCCACCCCTCATCCCTCTTTCTGCACCTCTGTTGCTTCTTTCTGCGCTTCTCTTGCTTCTTTCTGCACCCCCTCTTCCCTCTTTCTGCATCTCTGTTGCTTCTTTCTGCACTTCTCTTGCCTCTTTTTCCACCCCTCATCCCTCTTTCTGCACCTCTGTTGCCTCTTTCTGCACATCTGTTCCTTGTTTCTGCACTTCTTTTGTTTCTTTCTGTACCTCTCTTCCTTCTTTCTGCACCCCTCTTGCCTCTTTCTCCAACCCTCCTCCCCCTTTCTGCACCTCTGTCCCTTCTTTCTGCAACACTTGTGCCTCTTTCTGTACTCCTCTTCCCTCTTTCTGCTCTCCTCTTGTCTCTTTCTGCACCCCTCTTGCCTCTTTCTGCACCCCTCTGTAGGAGAGTAGGATCTGCTTCACATGGGTACCCCCACTTTTTGCTGATGCTTCACTGTTTTTCAACATTAGTCTGGCTGGGGCCCTGCTAATCAGAACCCCAGCCTAGCTGCTTCCTCTCTAAAATGGTTTCCATGTGCCTTAGGCACATCACTGATTGGGATCTGGAGTGCCCTTATAAGTCCCTAGTATATGGTATACTATGTACCAAGGGCATAGGTACCTCAGAGGCCTGCCAGGGGCTGCAGCATGTATTATGCCACCCCTGGAAGGCCATCCAAACTGACACCACAGGTCTGCTACTGCAGCCTGGGTAAGGTGGTGCATGCACCCCTTACTGTGACATAGGTTACCTATATCACTAAATACATACACACATATAAACCTATAAGTCACTCCTAAGGCAGGCCTTATCAATCCTAAAGGCAGAGTGCATGGTTCCTATGTGAGAGGGTGCCCCTGCATGAGCAGGGCCCCTCTGCAGCGTTCGGAGACCATCTCTGATGCTGTTTGTAGTGCAGCCTGACCATATACTCTTAAGCGCATTATAACCTCGCGGTAAAATGCTAACTTTGGAATGGCTGCACCTAAACATGTCGTGTTTGGTGTCAAACATCTTGGAATACTACCCCCCGCCAATCCTGGCGGCGGGGGTAACATTCCACCCTTCTAGAGGGAAAGACATGTTAACTCTGACTAACCCGGTAACTTCTTTCCAGAGCCCTGGCATCACAAAATGGATGCTGCTGCCACAGACACGAGTCTGGCCTCCTGCTGCTGGACGAAACTCCGGCAGGGGAGGCCTGGACAATAGGTTTCCTGTCCCAGGGAGGTGTGACCACCTCCCCAGACAGGATAATGTGTATTGGGGCTGGGCGGGAGCACCATCTGTGTGCTTTGAAGTCCTGCACTGGGGGCACATTTGGTGTCCCTGTGCATACCCCAGTTCAAACCGGATCAGGGGCTTCCAGCCCCTGCTTTGGCACGAACTGGACAAAGGGAAAGGGGTGTAGCCACCCCTCTGCCCTGACCCACCCATAGGTGGGGCCACAGAGTAGTCCAACCCCTATCTTTAGTATAAAGATAGGAACCCAGTCCTTAGGACTTTAGATTATCCCTGGACGAAACTCTGAAACAGAATCCTGGACCTTCGACGCTCTACTCACGATTAGAGGACAGAAGAATCTCCCTTGGGGTCAAGGAGTGACTCCCCTGCTTGGCAGGCACCAAAGAAGCATCTGTCTGGTTCGCATTTCTGAAGCTCCCGTCGGACGCCGAAGTCATCGCATCACCAGAGGTGGATTCTCAGACTTCCCCGAGGCTACCGTGAGTCCCCAGCAAAGCTGAGGCCCGTGGCTATCGTGGGTGACTTGAGACCGTGACCCCTGGACACCGAGCACATTTGCAAGTGCATCCTCTTCTGGGTCTTTTAAGAAGTCGTGCTTTGGGCTCCGAGTAGCCCTAGCCTCCAGCACTACCTGCACCGAAGATCACTGGCCCCCACTCCACGAGTGTCCTGTAAGCCAGCTCCACGTGCGGCGTCACGAGGCTCCTTCGCGGTCGCTAGCCCGTTGGCTAGTAGCCCTTAACGAAGGCCAATCTTTTTCTAACTTGGCATCCTGGTTGCTCCAGGCCTGCCCTCACTTACCCTCGCTGGGTGAGTTCCCCAGACCTTGCTGGTCTGCACCTTCGACGATCTTCCTCTGCATCGAGACTTGCCGTTGCCAAGGCTTGTTGGGTCCAATCCGGTCGCCGACACCTCAGCACTCGACAGACATTGTGTACCAGTCCGAATCCTGCTCCTGGTTGCCGACAACGCCTCCTGGACCTCGTGGCTGAAGAGTCAAGACGACCGTCAACGCACCTGAAGCACTCGACATCGGTGGGCATCTGTCCATCGCCTTCCTGGTCACTGGCTAGTGACCCAGACTCTGTCCCCTCTGCTTTCAGGTTCTTCAGAACTCCGATCCACTCTTGGATCCACCCGGACACTTTTCACTTGGTCGCCAGCAGCACTTTGCAGCAGATCGCCATTCAAATCGACGACGAAACCCGACCCCGAAAGGCACCTATGCACCCGGCTTCCCTGGGTGAGGTAACACGAGTACTCCGGTGCTCCCGTGGGTAGAGACTCTTCAAAGTCCTAGATCTCAAAGGGTTTGGTCCAAGTCCTCTTTTAAGTGTCCCTTTTCTCTAACTTCCCGATCCCGACTTTCTCCATAGAAGTCAACGGCGTATCGCGGTTGTGTATTTACACTGCACGCGTCTCCCGTGGGTCCCCTGTGTCACTACCTTGGGTGGTTCCTTGTGGTCCAAGCACTTCTAGAGGCTCTAGGCCTAGTGTCTAGTTCAGTCGTGGTTCGCATACCACTTTATTGGTATATGGTTTGGTACGCCCCTAGGGCCCAAACGTGTATTTGTGCTATTACTGTGTTTAAATAACTTCTAACTTATGTACTTCGAACTCTAGCCTCATAAAGAGACTAGAGGGGTGTGTTTAGCAATAAATACATATATTTTGAATATATACCTGGTGTGGTGCTCTTTCATTTGATCACTCAAGAGATTATAGACTGGTAAAACAAGCTGCTTTACATTCCTTCAAGACTTAGCCTGAAGGCTGCTCTCCATAGCTACCACTAGGATAGCTTTCAATAAAGGTTGTCTTTAACCTATCTCCAATAAGGGGTTGTTTGGACTAGTGCAAGGTGCCCACTATAATTAGTGGACAGCATATGCCAGGCCAACATCTCACATTGGTGTGCAGCGTGTGGGATTCCAGCTTGCTATTGTTTTACCAGATAATCTCAATTGAATTGATCAACTGAAAACCACTAAAGGTACCTAAGGTACATATAATTTAAGCTTAGAATACAGTAAGTTCTACTGAACTTAGAGTTGTGTGTTAAGGGATAGCACAACCCTTTCTACAACTCAAGAGAGTTTAGTAGGCCACACTAGAGTAGGTAGTGCATACACCACACCACACTAGTAATGTCTTTAAGGGCAGGATCCAAAGAATCCTTGCAGGAAGCCATTGAGCTTCCACCCTCCAAGTATGATACACTCCCATTCTTGGAATTGAGAGCTTTATGCAACTTGAGAAAAATAAGGACAGGCCAAAGCCCCACCACCCAACACCTCAAGGAGTTGTTGGTGGCTTATGACCTTAGTAAGCCCTTGGGGACTGAAGGGGTAGGAGCTGAGGGTGGGGCAGATGATGAGGTTGGGAATGGGGGTACCAGTACCCCCAGCCCCCCTCTGAAACTGGCCAGGAGGGCGACAATGGCCCTGACCTGGATAATCCAACCCCTCCTGAGGAAGATGAAGAGGAGGATCAGAATGAGTCCCCCTTTGTCCCCCAGGAAGGATTGTGAGTGTGCCCAGAAGGTCTAGATCTTCTTCTCAGGAGTCTAACCACTCTGGCACCTCTATAGGGAGCTCTGTCTCATCTCATAGGAGGGAATCCTCTCATGAGAGAAGAAAGAGGCTGATTCAATATGAGGAAGCTCAGCTTGAACTCAGAAGGAAGCAAGTAGCCTTAGACAGGGAGTCCCTAGATCTCTTTAGAGAGAAATGAAAGTTGGGACTAGAGTCCCATGGTGGCAGCCATATCCCTAGAGATAGGGAAAGGTCCTATGACCATAGGAACCTGAGCAAGATTGTCCCTCCCAATCAGAATGGGGATGACATCCACAAGTGGATAACTGCTCTAGAGAGGGCCTGTAAGGTACAGAAGGTCCCTCAGGAGCAGTGGGCAGCAATCTTGTGGCTCTCCTTTGCTGACAAAGGTAGAGATAAGCTCCTCACTGTTAGAGAGGAGGATGCTGATAATTACAAGGTCTTGAAGAGTGCTCTTATTGATGGGTTTGGCCTAACCACTGAACAGTACAGGTTGAAGTTCAGAGATACCCAAAAAGCACAGACTCAAGACTGGGTAGACTATGTGGATTGTTCTGCCAAGGCTCTGGAAGGCTGGTTGATGGGCAGTAAGGTGTGTGACTTCTCAGGATTGTACAATCTGATAATGAGGGAGCAGATTTTTAATAACTGTCAAAATCAGCTGTTGCATCAATACCTGGTAGACTCGGATCTGACCTCTCCCCAAGAATTGGGAAAGAAGGCAGACAAATGGGTCAGAACCAGGGTGAAGCAGAAGGTACAGAACCAAGGTGGGGAAACCAAGAAGCAAGATGCTAAGAACTCTGAAAAGGGTGGGGAGAAGGGTAAAGATCAAAAGTCTTCATCAGGCCCCCAAAAATCTTCTTCTGGTGGGGATTCACAGTCTACCAAAGGGAAAGGCCAAAGAAAACCATGGTGCAAGGTCTGTAAGCAAAAGACCCACTGGACCAGTGATTGCACCAAGTCCAAAGACTCCAGTCCAGCACCCACCAATGCCCCTAAGGCACCTGTTCCCCCTAGTACAGTTGGTGGGAGTGCTCCAGCCAAGGGTTTAGTAGGGTTCACCCTGGGTACTGAGTTGGGCTCTGACCTAGTCAGAGAACTGACTCAGGCTGTGTTAGTCTGTGATGGAGGCATGGATGTGCCCTCCTCTATGAGTCCCAGTAATCTGGGCAAGTACAGACAACAGCCTTTAATCAATGGACGTGAGGCTTTGGCATTTAGGGACACAGGGGCAAGTGTCACAATGGTGACACAAGACCTTGTGAATCCTGGGCAAGTTATACTTGGTGAGATGTACCAAGTGACCAATGCTAGCAATGTCAGAACAGACCATACTCTGGCAGTTGTTAACTTCTCCTGGGGAGGGGTAACTGGCCTTAAGAAGGTTGTGGTAAGTGCAAACCTACCAGTCGAATGCTTGCTTGGCAATGACTTAGAGACTTCTGCTTGGGCAGAAGTGGAGCTCAGGACCCATGCAGAAATGCTGGGGATCCCTGCAGATGTGTTTGCTGTGACCAGGTCACAAGCCAAAATGTCTAGCACTGAACAGGCCTTGGATTCTGGAAGAATGGACCAAGTGCCTTCCAAGAGGAGGAGTAGTAGGATTAAGGCAGTGCCTTCCCCCTTGGCTCAGGAGGAAGATCAGTCCCTTGAGGGGGATGATCTCAGCCCTGAAGAAGGAACTGTCCCAGAGGAACTGGAACCTGACCAGGTTGAGTTCTTGGGGACAGGGGGACCTTCTAGGGCAGATCTGAGCCAGGAGCAGCAGAGCTGCCCCTCCCTTGAACCCCTCAGACAGCAAGCTGCTGCTGAGGCTGCTGGGAAAGCTAGTGGTCCCCATACAGTGTATTGGGATGATGGACTCCTGTACTCAGAGAGTAGAGACCCCAAGCCTGGTGCTACCAGGAGGTTGGTAATACCTCTGAAGTTCAGGGGCTTCCTATTGACCCTAGCCCATGATATTCCCTTAGCAGGTCACCTGGGCCAGAACAAGACTTGGGACAGAATTGTCCCTCACTTTCACTGGCCCCACATGTCTGAAGACAGCAAGGAGTTTTGTCGCTCCTGTGTAACCTGCCAAGCCAGTGGCAAGGCAGGTGGCACTACAAAGGCCCCCTGATACCACTACCTGTGGTGGGGGTGCCCTTTGAAAGGGTAGGGATTGACATTGTTGGTCCCATGGATCCCCAAACAGCCTCTGGGCACAGGTTTATCCTGGTGGTAGTGGATCATGCCACCAGGTACCCAGAAGCTATTCCCCTCAGGACCACTACAGCACCTGTGGTGGCAAGGGCCCTCCTGGGAATCTTCTCAAGAGTGGGCTTTCCTAAGGAGGTAGTCTCAGACAGGGGTGCTAACTTCATGTCTGGGTACTTAAAAGCAATGTGGAAGGAGTGTGGAGTGACTTACAAGTTCACCACACCCTATCACCCACAATGCAATGGTTTAGTTGAGAGATTCAACAAAACCTTGAAGGGCATGATTAAAGGGCTCCCAGAAAAGCTTAGGCGTAGATGGGACATACTCTTGCCCTGCCTTTTATTCGCATATAGGGAGGTGCCTCAGAAGGGGGTTGGTTACAGCCCTTTTGAACTTCTGTTTGGCCACCCTGTGAGGGGTCCACTGTGCTTGGTGAAGGAAGGATGGGAGTTACCTCTCAAGCCCCCAAAGCAAGATATAGTGGACTATGTACTTGGTCTCCGCTCCAGGATGGCTGAGTACATGAAAAAGGCAACCAAAAACCTTGAGGCTAGCCAGGAACTTCAAAAGGCCTGGCATGACCAAAAGGATGTTCTGACTGTTTACCAGCCAGGACAGAAGGTGTGGGTGTTGGAGCCAGTGGCCCCAGCAGCTCTCCAAGACAAATGGAGTGGACCCCACACTATTGTTGAGCAGAAGGGTGAGGTCACTTACTTAGTAGACCTAGGAACACCCAGGAGTCCCCACAGGGTTCTCCATGTCAACAGGTTAAAACCATATGTGGACAGGGCAGACATGGGCTTGCTCATGGCTACTGATGAAGGGCAGGAGGAAGAGAGTGACCCACTCCCTGACCTGCTCTCACAGAACCCTGACGATGGGTCAGTTGATGGTGTAGCCTTGGCAGGCAGCCTCACTACCCAGCAACAAACTGATTGCAGGCAAGTTCTCAATCAGTTTAGACATATGTTTTCACTGACACCCAGTCAGACCACCTGGTGCACTCATGAAGTGGACACTGGGGACAGTCTGCCTATTAAAAACAAGATTTATAGGCAACCTGACCATGTCAGGGACTGTATCAGGACTGAAGTCCAGAAAATGTTGGAGTTGGGAGTTATTGAACCCTCAGATAGCCCTTGGGCTAGTCCAGTGGTCCTTGTACCAAAACCTCACACCAGTGGTGGAAAAAGAGAGATGAGGTTTTGTGTGGACTACAGGGGTCTCAATGCAGTCACTAGGACTGATGCCCATCCAATACCCAGGGCAGATGAGCTCATAGATACTTTGGCCTCTGCCAAATATTTCAGCACATTTGACCTAACAGCTGGCTACTGGCAGATCAGACTAGCTGATACTGCAAAGCCCAAAACAGCATTCTCAACCCCTAGTGGGCATTATCAATTTGTGGTAATGCCCTTTGGTCTGAAGAATGCACCTGCCACTTTCCAGAGGTTGGTGAATACAGTTCTCACAGGTCTGGAAGCCTATAGTGCAGCATATCTAGATGATATTGCTGTCTTTAGCTCCACCTGGGAGGATCACCTGGTCCACCTCAGGAATGTTTTACAGGCCCTGCAAAAGGCAGGCCTGACTATCAAGGCCACTAAGTGCCAGATAGGGCAGAGTCAGGTTGTGTACCTGGGCCACCTTGTGGGTGGAGGCCAGGTTCAACCTTTGCAGAGCAAGATCCAGACTATCATGGACTGGACTGATCCCACTACCTAGACTCAGGTGAGAGCCTTCTTAGGCCTGACTGGGTACTATAGGAGATTTGTCAAGGGGTATGGATCAATAGTGACACCCCTGAATGACTTAACTTCTAAGAAAATGCCCAAAAGGTTCAGTGGACAGTTAGCTGTCAAAAGGCATTTGATGACCTGAAGCAGGCCATGTGCACTGCTCCCATTCTACAGAGTCCTGATTACTCCAAGAAGTTCATTGTTCAAACTGATGCATCTGAATTGGGGGTAGGGGCTGTACTGTCACAATTGAATGAAGAAGGTCAGGATCAGCCAGTAGCTTTTATTAGCAGAAGGCTGACCCCTAGAGAGAAACGTTGGTCAGCCATAGAGAGGGAGGCCTTTGCTGTGGTCTGGGCTCTGAAGAAGTTGAGGCCATACTTGTTTGGTACACACTTCCTGGTTCAGACAGACCATAAGCCCCTCTTATGGCTAAAACAAATGAAGGGTGAAAACCCCAAACTGCTTAGGTGGTCCATTTCCCTACAGGGGATGGACTTTACAGTGGAACATAGACCTGGGAGTAACCATGCCAATGCAGATGGACTCTCTAGGTACTTCCACTTAGAACATGAAGACTTAACTGGGCAAGGTTAGTTTAATGTCCCTACGTTTGGGGGGGTTGTGTAGGAGAGTAGGATCTGCTTCACATGGGTACCCCCACTTTTTGCTGATGCTTCACTGTTTTTCGACATTAGTCTGGCTGGGGCCCTGTTAATCAGAACCCCAGCCTAGCTGCTTCCTCTCTAAAATGGTTTCCATGTGCCTTAGGCACATCACTGATTGGGATCTGGAGTGCCCTTATAAGTCCCTAGTATATGGTATACTATGTACCAAGGGCATAGGTACCTCAGAGGCCTGCCAGGGGCTGCAGCATGTATTATGCCACCCCTGGAAGGCCATCCAAACTGACACCACAGGTCTGCTACTGCAGCCTGGGTAAGGTGGTGCATGCACCCCTTACTGTGACATAGGTTACCTATATCACTAAATACATACACACATATAAACCTATAAGTCACTCCTAAGGCAGGCCTTATCAATCCTAAAGGCAGAGTGCATGGTTCCTATGTGAGAGGGTGCCCCTGCATGAGCAGGACCCCTCTGCAGCGTTCGGAGACCATCTCTGATGCTGTTTGTAGTGCAGCCTGACCATATACTCTTAAGCGCATTATATCCTTGCGGTAAAATGCTAACTTTGGAATGGCTGCACCTAAACATGTCGTGTTTGGTGTCAAACATCTTGGAATACTACCCCCCCGCCAATCCTGGCGGCGGGGGTAGCATTCCACCCTTCTAGAGGGAAAGACATGTTAACTCTGACTAACCCGGTAACTTCTTTCCAGAGCCCTGGCATCACAAAATGGATGCTGCTGCCACAGACACGAGTCTGGCCTCCTGCTGCTGGATGAAACTCTGGCAGGGGAGGCCTGGACAATAGGTTTCCTGTCCCAGGGAGGTGTGACCACCTCCCCAGACAGGATAATGTGTATTGGGGCTGGGCGGGAGCACCATCTGTGTGCTTTGAAGTCCTGCACTGGGGGCACATTTGGTGTCCCTGTGCATACCCCAGTTCAAACCGGATCAGGGGCTTCCAGCCCCTGCTTTGGCGCGAACTGGACAAAGGAAAGGGGTGTAGCCACCCCTCTGCCCTGACCCACCCATAGGTGGGGCCACAGAGTAGTCCAACCCCTATCTTTAGTATAAAGATAGGAACCCAGTCCTTAGGACTTTAGATTATCCCTGGACGAAACTCTGAAACAGAATCCTGGACCTTCGACACTCTACTCACGATTAGAGGACAGAAGAATCTCCCTTGGGGTCAAGGAGTGACTCCCCTGCTTGGCAGGCACCAAAGAAGCATCTGTCCGGTTCGCATTTCTGAAGCTCCCGTCGGACGCCGAAGTCATCGCATCACCAGAGGTGGATTCTCAGACTTCCCCGAGGCTACCCTGAGTCCCCAGCAAAGCTGAGGCCCGTGGCTATCGTGGGTGACTTGAGACCGTGACCCCTGGACACCGAGCACATTTGCAAGTGCATCCTCTTCTGGGTCTCCCAAGAAGTCGTGCTTTGGGCTCCGAGTAGCCCTAGCCTCCAGCACCACCTGCACCTAAGATCACTGGCCCCCACTCCGCGAGTGTCCTGTAAGCCAGCTCCATGTGCGGCGTCACGAGGCTCCTTCGCGGTCGCTAGCCCGTTGGCTAGTAGCCCTTAACGAAGGCCAATCTTTTTCTAACTTGGCATCCTGGTTGCTCCAGGCCTGCCCTCACTTACCCTCGCTGGGTGAGTTCCCCAGACCTTGCTGGTCTGCACCTTCGACGATCTTCCTCTGCATCGAGACTTGCCGTTGCCAAGGCTTGTTGGGTCCAATCCGGTCGCCGACACCTCAGCACTCGACAGACATTGTGTACCAGTCCGAATCCTGCTCCTGGTTGCCGACAACGCCTCCTGGACCTCGTGGCTGAAGAGTCAAGACGACCGTCAACGCACCTGAAGCACTCGACATCGGTGGGCATCTGTCCATCGCCTTCCTGGTCACTGGCTAGTGACCCAGACTCTGTCCCCTCTGCTTTCAGGTTCTTCAGAACTCCGATCCACTCTTGGATCCACCCGGACACTTTTCACTTGGTCGCCAGCAGCACTTTGCAGCAGATCGCCATTCAAATCGACGACGAAACCCGACCCCGAAAGGCACCTATGCACCCGGCTTCCCTGGGTGAGGTAACACGAGTACTCCGGTGCTCCCGTGGGTAGAGACTCTTCAAAGTCCTAGATCTCAAAGGGTTTGGTCCAAGTCCTCTTTTAAGTGTCCCTTTTCTCTAACTTCCCGATCCCGACTTTCTCCATAGAAGTCAACGGCGTATCGCGGTTGTGTATTTACACTGCACGCGTCTCCCGTGGGTCCCCTGTGTCACTACCTTGGGTGGTTCCTTGTGGTCCAAGCACTTCTAGAGGCTCTAGGCCTAGTGTCTAGTTCAGTCGTGGTTCGCATACCACTTTATTGGTATATGGTTTGGTACGCCCCTAGGGCCCAAACGTGTATTTGTGCTATTACTGTGTTTAAATAACTTCTAACTTATGTACTTCGAACTCTAGCCTCATAAAGAGACTAGAGGGGTGTGTTTAGCAATAAATACATATATTTTGAATATATACCTGGTGTGGTGCTCTTTCATTTGATCACTCAAGAGATTATAGACTTGTAAAACAAGCTGCTTTACATTCCTTCAAGACTTAGCCTGAAGGCTGCTCTCCATAGCTACCACTAGGATAGCTTTCAATAAAGGTTGTCTTTAACCTATCTCCAATAAGGGTTTGTTTGGACTGGTGCAAGGTGCCCACTATAATTAGTGGACAGCATATGCCAGGCCAACATCTCACACCCTCTTCCTTCTTTGTGCAACTCTCTTGCCTCTTTCTACACCTCTCTTCCCTCTTTCTGTACCACTCTTGCCTCTTTCTGTACCTCTGTTGCTTCTTTCTGTACTTCTCCTACCTCTTTCTGCACCCCTCTTGCCTCTTTTTGCACCTCTGTTGGTTCATTCTGCACTGCTCTTGCTTCTTTCTGCACCGTGCCTTTCTGCACCTCTGTTGCTTCTTTATGTACCTCACTTGCTTCATTCTGCATTCCTCTTGCCTTTTTCTGCACCCCTCTTCCCTCTTCCTGCACCTCCCTTGCCTCTTTTTACACCCGTTCCCTCTTTTGACACATTTCCTGTCTCTTTCTGCATTTCTCTTGTCTCTTTCTGTACCTCTGTTGCTTCTTTCTGTGCTTTTCTTGCCTCTTTCTGCACCCTTCGAGCCTCTTTCAGCACCTCTGTTGTTTCTTTCTGCACTTCTCTTCTTTTTTTGCACCCATCCTGCCTCTTTCTGTACCTCTCTTGCCTCTTTGTGCACCTCTCCTACCTATTTCTGCACCCCTCTTGCCTCTTTTTGCACCTGTGAGTTCTTTCTGCACTGCTCTTGCTTCTTTCTGCACCTTTTGCAAATTTCTGTATTCCTCTTGCCTCTTTCTGCACCCTCTTCCCTATTTCTCCACCTCACTTGCTTCTTTCTGCACTTCTGTTGCTTCTTTCTGCACCCCTGTTCCCTCTTTCTGCACCTTTCTTGCCTGTTTCTGCACCTCTCTTGCCTCTTTTGGCACCTCTGTTGCTTCTTTCTGCACTTCTCTTGCCTCTTTCTGCACCTCTGACTTAGAGGTTGTTTTAATCCCCCTGCCCTATTATGTACTAGGGCCTTACAGGGGAGGTTATACCAATCACAGGGATACCCCAACCCATAGTGTACCCTAGTGTATGTAGGTGTTTCACTGTATTCTAAGTGTCTTTCAGCATAGCACTGGCTCCGGGCCTGGTTAGTCAGAGTCAGATACCATCAGTACCAGTCAGCAAAAAGTTGGGGGCACAGGATGACTTTGCAACAAGGCCTCTTTCTGCCCCTCTGTTGGTTCATTCTGCATATCTCTTGCTTCTTTCTTCACCTTTATTCGTCTTTCTGGACTTCTGTTGCCTCTTTCTGCATTTCTCTTGCTTCTTTCTGTGCTTTTCTTCCTCTTTCTGCACATGTCCTACCTCTGTAGGCATAGTTAGAAATTAGCATTTAAAAAACCTTTGAAATTCACTGAAAAAACTATAGGTTTCAGGGACGTTATAGTAAGAAATTAGCATTTAAAAACCTTAGAAATTCACTGAAAAAACCACAGGTCTCAAGGACGTTATAGTTAGAAATTAGCATTTAAAAAACTTTAGAAATTCACTGAAAAAACCACAGGTTTCAGGGACGTTATAGTTAGTTGGACATTTCACTCGTACAAAACCAGAGAAATTCGGCCTTTATAGTTAGTTGAGCTAACTATAACTCATGCCCCCGCAATGCACTGCGGATGACGTCACATATTAAATCATTCATGACATGGTCAGTGACATCCCTGATGACATCACTGATGACATCTCAAATGACATCACTGGTGACATCACTGATGACATCATCCACGTGATAATCTGATGCACCTCCTCACACCCTAATATAACCTTTGATACACCCACTCTAAAATACAGACTACCATTTTTGAAACCATAGACACACCAATACCAGTTACTACATACCCACTCACTGATTCCCAGGTCTACACACACATCCACTCATTCACCCAAACAGTCACTCATACATGCAGTCACTCATCAATACAGCACTATCATATGCACTCATACACCTATACAGACACTCACACACCGCCACTGATCCATAGCGTTACTCACACACCTAGTCAGTCATGCAAAGAATCAATCACACTCCCATTTACTCACCTATACAGTTATACACACACCACCTCACTTATTCATACAGATACAAACACATACTTACTCTTTTATACAATCACTGATACAGGCACACACTCATCCATACAGCCACTCTCACAATCACTCACTCTCACATATAGATATTTATATAATCCAACACTCACATATACTGCCTTTCACATATGCAGTTACTCACACATGTACCACTGAAACATCCATTCACTCACCAACACACCCATACACACACTCACCCACCCATACAGCCCTTCACAGATGCACTCTTGAACCCATACACCCAGTGAATCACCCACTTACACATCTATGCACAGAGTCACACACCTCCCACCCACCCACACAGACACTCAGGCACCCATACAGATACTCAGAAAACCAATCAATAACTTATATAGACACTCATGTAGCTGCTCACCAACCCATGCGGCCGCTTACACACCAACAGACTGATATAGACATTCACACAGTTTAGTCACTAACCCATGCATTCAGTAAGACGTTTAATCACTCACTTATACAGTCAGTCACGCACCTACTAAATCATCCATTCAGACACTTATACACCCACTCATTCTTCAATACACCTTGGCATATATATATATATAAAACATATTTAAACTTTACAGAAACACAGTCACTGGATGATGTCATCAGTGATGTCATTTGAGATGTCATCGGTGATGTCATCAGTGATGTCACTGACCGTGTCATGAATGATGTAATATGTGACGTCATCAGCAGTGCATTGCGGGGGTACGAGTTATAGTTAGCTCAACTAACTATAACGGCTGAATTTCTCTGGCTTTGTTTAAGTGAAATATCCAACTAACTATAACGTCCCTGAAACCTGTGGTTTTTTCAGTGAATTTCTAAGGTTTTTTAAATGCTAATTTCTAACTATAACGTCCCTGAAACCTGTGTTTTTTTCAGTGAATTTCTAAGGTTTTTAAATGCTAATTTCTAACTATAACGTCCCTGAAACCTATGGTTTTTTCAGTGAATTTATATATATAGATATATATATTACCTACTGGCGGTCGCCAGTAGGTAGTTATAGTTAGGACCTATTATCCATAGGAAAAATGTTTTTTGATTTGCCAATATCTTTGGCGCCGGTTGACGAATCTTCGCAAAATTTTCAAAACTAATGGCCCATTCCAGTCAGCTCCTGTCTTGAAAGTTTGGGGTGATTCGTCAAGCGGGGGCCGAGAAAAAAGGGGGTCTCAAAACGCTTTTTCCCCATGTTAATTTCCATAGGAATTTTGGAACAGCCCGAACTGCTGAACGGAATTACACCAAATTTGGCAAAAAGGTAGCTCTTGGTTCAGAAAGCACTCTTTTTTTTTAAATGGTGTAAATCCGTTCAGTAGTTCCAGAGAAATTCAAAAAATAAAAAAATCGATATCTGAGCACCGAGGAGGATTCACGAATCCTCCCGAGCACGAGCTTCATTTTGATTGGCTGCCAACACTTCAAACCAGGAAGGGTTGGCAGCCATCTTGTGACTCGGTAACCGAGTCTCAAGAAATCAGTAGAAAAAAAGGTGAAAAACAAGAAAAGGGGGCAGGGTAGAAAGACCCTGACCCCCTATGCCTGCTCAGGGGGTCCTACAAGGACCCCCAGGGCCACAAAAAGCATTTTTTCAAAACAAATCGTCCGAATTCGCGCTGTGTGCGTGAATCTGGGCAAAAAAAAAAAAAAACGAAGTGCGGGCTTCCGTGCTTTTTTTATCTATAAGCCCCCGGGTGGGCCAGGTCCCGGGGGCAATGGGCAAATAATTAGCTTGGGCCTGCGGGGCCCCCGCAGCCCCTGGGACTGCCACCTCCCCGGGGCTTAGATGATTAGATGCGGGGGGCACACGTCCCCCCGCTGCCCCGGGGACCGCCACCTCCCAGGGGCATTGTAAATTTAAGGTGGGGGGCCTCGTGGGCCCCCCTAAGCCCCGGGGACTGCCACCTCCCTGGGGCTATTCTTAATTTTGGGTGGGAGGCCCACCCCCCCAAGCCCCGGGGACCACCACCTCCCCGGGGCTACAAGATTGAGATGTGGGGTTTCACGCGCCCCCCGCAGCCCCGCGGACCGCCACCTCCCTGAGCGACTTGCAAAATCAAGAGTTGGGGGGCTCAAGCCCCCCCACACTGCCCCAGGTACCACCACCTCCCCGGGGCACTAATTGTTTACATACGGGGGTCCGTTGCGGACCCCCGTGCCACTGGAGACCACCACCTCTGTTGAAATGATGGGAGGAGGGCCGCGCGGCCCCCCTCCTAGAGCCCTCGATGGCCCTGATGACCGCCACCCCCTAGGGCCGGCTCCTGCAATGTCCCGGGGTGCCCACCCCCGGGACATTGCCGTTTGCTATGGCAGGGCGGGAGCACGGCTCCCGCCCTGTCATAGCAAACTTCTGCTTTGCTTCGCTCCCGCAGGAGGCGGGGAGCCGGCAGGGACTGTGGGGGCATTGGGGCTCCCCCGCGGTCCCCAACATGAGGCCAGACCCCGGGGGATGGGGTCCCCGGGGCCAGGAGTGGCCCGGGAGGGGGGCCACGCGGCCACCCTGCAAAAAAAAAAAAATGCAGGCTGGCCATGCCGTGGGGGATGGGGTCCCCGGGGCCATTCTTGGCCTGAGGAGAGAAGCCACATGGTCCCCCTCCTTATTTTTAATAAAAAAATGATGGCAGGCCCCGGGGGATGGGGTCCCCGGGGTGAATACCAAATAATGGAAGTGGGGCGGGTTTTTTTTTCTTTCGAGTTTGGAGTCGCAACTCCGATGCTACTCTCAGCGCGGCCCCCCCGTGTAACGTCGCGTTGGATTCGGGAATTCACCTTAAATAAATAATTAGGTAGTATATAATTTAGAAGGTACTGTTGTATTTGTGAAGTTGATTTAAAGAGTTACTGTGATTGAAGTTAATGACAAATTACAATTGATAGAGTTGTTAAAAATATATAAAATTAAAAATTAATAAAAGTGTGTTGTGTTGTAGTACATTGAATTCATGCTTTTTCGGATTCGCGTCGGGTGCTCGAATCCACAATTTTTTTTTTTAAATTCTGTATGTGTAAAAAAAAATTATATTCACTATTATGTTGTAGGGTGGCTCTAGAAAGAGCCCTTGTTTTCATTGTGAGTTTGTTGTAGCTACATGTAAATGCGGATGCACAGCTTTAGGTTGTTGAGAAAGACTGTTTCCTTGATCTGTGAAGTGTACTCCATCACTTCTGTAGATGTCATTCATATCAAAACGTAGATTGTTGTTATATATCCATCCTATGATCTCTGAGGTAAGCAGAAACAGATTTATTGACATTTTTTCTAGCTTTCTCAATCTGTGGACAGAATTGATTTGACCACTTCCATTTCTGTCTTTGGCATATATCAGAGTATACAAAGACAATTTGAGGAAAAAGCAACATTAATTGTGCAAAGGTGTCCTTCATAAGCATTTCCAGACCTACCCCAGTCAATGTGCCTAGGTCATTGCCATCTCAGTGCACAATCATGAGGGTTTTAACCAAAGGCATAAATTGGTGCCACTTTAATCCTCTCTATGCCATCCATTTAATATCCACATTTTGCAAAGCTGGGTCTTTGTCAATACCTCTGCGTTCAGCATACCTTTTGCACCAGAAAACATAGCTGTGTCCAACAATCCATACTGTAAGCATCTTGAAGGGATATCTGAAAGTAATGAAAAGATGTCTGAAGCTGAGGTAGTCAGTTGGTAGAATGAGAGGTATCTAAAATGCTGGACAAGATGGATTTTTAAAAAAAGTAGGGAATTGATTGGCTGTTTAAGAAGATTGTACACTCAAAAATAGGGTGAATGTTACTTTCTTTAAAAAGCATGTTCCTTATTGGTTAGTACAAAATGTTTGAAAGGTAGAGTAGATAGGATAAGGAGATATGTTGTAAATGTCAACCACACCTGCTGTTTGCACCTGCTGTATGCATTTGTAACCTTGTGTGCTGGATTTCAAAATATGGTGAACGTGTGACCTGTCAGTTCAGTTGAATGATGATAATTTAAAAAAGAAAAGTTAAAAAATATACTTCCAATCATTTTTAAAAAGAAGGAATTCTAAAAAACACTTACAAATATTGTAGAAAATGTAAGTTTAAAATAATTATATAGTTAAGATTTAGCATTTGAATAACCTTTGAAATTCACTGAAAAAAACAATAGGTTTCAGGAACGTTATAGTTAGAAATTAGCATTTAAAAAATCTTTGAAATTCACTGACAAAACCACAAGTTTTAGGGACGTTATAGTTAGAAATTAGCATTTAGAAAAACCTTTGAAATTCACTGAAAAAACCATAGGTTTCAGAGACATTATAGTTAGTTGTGCATTTCACTCGTACAAAACCAGTGAAATTTGGCTGTTATAGTTAGTTCAGCTAACTATAACTTGCGCCCCCGCAATGCACTGCTGATGACTTCACATATTACATCATTCATGACATGGTCAGTGACATCACTGATGACATCACTGATGACATCTCAAATGACATCACTGATGACATGATCAAATCATTATTCTAACCAAATCTGCACTCCCACATAAGGAATAACTTTGAATTTTTAATTCATTATGGTTTTGATGGGCACATTGAGAGGTCATGTCTACATAATTGTATCGCATCTATGAATAAAAAACACAGTAAAGTTGACATACATTTGCCATGTCTTTATGTTTTACTGACACTGCAAGGTGATCTTTTTAAAGAAAGGGTGTTATGGCAATGTAAACTTGTAAATAAGCAGGGTCTTTTGTTGTGGCTATGCAGGATCGGCTATTTTATATGGTATGCACTTTTGACAAGAAATTATTTACTGATGTCTGTGTGCAGGGTCTGTGTGCAGCGCCTCTCTTCTGCATGCTGTTGTGCAGGTGAGTCAGCTCTTCTACATTGTGGGTTTGATTCACAAAGGGACTCCACACTCATGGAGGAGGCCCCGCAGTCATGGCTGGACCTTCGCAATGAGAAACTGAAGTGTAAAGGTCCTGCCCTGAGTGCGTGCCCCCCGCCATGACAGCGGGGCATCCACCACTAGTGGGGAGGCCCTTTGGGAATCGTTTCTAAGTGGTCTTATGCAGGGTATGCATATATCTATGTGGGAAATCGGATCTATTTATCCTGATTCATGATGTTGCGACAAAGACACATTTCCTTGCTGATGAATGCCCCCTTGCGATTTACAAGCTTGTTAAGTTTCAACCCCACAAAGGCATGTTATGCATTGTAATTCTGGCCAGAATTGGGAGCGCTTGCATGTATCAATACAGGAATCTACTTCTTGTGCGCCAGGGTTCTAGTGCAGGGGCTGGTATTAAGAAGTGCTTGAAGTGAGCTATTTTATTAGACCCCTGAAAACTGGAAAGCTATGATTTCTGGATTTCAGACTTCCAAAAAGATTGTGAACGGGGGACATATATAGCATAAGGAAGTTGAAACATTCATACTATCTAGGTTTCTTATAAACCTCCTTTATCTAAACTGAAGCAGTTCTCTCTGAGTAACCAACTTTGTTCAAACACTCTATCTGTTACAAGATGTTGGGTACATCCAACTATGAGGGGAGTTACAAAAATACAGAGGAATGTGCACAGAAATCTATGCATTTTGTATATTTCCATTTATATTCCTATTCACTCTTGAGTGTGTGGCCTGTTTTGTGGCCCAGGACTTTGTTGTTCCTCAGGGTAGTTGGCATCAGCCTTATTGAGCGAGTGCCCTGACCTTCTGGCCTGGGAACCGCTCTCCCTCCACGCAGCTCCGCTTGGCCGTCACTGCCGCTGACCTCGTAGAGTAGGGTTCGAGACCGCTCCCGACCCACTATCTGTGCCTGTCCTGATTGCATTGCTGCATTGCTGCATTGCCTGATTGCCTTGTTTTTTGTCTTTAGTCTTTGTTTTTGCTTATTGTTTTATTCTCTTTTGCCTCTCTCCCCCTTACTCTGGTTTCAGGCGCTCGTTAGAGCCCGCCCACCTCCCGGTCGCCGCATCCCGCCTCCCAGCTGCGCTTTCCCACCTCCCTCCCCTACTTAATGGAGGCCACTGCACGGAGGATCGAGTGAGTGCCCTGACCTTCTGGCTTGGGAACTGCTCTCCCTCCACGCAGCTCTGCCTGGCCGTCACCGCCGCTGACCTCGTAGAGCAGGGTTCGAGACCGCTCCCGACCTGCTCCCTGTGCCTGTCCTGATTGCATTGCTGCATTGCATTGTCTGATTGCCTTGTTTTTTGTCTTTAGTCTTTGTTTTTGCTTATTGTTTTATTCTCTTTTGCCTCTCTCCCCCTTACTCTGGTTTCAGGCGCTCGTTAGACCCCGCCCACCTCCCGATCGCCGCTTCCCGCCTTTCCGCCTCCCAGCTGCGCTTTCCCTCCCCCCTCCCCCACTTAATGGAGGCCGATGCGCGGCCGCACCGCCGGTGCACCGAAGGTGCGCCAAAGGCAAGCCTGTCTGCGCCCGTCCGCGACCCGACCGCGACCAGCGCCAGGGACTTTGCATCTCGGACCACCCACCGTTACAACACAGCCGCCCTCAACGCACTCAACCACGGAAGACTCCGAGACTGCCAACAGGCCACGCCAAACACGACCCACGGACAGTTCTCTTGCCTCCACTGTCACCAGACCTTCACCACCAACCCGGCCTCCAGCACCACCAAAACCAACACAAGCGACACCCTTAGATGCATCCTCCTCAACGTGAGCTCCGTGCACAAACACACCGTGGAGATCTGGAACCTACTCAACTCTCTCTCGCCAGACATCGCCTTCTTCACGGAGACCTGGACCAACGCCTCCTCTGGCCCCGACATCAACACCGCCATCCCGAAAGGATACAAGATCCAGAGGAAGGACCGCCCCAACCACCCGGGAGGGGGCCTCGCCATCGCCCACAAGAACACCCTCCGCCTCACCACCTCCAGCAAAACTTTCCCCTCTGCCGAACACCTGCACTTCCTGATCCAGACCAGCCCCTACTCCACGCTCTGCGGAACCCTCATTTACAGGCCCCCCCAGCCCCCGGACCCTCTTTGCCGCCACCATCCCCGACCTCATCGCACTCCACGACATAGCCTCAATGAACTACATACTCATTGGAGACCTGAACTTCCACCTCGACAACGCCAGCGACCCCAACTCCACCACCCTCTGGGACAACCTCACCAACATCGGACTCAACCAACTCATCACCACACCGACCCACAGGGCAGGACACCCCCTCGACCCCGTCTTCATAGCAGGAAACAGCGTCCACTTCAGCCACACAACGCAACCCCCATGGACCGACCAGCACTGCATACACCTCACCGTCGACAAACCCAAGGCACCCAAACCAGCCCCACGCCCACCACGGAGGAACTGGAGCAAGGTCACCGACGAGCAACTCAACTCCACCCTCACCCGAGACAAGCACACCCTGGCATCCGATGCCAACGCTGCAGCCAGAGAACTCCGCACTTGGATCTCCAACTGCGCAGACAAGCTCGCCCGCTTCGCAACACCGACAAACAGCGCCCCAGAAAAGCCGCCTGGTTCACCATCGATCTCCAAGAAGCCAGACGTACCTGCAGGCGCCTGGAGAAGAACTGGAGAAACGCCAAGACACCCAAAAACTACACCACCTACAAGGACGCCATGACCGACTACCACAACCGAATCAGAACCACCAAGAGGACCTTCATACACACCAAAATCCTCGCCTACTCCACCAACTCCAAGGAACTCTTCACTGTCATCCAGGAATTCACCAACCCTCGCAGCGAGGTCACAGACATCACCCCGTCCCAAGACCTCTGCGACAAGCTTGGAACATACTTCCACCTCAAGATCAAAAACCTCTACGACAACTTCATCGACCCTCCACCTGATGCCACAGCCGGCCCGCCCCCCAGACGCACCGGCCAGCCCACCATCTCCACCTGGACGCCGATCATAGTCGAAGACACCACCTCAACCATGAAAGGCATCCACTCAGGGGCACCCACCGACCCCTGCCCCCCACACATCTACCACAATACAAGAAGACATCAGCTGACCCCACCGACCTCAAGAACTACCGGCCCATCGCACCCCTCCCCTACAAGGCCAAAGTTGCAGAGAAAACAGACAACAAGGAACTGACACGATTCATCGAAGACAATCCCATCCTCGACCCGACCCAATCCGGTTTCCGAAGCAACCACAGCACAGAGACGGCCCTACTCACCGCCACAGATGACATCCGCACCCTCCTGGACCAAGGCCACTCCGCAGCCCTCATCCTTCTCGACCTATCAGCAGCCTTTAACTCCGTTTCCCACCGCACACTCGTCGCCAGACTACACGACGCCGGTATACAAGGAACAGCCCTAGACTGGATCTGATCATTCCTCACCGGAAGAAGCCAAAGAATTTAACTGCCGCCCTTCCTCTCAGACCCCATGGTAATCACCTGCGGAGTCCCACAGGGATCATCGCTGAGCCCGACCCTCTTCAACATCTACATGGCCCCCCTCGCCGGCATCGTCCGACAACACGGCCTCAACATCGTCTCCTATGCCGACGACACCCAGCTCATCCTCTCCCTCACCAAAGACCCCGACCCCGCCACTGCCAGACTCAACTTCCAGAAAGTAATGCAGGAGGTCGCTGTCTGGATGACCAACAGCTGCCTCAAGCTCAACGCCGAGAAGACAGAAGTCCTCATACTTGGAACCACCCCTTCAGCATGGGACAACACCTGGTGGCCGACAGCCCTCGGAAATTCACCGACCCCCTCGGACCACGCCAAAAACCTTGGCATGGTACTCGACTCATCCCGCACCATGAACGAACAGGTCAACGCCGTCGCCTCCAGCTGCTTCAACACCCTCCGCATCCTCCGCAAGACCTTCAAATGGATCCCCCCCGGAGTCAAGGAAGACAGTCACCCACGCACTCATCACCAGCAGACTGGACTATAGAAACGCACTAAACGCCGGCATGAACCAGCGCCTACTCCGAAAACTCCAGATGATACAGAATACCTCCGCCCGACTCATCCTCGGCATCCCCCGGCACGAACACATCAGCCAAAACCTTTGAACGCTCCACTGGCTCCCCGTGGAGAAAAGAGTCACCTTCAAAATCCTCACCCACGCCTGCAAATGCCCGCACAACACTGGACCCAAATACCTCAATGACAGAATCAACTTCCACATACCCAAAAGGAACCTCCGATCTTCCAACCTCGCACTGGCCGAAATGCCACGCATCCACAGAGCCAGAGCAGGCGGAAGATCCTTCTCTTACATTGCGGCCAAAACCTGGGACGACCTCCCGGCAGACATCAGACTCTCTCCCTCCCTGAACACCTTCCGGAAGGCCCTCAAGACCTGGCTCTTCGACTAATGGAGTTGCGAAACCCCAGCCCCCCCCCCTTCAGCGCCTTGAGACCCTGACGGGTGACTTCAAAGTGAGGAGGGGTAATCGGTCCCAATCCCTTACTGGCCGTATTTAATTGAGCAAAATATGGAGAGGGTGCTTGTCCTAGACAGGGGGAGACCCCTCACCCCCTAGCCAAAAGAGAATTCCAAGAGAGAGTCAGGACAAGCCAAAACGTTGTTGTTTCGCACGGAGAAAATTCCGATACAAGGTATGCAGGGTAGTGATTTTTATTTTTTAGTGTTTATGACTCGCTTCAAGGATTCCGAGTCAGATCGCAAGAGGGGAGTAACAGCCAACACTTATTTATGCCTGTGACATTTTGAGAAATACATAAATAGAGCAGACTCCACAGGACTACACCAGTCCTGTACTGAAAAATGTTTATGCCCTGAGGAAGCCCCAGGCCGGATGGCCATGTAAAGGGGGCGAAACACGTGTTGGCTGTTACTCCTCTCTTGCGATCTGACTCGGAATCCTTGAAGCTAGTCATAAACACTAAAAAATAAAAATAACTACCCTGCATACCTTGTATCGGAATTTTCTCCGTGCGAAACAACAACTTCGCTTGTCCTGACTCTCTCTTGGAATTCTCTTTTGGCTAGGGGGTGAGGGGTCTCCCCCTGTCTAGGACAAGCACCCTCTCCATATTTTGCTCAATTAAATACGGCCAGTAAGGGATTGGGACCCATTACCCCTCCTCACTTTGAAGTCACCCGTCAGGGTCTCAAGGCGCTGAAGGGGGGGGCTGGGGTTTCGCAACTCCATTAGCCGAAGAGCCAGGTCTTGAGGGCCTTCCGGAAGGTGTTCAGGGAGGAAGCGAGTCTGGTGTCTGCCGGGAGCTGACGGGTGAGTAGCGCGCTCAACAAACCCCTGAATGAATGATTGATTGATTGATTGATTGAGCAGCAATCATTTTGGGTGACAGAGTGCTAAGGTCTAATGTTTTGGCTCTGGGTGTCTCTGCTATGCTGGCTCATTAGGATCGATGCTTTATGTATAAGATGATGGTCTGAAATCACTATGCTGGATGAATGCTTTCCTATAACACAATCTTTAGAGCTCTCAAGAATCTTTGGTTATTAATATTCACTTCTTGTTCCAAATTTACTATCCGTAGGATCTCAGGGTTCTTCCACAATGCTTTATTTGGCACCCCTTCTTTTGGCAACAATTCCTTAAATTTCACTCATAGTGTTGTACTGGTTTGTACTTTAAGGAACAGTGGTATGTACATGGCAATACACAAAGAATTTTGTGCTTTTTCTGGTATAAAATACTTAAGATATGTCCGATTTGAAAATATTGCAACCTCATATTTATCTGTTTACATTCTACAGCTTCCCAATTTGTGTTTATACAATGCAAGACAAACTTTGCTTAATAAAACAACAATATATAGATTTCGGACGAGATCCTCATTCCTATATGTGGCTATTTGAACAATGAGGCAATTATCTCAAGACAGTGAATGCTGGGAGGGTAACACAATATAAATCAATGTTCACAGTCCAGATGCAATTTTAAATATATAAAATAAGTCTATGGAAAGAAAAAGAATGCTTTCAAGGCCTGCTACAGGTCTAGAACGTATAACAGCAGGAACAAAAACATCTTCCCTCTACATATTTAGTCAGGTACACAGGAAAGTCAAGGATTTTAAAGTCATCTCATCCTATAGCATGTTTCCGCTTGCTGCTGCATTCTGGACCAGGTTTACAAAGCTTTTTACTGTAGGTGTGGGTTTCTCCAGTCTTATGCCTTTATTATAAGTTGAGGCTAAATGTTGGCAACTATAATTTAGCATCTGACATAGCAAACTGATCAAAATAAATCAGGCCCTTAAAAGAGGCAAAACATGCAGAACTCAGTGTGATAAATACCTGTTCTGTATGTTATGCATCATTTTCAAGTTGATACTAGGAATAGCAGGTATTTACCACACTTGGCAAATACATCGCTGTAAGTAACTAGTTCATTATCCCCACGGAAGTCCTCCTCGTCATAGTCCTAACATGGGAGGATGTACCAAGTTCATGAAAAGATCACCACAGGGCCAAATATATGCTTCTGGACCACTCATATATTTTTCAATGATTACTTCATTGCTTTTTTCAATACTGATTTACCAAACTTGTCTCTCTCGCATGAGAAAAAAATCCGACTTGTAATGTGACAGGAACTAGCTCATGTAGCGGCTCTGCAGACCTCTTGTCCGGGAACCCCACCTGCCTCAATCCAAGAAGCAGCCACTGCTCTGGTAGACCTTGCAATGACACTGTCCTGCAAATCCAACTCCATAGAAAAATAGGCCTGAGCAATCGCCTGCCTGATCCATCTACTGATAGTAGTGTTCGATGCCTTTTCACCTCTACAGGCTTCCCCATGAAAAAACAAATAGAGACTGAGAGACCTGAAAGGTTTTGTCGGCTCCAAGGACAGAGGATCAGCAGGAGGAGTTGTATACTGATAGAAGAATTCCTTGTGTGGCACCTCTTTGGGCTGGAATTCCAACATCTCCCTAATGTGCTTCCACAACTCCTGAAAATACACTCCTTGAATATATTTTTCCTTAGAGCCACTCAGGGTCCTTCTCATCATCAGCCATCGTTTACTATTTTTTGGCAGAAGTCTGAGATAACGCAGCAGCCAAAGCATCATCAATCACTGATTGAAGGTCTGACCTCGAGACAGTCAGAACCTTCTCCTCTGCTAGCAGAGCAGATGCTAAAGTGCTGGAGTCAGGCTCCATTATTTAACTGAAGTCGTGCTAAAGGCAGCGACCCTTGTTTAAATAGGTTACCTAGCAACTAATTACCATCTCACGAGATGGTAATCATGAGTGGTAACCAACGTGCATGCCTTCCTGACTCACATGCACATTCTACCATGAGTACCGACACGCCAGTCAGTTGAAAGAAATTATACATCTCACGACACAACCCAGACCACAGAAATAGCTTCCAGCCCCAGCTGCAGCACCTGAACAGGAAGCACGGCTGAATTGCCGGCACTGAAATGGAACCGCTGCAGCTGATCCCTTCAGGCAGGATGATATATCCAAGAATGACTGACTATGTAATAGTGTGGAAAAGACTGCTTTAATGAAACCGATGCCCAAGCTTAATACCAACCTTGGCTCCACACCTTACGTACTAAACTCAATCTGGCCTCACTATACATTTTAATCTATCGAAATTGCCCCTCCCCCTCCCCTAAGCAACCCTTCTCAACCAAACAAAATCCAATAACAACTCTCCTCACTCAAACTCCCCGCATCCAAACCTCATGCATACAACACTGTTGCCATCTCTTTCCATTCATAAACTCCCTCGCCCCTCCCCTCCCCCTGAAACTTCAACTGGGTCTCAACATGACCAAAGTTTCTTGCAATAACTTTTAAACTTGTGTACCAAACCACCAACTCACCTGCTCATCCAAGCGACAAACCATGAACAATTAACCCCTCTGCTCCCACCTCTATGCACCTGCCTCACTAAAACTATAATCAGGGAGGGTGGGTTGGGAAAAACTTTAAACTGTCACTGCTAGTCGGGTGTACTACAGAAGCTAAATTGGCACCCAAACCTAAGTGTCTCTCCCTAAATGACCCTTCTAACCCGGCTCCGCGTCCCAAGACCAATCAGGCTACCCCTCACTCCTGGACCCTACCACCTGCCCAAAGATTCCCTGAGGGTAGGGTATTCAGCCCACCCTCCCAAAACCCGCTTCGGGCAGGGATGGCGCATCCAAGAACGACTATGTGCTAGTGTGGAAAAGGCTGCTTTAATGAAACAGGAGCACAGACTTTATACCAACCCTGGCTCTACGCCTTACGTACTAAACTCAATCTGGCCTCACTTTACATTTTAATCTATCCAAATTCTCATAATACTCCTCCCCTTCCCCTAAGCAACCCTTCCCAACCAAACAAAATCCAATCACAACTCTCCTCACTCAAACTTCCTGCATCCAAACCTTGTGCATACAGCACTGTTGCCATCTCAATCCATTCATAAATCCCCCCTTTCCTCCCCCATGAAACCTTAACTGGGCCTCAACATGACCAACATTTCTTGCAGTAACTTTTGAACTTGTGTACCAAACCGCCACCAGACCCCCTGTGTTTTTCTATCCCCCACATGAAAAATGTTGTACACTGCCACCAGCAAATGCAACATCTCCACCAAAACGATTTGTACCTGCATCAAATACAGTCCCCCCCATAGATGGACGGATGTACCCCGTCATCACATAAAACTCCAACAACTCATATTTGATATCAGAATGTCCTATAAATATCAAACCCTCTGCATTTCAAAACTTATGCAGCTCTCTGATACCTTTTCTATGTGCCCTGTCAATAGCCCCACGTTTCTTTGCCCCCGCCAAACTCTTCTCAGTATTAACTCCATCAGGACAACCGTGTTCCCAGACCAAAACACTTTTTTTTGCATCAAATCTTCCTTTATACTCTTTATGCTCTTCCCCAGAGCCAGCCCTTTTAACTGCACTGAATAATTTTCTCCCAGGTGCAATAGCAGGATGTTCGTACAAAGGCTGCCCTTCAAAAAGAATTTAGTTTGGGTAACAGTTCATGCTATCTTATGCCCCCTTTGCCAAACCAGTTGAGGTGCACCACTGTAGCAGGCAGTCCCCACTGACGTCCTCCTCTCTATGTTTCAGCATGCCTCACCACCCACTTCACAAATGAGTACCCCCAGATCCACACCTTAATAGGCCCTCTCCCTAGGCCCACAGTCCAACCTAGGAGAAAAGGAATCATGTTAATGCAATTCATGAAAAAACCCAACCCGATCGCAAATAGCACTGATAACAAATTGGATCGCAAATGGCCCACATGCTTGATCTCAACCACTGTCCAACCCCTGTGCACTGCCTCCATCGCCATCCTGATCCTAAAGGGGTGAGTCCCAAAATCCTGCGCTCTATCCTCCAAGCTAACCAGTGCTCTCCGTAAGTCCTCTAAAACTTGCGACGCAGAAAAGCGCATCCCGTCCACATGCCGAAACACTGCACCGCATCCCCCCACCTGCAGAAGGCTAATCACCTTTCCTGAGGAAAACCCTTGTATCCTGATAGGCTCTCAATCAATCAATCAATCAATCAGGTCACTTATAAAGCGCACTACATACCCGCGAGGGTCTCAAGGCGCTGGGGGAAGAGGGGGGGTGCTGCTACTGATCGAAGAGCCAGGTCTTGAGGAGTCTTCTGAAGGCCAGTAGGTCTTGGGTCTGCCGAAGGTTGGTGGGGAGGGTGTTCCAGGTCTTGGCGGCGAGGTGGGAGAAGGATCTGCCGCCGGCGGTCGTTTTCCGGATGCGGGGGACTGTGGCGAGGGCGAGGCTGTTGGAGCGGAGCTGGCGGGTGGGGGTGTAGAAGCTGAGTCGTCTGTTGAGGTAGGCTGGTCCGGAGTTGTGGAGTGCTTTGTGTGCGTGGGTGAGGAGCTTGAAGGTTATCCACTTGTTGACAGGGAGCCAGTGCAGGTCTCTCAGGTGGGGTATCATGTGGCTGCGGCGGGGGATGTCGAGGATAAGACGTGCAGAGGCGTTCTGGATGCGTTGCAGCCGTCTCAGGAGCTTAGCCGTCGTTCCTGCGTAGAGGGCGTTTCCGTAGTCCAGCCTGCTGGTGACGAGGGCCTGGGTGACTGTTTTTCTTGTTTTGGTGGGGATCCACTTGAAGATCCTGCGGAGCATTTGGAGGGTGTTGAAGCAGGATGAGGAAACGGCGTTGACCTGCTTAGTCATGGAGAGGGTGGGGTCGAGGATGACCCCTAGGTTGCGTGCGTGGTCGGTGGGTGTCGGGGCTGTTCCCAGTGATGTCGGCCACCAGGAGTCGTCCCAGGCTGAAGGGTTGGAACCAAGGATGAGGACCTCCGTCTTGTCCGAGTTCAGCTTCAGGCGGCTGGTCCTCATCCATTCGGCGACGGCCTTCATTCCTTCGTGGAGGTGGGCTTTGGCGGTGTGAGGGTCTTTGGTGAGGGAGAGGATCAGCTGGGTGTCGTCGGCGTAGGAGATGATGTTGAGGTTGTGCCGTCGGGCGACGTGGGCGAGGGGTGCCATGTAGATGTTGAACAGCGTTGTTGAACAGCGTCGGGCTGAGGGAGGAGCCTTGGGGTACGCCGCAGATGATCTTGGTGGCCTTGGATCGGAAGGGGGCGAGGCGGACGCTTTGAGTTCTACCGGAAAGGAAGGATGTGGTCCAGTCCAGGGCCTTCTCTTGGATCCCGGCGTCGTGAAGGCGTGTTCGTAATGTGTGGTGGCAGACCGTGTCGAAGGTGGCTGATAGGTCCAGGAGGATGAGGGCTGCTGTTTCTCAGTTGTCTAGCAGGGTCCTGATGTCATCGGTGGCGGCGATGAGGGCGGTTTCGGTGCTGTGGTTGCTGCGGAAGCCGGACTGGGAAGGGTCCAGGATGTTGTTCTCCTCGAGGTAGCGGGTCAGTTGTTTGTTGACGATTTTCTCGGTGACCTTCGCGGGGAACGGGAGCAGAGAGATGGGTCAGAAGTTCTTGAGGTCCTTGGGATCTGCCTTGGGTTTCTTGAGTAAGGCGGTGATCTCGGCGTGCTTCCAGCTTTCCGGAAAGGTTGCTGTCTCGAAGGAGATGTTGATTATTTTCCGGAGATGGGGCGCGATGGCTGTACTGGCTTTGTTGAAGACGTGGTGAGGGCACGGGTCTAGCGGTGAACCGGAGTGGATGGTGTTCATGATCTCGCTGGTGTCCTCGTCGTTGATGTTGGTCCAGGAGAGCAGGCGGTTGGTGGTCGTGGGGGCAGTGGTCTCGGTGGTTGCCGGGGCGGTCGTGGTTTTGAAGCTGTCGTGGATGTCGGCGATTTTGCGGTGGAAGAAGGTGGCCAGTGAGTCGCACAGGTCTCGCGACGGCGGGATGTCGTTGGTGTTGGAGCTGGGGTTGGAGAGTTCCTTCACGATGTTGAAGAGCTCTTTGCTGTTGTGTGCGTTGTTGTCTAGGCGGTCTTTGAGTGAGGCCCTTTTGGCGGATCTGATGAGGTGATGGTGACTGCGGGTGGCGCTCTTGTGGGCGGCGTAGCTGTCCGCTGTCCGTTCGTGGAGCCAGATCTTCTCCAGTTTTCGGCATGTTCATTTGGAGGCCTGGAGGTCTTCGGTGAACCAGGTGGCTTTTGCTGGTGTGGCTGTTGGGCGGATTCTTGAGCGGGGCGAGGGTGTTGGCGCAGTCGTCGATCCACTGTCTGCGGTTGCGGGCGGCGGTGTCGGGGTCGGAGGGTTCGGCGGGTGGGCTCAGGGCGAGGGTGGTGGTTAGCTGGTCTTCGGTGACTCTGCTCCAGCAGCGGCGAGGCATTTGTTGGGTGCGGTGGTGCGTGGTGGGCTTCCTGTAGGTGAAGTGGATGCAGTGGTGGTCGGTCCAGTGGGGTTCGGAGGTGTGGTTGAAGGAGACGTGTGGGCTTGCGGAAAAGATGGAGTCTAGCGTGTGGCCGGCGGCGTGGGTGGGTGTTGTCACGAGCTGTCTGAGTCCGAGGGTGGCAAGGTTGTAGATCAGGGTGGTGGAGTTGGTGTCCTTGTTGTTCTCGAGGTGGAAGTTCAGGTCCCCGAGGAGGATGTAGTCCGTGGAGGCGATGGCGTGTGTGCTGACGAAGTCAGCGATGGAATCGCTGAACTGTGGTCGGGGTCCGGGGGGTCTGTAGATGAGGGTTCCTCTGAGGGTGGTGTTGGGATCGGTGTGGATCTGGAAGTGCATGTGTTCGGCGGTGCTGAGGGTGTCGTCGGTGTTGGTTGAGACTCTGAGGGTGTTCCTGTGGACGATGGCGATGCCTCCTCCGACTCCGTTGGTGCGGTCCCTGCGGGTGATCTTGTAGCCGTCCGGGATGGCAATGGCGATGTCGGGGGCTGAAGCGGGGTTCAGCCAGGTCTCCGTCAGGAAGGCGACTTCTGGGGAGGTTGAGTCGAGAAGGTCCCAGAGTTCGATGGCGTGTTTGCGGGCGGAGCGGGTGTTGAGGTCACACAGCTGCCCCTGCCCGACTGATCCTTTCTCTGTTGTGGAACTGCAACTTGCCCTGCACCAGAAAGCATCCTGACATCTTGTCAACTAAAATCTCACCTGTACCTTAGAGCAGCCACCTCTGTAGCCCAAAATGTGCCAAGAAACAGCCACCATGATCACCGAAAACCTAGTTACCTCTCAGTCATCCCTAAAAATGCTCCGCAACATACCCATCACCTGCTTAAATATGTCCAGGGTAAGAGGACGTCGCACTCTCACCCGAGCGCCTCTTTCCATAGACCAACCTTCCGTGGACCAACCTTCTAGAAATGCTGACGGCTCATATGCCTACAGCAACTTTCAGTAGAACGCTATTTCTGCCAACTTACCAGCTATAGTGATGGCTGGCAAACCTTTGTCAATCAGAGATATAATGAAATGTACCACAGCATTTTGCCAATCTTTACCTTCATCCACGCTGCTTCCCCGCACCATCCCTGACCACCCAAACTCATCCCCCGCCAGCCTATATGCCTTGCGGGTAGACTTTGACAACAACCCAAAGATAAGCTGCATCACGCATTCTCGCTGCATCCGACAACAGCTCAACTGACCATTCCATCTACTCCCCACCTGCCTTGGGAATAACGTTGCCGACTTCACGTCGCATTTCTCCATCAATGGCCAATTGAAATCACCATCTGAACAGCTATGTCCACAGGTGCATAGCACACCCTGCTACCCACCCCAGGAATTAAATCATTGACCTACAGGCCCTATGGCCATGATAGATGATGAATCAGACAAAGAAACTCCCCAGTCACCTTCTTGAAAACTACCCCATCTCCCAGAGGCCAGTCATGAGACGGCACTTATATCCTCCCTTCCTTCACCTCCTTTAATAGTTTATCCCAAAACAAATTCCTCCTGCCCTTTCACTAACTGAAAATTGTCCGTCCATTGCCGCACCCCATGACCATCAGAACACAAATGAAACCCAAACCTAAAACCTGTCAGCAACAGCTCTGTTTTTTTTCAGCCATTCTCAAAATACAGACCTAATGTTGCAATGCTCTACCTTAAATGGTGTAAGAGTTTTTTCCCATGGGGTTCTGACCTCCTCTGCTTCTACCGCAGTCGCTAGAACTTATCCATTGACCTCCAGTTCCACCTTGGTCACCGAATGCGCCCCCCTGGGGACCTCACTGAGATAGCATATGCTTTCCGCTGCACGTGGAGCATTCATGCCAATATTTGCAATACTCATGCAAACATTGTCCCTTGTTGCACAACCAATACATGCCCCCTCTCCCCACTTGTCTCCGACCTGCTGCATCCACCCCTGCATGGGTGGGATGCCCTTGCAAGGGCTTGAAGAAGACCGGCCAACCACTCACAGTATAAGTCGATGGGGCTGGCTACTCAGGCGTCATAGTCTGAAGAAACAACTCATTGTCCAGCTGTCCCCAAGCCCCATCCTCCTCTTTGGCCCGGAACTCCTCGTCGTAACACACCCAGGCCCAACACCCAAAAGTGTCCTGCATTTTCCCCACCACATCAAGGTACTTAAACAATGCCACACACCTCTCTGGATATTTCTCACAATACACACTCGCATATATGAGAAAAGCTGTGGTCCAATTCTCAATATTAACCGGCACCCTGGGTCTGCGGGACAGCTCGTACTCCTCTTTGGAGCCTTCCTTTGGCTGTGTAAAAGTTTATACATTTCCACATACTCCCCCTTCCAAATGCACTCCTTAGTAGCCAACATTAAGTGATCCCCCAAAGGTTTGGTGATCCCCATGTATGGTAGTTTTTTGCGCTTCTCTTCTTTGCTCTCTTTCTTTTCCTCCACGCTCTTGTCCTCACTTATGGACACTGAAACCTCCACCGACTCCTGCACTTTTCCCTTCGCTTTTCCACTGCCTCCCTCTTCATCAGTTCCCGTCCTGCAGACAAAGGCCTGACTCTCCTTACACTTGTGAATCTGCCCCCACTGCCTGCACCCCCACTTGCACTCCCCCAGCAGCAGTGCCCCCATGCAAGATACCTTACCAGGCCTCAAGGTCGGAGCCCACACCAAAGCTGTCTGCCTGGACACTGCCCTCTCTCCGATGAACCCTTGGCAGGCTGTAAGACACGAACACTACCCCTCTGGTTCTTTTCTCCCGGTCCCCAAATCAGATCTTGAGGTGCTTCCCACCATGCATTCTCACCCCTTCATCTTCTGCAATCTCTCCTTCTTTCAGCTCTCCATCCTCGTAGTCCAGCTCCCACTCAGGCTCCCCATACACATCACCACAATCCGCACACGTGCCCGGCACTTCCCCATCACCAACACCACCATCACCAAACTGTTCATCATACAGGTCCTGTGAAGGGTCAGAATTCTGCAAGGTGGATGCATGTGCCAATCGTTACTTCTCCACCGCTTTGTCCAACTCCATCCCAGAGCTGGCCGCACAGACACGCACTCTGACTTCAGACCGGGGTTGCCAGGCTGCACCAGACCCTCCCTGCTGACCGGATGCCGCAGCTGCCGATGACCCTGTCTCCAACCCCTGGCTGGCACTATACTGACCTTGGTTTGGCTGCCTGCTCTGAAACACTTGAGGGCCTGTCGCAACACCATCCCCACCTGCCCGGACCCCATCCTGAAATGCCTCTTTTCCCATCCATACCATAGAATGCACCACTGGCACCGGGGACAAAAACAACCCATCCCCTACCTGGGAATACCCTAACCAGGGCACGAGTCGGGGGTACACGTGGGTGGACGGCGTCCACCCACTTTTTTCACAGGGTGGACACCGTCCACCCTGCCAAGAAGTTCGGCTCCTGCTGAATTCGTCCCGGTGTCATTTCCAAACACCGGGACACTTTCAACAGCGCCTGCACGTTGTTATCTGCTTTCGATCCACAACAACGTGCAGGCGGGGACGGGATGGGGCTCTCATTTTTGACTCCTGCTGGGCCCATAACAAAGGCCGAATTTGAGGGGTCATCAGCCCTCTTTTTGTTCGAGTTTCCTGGCTGGCAGCAGTCAGGAGCCTCACACCTAGAAGCAAATGCAGCAGAGGGGAAACAAAAGCTCACACCTTGTTAGCACTTCACACATACTTAAGAGAGGCAGCTTTTCACTTTGTTCAGGCCTCTGTTTAGGAGATATGCATGCACTGTAAGAATGTCAGATGTGTTGATCTTTCCCAGTGTTAGACCTGGCACCATTGGCGTGGGTCTCCCTTCCATTTTTTCGCTGTTGTCTCCTCTGTTTTGCTGGTGTTAGATGCTCTGGGCGCTGTGACACTTCCATTCAGTGTCACAGCGTGAATGCTCCCTGTGTAAATATGTCTATGTGAATTGGTATATCCCTGATTGGCTTATTTGGCTTACCTGTTAGTCCCTAGTAGTGTGGCCTATGTGTGCCCAGGGCTGGTAAACCAAATGCTGCTGGTGGGCCTGCAGCACTGATGTGTGCCACCCACAGAAGCAGCTTGTAAAGTGTGTCTCAGACCTGCCACTGCAGTGTCTGTGTGCAGTCCAGAACTGCCATCTTGGCTGTGAAGTGCACCCACTTCCCAGCCCCTGCACCTTCCCTTGGCATCTTGTAAGTCACCCCTATGGTAGGGTGCATTGTATGTGTAAGGTAGGACATGCCTTGGTGTGTGTAGCATGTCCTGGTAGTGAATTATGCCCCATTTCGTTTTTCACTACTGTAAGGCTACCTGTTCCTCATAGGCTAGAATGGGCAGTTTGACTATTACATTCTATAGTCCTAACTGACCCCAGGAACATGGTAGAAAAACGAATTTAGTATGCCTGAGCTCAGAATATTAAAATACATCTTTTAGTGAAGTTTATTTTTATATTCTGTATTTGAAAATACCACTTTTAGAAAGTAGGTATTTTCTTGCCTAAGCCTTCCAGTGTGCTCTGCTGTTATGTGTATTGGCTGTCTGGTTTTAGAGGGGCAGGCTGAGTCAGACCTGGGTTGAATAGAGAGATCTGCATTTAGAGTGTGGGGAGGGGTGGCTCCTTGACCTGAATAGGGCTGTGCCTGGCAAGGTGAATGCTGGCTCCACCTCCTACTGTGTGTCTGCTAGCAGACCCCCTCTTTCTGAAAGGAAGGATGCAGCCTGGTAAACAAAGTGCTCCAGGCCTGAGCAGAACTGGTTCTGGCTAGGTTCAGTGACTTGTAGCTCCTGAGAACAAAGACTTTTGGGGTATAAATATCTGTGCTCAAACCCCTCCAATTTGTATTGCTTTTGGATCTGGAGAGGAAACTCTGTCCGTGCCACTGGAGGAATCTGCAGGAAGTGACTGTCCTTGTGCTTGTGTGTTGTTTCTTGCACTGGCCTGCAGCAGTGACCACTGGACCTTGAAGAAGAGGAAAAGGAACTCTTGAGAGAACTTTTATTTTTGTTACAAGCAATTACCCAAGGGCTAGGAAAAGAGCTAGCCTCCTGCTGGAGTCTCAGGCACATCAGACTCCACCACCAACCTCCTGCTTCCTCCCTGCGAGGACTGCTATCTGCTGATGAGGCTCCTGTGAGTTCCAGGGCCTCTAGTTTGCATCAGAGAAGAGAGTGTGGGAAATCGACGCTAACGCATCTTTGCGAGCCGCTGTAGTCTAGAGCGGTGGGAAAATCATCGCGCTGCTGCCGCCGAGGGCTCGCAACACGAAACCATCGCTGATGCCCCTTTGCGAGCCGCTGCAGCCGAGACGCGCTGGAAAAATCATCGCACTGCTGTCGCCGCGCACTCGCAACCCTTAAAGAAATCATCGCTTCGAGACATCGCATTGCGGACGCCGTGCGTCCGCCACTTTGATTGCATCGCACCGGATTTCGTCGCTCCCTCGCGGAGCGTCTTGTCTTCGCATCGCAACACGATCGCACAGCGCAACAGGATCGCCGCATCGACTTCTCCCACGCGGCAAGAAAGTCATCGCATCGGCGGTCCAGCGTGCAGAAGTTTGTCGCATCGTCTCCGCACGCATCACGCAGATCGGCGCATCATCCTCCCTTGCGGCAAGGATTTCAACGCATCGCCTGCCTCGCGTTCCGAGAATCATCGCTACAGCTTATTTGCGACATTTTGTTGGTTTTGCTACTAAACCCAGGTACTTTGTGAGAGAAAGGGTCGCAGAGACCACTGCTTTGAACTTGAACCTTATTTTTGCAACCTTTGAACTATTTTTGACAGCCCTTCAACAGCTATCCTATTTTTGACAGTATTGTGGCTTTTACAGTTATTGGTCTTGTGATAAATCTGCCTTTATATAAAGATACTTATTTTTTTATAACTACTTGTGTGGTGTCCCTTTGTAGTGTTCCTCACTGTGTTACTGTGTATGGTCATAAATGCTTCACACCCTGCCTCTGAGATAGCCTACCTGCTCGTGCTACGTTACCACAGGGTTGAGCAGGGGTATCAAGGAGGGTAGCCCTCTTACTCTGACTTAGGAAGAAGGGTCCCTACTTGGACAGTGGCCAGCCATTGCCAACTAGAGACCCCCATTTCTAACATTGGTGGTCAGCGGTGAGGATCTGGACTTGCATTTATGATCGCATACAGTAATTATAGTGTACACTACTAGTGAGTGCAGACCATAACGTACCGCATACATTTTTTGAGAGTTTTTTTTTAATCCTATATTGTGATTGATATTGCCGGTGATTTTTCATCCGCACACATTTTCTGAGAATTTTTGATCCTATATTGTGATTGATATTGCCGGTGATGTTTCACCCGCACACATTTTTGAGAGTTTCTTGGATCCTATATTGTGATTGATATTGCCGGTGATTTTTCACCCGCATACATTTTCTTGAGACGTTTTCTTCTATCCTTTATTGATATTGCCAGTTATTGTTACAATGGGAAAGCCCAGATCCAATGCCTCAGAGGATCTCTCCTGGGAAGAAGAGAAAATAGAAACCTACAATGCCAAGCAGCTCAAATATTTTTGCAAGCAATTCACATTCCCTATCACAGGTCTCACTAGAAGGGAGGAGTATTACAAGGCGCTGAAGGCCTGGCTAGAAGCCAGGGATGCCCCTAAGGATATGGGAGAGCTTGTGGAGGGGGGAGAGAATGCAGGAGAGCAGCAGGGCGATGTAGTAGACTTAGTAGGAGATAAAGCCCTTTCCAACCCGGGCTCTAGTGTGTCCGCTAAGGGTCTGTCCCCAGAAGAGCTGGAGGACAGGGAGAGAGATAGGCGGCATAATATGGAGATGGCTAAGCTTAAAATGGATGGTCACCGGGACCTAGAGAACAAGAAGTTAGAAATTGAGATTATGAAAATGAAACTTGAGCATGAGAGAGTATTGAGGGAGTTGGAGATTAAAGCTAAAAGTATGGAAATCTCCCCCTCTGGTGGCAGCGTACCTGTAGTGCACCCTGAGAGTAGGGTTATTAAGGATTTCCACAAAAGTGAAGATATTGGGCAATGGTTTGCCGCTTATGAATTAGCCATGGTGTCCCACCGGGTCCCTGAGAAGGATTGGGGAGCGGGGTTGTGGGGATGCTTTGTGAGTGAGGGGAGGGATACCTTGTTGGACCTGCCCCCAGAAAGTAGGATGGTTTATGCCCACATGAAGGAAGCGTTGATGACCCGCTATGGTTTGACCCCTGAGATGTATAGGCAGAGGTTTAGGATCTGCAAGAAGCTAGAGGGTACCACGTGGGTTGAATATGTGTCTTTTTTTGCAGAGCCATGAAACGCTGGGTAAAAGGTAGCAAAGTAGAAACTTTTGCGCAGCTTTATGATTTGATTGCATGGGAGCATTTATCTAGTAATTGTTTTCCTGAGCTACGCCAGCACCTAATTGATTGCAAGCTGACTAACCCTAGAAAGCTTGCTGAGGAGGCGGACCGCTGGGTGAGCACCCGGGTTCGCAAGGGTCCAGTGGGAGACTTCGCCAAAGGTGGGCAGGGTCCCCAGCAGAGGAGTGGGGGGACAAGGGTCAACAGAGGGAGTTCCACCGAGGGCCCCAAAGTAATCCCCAAGGGAACCCAGCAGTGGTGTCCCAGCCCCCCCAAGAAAGGAGGTCAGTGCCCCCAACAGGTAGGCCTGTTCCCAGGGGGCCCCCCACTTGTTACAACTGTGGTCAAGTGGGCACAGATACTTTGAGCCCCAGTGCCCCCAACGGGGGGCCAGTGCACCACCCCGTGCACCACCCCGCCAGATTGCTAGTGTAGCCCTGGGAGAGGAGGAGATGGGTGCCCAAGAGGGGTGGGATCCCGTAGAGTTGACCCTTGTCTCATTAGGAGACTTTGAGATGGTCTCCAAGCCTGCACTGCCTGCTAACACTGAAAAATACAGGCAGTGGGTGACCATCAATGGCCATAGAGTGGAGGCTCTAAGAGACACAGGAGCCAGTGTAACTGCTGTCAGCTCCCGGTGGGTGTCCAAAGAGCAGGTTGTCCCCCATGCATTCTACCCAGTAGTGTCCGCAGACAACTCAGAGAGCCAATGTGAGGTGGCTCAGGTTCCCTTTGAGTGGGGGGGGGTCTCAGGAACTCTTCAGGTGGCTGTGAGGCCCGCCATGCCTGTAGACTGTCTGCTGGGCAATGATTTAGAGGACTCCCCGTGGGCTACGGTGAAGAGGAAGGCTCACTTAGGGATGTTGGGTCTGCCTGAGTGGGCGTGTGCTACCACTCGGTCCATGGCAGCCAAGGAGGGTGTTGAGAAGGATCTGGAGCCTGAGAGTATGGCCCAGATCCCTGCCTTAGAGAGAAGGGGCAGGGGGCGCGGGAAGCCGGCCCCCTTGGTTCCCACGGCCCAGGAAGGAGCAGACCCTGAAGGGGATGCCCTGGAGCCTACCGGGGAGCAAATCGCCGAACTGGGGGACCTGCCTGAGCTGACCCATTGGCAGCAGGAAGGGGGACCCACCAGGGAGGAATTTTGTGAGCAGCAGAGAGTTTGCCCCTCTCTTGAGGGTATGCGGCGACAGGCTGCATTCCAGGCAGAAGGTGACATGTCTGGTTCACATCTGATTTATTGGGAGAACAGTCTCCTGTATAGCGAGCCTAAGGCTGCTGAGCCGGGGTCAGCCCGTGTGCTGGTGGTACCCGAGTGCTTCAGAACCTTCCTACTGGGGTTGGCTCATGACATTCCATTGGCAGGACATCTGGGGCAGACCAAGAACTTTGAGAGGCTGGCCGCCCACTTTTATTGGCCCCAGATGCACAAGAGTTCAGACACTCATTGCAGGACCTGTGAGACTTGCCAGGCAAGTGGGAAGAGTGGGGGAAGATCAAGGCCCCACTCCAGCCCTTTCCAGTTGTGACTACCCCATTCGAGCGAGTGGGCATTGACATTGTGGGGCCTCTGGACCCCAAGACAGCCATGGGCAACAGGTTCATCCTGGTCTTGGTGGACCATGCCACCCGGTACCCTGAAGCCATCCCGCTCAGGACAGTGACGGCCCCCATGGTGGGACGTGCACTGATGGGGATTTTCTCCCGTGTGGGATTCCCCAGAGAGGTGGTGTCTAACAGGGGGACCAACTTCATCTCCCAGTACATGAAGTCTCTGTGGAAGGAGTGTGGGGTAACTTATAAGTTCACCACTCCTTACCACCCCCAAGGTAATGGTCTGGTTGAAAGGTTCAACCGGACCTTGAAGGGCATGATCATGGGCCTAGAAGAGCCCCTGAGGCATAAGTGGGACGTCCTCTTGCCATGCCTGTTGTTTGCCTACCGTGAGGTGCCACAGAAGTCCTTGGTTCAGTCCCTTTGAACTCCTCTATGGCCACCCGGTTAGAGGACCTCTGAGTCTGGTCAAGGAAGGCTGGTAGCAATCTCCCAGGAAACCTCCCCAAGATGTATTTAGCTACATGTTGGCCTTCAGGAACCAGACTCGGCGTTTCAGATAGATTGCTGAGGCAAATCTGGAAGCCAGCCAGGAAGAAATGAAACGTTGGCACGACCAGAATGCCACTCTGGTCGAATTTCAACCTGGTCAGAAGGTTTGGGTACTGGCCCCAGTGGAGCCTTGTGCGCTCCAAGATAAGTGGACCGGTCCATTTGAGGTGATGGAGCGCAAAAGTCCAGTTACCTACTTGGTGGACTTTCAGTCTCCCAGGAACCCCTTGCGGGTCCTGCATGTGAACCGCCTGAAGCCCCACTTTGAGAGGTCTGAAGTGGGCATGCTTCTTGCCACAGATGATGGGGTTGAGGAGGGGAGTGAGCCTCTCCCTGACCTCCTGTGTGCAGGAGAGAAGGATGGGTCAGTGGAGGGTGTGATCCTCTCCACCACACTGACCCCTGAGCAGCAGAGAGATTGTCACCACCTGTTGGGGCAATTTTCTGATTTGTTCTCCCTGGTACCTGGTGTCACTGATTGGTGCGTCCATGAGGTGGATACTGGGGACAGCCCTCCTGTCAAGCACAAGGCTTACAGGGTGACTGACAGGGTCAGGGCTTGCATTAAGGAGGAGGTCTCCAAAATGTTTGCCCTAGGGGTGGTTGAGTCCTCTAGCAGCCCTTGGTCCAGCCCGGTGGTCTTGGTACCAAAAGCTGCGACGCCTGGTGCCACTCCTGAACTTAGGTTCTGTGTGGACTACCAAGGTTTCAATTCGGTCACCAAGACCGACGCGCACCCCATCCCCAGAGCTGATGAGCTCATAGACCGGTTAGGGGCTGCCCGGTACCTCAGCACGTTTGATCTGACGTCTGGGTACTGGCAGATCGCCTTAACTGATGGGGCAAAGGAGAGGTCAGCATTCTCCACACCAGATGGGCACTACCAGTTCCGTGTGATGCCCTTTGTGATGAAGAATGCCCCTGCCACCTTTCAGAGGTTGGTCAACCAGGTGTTGGTTGGGCTGGAGGAGTTCAGTGCCGCCTACCTGGATGACATTGCAGTGTTTAGTTCCTCCTGGGAGGACCACTTGCACCACCTCTGGGAAGTGTTGATGGCGCTGCGCAGAGCAGGCCTCACAATCAAGGCCAGTAAGTGCCAGATTGGGCAGGGTTCTGTGGTGTACTTGGGACACCAGGTGGGGAGTGGCCAGGTGGCACCCCTGCAGCCCAAGATTGAAACCATCCTGGCTTGGGAGCCCCCAAGGACCCAGACCCAGGTGAGGGCCTTCTTAGTACTCACGGGTTACTATAGGAGGTTTGTCAAGGGGTATGGCAACATTGTTGCACCCTTGACTGAGCTGACTTCCAAGAAGCGGCCAAAGATTGTGAACTGGACTGACACCTGTCAGAAAGCCTTTGATGCCCTCAAAACTGCCATGTGTACAGCACCCGAACTCCAGGCGCCCAATTTTGCTAAGGAATTTGTTGTCTAGACAGACGCTTCAGAGCATGGGGTGGGGGCCGTTCTGTCACAGATAAATGAGGAGGGACTAGACCAACCTGTAGCCTTCATCAGTAGGAGGTTACTTCCACGGGAACAGAGGTGGAGTGCAATTGAGCGTGAGGCATTTGCTGTGATCTGGGCACTGAAGAAGCTGAGACCATACCTGTTTGGGACTCACTTCCGGGTTCAGACAGACCACAGGCCCCTCAGATGGTTATGCAGATGAGGGGTGAGAATCCCAAGTTGTTGAGGTGGTCCATTTCCCTACAGGGTATGGACTTCACGGTGGAACACCGCCCTGGTACAGAACACGCCAATGCTGATGGTCTGTCCAGATTTTTCCGCCTTAGTGATGAGAACTTCCAAGGAGATGGGTAGTTCTCCCCACATTTCAGCTGGAGGGGACACGTGTTAGACCTGGCACCATTGGCGTGGGTCTCCCTTCCATTTTTTCGCTGTTGTCTCCTCTGTTTTGCTGGTGTTAGATGCTCTGGGCGCTGTGACACTGCCATTCAGTGTCACAGCGCGAATGCTCCCTGTGTAAATATGTCTATGTGAATTGGTATATCCCTGATTGGCTTATTTGGCTTACCTGTTAGTCCCTAGTAGTGTGGCCTATGTGTGCCCAGGGCTGGTAAACCAAATGCTGCTGGTGGACCTGCAGCACTGATGTGTGCCACCCACAGAAGCAGCTTGTAAAGTGTGTCTCAGACCTGCCACTGCAGTGTCTGTGTGCAGTCCAGAACTGCCATCTTGGCTGTGAAGTGCACCCCCTTCCCAGCCCCTGAACCTTCCCTTGGCATCTTGTAAGTCACCCCTATGGTAGGGTGCATTGTATGTGTAAGGTAGGACATGCCTTGGTGTGTGTAGCATGTCCTGGTAGTGAATTATGCCCCATTTCGTTTTTCACTACTGTAAGGCTACCTGTTCCTCATAGGCTAGAATGGGCAGTTTGACTATTACATTCTATAGTCCTAACTGACCCCAGGAACATGGTAGAAAAACGAATTTAGTATGCCTGAGCTCAGAATATTAAAATATATCTTTTAGTGATGTTTATTTTTATATTCTGTGTTTGAAAATACCACTTTTAGAAAGTAGGTATTTTCTTGCCTAAGCCTTCCAGTGTGCTCTGCTGTTATGTGTATTGGCTGTCTGGTTTTAGAGGGGCAGGGCAGGCTGAGTCAGACCTGGGTTGAATAGAGAGATTTGCATTTAGAGTGTGGGGAGGGGTGGCTCCTTGACCTGAATAGGGCTGTGCCTGGCAAGGTGAATGCTGGCTCCACCTCCTACTGTGTGTCTGCTAGCAGACCCCTCTTTCTGAAAGGAAGGATGCAGCCTGGTAAACAAAGTGCTCCAGGCCTGAGCAGAACTGGTTCTGGCTAGGTTCAGTGACTTGTAGCTTCTGAGAACAAAGACTTTTGGGGTATAAATATCTGTGCTCAAACCCCTCCAATTTGTATTGCTTTTGGATCTGGAGAGGAAACTCTGTCCGTGCCACTGGAGGAATCTGCAGGAAGTGACTGTCCCTGTGCTTGTGTGTTGTTTCTTGCACTGGCCTGCAGCAGTGACCACTGGACCTTGAAGAAGAGGAAAAGGAACTCTTGAGAGAACTTTTATTTTTGTTACAAGCAATTACCCAAGGGCTAGGAAAAGAGCTAGCCTCCTGCTGGAGTCTCAGGCACATCAGACTCCACCACCAACCTCCTGCTTCCTCCCTGCGAGGACTGCTATCTGCTGATGAGGCTCCTGTGAGTTCCAGGGCCTCTAGTTTGCATCAGAGAAGAGAGTGTGGGAAATCGACGCTAACGCATCTTTGCGAGCCGCTGCAGTCGAGAGCGCTGGGAAAATCATCGCGCTGCTGCCGCCGAGGGCTCGCAACACGAAACCATCGCTGACGCCCCTTTGCGAGCCGCTGCAGCCGAGACGCGCTGGAAAAATCATCGCGCTGCTGTCGCCGCGCACTCGCAACCCTTAAAGAAATCATCGCTTCAAGACATCGCATTGCGGACGCCGTGCGTCCGCCACTTTGATCGCATCGCACCGGATTTCGTCGCTCCCTCGCGGAGCGTCTTGTCTTCGCATCGCAACACGATCGCACAGCGCAACAGGATCGCCGCATCGACTTCTCCCACGCGGCAAGAAAGTCATCGCATCGGCGGTCCAGCGTGCAGAAGTTTGTCGCATCGTCTCCGCACGCATCACGCAGATCGGCGCATCATCCTCCCTTGCGGCAAGGATTTCAACGCATCGCCGGCCTCGCGTGCCGAGAATCATCGCTACAGCTTATTTGCGACATTTTGTTGGTTTTGCTACTAAACCCAGGTACTTTGTGAGAGAAAGGGTCGCAGAGACCACTGCTTTGAACTTGAACCTTAGTTTTGCAACCTTTGAACTATTTTTGACAGCCTTTCAACAGCTATCCTATTTTTGACAGTATTGTGGCTTTTACAGTTATTGGTCTTGTGATAAATCTGCCTTTATATATACTTATTTTTTTATAACTACTTGTGTGGTGTCCCTTTGTAGTGTTCCTCACTGTGTTACTGTGTATGGTCATAAATGCTTCACACCCTGCCTCTGAGATAGCCTACCTGCTCGTGCTACGTTACCACAGGGTTGAGCAGGGGTATCAAGGAGGGTAGCCCTCTTACTCTGACTTAGGAAGAAGGGTCCCTACTTGGACAGTGGCCAGCCATTGCCAACTAGAGACCCCCATTTCTGACACCCAGTATTTGCACAAAATAAATATCCTTTATATACTACCCCTGAGCAGGTGTTGTAACAATTTAAATATCACAATTTTTTCTTTTAAAGCACTATGGGTAGAAGCTTTACGCTGACAAGAGGCAACATTGGTTTATGTGAAGCTTACAAAAGTGTGAATCTTCTGCCTAAATCAGGAGGGTTTGCAAGTATACTCTAAATGTGCTCAAATGTACTCATGATAGACATGCTAAACATATATGTGATGGCTTAAGATCTGATGTCACTTCTTGTGATGCCACTTCCTGTGATGTCACGCGCCTCACGTGCCACGATGTCACGTGCCGTGATGCCACTTGCATACTGATTAATTAGGTTAGTCCCCCCACTTCTTTTTTTAGGACTTGTGCCCAGACCCTAACCCTCATCTGCCTATGAAGCTCCTGAGCACCCTCTTCCCCCTGTACCTGTTGCTGGCCTTCCCTGTCACCCCAACCATGCCTCCCAGAATTGCCCATGAATCCTGGCAGCCTCCCTTGTGCAGAAACCTGACCTCGCACTTCCCCAAAGTTATGATGAGACTCTGCTCCACTCACCCCAACCTCATTGCCACCAAACTGCCTCAAAAAACCCAGGCGCTCATCCCCACCTGTGCTCCCCTCCCTCTCCCTATCATTAGACAGTGTCTGCATGTGCGGACTCGATAAGTCCAGCGGCAAGCCCTGCCCCCACCATCACGTGGGCAGATGCCGTCATGCGGCCGAGAGGCGTCACTGCACTGTCAAGTCGCTCACTGCCCAAAGCCGCCACAGCTACCTGGGACTCCTCAACTGGCTGGGGCACTAATTTGTCTGATATTTTCACAAAATCAGGGGGCGCGCCACCACGCGATGTAAGCCCTCTGGCCAAATGGGCCGAGGCGGAGCTAACAGCCCCTCCTGCCCCTTGACCTCTGGAACTCCCAGCCCTGGCCCGAACAGCAGCGTGGCAGCGCATCGCGTCCCGCGACTGTCGGCCCACAGAGCTGTCCCCAGCCCATACAGCACTTACCCAACCTCGCTTGCACTTTCCTGACATAGACGAGCAGGCCATCATTGCGACACCTTCAGTGGATCTCCGCTTTGTCTTTTCAATGTGGGTGCCACCCGCTGGCTGTATAGCCCCATCTGGTAGCAGGTCCAACCTGCCGGCCTCCTGTTACACCTGCAGAGCCTGGCGCATGTTCTCGGGTAAAGCCATGACTAATTCCGTATTTGTAAACGGTGAATAAAATCCATAATACAGCCAAATCAACGACTGATAGAAACCGGTAATGAAAAACGTTAAACTGTCTTTGCCAGCCGGGGTGTACCACACAAGCTAAAATGGCACCTAAACCTGAGGGACTAATCCCTAAATGGTCCTTTCTAACTATGCCCCCGTGCCCCAAGACCAATCAGGCCATCCCTCGCTCCTGGACGCTACCACCTGCCCGAAGATTCCGGGAGGGAAGGGCATTCTGCCCACCCTCCCTAAACCCCATTCTCCATCTTGTATCTTTAACTTCATTCCAGTGATGAGGGAAAGAGTACGTACTTGCAAAAGGAACAGGAAGTAGGAGTAGAAGGGAGGGATTATATATATTCAAAAAAGAACAACTTGTCAAAGCGATTCTGCCTTGAGACAGGACGGCCTCACACGTTAGTATTATGATTAGGAGGACTTCAGTGGGGTTATTGGGATTTATCAGCTGTGATAAATTACCGACCCTATTCCACCAACTTGTAATGAGGGCCTTAGAAGCAAATTAGTCATACATTTCCAAGAGAACGACTGTTTACTCATGAGTTCTGTGAGATCTGGAGTCTACTCATTGGAAAAGCTTGTCTCTAAAATCCCTGCCGCATATTGACCAGTAGTTTGGACTCAGGCAATGAAAATGACTGGTTAACAAAAAGAGAAAGTCGTCGGTCTCCGATTTCAAGTAAAACAAGCATTTGCAATACAATCGGTCTCGCCTTTGGGACCTTTCTGTATTTAGCTATGCAGCACATTAGCCTGGGTGCTGAAACATCTACTGTTCCTTAACATGGAGGGAAAGTAAGCACCAAACTGCGTGACACGCCATGTATGGGAACACATGGAGAGAAATATTGCCTTTCAGCGGGAAATGGTACAGTCCAAAGCTCTGTTTTTAATATAAAATCTGGGCCTTCGGTGATTATATCACTGAAAATACAAGATTTGAAAAAAATATTGTGTACGGGTGCTCGTGGAAGACAATTTCTATGGACTGGAATCTAGAGAATGCTAAAGTGATTCTGGTATTTTACTGACCTCTGCTGGTTGTTTTCCATCAAGAAAGTTAAATAGAGGCAGTTGCCAGAAAATTTTTAAAAAAGAAAGTCCCTCAGCAGGAAACAATTCTGGTATTTTAATGACCTCTACTGGTCGTTTTCTATGAAGACAGTTAAATAGAAGCAGTTGAACAGAAAACAAAGGGGCATATTATCAAGGGCAATATCGCCGCTTTAGCGGCACTTTTTGCCGCTAAAGCAGCAATATTTTTATCGCCCTATTAGCAAGCTGTCGGCGACAGTTCACTGGCAATAGCGCCCGTTTTCTTGCCGCTTTGCATGTCAGCGATATTTATCGCTAATGACATGCAAAGTAGGCGTTCCTCAGTAACAGTAAAGGGAAACAGTCACAAAGACAAGTTCTCCCTATTATCAATGCCCGCGTTGCGTCCAGAAAAGTAGCGCTAACCGCGATTACCGCCGTAAGCTAACGTCTGCAAAAAATCAGACTTAGCTATGCATATCATGGGAGGTGGATTCTATGGCTGAATCCACATCTCCCTATCATCAAGCTTTCCCCTATCGCTGCGGGAATATCGCTGGATTTCCAGCAATATTCCAGCATATCGCCGCTTTTGCAGGATTTTTGATCGCCTCGGTGATACGCGTTGATGATAGCGCGCGATAAATTCAGGAGACAGACGGCGATAAATATTAAAGCGCTAAGCGCGTTTTGCGATATTTATCGCCGTCTGTTGCTGATATGCCCCAAAGTCCTTAAGCGGAAGCAGACAAGTCCTAGGGCTGATCTCCAGAGCCCACAAAGTACATACACATATAAGTATATAATAAGTATATCCTAAAGTATATACAAGAGGTCTTGAATGCTCGACCTAAAAAGGACAAAAGCCTATTACAGACATAATAGTGGAAAACAGAGTTTATGTTATCTAGTCCAAGATACTTGAGAGTCTGTTTTCAATTTTAAACTCGTTGCCTCAGTGCACCTCTGTAGCCATCTTCCTGCTCATCCTAACCATGCATTCAGTTATGTTCATCTATGACATGCAATGCCTCATTTCCATGCTTGGCACATGAAGCGAGAAAGTTCAGTAGCTTGCTCAGCAACGACAGCTTACAATTGTTTTCCTACCTGAATGCTTTTTCTTGTACTTGAATCCTATGAACCTACATAGGAGCCTTGTACATAACTGAGTCTTATCTCTGCCTGTGCATCTTATGCTCATTTGGGGTGTTGCCTGTCTCTGTGATTCACATATATATTTTTATTTTTAACAACACTCTGCTGATTTCCAATTGGCATGTGTGTAGACTTTCTTTAACACCCTCTAATCACCTGACAGCCAAAGATAACATTGAAGACCCTTACAAGTTGATATGCCACTCAGAAGTTCAGATATTCTTTTAATGCTCCTTTGCTTACACCTAGAGAGTGGTGCACTCCTAACCTAGCATGCATCCTGAGTTTTATTATTGCAAAGGAGTACAGTGTGGTACTTAACTTTTATTGCATCATTCAAGTATGCTGTCTTTCCTGTGGCATTAATCTTGATGATATTGAAGGTGCACGCCATCCTAACAAGAAGTCTGCTGCACCCTTTGCTACGATAAAGGAACAACTGGATAGAAAGATAAGAAGAGGGGGTGGCGCAGAGCAGGAGGCCCCAGGAGGATTAGAACGGCTGAGGGAATGAAAAGTAGGCGGAAGCAATAATTCAGTGGTTGAGAATGAGGGAAAAATGAAGTGATACATATTAATATGAGGACAAGAAGGGCTGGGCTATACAGAGTTGGATGAGGGGAGAGGATAACCTGTGGCGAGAGTGGCGAGGGTCAGAGAATGTTCGGAACGGCAGAGAGTGAGGAGATAAGGAAATAAGAGCTGAGTGAAGAAAAAGTGGGCGACTACAGTCTGTGGGGATGATGTCAAGAGGAGTGTCTCAGGGGCGGTGGAGGTAAACTGCATTCTGAAAACTACTCCTGCCGATGTTGAAAATATGCAGCTTTCACAGCTAGAAACCACTTCTAACAAATTCCGAGAAGAACTAACTGCATAACTCAAGAAGAAAGCAACAGCATGTAAATAGTATTTCACGTTTTTATTTCACATTTTGCGCAGCCTGAAATACATATAAAAATGTACATTTCTTCATACTCCAGTGAGTGCATTCTCAAGAAAAGTAGCTCATCAGAACTGCTTTCAAGGCGCATGTATGATTTTCTGTTGTTGTCACTTTTATTCAATTTAATCGACCTGAGAAGGATAAGAGGCTGAGGTTTCTTAGCCAGCAGCTATTTCGTGACTAACAGTGCGTCCTCAACTCATGAAGCCATCGAGAGTTGCTTATCATTCACTGGTAGTTTAACCGTATAAAGGTGGAGCAGTCCCTGGGGCTACAGACTGAGCACCTTATTTAAAGGTCAGCAGAAATGGAGTGAAGAAATAAAAATGCTAATGTTGGCAGCGTTGATCTGCATTAAAGAAATGACCTCTAAATAAGGGCTCTTGGGGGGCACCGCTTTATAGGGGGATTACGGTACAATGACTTTCCTGATCACAGGAAGATTGTGTCTGGCTGCTGTCAGGTAGGTGAGAGTGACATATTTTTAGTAATTTGTACCTTATGTAGAGGAGGGTACCGAAATGACATCCACCAAAAAAGACAGACATTCCCTCCACCCGAGGAGAAACAAATTTACTTGTATACATGTAACAGTATCCTGCGCCTGGGTTGGGCACCATTTTTTAATGCATATTTGAGGGCATAATGGCCTGTATACAATTTTTGTAAGAGTAAGAACCCGCTAAATAAACACAGGTTGTGAAGTGAGGGTTTCCTAACGCAATACAGGCTGTAAATCGATCGGTGCACGTGGAGTTACAAGAAAACCTTTTTTAGCAGGCCTGTTTTAAGTAATAATCCACTGTGCATACAGTTAATGAAAACTTTGCAACGCGTGCATAATAGGGCTGCACCATCCACTGTTGCATGTAAGTGCCAGAACTTAGGGTTGGCACAAATTAAGCACAGGTGCCTGCAGAAGGAATCAATAATTTGAATAAGTCCCATAAAAAGTGCCAGTACTCTCCCTCCCAAAATAAAAAAGAGCCGGTAATCAATACTGGACAGTACCGGCCCATTTAAAGCACTGTGCGGGAGCACAGCATTGTTTAAACATTAAATAAAAGGCAGTCGTGTAACCTAAAAAAAAAGGTATTGCCTTGAAAAGATGGCACTTGGCACATCTGCGTAACTGGAGCAATAGCTCTCCTGCCTGAAGCAGTGGGATACCACACTTGCCTCCCCGCCACTGTCTGAAGACTAAACTTTAGTTCGAGAATATTCCAGCATAAATTTTCTCCCCCTCAGATATCAGCATCTCCCTGTAGACGAGACTCCCACCCGGGTCGAAGTCCACCCCTCTCTGGAACCACATTCCACAGAAGCACTGAACACATAAATGCTGTATAATGTAAACAAACCCTAAAACATAAATGTTGCATTAATATGTCAGGCATCAACGTAAATACCTAAAGATAATAAAAATACATAATGGCATTGCATCCATAAAACCGCTTATTATAAAAGGAAACATACTTGCTAGAGCAAAATCAAATATACAAAGTAAAACAACGCATGGTGAGCACGAGCCACACATTGTTAAACATTGGCAAGCAGAGAGGGGTAACGAAAAGGCTAACAGATGCAGGATGACTATAGCCTCCTCCCGAAGCATAAGATGAAATAACACTGGGAAGACCCAGGGAGCACGAAGAAACTCGCTGTACAGAAAGAGAAAGTGAAAGTCTTTCGTCTAAAGGTGCGAAAACACCGGACATAAATAAATGAAAGGCAGCTGCTTCGATGCGGCATTGTTCCATTTCTCACTTTTTGTCTCCTCTGTGTTTGCTGGTGTTAGATGCTCTGGGCGCTGTGCCACGGCCATTCTGTGCCACAGCGCGAATGCTCCCTATGGTAAATTGACTGTATGAATTGATATTCCCATAATTGGCTCATTTGGTTTACCTGTTAGTCTCTAGTATAGTGCACCGTGCGTGCCCAGGGCTGGTAGACCGAATGCTGTTGGTGGGCCTGCAGCACTGATTGCGCCACCCACAGAAGCAGCTTGTAAAGTGGAAAGTCGAATTTGGTATGCCTGTGCTCAGAATATTAAAGTCCATCTTTTAGTGAGGGTTATTTCTATATTCTGTGTCTGAAAATACCACTTTGGGAAAGCGGGTATTTTCGTGCCTAAGTCTTCCCGTGTGCTCTGCTGTTATGTGTATTGGCCGTCTGGTTTTGGAGGGACAGGGTAGGCTGAACCCGACCTGGGTCGAGTAGAGGAATCTGCAGCTGGAGTATGGGGAGGGGTGACCCTTTGGTCTGAGCGGGGCTGGGCCTGGCAAGGTGAATGATGGCTCCAGCCCCCACTGTGTGTCTGATAGCAGACCCCCTCTTCCTCAAAGGCAGGATGCCGCCTCGTAAACAACGTGCCCCCAGGACCTCCCCGAACTGGTTCTGACTGGGTTCAGTGATTTGTGACTTTTAAAGACTTGTGGGGTATAAAGATCTGCGCGAAACCCCTACACAGTGTGTTACTTCTGGAGGCCAAGACGAACCTCTGTCTGTGTAACTAGAGGGAAAGGACTTTTGAAACTTTCATCCATCTTGCTGAAGCAACTACCCAAGGGCCTGATTTGAGCTTGCCTCCTGCTGAAGTCTCAGGGACATTAGACTTCACCCATCGGCCGTCTGGATTCCTATTTGAGGGGGATCCTACCCGCAGGTGAGGCCTCTGTTGAGAATTCCGGAGCCTCTGGTTCTACTGCGGGGAACGCGGGCTGAAAGTCGCTATCGCTGTTGTGGGCCGCTGCAGCTGAAGAGCTGTGCCGCTGAGTGCCCGCATTTGCCATCCTATGAGAGTCGCTATCGCTGTTGTGGGCCGCTGCAGCTGAGGAGCTGTGCTGCTGAGTGCCCGCATTTGCCATCCTATGAGAGTTGCTATCGCTGGTGTGGGCCGCTGCAGCTGAGGAGCTGTGCCTCTGAGTGCCCGCATTTGCCATCCTACGGAAATCATCGCTATCGCGGGCCGCTGCAGCTGAGGAGCTGTGCCGCTGAGTGCCCGCCTTTGCTATCCTATGAAAGTTGCTATCGCTGTTGTGGGCCGCTGCAGCTGAGGAGCTGTGCCGCTGTGTGCCCGCCTTTGCTATCCTATGAAAGTTGCTATCGCTGGTGTGGGCCGCAGCAGCTGAGGAGCTGTGCCGCTGAGTGCCCGCATTTGCCATCCTACGGAAGTCAACGCTATCGCTATTGTGGGCCGCTGCAGCTGAGGAGCTGTGCCGCTGAGGGCCCGCCCTTGCCATCCTACGGAAATCATCGCTATCGCTATTGTGGGCCGCTGCAGCTGAGGAGCTGTGCCGCTGCGGGCCCGCATTTGCCATCCTACAAAAATCATCGCTATCGCTATTGTGGGCCGCTGCAGCTGAGGAGCTGTGCCGCTGAGTGCCCGCACTAGTCACCACTCTCAGGATCTTGTCACCCCCTTCGGGGACCGCTGGGTGCCCGCCTTTGAGCCCCGTCCCAGGATTATCGTGAGTGCACGCCGCGGACCGCTACAGCTGGGATCTGTGGCCGCTGCGAGTCTGCCTGTCATCACCGCGGCTTCCTTGTGAGGCTGCGTGCCGTGCCCCTTTACATCTCAGGTACATTGTGCATCACTGGGTCGCGTGGACCCCGGTCCCGAACTAAGTCCGTTCCACCCCCGTTTCGAGTGCCTTTATTGCTTTTGAATTGAATCTGTAATTGTGTGCATTGTGGCTCCTTAAGTGCTTTTAGCCTCGTGTTCAGTCTATATAAAGATAACTATTTTTCTGTAACTACTTGTGGTGTCCGTTTGTAGCGTCTCTCCTGTGTTGTTGTGTATGGTCACAAATGCTTCACACACTGCCTCTGAGATAGGCCTGTCTGCTCGTGGTACGTTACCACAGGGTTGAGCAGGGGTTATCAAAGGGTGTAGCCCCCTTACTCTGACTTAGGAAGAAGGGTCCCTACTTGGACATTGGCGCCAGCCACTGCCAACTAGGGATCCCCATTTCTAACATTGGCGGTCAGCTGTGAGGATCAGGACTTGCATCTGTGATCCACATACAATAACCAGTGTATGCTACTAGTGAGTGGAGGCCTAGGCGCAACCACATACGGTTTGATTTTGTTCTATTGTCGATTGTAATTGCCAGTTATGTCTACGACGGGTAAGCCAGCATCCAATGCTTCGGAGGATCTCACCTTTGAGGAAGAGAGGTTAGAAACCTACACTGCCAAACAGCTAAAGTCTTTTTGCAAGCAATTCACCGTCCCTATTGCAGGTCTCTCTAGGAAGGAGGAGTATCAGAAGGCGCTAAAAGCCTGGTGGGAGGCGAGAGAGTCCCCCGGGACTGGGGGAGAGCCTGGGGACGGGGGAGAGAATGCCGGAGTGCAGCAGGATGACGAAGTGGATTTAGGGGAAGGTAAAGCACTTTCCAGTCCCGGTACTGGTGTGTCCACAAAGGGTCAGTCTCCAGAAGAGATGGAGGACAGGGAGAGAGATAGGAGACATAGTTTGGAGATGGCCAAATTAGAAGGTCAGAAGGACCTAGAGAGTAAAAAGTTGGATATTGAGAATAACAGGTTGACATTTGAACTTGAGAAAATGAAACTGGAGCATGAAAGAATATTGAGGGAGCTGGAGATCAAGGCTAAGAGTTTAGAGATCTCCCCCTCTGGTGGCAGCACACCGTTAGTACCTATCGAGAGTAGAGTGTATATACCCAAGGATGTCATCAAGGATTTCCATAAGAGTGAGGATATTGGGCAATGGTTTGCCGCATATGAGAAAGCCATGGTGTCCCACCGGGTCCCTGAGAAGGATTGGGGAGCGGGGTTGTGGGGACGCTTTGTGAGTGATGGGAGGGATACCCTGTTGGATCTGCCAGAAGAGAGCAGGATGGTGTATGCCCATATGAAAGAGGCCTTGATGACGCGATATGGTTTGACCCCAGAAATGTACAGGCAGAGATTTAGAACCTGTAAGAAGTTAGAGGGTACCACTTGGGTCGAATATGTGTCTTTTTTTGCAGAGCAATGGATCGCTGGGTGAAGGGTAGCAAAGTGGAAACTTTTGAGCAACTGTATGATTTGTTCGCATGGGAGCATTTATCTAGTAACTGTTTTCCAGAGCTACGCCAGCACCTTGTTGATAGCAGGCTAACTAACCCTAGGAAGCTTGCTGAGGAGGCGGACCGCTGGGTGAGCACCCGGGTTCGCAAGGGTCCCGTGGGAGACTTCGCCAAAGGTGGGCAGGGTCCCCAGCAGAGAAGTGGGGGGGACAGGGGTAAACCAAGGGAGTTCCAGAGAGGGCCCCAAAGTAATTCCCAAGGGAACCAAGGAGTGGTGTCCCAGTCTCCCCCTGAGAAGAAGCCAGTGCCCCCGACAGGTAGGCCTGTTCATAGGGGGCCCCTTACTTGTTTTAAATGTGGTCAAGTGGGCCACCGGTATTATGATCCCCAGTGTCCCCAGAGGGACCTCAATGCCCCATCCCGCGCACCACCCCGCCAGCTTGCTAGTGTAGCCCTGGGAGGGGAGGAGATGGGTGCCCAAGGTGGGTGGGATCCCGTGGAATTGACCCTTGTCTCGCTAGGAGACTTTGAGAAGGTCCCTAACCCCACGCTGCTTGATAACACTAAGAAGTACAGGCAGTGGGTGACCATCAATGGCCATAGGGTGGAGGCTCTGAGGGACACCGGAGCTAGTGTGACTGCTGTCAGCTCCCGGTTGGTGTCCAAAGAGCAGGTTGTCCCCATGCATTCTGCCCAGTAGTGTCAGCAGACAACTCTGAGAGCCAGTGTGAGGAGGCTCAGCTTCCCTTTGTGTGGGGGGGCGGTCTCAGGAACTCTTCAAGTAGCTGTGAGGCCAGCCATGCCGGTAGACTGTCTGTTGGGCAACGATTTAGAAAAGTCCCCGTGGGCTACGGTGGAGAGGAAATCTCACTTGGAAATGTTGGGTCTGCCTGAGTGGGCGTGTGCAACCACTCGGTCCATGGCAGCCAGTAAGGATGTTCGGAAGGACCTGGAGCCTGAAAGTATGGCCCAGGCCCCTGCCTTACAGAGAAGGGGTAGGGGGCGCGGGAAACCGGCCCCCATAGTTCCCACGGTCCAGGAAGGAGCAGACCTTGAGGGGGATGCCCTGGAGCCTACAGGGGAACAGGTAGCCGAACTGGGGGACCTGCCTGAGCTGACCCATTGGCAGCAGGAAGGAGGGCCCACCAGGGAGTTTTGTGAACAGCAGAAAACGTGCCCTTCTCTCGAGGGGCTGCGGCGACAGGCTGCAGCCCAGGCAGCTGGTGATCAGTCAGGGTCACATCTGATCTATTGGGAGAATGACCTCCTTTACAGCGAGCCCAAGGTTGCTGAGCCTGGGTCAGCCCGTGTTCTGGTGGTACCCCAGTGCTTCAGAGCCTTCCTACTGGGGTTGGCTCATGATGTGCCATTGGCAGGACATCTGGGGCAGACCAAGACCTTCGAGAGGCTGGTCACCCACTTTTTTGGCCCCAGATGCGCAGGAGCTCAGATGCTCACTGCAGGACATGTGAGACTTGCCAGGCAAGTGGGAAGAGTGGGGGGAAGATCAAAGCCCCACTCCAGCCCTTTCCAGTTGTCAGTACCCCGTTCGAGCGAGTGGGCATTGACAGTGTGGGGCCTCTGGACCCCAAGACAGCCATGGGCAACAGGTTCATCCTGGTCTTGGTGGACCATGCCACCTGGTACCCTGAAGCCATCCCACTCCGGACAGTGACGGCCCCCATGGTGGGACGTGCACTGATGGGGATTTTCTCCCGTGTGGGGTTCCCCAGAGAGGTGGTGTCTGATAGGGGTACTAACTTCATTTCCAAATATATGAAGTCTCTGTGGGAGGAGTGTGGGGTAACCTATAAGTTTACCATCCCTTACCACCCCCAAGGGAATGGGCTGGTTGAGAGATTCAACCGGACCCTCAAAGGCATGATTATGGGCCTAGAAGAGACCATGAGGCGTAAGTGGGACGTCCTCTTGCCATGCCTGTTGTTTGCTTACCGTGAGGTGCCACAGAAGTCGCTAGGGTTCAGCCCCTTTGAACTCCTCTATGGTCATCCGGTAAGAGGGCCTCTGAGTCTGGTCAAGGAAGGCTGGGAGCAATCTCCCAGGAAACCTCCCCAGGATGTGTTTAGTTACATGTTGGCCTTCAGGAACCAGACTCGGCGTTTCAGAAAGCTCGCTGAGGCAAATCTGGAAGCCAGCCAGGAAGAGATGAAACGTTGGCACGATCAGAATGCCACTCTGATTGAGTTTCAGCCTGGTCAAAAGGTTTGGGTCATGGCCCCAGTGGAGCCTTGTGCGCTCCAAGATAAGTGGACCGGCCCATTTGAGGTGGTGGAGCGCAAGAGTCCTGTTACCTACTTGGTGGACTTGCGGTCTCCCCGGAACCCCTTGCGGGTCCTGCATGTCAACCGCCTGAAGCCCCACTTTGAGAGGTCCGAAGTGGGCATGCTCCTGGCCACAGATGCTGGGGTGGAGGAGGAGAGTGAGCCTCTTCCTGACCTCCTGTGTGCAAAGGAGCAAGACGGGTCAGTGGAGGGTGTGGTCCTCTCCGCCACACTGACCCCTGAGCAGTGATTGTCGCCAACTGTTGGGACAATTCAGTGATCTGTTCTCCCTGGTGCCTAGTGTCACTGATTGGTGGGTGGACACGGGGGACAGTCCTCCTGTTAAGCACAAGGCTTACCGAGTGACTGACCGGGTTAGGGCATCCATTAAGGAAGAGGTTTCCAAAATGTTTGCCCTTGGTCCAGCCCAGTGGTCTTGGTGCCAAAAGCTGCAGCGCCTTTGGTTCTGCGTGGACTACCGAGGTCTCAATTCAGTCACAAATACTGACGCGCACCCCATCCCCAGAGCTGATGAGCTCATAGATCGGCTAGGGGCTGCACGGTACCTCAGCACGTTTGATTTGATGTCTGGGTATTGGCAGATCGCCTTAACTGATGGGGCAAAGGAGAGGTCCGCATTCTCCACACCAGATGGGCACTACCAGTTCAGGGTGATGCCCTTTGGGATGAAGAATGCTCCTGCCCCCTTTCAGAGGTTGGTCAACAGGGTGTTGGATGGGCTGGAAGATTTCAGTGCCGCCTACCTGGATGACATTGCAGTGTTTAGTTCCTCATGGGAGGTCCACCTGCGCCACCTCTGGGAAGTGTTGATGGCACTGCGAAGGGCAGGCCTCACAATCAAGGCAAGTAAGTGCCAGATTGGGCAGGGTTCTGTGGTGTACTTGGGACACCAGGTGGGGAGCGGCCAGGTGGCGCCCCTACAGCCCAAGATTCAAACCATCCTGGCTTGGGAGCCCCACAAGACCCAGACACAGGTGAGAGCCTTGTTAGGACTCACGGGTTATTACAGGAGGTTTGTCAAGGGGTATGGCAACATTGTTGCACCCTTGACTGAGCTGACTTCTAAGAAGCAGCCCAAGATGGTGAACTGGACTGACACCTGTCAGAACGCTTTTGACGCCCTGAAGACTGCCATGTGCCCAGCACCTGTACTTCAGGCGCCCAACTTTTCAAAAGAATTTGTTGTCCAGACAGACTCTTCCGAGCATGGTGTGGTGGGCCGTTCTGTCACAGATCAATGAAGAGGGCCTAGACCAACCTGTAGCCTTCATTAGTAGGAGGTTACTTCCACGGGAACAGAGGTGGAGTGCAATTGAGCGTGAGGCATTTGCTGTGGTCTGGGTACTGAAGAAGCTGAGGCCACACTTGTTTGGGACTCACTTCCGGGTTCAGACAGACCACAGGCCCCTTAGATGGTTGATGCAGATGAGGGGAGAGAATCCAAAGTTGTTGAGGTGGTCCATTTCCCTACAGGGTATGGACTTTACAGTGGAACACCGCCCTGGTACAGAGCACGCCAATGCTGATGGGCTGTCCAGATTTTTCCGCCTTAGTGATCAGAACTCCCAAGTGGGTTGGTAGTTCTCCCCACATTTCAGCTGGAGGGGACACGTGTTAGACCTGGCACCATTGGCGTGGGTCTCCCCTCCATTTCTTGCTTTTTGTCTCCTCTGTGTTTGCTGGTGTTAGATGCTCTGGGCGCTGTGCCACGGCCATTCCGTGCCACAGCGCGAATGCTCCCTATGGTAAATTGACTGTATGAATTGATGTTCCCATAATTGGCTCATTTGGTTTACCTGTTAGTCTCTAGTATGGTGCCCCGTGCGTGCCCAGGGCTGGTAGACCGAATGCTGCTGGTGGGCCTGCAGCGCTGATTGCGCCACCCACAGAAGCAGCTTGTAAAGTGGAAAGTCGAATTTGGTATGCCTGCGCTCAGAATATTAAAGTCCATCTTTTAGTGAGGGTTATTTCTATATTCTGTGTCTGAAAATACCACTTTGGGAAAGCGGGTATTTTCGTGCCTAAGTCTTCCCGTGTGCTCTGCTGTTATGTGTATTGGCCGTCTGGTTTTGGAGGGACAGGATAGGCTGAACCCGACCTGGGTCGAGTAGAGGAATCTGCAGCTGGAGTATGGGGAGGAGTGACCCTTTGGTCTGAGCGGGGCTGGGCCTGGCAAGGTGAATGATGGCTCCAGCCCCCACTGTGCGTCTGATAGCAGACCCCCTCTTCCTCAAAGGCAGGATGCCGCCTCGTAAACAACGTGCCCCCAGGACCTCCCCGAACTGGTTCTGACTGGGTTCAGTGATTTGTGACTTTTGAGAGAACAAAGACTTGTGGGGTATAAAGATCTGCGCGAAACCCCTACACGGTGTGTTACTTCTGGAGGCCAAGACGAACCTCTGTCCGTGTAACTAGAGGGAAAGGACTTTTGAAACTTTCATCCATCTTGCTGAAGCAACTACCCAAGGGCCTGATTTGAGCCTGCCTCCTGCTGAAGTCTCAGGGACATTAGACTTCACCCATCAGCCGTCTGGATTCCTATTTGAGGGGGATCCTACCCGCAGGTGAGGCCTCTGTTGAGAATTCCAGAGCCTCTGGTTCTACTGCGGGGAACGCGGGCTGAAAGTCGCTATCGCTGTTGTGGGCCGCTGCAGCTGAGGAGCTGTGCCGCTGAGTGCCCGCATTTGCCATCCTATGAGAGTCGCTATCGCTGTTGTGGGCCGCTGCAGCTGAGGAGCTGTGCCGCTGAGTGCCCGCATTTGCCATCCTATGAGAGTTGCTATCGCTGGTGTGGGCCGCTGCAGCTGAGGAGCTGTGCCGCTGAGTGCCCGCATTTGCCATCCTACGGAAATCATCGCTATCGCTATTGTGGGCCGCTGCAGCTGAGGAGCTGTGCAGTGAGTGCCCGCCTTTGCTATCCTATGAAAGTCACTATCGCTGTTGTGGGCCGCTGCAGCTGAGGAGCTGTGCCGCTGCGTGCCCGCCTTTGCTATCCTATGAAAGTCGCTATCGCTGGTGTGGGCCGCTGCAGCTGAGGAGCTGTGCCGCTGAGTGCCCGCATTTGCCATCCTACGGAAGTCATCGCTATCGCTATTGTGGGCCGCTGTAGCTGAGGAGCTGTGCCGCTGAGGGCCCACCCTTGCCATCCTACGGAAATCATCGCTATCGCTATTGTGGGCCGCTGCAGCTGAGGAGCTGTGCCGCTGCGGGCCCGCATTTGCCATCCTACGAAAATCATCGCTATCGCGGGCCGCTGCAGCTGAGGAGCTGTGCCGCTGAGTGACCGCACTAGTCACCACTCTCAGGATCTTGCCACCCCCTTCGGGTACCGCTGGGTGCCCGCCTTTGAGCCCCGTCCCAGGATTATCGTGAGTGCACGCCGCGGACCGCTACAGCTGGGAGCTGTGGCCGCTGCGAGTCCGCCTGTCATCACCGCGGCTTCCTTGTGAGGCTGCGTGCCGTGTCCCTTTACATCTCAGGTACATTGTGCATCACCGGGTTGCGTGGACCCCGGTCCCGAACTAAGTCCATTCCACCCCCATTTCAAGTGCCTTTATTGCTTTTGAATTGAATCTGTAATTGTGTGCATTGTGGCTCCTTGAGTGCTTTTAGCCTCGTGTTCAGTCTATATAAAGATAACTATTTTTCTATAACTACTTGTGGTGTCCGTTTGTAGCGTCTCTCCTGTGTTGTTGTGTATGGTCACAAATGCTTCACACACTGCCTCTGAGATAGGCCTGTCTGCTCGTGCTACGTTACCACAGGGTTGAGCAGGGGTTATCAAAGGGTGTAGCCCCCTTACTCTGACTTAGGAAGAAGGGTCCCTACTTGGACATTGGCGCCAGCCACTGCCAACTAGGGATCCCCATTTCTAACAGGCATAATTCAACAACGACAAGGCACCACATACCCTTAAAACTCCGCACCAAAACTCAACCCTGTGAGCCTCTATAAAAGTCAATCCTTGGGTTCCAAAACCCAAGCTGCTCGATGAAACCTAAGAGTAACAACACTACAGCAATGGATCTGGGTACAGTCCAGGAAGGGAGAGGCAGCTTGCCACAGAACGGGCAGGAGCTCTACTGGTCTCACCTGAGGCGTCGCTCACCGCCGCTCTCCAGGAACTGTCCAGCAGGAGCAGGGCGGCAGCCAGCACTACCTGAGAATGGCAACATGGAGCCCGATCCAACGCAACGGATGAGATCGGTTTGGAACCTGGCCGCGCTTCACCTCGTCCTGCTTCGCTGCTTGTGCTGTCTCTGCCTCCCTTTGTCTAGCATGCGCACGATGTAAGGCATCGCGCGCATGCGAGACAAAGAGTGCGAATTCACCCACCAATGACACGGCAAACAAGCATTGAAAATGCAATAGGGCTCGTATTTACGCGAGCCCTATTGCATTTTACACGGAAGTGCGGGCGTAAAAGAAGGCACGAACTGGAGGGGGTGGAGGGGTGGTTGTGGTGTAAGAAGTTACGGACTACGGGAGGGAACGGGGAGAGTCAGGGGAACAAAACTGTTTTTCTAGTAAAGGGGCCGATTGCCTCGTAAGGATAAAAATGACGACATGACTGTCAGGAGGCGGGATTAACAAGCGAAGCACCAATCAGAATGCAGAAATTATGATTGAAGCCAATCAAAAATAAGGCTGGAAAGTGGGCGGAGCTTCCCCACTGTATTGTATACAGCATCTCTCAACGAGACAGCGCATGCGCTGCCTAGTCGAGACCTAAAAAGACTTCAGGCCCACAAAGTAATCGGAGAAATAAGACCTAAACGTTTGCAAGATTTCACGAAGCACAAAATACCATTCTAGCCCCTGGGCTGTCTGAGAACCCTCCACATTGAGTCACCCCAACCAATAATAAACAGCGCATGCGAAGGAAATATTTCTGCAATCAATGCCTGGCCCTTGAGAATAGACCCCTTGTAGCCTAGGAAACCTACTGGTCTGGTCAACTTTATAGAACAAGCATTTACAATGCCTTAAACTAAACTCAGACAAGACGGAAGTCCTCATCCTGGGCTCATCACCCTCCGCCTGGGACGACTCCTGGTGGCCCCCGGCCCTGGGCACCGCGCCCAAGCCAACGGACCACGCACGCAACCTGGGCTTCATCCTGGACTCCTCCCTGTCGATGACCAGACAAGTCAACGCCGTCTCATCCTCGTGCTTCAACACCCTGCGCATGCTCCGCAAGATCTTCAAATGGATCCCCACTGAAACCAGGAAGACCGTCACCCAGGCACTCGTCACCAGCCGACTGGACTATGGGAACACCCTCTACGCCGGAACCACAGCCAAACTTCAAAAAAGACTCCAGCGCATCCAGAACGCCTCCGCACGACTCATCCTGGACATCCCCCGACACAGCCACATCACCGGACACCTGAAAGACCTGCACTGGCTCCCCGTCAGCAAGAGAATCACGTTCAGACTCCTCACCCACGCACACAAGGCCCTCCACGACCTGGGCCCAAAGTACCTCAACAACCGCATGACCTTCTACACGCCCACCCGCCAGCTACGATCAACCAGCCACGCCCTCGCCACCGTACCACGCATCCGCAGAACCACCGCCGGAGGAAGATCCTTCTCCTACCTGGCAGCCAAGACCTGGAACTCCCTCCCAACTCACCTTCGGCGAACCCAGGACCATCTCTCCTTCAGGAAGCAGCTCAAGACCTGGCTGTTCGAGCAGTAACTTACCCCCTCCCCCAGCGCCTTGAGACCCTCCCGGGTGAGTAGCGCGCTCTATAAATGCCGTGATTGATTGATTGATTGAATAGGTCTCGCATTTATGAGAGTTTGAGCTATTGGCATTGTAAATGGCAATGCCTTTTATTTATGTGTTGTTTATAAAACACATAAATAAAAGGAATTGTCATTTACAATGACAATAGCTTAAACTCTCGCAAATGCGAGACCTAAGCATTTGCAATGCGAGAAGTCTCGCATTTACGCAAGTTTAAGCTATTGGCATTGTAAAAGACAATGCGCATTATTTTTGTTTTTTAAAACATAAATTAAAGGGATTGTCATTTACAATGCCAATACCTTAAACTCGCGTAAATGCGAGACCTATTGCATTGCAAATGCTTTTTTTTTCTCTCTGCCCAGGATGCACCAGGTTTTGCAGTACCTCTAGAAATGGTGCACTTCCTTATCCGAAGAAAACAATGGGGCATATTAGCAAGACCGGCGATAAAATTATCGCCGTTTTAGCGGCAGTAAACTGCTGCTAAAACGGCTATAATGGGCTTGCTAATATGCTTTATGGAATTCCAATAGAAGCCCAGGTTAGATGTGCAGGACATCTAACCTGGGCTTCTATTGAATTCCATAACGCATATTAGCAAGCCCATTATCGCCGTTTTAGCGGCAGTTTCCTGCCGCTAAAACGGCGATAATTTTATCGCCGGTCTTGCTAATATGCCCCAATGTTGTTTTAAGAAAGAGGAGAAAACTAAAGTGGAGCTCTACTGGCAAACTCTGTAAAGTGGTGCTAATGTGTGTGGTTGTAACACCAAACTGGCCACTTTACGACCACTGAGGAGGAGGAGGAGCGAGACAGAAACAGAAGGAGAGGCAATAGCTGGAAGAAAGAGAGAGAGGGGCAGCTATTAGTGGCAAAGCAGAAGTGAACAGTGCTGTTTAAACAAACACGATAAAACGAAAGTAGCGCTTCACAGGAAAACTCTGTCGTGGCGCTAATGAATGTGGTTGTGAAAAAAATTAATCTGGCATCCTTTGATATTTTGACCCTTTTTTGTGTCCGTCCCGAGGCTGCACCACTTATTATAGTACCTCCAGGAATGGTGCAGTTTGTTACCCGATCTTGAACCAATCTGGGCACTTTGCGACCACTGAGGAGGACTGACACAGAGACAGGAGAGGTAATAAGGGGATCAAAGAGAGAGGGGGGAGTGGAAGCTGATAGCGAGAGAGCAGGAGAAGCCAAAGTGTTTGTTTTTAGTGAGTGAGGAGGAGACATCAAGAGGGGGAATAAGAGGAAGAATTAGAGAGGATAAAGGTAAAGATAAAGCATGTGACACGCTGCAAGCATTTATTACCAATTATAAATACATTTAAAAAAGTGAGTCATACTCACCGCATCCACTGCACAGCACCTGGATTGCTGCACTGTGATAACGGACCAAGTGGGGTACTACCTGCAGGGGTGGGGGTGCTTTTAATAATGGGTGGGAGGTGGTGGGGGTAGTGAGGGCACTCCCTAGGGATTAGGAGCAACGGCGGACTGCGCCATTTGCAAAACAAAGGTGTGTTTGATGACACATGGCGAAATGGTGCTTTGAACGCAAGCATGTTACTCTTCTCATAATGACCCAGGCCTGGCAGCTGAGACGGGCAGGATGCTGCCGGCCTCCCATTTAAGGGCACTCCGCTTCCTATCAATGGCAGCGCGAACAAAGAGCACGGCCTGCTCCATGGACTGTATGGTGTGCTGCGCAGAACAAAGCAAAGCGTGCCCACCATATTTAAAGAATACAGTGCAGGGTGCCCAGTGCAACAATTAGAAAAAAAAAGTTATTACCAACAACTGTGGGACTGCGCTGTTTGCAAAATGAAGTTGTTTTCGATGAGAAATGGTGCTTTGAACGCAAGCGTGCGGTGTTACCCTTTTTATAATGACCCAGTGCTGGCAGCATGTGCAGCGGACACGGGCAGGACGCTGCCAGCCTCCATTTAAGGGCACTCAGCTCGCTATCAATGGCAGCGCTAACAAAGCGCGCACCCTGCTCTATGGACTCTGTGGTGTACTGTGCAGAACAAAGCAAAATGCACAACCAACAAACGTCAGAGCTAACATTTGGAACAGAAAGGAGGAAACGCGCTGCATAAAGAAAAGATAAACAACGAAATAGGAAAAGTGAAGGACAGAGAATGAAGGGAGAGGAAGGGAAGCGGAATGTGGGAAGGCAGGGTATGCCGTAGAAAGGCAGAAGAGACTGGGTGGTGAAAGGGAAGGGCGCGTTCTAAAGAGAGGGGCTCAAAGGGGGCTCTGGAAAAGGAGGGAAGTGAGCAAGAGGAAAATGGAGAGAGGAAACAAAAACGTATATAACAAGGATTAAGGAGAAACACATGAATTTGTGTGTGCAGAGGAGCCTGCAGGTAGGCGAGGGCTGGGACGGGACACTGCAGTACCTGACCGACTGTTGGGAAAACGAAACTTCACTTTCTGCCCAGTCGAGCCTGTTGGACGAGTCCCGGGGGCTGATCCACGCTGACATCCGTCCAGCAGCAGCACCCGGCAGCAGAAGGACGAGCGGCTGTACCCGGCAGCCGGGATGTAGACGGTGGCGCCCCCGCTCACCACGGGCGACTGCAGCAGGGAAACTGCGGCTATACAGAGCTCCAACCCCCACCGAGCAGGGATTATAAAATGAAAAGCACCTAGGAGCGCTCAGCCCCGGTGGACAGAGCCGCTTGCAGGGGAAGGGCAGCGCGGTCACAGCGCCAACAAGTACGTCCATGGCCCATGAGCTGGGAGACAACGGACAGCGGGAGGGGGGGGCGGGAAACAAAAGGAACGCGGACATCGGGAGGGGGCGGGAACAGGAAAGTAAACAGAGCAGCGCTAGCGTGCTGCTTCCGGAGCAATCGAGGGTTCTTTTCCGGTGCAAGTCAAAATGACTGCGCACTATTTTTTAAAAAGACAATTGCGCTGTGTAAGAGTTACAATACTGTAGTAAGGCGGTGCTGCTTCCGGAATAACCAGAAGTTACCTATCGGCTAAAGAGCCAATAATAAGCCCGCTAACAAATAAAATGCCAAAGTTAACCAATGGCAAGCGGCAAGAAATAACAAAGCAATAGGCGGAGTTTCACCACCCATATAGACTACTAGATGTCTCGGAGAGACAGCGCATGCGCGCTGCCTAGGCGAGACCTAAAAATCTAAAAAATCTAAAATCACTCCATGGGAACATGTTCAGCAATATGTTTTCCTTCTTTTCCCTTTCTCTTCAGCCCCACTCTAAAACATTATGACAGGAATTTTGCAAAGCACTTAGAAGCAGCTACTCTGGCATGCCGAGGTCTGTTAAAATGTTAAATGCAATAAAATAGGAATATGCTGTATGATGTCATCAGTTTGGACTTACTGCTAATTGTCCTTTCTTGGTCAGAACTGTGTTCGAAAATGCATTTCGCAGCAACCTTTTTAGCAGTTGCTGCGGCTTCGCTGCTCCACTCCTGTAGTAAAAGTTAAAACATATTTTTTGTCATTTGTCTGTAAAAGTGGATATTTCTTTCCACAGTACATTTTTTGCAGTCGGAGTATTGAAACTAAATTCCACATATTTTTTAAACCCGCAGCCATTAAAGGATTACTTGGAATGGAAATCTCAACCCAGATTACAATGGGACTGATGGATTTTTGAAAGCTGGGTCTATGTTACCAAAGCAGAAAGCAGAAGAAAGAACGCGCAAGAATAGATATGGCGCAGAGATCTTTATTCTGGTACAATTTTATTTAATAGCAGTGCACATTTTCCGTCTGAATACAGGCAGACCTCATGTCAATCAATCATACACCACACAAGTTAAGTGACGAGATTCCCAAAGCCGAGATCTGGGACAGATCACAGACACAGAAAAGGGACCACAAACTGACTGCCCAAATAGAATCGTAATGAAAGAAGAAAAACAGTTTTGGATGATGTCATAACAATGCCGAGTATACTCTAATCATAACATACGGGCATTGCATACATGTATTTAGAAAAACTTTACTTCAATTGTAAATTATGAACCGCCTATTCAAAAATCAGTCAACATTACATTTTGTAACCAGCATATCTGGTGCAAATGTGTGCACTTCCTCCGCGATCAGATAACTCTGATTAAAAGTGTAAAAGATGCCCTCAATCTTCACATAATGTACATCTTAAACTTAAAATAGCCTTCATTACTTCAATTTGGACCCTACTTTTAGTCACTCACAAAATAACAAGTTTGATTCTGTGACCATCTAAAATATGTTGCAGCACACATAGGAGTAGATGTTGTTTGTTTTGATAATTTATTAACTAACATAGGAGTAAGGTGATTTTAGAAGCAATGCTATTGAAGGTGGAAATTAATAATGTTTTGGCTAAAATCAGCACCAAGGCCTAAACTGAGACAAGCAAGCATGCAAACGAGAGGTAGAAGCACAGCATAGCATAAATGACAGTCCATATATACAAATACCATTCCTTTTTATACAAAATTACAAAATAAGGTACCATTCTGGCTACCTTCCAATTACCGTAAAGGAAGACTATGTGCCTGTTATGAAAATACCAAAAACTGATGCTCTAGAAATCTAGTAATCTAGAGAGGAACCACACATCTACCAACGAGTAGATAATAACACTAGGAATGCTAATTTAATAATTTCTGTATTCTCGGGTATGAGTCAATTATTTGAATTTGTGCTGTAATTGTAAGCAATGTACAAAGAACAAATGCATTGTACAATAGTGTACACTACTTGCAGTGTTTAATTTGTAAAAGAATTAGTGCTGGGGCCTAAAGTTTTGCTGATAAGACCACCCGCGGCACTATTGTATGTTGGTGTGCCTGATATCAAGGCTGCGTAGTCTTGATTCTACTTCATGCCTCTTTGGTCCACCACGAAAGACTCCCCGCCTCTTTATCTAACTCTCGACGGTTCCTGCTTTTACCGTTTGTCGCATTTGTTTCCATCATTTTCTTCCTTCATCTTTCCCCCGGGATGCTTTTCTCTCTTCTTGGGTCAAAGTCTGATGAAGGAAAATAAGTGCTGGTCTCCATAAATGAGGGGTGCCACCTGCAACCACCAGCTCAAACTCAGCACTGACTACTAGTCTATCTGCATTCATTAAATAATGTGTTTATAATACACCTGTGAAGGCAGTTAAACCTGGATAGGCATTCTTTAAAGAAAAGAAGCAGGAAGTGCTCACTGGTAATTAGCAGTACTCACCATGCATTAGCTCTGTCTCATAAGGAAAAGTTGATTGGGGTTTGAAGAAATTGCAGCCTGGACATAGATTTCCAAGATTCTCTGATTGTTTAGGTAGTAGGTTTCATATCGGCAAGCAGAATTAAAATGTGTAAACTCAAACTAAGAAGCAACCCGCAAGACATGATAGGAGAAATACTTAATAACACAGATCAAATTATATGAAACAAGATAAAGAAATTGACCAATTTATCATTTCTTATAACAGAAACATACAAAAAGTGTGCTAGTTAGTCTGGGAAGTTGCTGCTTATCAGCACCATGGGATATTTTATCCTGGGATCCCTCTAGTGCTGGGGTGAACCTAGAAAAACACAAGGTCCATCTTGAGATGCTGCAAGATGGCTATTTGGAGTGATCTGATCTACAGATGTCCTGATGACATAGACACACCTAAATCCTATGCCAGATTAGAAAGGTAAGAGGGCAACACAAATGGGTTACCATCAGAACCACCAGCGCTGACCCCTAAACAGTCCCCTACCATTGCCTGCATTTGGGGATGTACCATATGACGCCTTTTGCAGGTGGGGCCAGAGTGGTAATGGTTCGAGAGAGGGAGTCATGGCAGCCCATTAATTGTGTCTTAATAAGTTATAATGGTGGACAGGGCATTCGCACAATGATCCATCAACCTGGTAGTGATCCACACAACACTGATCTTTATGCTTCTACAGCCAGGAGAATACCCTTGTGGTGCCACTGTTGCAAGGAGATGAGTCACCTCAGGGACTCGTGTGATCAAAAGAAGGAAAGGGAAGCACAGCCTGTGTGTCACCTTTGCAGATGCACTTATGGAAGGCTGCTAAAGACCAGTATGGTTGCTTCCCTCTGAGAGTGCATCCATGTGTTGGATAATATACACTATTCTGAAAGGTCTGAGTGGATCTAATGTCTAAATGTTTTCTCCTTGTGGGAGGTTAACACACACCCACACGAGCACCACATCAAATGATCTTGCAAATCAGTAAGCCGGAGTCTGTTCTTGTTTGGGTGGAAAGATAAAGTTCCTGGACTGTAGATTTCAAAGGTAAGCAATTATAATGATCTGTTTATGTTCTTTGTGCTCAGGGACGCCAGGGAACACCTCATACGGGAGAAAGCACACCACGTTCTCGCCGCAGAGATTACAGAGCCATCCAGTCCTGTTCTCTGCATTCACAGAACTACTGGTCGCATCTCCATGTGATAGAGAGCAACGCCCTAGTCCAGGGGCTTATTTCAAAGATGGAGATTCAGAGAGCAAAAGGACTAAAGTGAACGAGCGTCTGTGCAAGAGCAGACTGGCTCTTACACTTCTGAGAAACACTTCTTTAGGAGTTAATCAGGAGATACCCTTTGGGTGACAGAAGGTTGGGAGGCAGCAGTAACATTTCCTATGAATCACAAGAAGTCAAAGAGGCTAAATCAGTAAGTAAAGTAAGTCCAAACCCTCCACCCCTAGCTACCCAATTAAGGTGCAGTCATTGGATGCTAGGGCTGAGCAGCCAATCACCCCTACCATGTCTATGCCACGTGTTAACACTTTCAACCAACATCTGTGTTTTAGGCAAATTTACTCTACATGCGGCATGATGCGAGTTGTCAGCTCAGAAATCTGATGGAAGCCATAGAGCTACTGATAGTAGGCCATGCACTATACAAATAGCAATAAAATTAGGGAAAAGTGAAATTAGAATCACCAGAACTCCAAGTGACTTTTGAGAGGAACCTATGAATTGTAGATGGTGTCACATATCAAATTAGGGAATTTTACTTGGTAGCTAATTAGCCGGGAACTTTCTTCTTCTCTAGTGGTAAGGAGACTTGAGGCCAACCCAAGTCTTCTTTAGGTACGTGCACCAGGTCATCTGCTGGAAAAGAGGTCCCTGCACCCCTGTCTTTGGGTTGGCCATGATGGGGAACCATTTACCGCACATCTGCCTGTGGGATGCCCCTAGTCGATAGTGTGTCCTGAAACATGCCAGAGGGCAGGTCCCTGTGCATCTGCCTCTTGGTTGGAACCTGCATGAGAGACGCTGCTTTCACATCTGACTGTTATAAATTGACCCCACCGGTGAGCTGGTTTCTGCACATCTGCCTCCTGCAGGCTCGCCCCTGTGTGAAGGCAGGCCCCTGCATATTAGCCTCCCGCATGCTGACCCCTGAATTGGAGCAGGTCCCTGCACTTCCACCTCCTGCAGGGTGACCCCTGAATGAAAGTAGGTCCCTGGACATCTAACTCCCACATGCTGGCCCCTGAATTACAGCAGATCCCTGCACATCTGCCTCCTGTAAAGTAGCTGCTGAATTACAGCAGGTCCCTGCACATCAGCCTCCTGCAGGCTACCTCCTGAATGAGAGCAGGCCCTGCACATCTGCCTCCAGGCTGGTTCCTGATGGAAAGCACATCTCCTTCCACAGTCTGTCAAACTTCAGGTCCTGCCTCTAGCTGGTGCTGATCAGGATTGCTCAGAAAAGGGGAGAACAGAATTGACAGTGCTGGTGTAAAACAGATCCTCCAGATTCCGATGTGATCTGTAGCTATTCCACTCCAGGTTTTCTTTAGATTCTTCCATTTGTTCAGAGTATATCCGGAACTAAACTTAGGACTAAAGCAACCAGAATGCTAAAAAAAAGCCTGCACTGGAAAGCCACTCACAAATGGCATTAGAAAAGTTGCTAGGTCTAATTTCACACCATGCAATATCCTGGGGCTGAAAGGATAATGGTGGACTAAGGGCCAGATGTACGACCGTTTTTTGCGGTCAAAAACGGGCATTCTGCACGCTTGCAACCGCAAAATAGGTCTGCCCAATTTACCAACCATATTTTGCAAGTCGTTAACCTATTATCGAATCGCAAAATATGGTTTGCGACTCGCATTTAGGAAGGGGAGTGCCAAGGGCGTCCCTTCCTAATAGCGAGTCTCAAACCTATGTATGATTGTTTTGTGACCGCATTTGTGGTCGCAAAACACTCGCAGTTTACCACCCTTTTCAAAAGGGTGGTAAGCCACTCGCAAAGGGGCCCCTTTGTGAATGGGTGTGCAAATATTTTTTAAGAGCAGGCAGTGGTCCCAGGGACCACTGCCTGCCCTTAAAAAATAATGAAGCTGAAAAGTTTCATTTTTATTTTTTAAATGCATCCCGTTATCCTTTAAGGAAAACGGGCTGCATTAAAAAAAAAAAAAACTGCTTTATTAAAAAAGCAGTCTCAGACATGGTGGACTGCTGACCCCAGCAGTCCACCAACCCTGGGAGTGCTAGCCATTCCCAATGGGGTCGCAAATTGCGACAGCCTCATTAATATTCACGAGGCATGCAATTTACGACCCCATTGGGAATTGCAAACAGTGTCTGAGACACTGTTGTATATTAAGTTTAGCGAGTTGCAATTTGCGAGTCGCAATTTTGCACAATTTGCGACTCGCTAAACTTAATGGTCATACATCTGGCCCTCTGTGCCTTAAGTCTGCTGTATCATTAATATATTACCATTGTGTCAGTGTCATATATTCTCTTTTTAACAGCGTGACATACAAGCATCATTGTATACAGATGTCACAGTCTAGGTGTGAGTAGTTATTAACATTCATAAAAGATTCGCAGGAGAGTGTCTCCCTGTAGCCAATGCATATTTTACTGGGTTTACGAGTAGTGGCTCAAAGTATTTGGCAATGGGATACTGCATCGCAAATGTGACGGGTATCCTGTCTGCTGTATTACAAGTGCCATAGAATATAATCTTTTAATGGGAAATGAGGAAGCCAACAATAAGGAACAGATAATGTATTTTCACTTGCTTTGTTGTGTAGCCACTGACATAGCCACGTAGCACGCAGGGGCACTGAGGACTTAGCAGCATGGACACGGGGCAGACAGACGGTACTAGAGCTGTATCAATCTCTGCACTGCTCAAGTTACTAAAACAGGTTGATGATCGAGCCCAGCAACACCCACACTAGTATCAATGACAGGAACATGGAACCCTTGCAGGGTTAAAGTTGTGCGGTACCTAGGACCAGGCCACGACAGTCGGAACAATTTTACCTAGCCCGGGGACTCCAGGTGCACTGGTGCTTTAGCTGTCCTTGGTGCTGAACGTTGGTGCTGATATTACTGCTTACACAGTGCTGCAAGAAACAAGATGCAAAAACACACAGGGGGCACAGTTAACAATGTCGGCTGCATGTTGCATGGTCTTATCTCTTGATGCAGCATCCAGTGTGGGCGTCAGTTGCCGGATTGGTGACCAACAAGCCATGGCAGGGGTAAGCTCATTGAAAAACTATCTGCACTTCACAGGGGTCACAGGAATGTGGTAGCGGCCTAAAACCTCAGGGCAGGCTGGACTGCAACTCCCACAATGCACTGGACCATCTGGTTCTCATTGATCCCTCGGTGGGCCTGATGACCGGTGATTCTTTAATTCCTTGAAGTGTTTTTACCTGTAGGGGACTGGTGCCATCAGTCCAGGGGAGATTGAGGGTGCTTCTGCAGGGGTCCTACGAGCCGGGGAAACCAAGTTTGAGCCAAGAACAAAGTTCATTCTCACAGTTCCAAGTTGGTTGCCACAGGGACAAAATATCCCTCTTTAGTTAGTGTACAGACCGTGCTGCCCAACCTTGAGGTGTGGTCAGCCTTTTGGGTGTGTACACTACCTTACATAGCTAATATCCAGCCTGTCCCGGTGCAAATGTGCCTAGGGAAGGGGGACAGTTGGTTCCTCCACTGGGAGTCAACCCTGATGCATATCAGAGGTGGTGCAGCTTTTAAAGCTCATCGCCTTGATATTCTCATTCATTAGCCTGCATAGGAGAAGGGAGGTGTGACCTCATTCTTGTCCATGCCTTTGTTCCTGAGTACTGGGAGTGTTCACACTGCCTAGCAGGAGGTCAGAAACTTGTCTTGGCAGCAGCAGGCGCGGGAAAGCGCGGGCTTGCCAGCCAAAGCATAGGATAGCTAGCGCAACCAGGTGGGCACCACCTGGGTGCATGCCGCATCACCCTCGACACAAGAATCTTGGCAGATATGAAAAGGCATGTTGTTGGATATAAAATATGACACAATTTGGTGGTACCATAATGGACCAAGATTATGGTCCGCCCACCAAATGTAAAAGCAAGCAGACTTTAGATTTAATCACAGCAAAGAGTACTCTGTCTCCACTGTAATTAAACCTCTCCAACGGCCCTGCGGAGTAAGGATTGTCGGAGATGTGACTCATAAGCTGATAGGCTATGTGTTGTGGAGATAGGACCTTCAGTTTTAGCATGGCTTGATAAAAATTTTTTATTTATCATACTAGACCCAATAGTCCTGGAGCAAGTTTTGATCACTGGCAAAATTTGGACCTTACAAAAACAACATGATCCAGCACTCCAGATTAATAAAGTATACAGTTCAAAATGCCAATCCAAGAAATTAGATAAATTCGTTCAGCAGGTGTTGTTCCAAATTTTCTTTATTCAAAAATCTTCTTTAAAAACGACCGTAGCCGACGCGTTTCGCCCCAAAGGGACTTCTTCAGGGCAAAACTGGTGACGTAAATCTTTTTCCACATTCAACAAAGGTTTGTGCACCTATTTCTTCTATTATTAATCTCTACGGGGTCCCCTTATCCCAAATAAGTGTCGATTGGACCTCATACAGACGAGTACATCAGGAAGGGAGACATATAATTTCTATTTCAAATTTTCAGTCCTTTATTTGGAAGTTATCCATCCATGTGCGATATTGGGTGTTTAGCCCATTACAATTTGAAAGGAGAACGCCGTAACCGCTCGCGCCGTGTAGCCAAATCGTCTTGGATGGATAACTTCCAAATAAAGGACTGAAAATTCGCTGACCACCAGGAACTTTTGCACCAAGACAGTAAGAAATGAACAGCTTTTATTAATACTTTTGGGTTTTCAAGTTTGTCCACATGACTTTTGGGGTGGCCTCTGTGGCAGCAGTCTTCCAAAGGTTACTGTATCAACTTTTAAGGAGGGGGTGTGGCCCACCAAGATGACTGATCAGACACGCTAAAACTGTGCTCCACTGCCCCAAGGAATAATCCATTATAATCCTGCCTAATTGAACCCTAAAATGCCCGTCAATTAATGAGCAGCAGTCTTACTGTATAAAGATTTCCCAGTCGAGACCTGCAGAAATGTTATGGAGGGGCAGGGGACTCCGGGCAGTACTGCGGCCTACCTGAAGGCGCAGCTGGGTCTGGAGCTGACATCAGAGCAGGTAGAGCTGAAGCGGCGGGGGTTGCTGCACCTCACGGCTGTGCGGATGCTCCGGCCAGTGACAGCATTGGCCGGGGATGAGAGACAGATTTGGCTACCCCACTATGCTGTTGTTTGGAGGGACGGGCAGTGGTCGGGCCTGCGCCGAGCCGTGGCGGCGGGAAGATTGGCCTGGCCTGCCACCCTCCTGGGAAGACTGAGGTGAGATGATTGGGGGCCGGAGGAGAGAATGGGGTCCCACAGGTGGCAAACCTGCATGGTGGAGGAGAGCTCGGACTCGAGCCTGCAACATAGGGGAAACGGAAGGGCTGAGAGATGGAGGGAGCCAGCAACAGATAGGCAGCATGGTGAGAGCTGAAATGTGCTGGCCGTAGCCTGCGGCATGGGATGGGGAGCAGTGAGGGTCTTGTCTTGTCCCTCAGCCAAGCCTAGAGGAGGGAAGCCCTGGTACATGCAAGATAGAAGGGACTCACTGACAGCTGAAGAGCAGCATTGCTTGAGGGTAAGGTGTATGAGGAGAATACTGTAGGGTGTTCTGAACAGAACTCTCCCTCGAGGCGTGTAACTGACATAGATGTGGGGGTTGCTGACCGCGAAGAGTGGTTGGCACATGGGGGATGCTGCAACACCTGAAGAGATGGACCAACCCCCCATCTGTTTGCACATAGGCTGCTAGACTGTGAAGCCCCCCCAAGGTGGGGTAGCACACACAACATGGGCAAAGATAAGAACCCTAAGACCCACCAGGGCAACACCATTACGCAATATGTGACCCCGCAGAGCTCTACCTTGCGAAGTACATGACAGACGGGGCCTCAGCAGACTGAGCCGGAAGAGGGGCCTTCTAGGGCGGACATACGGGTAGCCATTAATAGATAGCACACTGCCTTGAAGGGGAAAATAGATGCATTCATTAAAGAGGTTGCCTCCTGTTCACTGACATATGTAAGGTTGCCAACAGGGTAACCACTGCAGAATGATCGTTCATTGAAATGGGTACAGAGGTGTTGACACTCAAGGACCAAGTAACATGAATGATAGTGGCAACCAAATGTACTGCAAATTTGAGCTGAAGTTGTTGAGGGTCGATCACATAGGAATAATCTGTGGCTGCTGAGCCTCCCTGAGAGAGTAGAGGGTGAATTGGCTGAACACTTACTTTGAAACCAAAAGGGTTATCAAACATGTTTGCTGTTGAAAGGGCCCACAGAGGACTGATAGTGAGGCTGCCGCCAGGGGCCCCCAAGGGTTATGATAGCCAGGATTTTTAACTATAGAGACAGAGATTGTATTCTGCGTGGCGCCTGTGAGGCGGGAGAGCTGTGTTACAAAATAATAAAATTGCTATCTTCCCGGATTATGCATTCAAACTGCAAGCACAGAGAAAATCCTATATGGACTGTAAGCAATAACTCAAAACTATGAATCTACCATACATGTTGATGTATCTCACATGCCTTCGGGTGATAGTCAATGGGAAAACCAACTTTTTTGAAAGATCGGAAGACATGTGGTCCTGGTTTGAGGTGTGGGACAGTGTCCCTCAAGACAAAAGAGAGGCTCCTCGATTCGGCGAAGTGGTGAGATGCATACCAACTGGGGACACAGGCACCGTTATGTTGTCGAGATCGGAAGACCTCGAGAGCCAACTCACGCCCAGAGTGGTGGTGCATGAAGATGGCACACTGGCTAGTTAGCCTATAGAGCATGAGGAGAGCAAGCAGTCAATGGACAAGGACCGCGTGCTGGGAAATCAACACTTGCCGGAGGAGGCTGAGCACTAGAAAGAGTATCATGGATGCCTGATAAGTGGGAAGTGTTTATGAAAATCTGAATACTATGTGTAGCTGACATGTTGGGGGAGGGGGATCAAAGAGTATGGCCGGAGGAGAACTGAGAAATAATGGGTTTAACATGCAGCAGGACCAGATTACACGTTCAGCAGCGGTACTCAACAGTAAAAAGGGTTTGCGCTTTATAGGACAGCTGTATGGAGGCCCCGAGTGGTACTCTGACCCTGTAGGACTGGAGACTGCTTAAGATTGCCTCCTTTCTGCGCACTGAAGCCATTAGTCAGTGTTTGGATGATCGTTGGACTCAAAATCTTGGTATTTCAAGACCGGGTGTGTTAGGTTGGCACGCGGATTCTAACCATATATCATGGGCAAGCACACGGTTTTGTAGTTGAAGTTATGTGTCTATACGGGTAGGGTTGGGGGAAGGGGTAAAGTTCAGCACGCATGTCTTGTTTTGTTACTGAATATGACAGTGGAAGCAGTGGATGTTATTTTAGTATGTTCACTGCAGCCAGGAGTACAGTTTCCAAGACATCAGGAGAGGAGCAGGAACACCTGATCAGGGGTGGGGGCTGTAGAACTTGCCTTGAGAGTTACCACCCACATACAAGGGATGCAAAGCTATAAGATCATGACATGGAATTATTGGGGATTGGGGGGTATGTGAAGAGACACAGAGTGATGTCCTTCTTGCACAGACAGGGTATAAGCATAGCTTTCTTGAAGGAAAACATTTGGTGGATAAGGACGTAAACAAGCTAAAAATAAATGGAGAGGGCAGTTATATTTATCGCATATTCCTCATATGCCCGGGTGGGTGTCCGTCTGGTTGCCGCTGGGAGTCCCCTTTAAACTGCAAGACTCAAAGACAGATCCTTATGGCAGAAATGTCCTATTGCAAGGGCTGCTAGGTGGTACAGAGGGTTGGATCCTGAGTGTGTGTGCCCCTAATAAAGATGATAAAGATTTTTATTTTAAGATATAGGCCTTGCTGACTGACTGTGTGGACAATAAAATACTGTGCGTCGGGAACTTCAACTGGATACTAGATGGAGACATGGATAGGTTGCCCCCAAGGCAATCCACAAAGATGGGTATGACTGAGGCACTGAGACAGGCAATGAAAGATGTGGGCTGTGTAGACATCTGGAGAGCAATGTACCCGGACATGAAGGAATACTCCTGTCACTCCCTTATGCACAGCACATACAGCAGGCTGGACCGCTACCTGGGGACGGCTGCGTTGAATGTTGAAGTACAGTCGCCCACATATCTGGGGCAATATTTATCAGATCACTCTACCCTGATACTCGAACTTGATAGGTTGGGGCTGCCCAATGGTTCCCCAAGATGGAGTCTATCGTCCGAGGCCCTCTTTGACACAGCCTTCAGGGACATGCTGGGTAGCGCACTGTCAGCCTATTTGGCAGATAATTGGGGAGCAAAGGCCAGCAGAGGCATGGAGTGGAAGGCGCTGCAAGATTGTCATGCGGGGAAAATGTATGAAATCTATGGTCTTAGAAGGGAGCTGCAATAGGAGCTGGGGGCACTAGAAGGCAGACTAGCAGATATACGAAGACTGGAAGCAGATTCTTGTGATGCGTGGACAGAAATGGTGACTATCAGATGGACGACAGCAGAAACTTGGCATAGACTGGACAGGCTCATAAGGAGGGAGCATAGACAGAGATTGCAGCGGGAGGGCACAAACCTAGTAACCGAGGGTACTCAAACAAGAAACTGACAGGCCCCCTATTATGGCACTAAGAAGAGCAGACAGTACAATTGCACCAACGCAAGTAGCGATTAATAATATACTCCGGGACCATCTGATGGGACTTTATGGCGAGGAGTGACAGACTTACCTTGAGTCTATCAATATGTACCTGGCAAGGGTGGAACTCCCAGTAGTACCGCTGATACTCCGAGAGGAGTTTCAGGTGGAGATCACCCCAGAAGAGCTGAAGGAAGCAATGGGGAATCTTCCCCTGGAAGCAAGACATCGGGGGGAGATGGCTTTCCAGTGGAATTTTATCAGGCCTTCTCAGCACAGCTGGCAGAACCGTTGCTAAAGGTGTACCAGGAAGCTAGGAGGAGGGGCACGTTTCCCCCCACCCTGAGGGAAGAAGTGATCTGTATGGTGCCCAAACCAGGGGGGGATACGGTGGACCTTTTCTCGTATAGATCCCTCACCATGCTGAACACTAATACCAAAGTGCTATGCAAGATGTTGGCTGAGCGGCTGCATGCATTGGTTGGGGCACTGGTTCACGAAGACCAGTGCGGCTTCATACCGGGCCGTAGCACAGACATGAATCTGAGGAGACTGACACATGTCCTGTATACGGCAGAAAATAGTCAAAAGGTACTTGCACTGGAGTCAGTAGATATCACAAAGGCGTTTGATGTGGCTGACTGGACATATCTGATGTAGATCTTGCAACAAATGGGCTTTGGACCGACGTTTTGCAGCTGGGTGCGACTTCTGTATTTTGCCCCTAGTGCCACAGTCAGAAGCGGCGGGTAGTCTTCAAGGACAGGGTGGTGGAACACGTTATGCAAATGGCTGTCCTCTATCCTCACTATTGTTTGTCCTGGCACTTGAGCCTTTGGCTGTGAAACTTAGAAAAGACATGGAGGGCTTCGGTATCAAAATAGGTGACTCTACACACCTGATATCTCTCTACACAGATGATGTCCTTTTATACTTGAGGAGGCCCAGGGCTGCTGTGCCCCAATTGTTGATACAACACAAAAATTGCCAATACTGATAACAGTACAATGTGTTATTCCCAACAATCACACGTGACACTCATAGTGATTGAAAAAATTAATTAATAAATATTTTTATTTTATTTTTATTTTTAGTGTTCAGTATTCTTTCTCGAAATTAATTAGTTCATGTTATCATTTACATGAACATTACACATTTTTTTGCGGACCACAGAAGACACTACATATAATTATAATATTTACACATATAAATATGACATTACAGTACATCACACAATTCAACCATTTTTGCCAAATCTGAGCAAGCTCAAATCCCATCCAAAACTAAAACAAAAAAGAAAGAAAAAGAATAAAAAGAACCCAAGGGAAAGGTTTAGAAAGGAACACCACAGTCAAAATTTCAAATACAACACTATCCCATAGGGAATGTCGGCCAAACAGTTCAGTATTCAGGTCATGAAAACCAAAGTTCATTAATTACTATACATTTTCATCGACCTGATACTCAACATTTGTCATTAGTACTCATTTGGACACAACAAAAAAGGTCTACGCGTTTCAAACCCAATATTGTTTTAAGGGTTTTCCTCAGGACCTAGGAAGTGAGCTGTGAAAAACAAAAAGAAAAAGTGCATGTGTTACCATCACTTCAATCCTGCAAGCACTACCACATACCTCTGTTTATTATTCATCAATTAAGACACGTTACCTTGTCTGTTCTTTGTGTTGGCACCTCTTGTGCCCCACAGCGCTTTTGTCACCATAAACATCAATACCAATTTCACTATTAAAAAGACCGATTGCAAAATGGCAACTGGATGTTAGGACTCAGTGATTTTCCGTTTTTGCCATTACAGATTGAATCTGCGTAGCAGCAACTAGATAGAGTTAAGGAATTCGCAGCAAACACCATCGTGGCAAAAACCAAGGTATGTTGGACATTCTGCTGTCTGAAAGAGTTGAGGCTTTGCTAAATACGATCCCACAGTGCATTTATTGAAGTACTTTTCCTTTGTATTCATTCACAGCCGGTCGCTCGAACTTGACTTTATCGTCCCTCTTGCTAAATCGATATTGGGCTACAACACGTGATTAGCAAAGGTAAAACAATTGTTCTTCTCGTAGTTTCATCTTAACTCGCTGGTTGTTATGGAAGTGGAGCCGGGTTTACTAAAAGTATTTTTTTACTTTTTTGGTTTTAATAGTGAAATTGGTATTGATGTTTATGGTGACAAAAGCGCTGTGGGGCACAAGAGGTGCCAACACAAAGAACAGACAAGGTAACGTGTCTTAATTGATGAATAATAAACAGAGGTATGTGGTAGTGCTTGCAGGATTGAAGAGATGGTAACACATGCACTTTTTCTTTTTGTTTTTCACAGCTCACTTCCTAGGTCCTGAGGAAAACCCTTAAAACAATATTGGGTTTGAAACGCGTAGACCTTTTGTTGTGTCCAAATGAGTACTAATGACAAATGTTGAGTATCAGGTCGATGAAAATGTATAGTAATTAATGAACTTTGGTTTTCATGACCTGAATACTGAACTGTTTGGCCGACATTCCCTATGGGATAGTGTTGTATTTGAAATTTTGACTGTGGTGTTCCTTTCTAAACCTTTCCCTTGAGTCCTTTTTATTCTTTTTCTTTCTTTTTTTGTTTTAGTTTTGGATGGGATTTGAGCTTGCTCAGATTTGGCAAAAATGGTTGAATTGTGTGATGTACTGTAATGTCATATTTATATGTGTAATGATTGTAATTATATGTAGTGTCTTCTGTGGTCCGCAACAAAAATGTGTAATGTTCATGGAAATGATAACATGAACTAATTCATTTCGAAAAAGAATACTGAACACTAAAAAGAAAAAGAAAAGAAAAATATTTATTAATTAATTTTTTCAATCACTGTGAGTGTCACGTGTGATTGTTGGGAATAACACATTGTACTGTTATCAGTATTGGCAATTTTTGTGTTGTATCGATTATAAATTGGTCCAGCCTTACTGATTAAGGGCCAGAACCCTTTATTGATTTGATGTGCCGCAATTGTTGGCGCATCTGGATGTCTTCAGCACTGTGGCTGGTCTCAGCATCAACAGGCGTAAGACACTGATGTTTCCGTTGAGCGTGCTAAATGCTGTCCCCACACATGCAATGCCCCAGCTGGGCTTGAGAAGGGACACAGATACATTTAGATAGGTGGGGGTCGTGGTTACGAGCACAGCAGAGGAACATTGCCACTGTTAGACATTGGGTGTCTGGTTGGCAGAGTATGCACCCTGTCCAAGCAGAAACCACAATCCAAGTCAGGGTAAGTCAGATACACATTTTAAATTAACCTTTGCTCACCCTCTGGTAGCTTGGCACAGAGCATGCAGGCTTAACTTAAGAGGCAATGTGTTAGGTATGTGTGCAATACAACAACAATAAAACTGCGAAAACACCATAAATGACTCCACACCAGTTTAGAAAAATAAAGTATAATTTTATAAATAAAACAAGACCAAAATGACAAAAAATCAATAAGTAGAAGTCAAGATATGAATTTTCAAAAATTAAATGTGAAAATAGAGCTTACAAGCAAATAGCGCCTAAAGAGTTCATTGGTCACACTGGACAGGGACAAAGTCAAGAGTTCAGGCCCCTGCAATGGAGCGAAGGCTGGCTACAGGACCCACGCAGGGCCCGCTGAGCAAAAGTACCTTAATCCTTGTCTCCGCACAAGATGCGTTGTTGATCCCCACGCAGTTGGGGTGATGCGCCGGATTTCTCCAGGCAAAGGCGGCGATGCAATGGGTCTGTGAGTGAAGCGTCAGTTCTGGAGTACGGCGGTTCTGAAGGGGATGCGCCAGGTTTCTCCATGCCTTAGAGTTGATGCATCAATGTTCTCCAGCGCCGACGCTTTGGTTCCGAAGCGGTGTTTCCAAGTGCGATGCGGCAGGTCCAAGTGCGATGCGCCGAACCGATGACTGCACCAGCCGTGATGCGTAGATTCTGCTCTCGCAGCAAGGGATGTGTCAATTTAATTGGAGCAAACCCTAAGGTCCATTTCCAAGGCTGGGTTGGCACCACTTGGCAGGACAGACTCACAAGCAGAAGAGCCCAAGGCTTGTGAAAGGAGAGTTCTAAGTATTTTGAGTCCCTGCGACTTAGGCAACAGGATGCAACCCAGCAAGCCCTTGGAGTCACTCTGGGTTCAAGTGATGCAGATCCAGACCTTCTCCCCCAGGCTGAGAGGGAGCAGCAGCAGGGCAGCATGGCAAAGCAAGAGTCCAGCAAACAGCAGTTCCAGCAGAGTGGCAGTCCTTTAGCAGCACAGCAGATCCTCTTCTTCTTGGCAGAGTGGTCACAGGTCCAGAATGTACTGAAGTTGTGGTGTCAGGGATCCAGTGCTTATGCCCAGTTGTACTTTTAAAGTGGGGGAGATTTCAAAGAAAGCTTTGAAGTGCACAGAGGCCCACCCTTCCTGCCCAGGCTCCAGAATCACTATAGGTGGGTCTGCATCCTTTTGTGTGGTGACAGGACACATCCCTTTCAGGTGTAAAGTGTCACCTCCTCCCTTCCATCCTGCTCAGGATGACCCAACAACATGCAGATGGCTACTCAGTCACATCTACCTTTCCTTTGTGTGTGGCTGTATAAAGGAAATGCAGGAAGCCAGCTGTCACCCACTTAAGACATGTATTCCAGAGACAGGCAGAAGGCACCAAATGGCATTAAGTCCAGTGACACCAAACTTGTCATTTACAATGCCAATAGCTCAGACTCGCGTAAATACGAGACCTATTGCATTGAAAATGCTTGTTTTTATGGAAGCCAGTTCGGGACAGAAGGAGTTGTCTGAGATTCTGAAGCAGAGAAATGACCTCCGCATAGCTCCATCTGAGTACTGACTCCACGTGTGAGAGGCTAGAGAGACAGTCTGATGCTCGACGGAGTGTGAAATCTTGCTCGTCACTAGGCCTAGCAGGAAAGTACTGTGTCACTCCCCTACAGCCCTCGGTGCAGGTCCAGCATGACTAAAAAACAGCGACCTCTCTTAAATGCAAATGATACCCAATCGTATGTATTTATGGTGCTTAGTAAAGGGATGCATGCAGTAGCGGCCCGTGGAGGGAGTTCCGTGGGGCGGTGAGGTGGGGCGGGGGAGGGGCAGGGTGGGGGGTAGTAAACACCAGAATATGGATGAACGGAGGTAAGTAAACAATTAAATAAATAAAACAGCACACATAGAACTCATTATGTTGTTAAAACAATGAGTTTTGCCCAAATCCCTTAATTATCACTCGTGTGGACTGGAGGAACACAGACTGGAGTGGCAGGAATGCAGATTCACGCAGGGAAGCACACACAGTGTGATGACATGCTGTGAAGTCGTAGGTTACCCTGAAGCGGAAATTGATTCTAAACAAAGTTAATGAGTGTTCGCTTGCTGTAGTCACAAACTTCATAGCACCCACTCTGTTCAATCAGTGACAAAGAATTGAATAAAATAAAAGTGCGTTCTACTTAAAAGTGTGTTATACATAGCGTACATTGCAAACTGAAATAACTAGAAATTGCCACGTTTGTCAGACGAGTCAAATGAGGTACACGCCGAAAGTCCAGAACACACGGTCTGATCACGTCGTAGCTGGGATTGCAAGCCCTACCTCCTGGTTCTGCAGTCTACAAGGTGCTGCAGCACAACTTTCTCAGGGGTGTGGAATTTAATAAAATATCTACTTGTCCATGGGCAGGTTGCTTCATAAATCCACTTGTCCTGTAACAAAATCCACTTGTCCCTTATGTGCCATGTAATGCGGCGACAAATTATGGCAGCAATTTCATTATATAAGAGCTCTGAAATAGCCTCTTTGATTATGCCAGGGCTCCTTCCATAGTAGGGCTTGAATACTTGCAATTCCCTTATGTTACCACGTTTCCGCAGATCTCCATACTGGGGCTGAAGGTATTGGTAAGCAACAGTTCCAGGGTTGGAATGCCCTTTTGAGTCTATGAAAACCTACTAACTTGCATGTTTTAAGGGTTTTCACCAACTCTTCTCTAATCTTTTCCCATACTGAGAAAGGTTGGAAATTTACTCCTGACAATGGCAGACATAAAACTTCTTCCAGGGTTGGGGAGAAAAGTGGTTGAAGGGAAAGTGAACTTGCAAACACTCAGATTTTCGCATGAGCAAATCTACACCTGCATATTTGCTCATTCTTAAATGCAGTTCCCAAATATTTTCTATGAGTACTATTTCTTGACCTACTTCTGTAAAGCCTTGTGAATTCATGAAAAGTGTACATCTGCACTTAATGCAAGGACATGGGTGCACTTTTGAGACTTTATTTAATAATTGGGACCCTAATTTGGTCTGGCTTTAACCAGGACCTTTTGTGTTTATTAAAATTCTGTCTCTCTCTCTCTCTCTGTCTACTGGCTAGCTTTACTGTGAGTGACAGCATTTTGTTCTTTCGCAAGGAGCATATCGACACAGTCGTTTTGTTTAGTGCCAGGAACTACTGTGCAATGTGTGCTTTTTGAGACAAAAACAATGTTTGGTTTTGCCAATGTTTGTTATAATGGTGAGGGCCCGGCAGTTCCCACACCAATAAGGTTTTACAAAAACCATGTCAAACAAGGCACACATTGACAGAACAAAAAGGCTGAGCAACAATTTCAGACCTACTGGCTTTACCAATGCTTGTTTATTTTTATGTTTCCCATAATCTTATTAAAACTGGTTACACTGATTTTCCATTATAAATATTTTTGGGAAATACTAGCATACATCAACACATTTTCTAAATGATACTGCAAAGAAATGACACCTATAATTTTACAGTAGTTTAGTAAAATGTTTTTGCATTTTTTGTGAACATTTTATTTTGAAAGCAAAGAATCATCAAGCTTGCTGTCAAGCTTCTGCAAATCTTTGCATCTAATCAGAGAGCATTCTGGGAGCAGTATTCATAGCCTTATATTGCTAAACATTGAAAACGTGTGTGCACATTTTTATACTGGAATCACTGTCAGTAGTACAGTCTGACTTACAACATTTACTTAGAGCGCTCACCCTAATAATAAAGGCTTTGCATTAATGAACCATAAATACAAGTTTGAACAGCATTAACTCATGGACACAAATATTACCTTAACTGCAGGCTATGTCTTTTCCTGATCCATATTGTGGTACTGTAAACTGGCAGCCAAAGGGATTCTTCTATAGGGGGTTGGGCCTACTTGTCCCAAGGACAAAATACACAAGAAAACTTGTTGCCCTTGACCCCAAACAATATGTCCCATGCGTCGGGCTATAGGAATTCCACATCCCTGTTTCTCCTTAAGAATCTTTGCTTTTCTTCACCAACTCTTAATTCTAGCAATATGAACACGCAATACAAACATGCCCTACCTTTCACCTCGTCCGAAATCTTCACTGTCAGGCATGTCAGCCTTTTGTGCGAGTCAGTGTTACTCAGCGGTGCGCAAAATGATCCAGAAACTACAGCCGGCAATTGAAAAAGTGCTTTTTATATGCCTAGGGCTGCACGCCGCCTGTGTGTGCAGGGCCGCCGGCACCAGTCTGTGTTTACAAACCTCCACAGAGACGTCTGGGCAGCAGTGTAGTGGAGGATTCGGGTGGGCTCTGGGCTGCTGCAGCTGGGTGAGGAACAACTCCAGCGGTCGACGGCCGGCAGCCAATGCGGTTAGGGGTTCAGTGAGCTGGTGGGTAACGAGTTGGGGCGGGTCATGGCGCAGGATAATTTTGGAGAGAATAGACATCCACCCGGCGTGCGAGTTGCAGCACGCTACCATTGCCACAGCAGCTGAGCCTAACTAACTTTATTAAAGTGTAACCACCCGCTATGCTTGCTTCACAAATCTACTCGCACAATGCAGCGGCCTCCATGTTGCAAATATGAAACCGGGCGCCGTGCTAACCTATAAAGTGCGGCGCCTGTGCATGTAAAACTTATGCACATGGCAGCCCGTGATAAAAAAACAAAAAAACATGAAAATGGGCGCCATGCTGAACAAACGTGGCGCCCGGGAATACTAAAGTTCTGCTCATGGCAGCCCATCTAGCGGGCGCCATAGCTGGCAGGAAATTTTAAAAAGTAGATCCTAAAAGACACCATAAACACTTTACAGTGTAAGCAAACCGTAGTTGGTCGGTGCTGCTCGGTAAAAACGGAAATGATGTATCGTGAGCACCAACTAATAAAGAGCCACTAAAGAAGAGCTACGGGGGAATGAACCAATGGCAAGCTGGAGGCGAGACTACACTCCGTGTAGAGATTACTCCAGGTCTTGCAGACAGCGCTTGCGCGTTGCCTAGGCTCGACCTAAAAAGCAAATGGGGTTTCTTGCCACCCACTTGTGACCACTGCTTGTGTCATATATAACTGTCTGAGAGGGAAGCAGGGCAGCTTCCCTCTGACCGGGGGCAGATGTTATCCTGGTGTGCAGGACAGGAAGGGGCAGCATGTGAGAACTGTCTGTTGCCTCAGGAAGACCCCAGGGGGTCGTCCCCGTACGCGACACCAAGCCCCCTCATGTTTCCTTGCGCGGCCCTAGTGTAACAGGAAGTCTGTACTATTTATGGCCCGCACGACCAACCGGCCAACGCCATTAGTATCAGGACCTGCAGAAATACAGTAGCAGGTCACGTGGTGCTCCTTTACAGGCTGAGCAGCTCTGTCAGAAAGTACAGGGTGGGGAATTTAGCACTGGAGGGTAAGGAAAAAGCAGGATTTGGGAGAGGGTGGTGAGTGCGACAGCAGACATTAAATATAATAGAGCCCAGAAGTTGTAGAATATACTCTGTACAAGAGACGTGGGAGCTCCGGAGACTTACTGTCCTCCAAATCTGATATACATTGTATTGCAGTTATATATAACGCAAGCAAGGGCATTAGAGCGCTTTACAAGAGAACAAGAGTATGTTACACATTTTATTAGGTGCAAGAGATTAAGTGATTTGCCCAGAATCAATGTATGTTGAGCTGAGCCCAGGGTACAAAACATGTTCCCCAGCTCCATAGTCGGCAGCTTCTAAGCCACATTTCTTCATAAATATTGTGAGATGGTCTGGAAACTAAAAGATGGCCCATGTAAGCTAGTTTAAACTTGTTTACAAACTGGTTGGGGTGGGAATAAAGCGCTGAAACCCAACTTGCGGTAGCCTCATAGCGCTTTGGAATAAGATGCATAGAAGTGGGAATTTAGATTGAAGTCCTGGATAGTAAACTCCCAGACAACCAGCGGATAGTCGTATATAGTCAGCTGACGGAACCCCTTGTCTGGGTGTGGTGGTAATGCTTTGGAGGAGAGACAAGAGAGTCAAAGGCGACCCAGAGAGTTTCTGGTACTAACTTGCCGAAGGCATCGAATCACCTAATAAGTAAATAGAAGTAGACTGTGGTATAGGTGCAGGAGAAATTTATCCTCACCCAGCATGCCTCGGCTTCACATTATGGTGGAAAGAAAATATCATGGTACTATGACACAATGCCACTGATTGATTCATTTACACATATGCCTTCAGACACGGAGGGTCTGATTCACAAACAGTTAATTCAAAGTGAGAAATTCACTAATCTTAGACACGTCTGTGATTTGCATAGATTTCCCTCTACGTATGGACATCATGGTGAAATCCCATCCGTAGCACCTAATAAAACGTAGACGTTTGTCTTCTCTTTTCCACCGTGGAAACACACTAATTCCCCCCTTTAGTGATACACTTATGGGCTCTTATAACATTCATTCCAGACATGGGAGTATATTCACAAGAACGTGCGCTAAACATCTCCAAAAAATGTTAACGCAACTTTACACATCGCAGTCCATCGCGGGAAAATAACCCCGTGTTAACGTGGAATTCACAACACGGCGGTACCATGCGATAGTTTCCCAAAAACGCGGCCAATGTCCGCGATACAACCACCGCGACGGAGATAAAAACACAAACCCCAACGCAAAAAAACGTGCGATGAGGAAAGCAGCAATAAGCAGCGCCAGGCCCGCGATACACACACGGCAGGCGGGAATAAGCACAACAAAAGCAGGCAAAAGAAAGACAAACCAAACAGAAAACAACAGCGAAGCACAATGGAGGCAGTCGGAGCTAGTACACAACCCCACAAGCACCATTGGCAACAAGACATTGTACAAGGCAGTCCATCGTGGACAAGGTGAATGCAGCCAGAGTGCGGAGGAGGACAATGGAAGACAACCAGAACAGCTGGAATGATGCAAAACGCAAAAGCAAGCAGAAACACGCCAACAACCAGAAGGCAGCAATGCACACCGGAGGTGGGAGTCCAGCGCCACACCAGGAGCTTGATGACATGGAGGAAATGGTGTCCACCACATCAGTCTGGAGATGGTGGCAGGAGTCGGGGACCGGAAACTGCTCAAAATCAACAGACACAACAGCAACAGGGAGAGGAACGACCAGGGACTAGGGGACGGGGGAGATGGGCACAATGGCACACATGCACAATTAAGCACAGCACAACTGCAGACAAACCATGCCCAAGAGTAACAACACCAACCAAGAGCACAAGTCACACAATTCGGCAATATGACACCACTGAACAAGCACAGAAGTGAAAACCACTCTGCCTGAAAGGGAGAAGGGTGAGCCAAATCAGAGCTGAAGGGCCATCTCACACACAATGCAGCACACACACATAGGAAGCAGAGCACCCCAACATCGAACACAATGTGGTACAAACAGCAACATTTGCACAACCGAACACAGGACACAAGTGCACCCGCTTGTGGCCGGTAAATGGCCATACGCATCTGGCAAAGCACGAAACAGGGACATGATAATGCACAGGTACAAACCCACAGCCCTGATGGGGTAGCAATGCATGTATGGCAGGGACCCAGATAGGCCGTGACACACACATTGGCATACAAATCAACACTCATCACAGTTGGAGACAAGTGAAGGTGCGGAAACTTCATCAACAATTGCGTGTCAGTACGGCCAAGAGAAGTGCCACAACATGCAGACCAATGCAGCAGCATGTCTGAATGAGGAACGTTGGAAAGCGGCCATGTCCACCCCGGGGGAGTCCATCACCCACACAAGTGAGTGCCAACCCGCGTTGGTTGTCCGCGCATGTATCCGGAGTCCAGGCCAATGCAGCCATGTCCTACTGTCGTCTTGGGACATGTGACCAGATCCCCAACATGCAACCAGGCGTCGGGACACATGCAATGGGTCACATTCAGTTGTGGCTGCAGGTACGTTGTCACTCGTCCATGAACGCAAGTGCAGCAGCGTAGGCCAACATTTCCAAAATGAGCTCGTTGTCGACTACATCCAACATGTCGGCGACGTAACCCATCAGCTGTCCCGGACAGATGTGCTGACTCCAACCCCTGGCCCCAATTGGCACTAAAGCCCAATAGGGGAGCGGCTCAATGTGGTCACTGCACACGACGAGTCGTGCAATCTCCCAGGTCCAGTTGCCAGCATGCATGCCAATCATCAAGGCATGCCATAAACGGGCATCACGGTGACACTCCTGGTTGTGGGCCAACAGGGGGCGCACACACACATCGAAATCCAGTTCAGCTACCGTTACATTGGAGAGGCAGACATCCATGGTCCACTCGAATATGCACGAGCGACAATGCAACACAGGCTGAACGCAGGTGACGTTGGCAAGGCGGAAGCTTAGCCGGTAACTGATCCGCAGCACTGCCAATGGCAGTGCCCCCAGTACATGCAGCAGACGTGCACGGTACCGGTCCACGTGACTGGGGTTGTGCATGTGTCCGGGATGGTCTGCCATTGCGTCAGTGGCTCTGCTTGAAGCGGCACTGTGCTGACCTGCGCCAGTCCTGTGGATGAAATGCCACAGCTCGGATCAATGAGCAGTGTCTGTGTGCAACGGGTGCAGGCCTGGGATGGGGTGGGAGTACGTGTGAAGGCCATTTCACGCACGCTAACTATGACCAAGGACTTCTGTGTGTGGGATGTGTACACGTTGGTCTCACGTCGGGCAGTGCGTAGTGTGGGAGTCGTCAGCAAATGCTATCGTATCTGTCAGGGGGTGGTGGGCACATGCAAGTCCCAGCTCGGAGCTGCAGATGTGCTTCCGCCTGATAGTCCAGACAAAGGACCTTTCATCCCCACAGTCAGTTTGCCATCTGCTTGCATACAGGAGATGTGCAGAGGCCTGTCGTGGGTGGGGTGGGATGTCTGCGACCCAGGGAATCATGGATGATATGCCGAGCACGTGGCACATGAGCGGCCTCACTGTGTGTTATGTTGCCTCACAGCTGCTCCTCCCTCCCCCGAGCCTTCACACTTGTGTGCGCTGCGCGGTTGCATCACGTGCACTCCTACGGCACACCATTGTCATGCCTGTCTGCGCATGTCCAGCAGCATGCCAACAACACCGTGATGCTGGCCTTTGAGGGTGTGCGGCCACGTGAGTGTAGGCCAATGGTCTGGACAGGGCGGACACAGGTGTACAGTCCATGGCTGGCTGTGATCGCGCTGCGATTGAGGCTAGGCATCTGACTCATGCAGCCGCAGGACTGATACACACAACACTTGGCATGTATGAGCCAAGACCCCGAGCGGTCTTGCGCTCCCACATTACCCCGTACGTGCGGGCCCGCCCTCCGGGTGCATGCTACATTGCAACATCGACGACTGTGGCCCTGGTGGCGACAACACTCCAACACAGAGACACGCTTACCGCACTTCCTGCTCAAAGCCAGACCAGAGCCACGCCCTGAGCCCCCTGCCAAATCAGCACACCCCGGCGCTGACCTGACGTACCCAGGGCCAGCACACGCTGCTTGTGCATGCAGGGGGGGGCGGATGAAGCTACATGTCCAAGGTCTTAGCCACTGCTGAGGTGACATGGTATCGTCCGCTGAACACAGCACACTGTGATGTTGCAGGGCTCGGGCCCATCATGCTGACATAATGACCACACGGACACACTTGCTTAGATGTTGTGAATGGCTACGGGCACAGGCACGTGCGCCCGGCCACTTTTATTAGCAGGCTCACATGTCGAGTGACACCTGTGTTGGATGTGTGTGGGGTGTGTGTACACCAGCCGTCATGGAGTGCCTGGTGCAGTCACAAAACGACAACAGTGTACATCGTAAAAGACACAACCATTCAACCATAAAGGCTCCATGACTTGAGCTGCACAGAGTTAGTGGCCCCGGATGCACAGTGTCCTGCACGGGCCTACCGCCATGGGCCGCTGACTTGCGGTGCACTGGGGCAGGGTCACGAGAGCAGAGCAGGTTCTCGTAGATGTCAAAGGGGGTGGTCGCGGAGTGTCTCAGTGGACAGTGGAAGGTGTACCCCCAGGGCATGATGCAGAGGGCAGAACCACGCTGAAACAGTCACCATGGTGGAGATGAATGGAACAGACACATGTCGAACACCAAGTCCATCCCAGCCAGATGATGATGCAGACAACCCCCAGGCCATGGACTCAGATGCCACCAAAGATGAAATGAAATGAAATGAAATTTGTACTTGTAAAGCGCACCCATACCCCCAAATGGGTGTCCAGGTGCTGTACGCATACCGCTGTGGAACCCTTCCTGACTTTTCCCTGTGAAATGTCCACTCCTGGGCACCCCCAGGGTGAAGCCAGGCATCCCAGCGCTGTTGGGGCCGTTGTGGAGATTAAGCAAGCTATTGCCCAGAGTTGCAGAGTGGGACCCATGATTAGAATAGGCACCGAGGCGAGAATTATCAGGTCCGAGGAAATTGAGCCCAAGACCCGCCGAGGCGGGAATTGAACCCTGGTCCCGGGCCAGATCTCTGCATCAGGGTCTGCCGCTCTAACCATTGAGCCACACTTCTCCCAAGATCAACCAGAGAGTGCCCATGACTCATTGTGCACAGAGTTAGTGGCACCAGTGCTGATAGGGGATGCCACCTGCGATGAGGCGTGTCCAATGATGTGAACTCCTCCATGAGTTACTCAAGACACAGTTCCACATGTGGGACCTACTGGACCGCAGTGTAGGCCTGAGGCAGCGGTCAGCAGGGGCCCTCATCCACGTGTCACCGGCTTGCGTTGAACAGGGTTAGTGGCACCACGTGTTGCCGGCTTGCGTTGAACAGGGTTAGTGGCACCAGGTCAGTTGTTGCTAGTGTTCGGTCACCTCCGTAACGAGGATCCGGCTTTCATCCGGACTGAACCGCATCTTCCTCCTCTCCGTGCGTTCACTGGTATGGACTCTGCCATTCATGAATCACGACTAAGTGCTGGATTTGGGACCCACTGGATCGCAGTGTAGGCCGGGGGCAGCGGTCAGCACGGGCCCACAGACACGTGTTGTGTGCTTGCGATGCCGAGTTTGGGACACTGATCGAAGGGAGTTCAGTGATATAAACGCGGCAATTAACATTTGGTCACTGCCATTCTGAACTCAGGACTCAGTTCCAAATGTGCAACCAACTGGGCCGAAGTGTACACCGGTGGGGTATGTCAACGAGAAAGGAGTGCTGTGGGCCTGCGTCGTGGAGGCCAGCGATGGTCTGCGGAGGCTGCAAAGGTCGCGGGACTGGGGCTTGGAGCTTGCACCGGCACGTGGTGGGCCCTCTTTGACACATGCCGGTGCCGGCAGGTGAGCGGAGCCTCCTTGGTGCGCTGGGGCAGGCAAGACGGGTCTGGGGACCAGCTGCCTGGGGTGCAGCAGGCGCACAGGGTCGCAGGCCCCGCTGCTTACGGCGTCGGCCTCGTGGCGGGCTGAGAGGCGCCGCCCTGGCAGACACGTTGGCCATTCCGAAAGAGAACCATGCCCAGTGCGACGGGGTTTTTATTCGCACCCCTACGCAGGCCTGGCGTACGCAGGGCCAACCCACTCCGCACGTGCCTACAGGGGGGGACGTAACGAGCGACATTTCCGCGTTCTGCCCCACAGCCTGTGGTGACATGGTAGTGTCCACTGGCCACTACACTCCATGCACCAGCAGTTAATGTCCACATGGCCATTTCCGTGGTTTGCACACTGAAGTCTGTCCGGCATATCCACGCCACACTTGGCTTTGGGTAGGTTCGCATTCATTAGTCACTTGCCTCTCTCACACATGCCTGCTCCAAGCCTCTCCTCACATTCTGCTATTGTGTGGCTGTGGTGCCATGCTGTGGCTGGGTTGTGTGCATGGCAAGCCCAGGTTCCAAATGGAGTTGTGTTGTCGTGTCTGGTCGGTTGGCATGTTGTGTGGCATGTTGCATGTAGTTTTGTGGCGTGCCCATTGCCAGTGTCGTGAGTTGCATGACTGTGGAGTGGAGGTGTGTGGTGTGTTCATTTGGTACTTACCGACAAGCAATGCATTTCCATAGGTGCCATCCTGGAAGCGCTGGTTGATGATGGACTGTCGGAAGATGTATGAATCATGCACACTGCCTGGGTAGTTGGCCAAAACATTGTTGAGGAGTCCCCGGTGGTCCACTATTGCCTGCACATTGATGGAATGCGTGTGCTTTCTGTTGCGGTAGTTGGGTGCAGTGTCGGCAGGGGGCACGAGGAGTACATGTGTGCAGTCGATTGCCCCCAACACGTGAGGGAATCCAGCTATGGCGTAGAAGCCTTGCCTGGTCTCCAGCTGCTCCTGCGCAGTGTGGGTGAAGTGGAGGTGCTGGGGTACCAGGCTGATGATGGCATCCAGGACATGTGTGATGAACTTGGATAGGGCTGCCTGTGAGACTCCTCCGACTCTGGCAGTTGTGAGTTGGAAGGTACCAGAGGCCAACATGTGCAGCACAGCCAGCAGCTTTGTCTGCGGAGGGATGTTGGTTGTCCGCTGTGTTGGTACCGTCAGCCTGTGGGCGATGTGGGTCAGGATGCGGAGGATGGTTGTCCTTTTGAGCCTGTAGTGGGCAATGACCTCCTCTGGCGTTAGGTCTGTGCGGCTGGTGCGTTTACGGTGGGTCCGCTGTCTTTGTCTACGCTGCCTCTGTGGTGGTCCGGGGGGGGGCGGGGCGGGTCCTGGGGGTGGTGGCGGGCCTGGGGGTGGTGGCGGTGGGTGTTGTGGCCCTCATGGGTCTCCGAGCTGCATGGTCATTGGCTCCATGGCATCTGTGGGTCTTCAGATGTGGATCTGGGCTGGGCTCCCTTTCATACTGCAGGTAGTCGTCCTGCTTAACACCAGCAAAAGGCAGGTGTTAAATCCCTGCTGCTAGCGCGGCTTATCGCCTGTTTTTGGTTCGCATCGCAGATCTGGCAGTTCGTTGTGAAAGTGGTGCAGTGGTGTTTTCGTGTGTTTTTGCACGGGAACGCCTACTCTGCATCTCAGTAGGGTTAGTTGGTGGTGTCACCCGTGGAGATAAATTTTGCGGCATTTATCGCGGGAATACTGGCGATGTCTGCAGTTTGCACCCGCTTGTGAATGGGGCGATAAATCTATCTCCACTTTTGATGCGCTAAAGTGCAGATAACTTGGCGATAAGTCCTTGTGAATATGCCCCATGGTGTTTATAGATGCAGCTGGAAGAAGTTTCAGAGTGTGGCTTTGTCACTACCTGTCCCATAAAACCAGGCCTCTGGAATTTGATATGTGCGGCGGTAGAGTTCCTTAGATCATTCAAGACGGGAGATGCATACCCTCATACATCTGCAGTGTATAAGGTTTGATTACAGTCTGTTGCTTTCTAATAAAACACTGACTGATAATGCCTTAAACAAGAGCAGTGCTTGTTTGCAATGTTCTTCGTAATCACTGAGAAACTTGTTTCTCGATCAAGGGGACAGGAAAACATGCACGGCTAGATATGTGTACTCAACTTCTCTGGTGCTTTTAGCTCACAAATCTTGGACCCTCAAACATACGGTAGGTTCACAATTATCAAATGAGATGTTATTCAATGCTTCTTGAATCAGTCACCACGTAATCCAGGACCAGTCACCTGAAATGATCTTTGCAGATTAGTCTGGGACTAATGGCTCTACTTAATGGAATCCTGCATCTCTGGTTATGGGGCCACAACAAGAGCCATCTCTCAAGCTTGATGCATGTTCTCCTTGTCTGAGCTTTTTCAACTGCTTATCGTCACGTGATTATAGTAGTGATACTTTCTTTCTCAGCATCTTTTACAATAGCCAAGTGTCAACTCTCCAGATGCAAGCATCAAACTATTGTACGCACCAAAATAGTTTTTTCCCCGATGATATAAAAAGTTTGGCAATGTAAACTTGCCAAGCTCATCTGCAGAGGTATACAGATGTTAAATTTTGAATTTGGTTCTAGCTCTAGAACCTTTCTGGCTGTCATGCATGACTTCCTCTCCTGTATTCATTCCTTGTCCCAGTTCTTACTAGTGAGGCTTAGCTTCATCACGCACACACCTGCATGCTACACTGGACCCTTCAGGACATAATACAATCATTCCTAAATATATCTGGTAAAGAGGCTGCACCTGGATGAGATACAGTCATTGTTCATGACGACAAAAAGGATGCAGTCCTGATAGCGAGTAAAAGGAACTGATGGCACTGCCCACTTTAAGCTACACAATGTACTGCTTCTGTATTTAGTACACACTAGCCTTGGATGCCATCTCCTACACAGAGTGTATCCAGTAACTGTGTGGCAAAGGACATCTAAAAATGTTTGCACCCCTGTCACCATCCAATTTAGCTCCATGCTACTACTGACATTTTCACCAACTCATGACTTTACTTCAGCAATACTCCGTTCAGAACTACTCAAGCCCATTGGGAAGTAGCGATGCTCACAAGTTGGCAGCTAGGGGGTGCTGGACCTAAGTGTTCCCTTTAACTCATACGTCAAAATGAAAACTTTTCTTAGTTGTATTAATACACTCATCTTCAGAATAAAGTTTTTAAAGGTACTGATGTTAACATAATTCTAACTTTGGTCACACAACTCGAATTATGGAAAAAGGACCGGTGGCACCCATCACGGTGAATAAATAAAAAAAAGAAACACAGTACATATATGAAACTACAAACATGATGTAAATATGCCTGAAATTAGATGAGCATTTTTTTCTTGCAACAAGCACAACTGCTGTAATGAGACTGACCATAAGGATTCTTAAAACCCTAAAACAGAACTTTTGGAGCCCGTTTACCATCAGCCTACTCATCAGTGCGGCCGTGAACTCTGCTCAATCTATTTTCCTTTATAAATGTTCTATGCATGTCGCACCCAGACCTTTGATGCTAAGGACAGCAGCAAAAAAAACAGGCATAATATCAAAGCAGTTTAACACTGAATGGGATCGCGCCTGATTTTGATTGAAAAAATAATATCATGGGTCTTTCCAAGCTGTAGAAACATATTTCCGGGTTTATTTTAGCTGGCTTATCTTGGTACGGGTCTTCATAAAACGATTCAATGAATGTACCCAGAGGGAAGAAAACGAGGCCTCTGCTTTAGCGAATTATAATCCAGGAATGGGTCTTCCGCGCGCTGCGCCTCCCCGTCCCCGCCATTAATATCTACTCGATCACAGAACGCAGAGTGGCGTCAACCCGCTGGCAGCCAGATGTTATCGGCACAGGCCCTCCTTCTAAAGTCCCAGCGGAAACCCGAGTGGTTGATGAGACTAGCTAAGCAGTTGTACCTTTCACCCGCTTGCATTAAACTTGCCCAATCAATTGAAGCTTAGTATAAACACTGTTTTCTCCAGTCCCTCATGACTTCAGCGGTAAGAAGCTGAATAAGTCTAAACATTTTTAACAGCAATATTGTCCTACAACACCAAGGGGATTTGCATTGTATTGGGGGCTTTATGAAACCATATGGACATGCTGGAAGAATTAAAACCCTCAGAGAAAGGAAAATTGATGGTGACAGTCTGATGTGAAAGTCAGACATTTTCGGTGTCAAGGCAAGCACCCTTGAAAATTCGACTAGAACTGCAGAAGTTGTATGCAAAACCTGTTTTTATCTCACGATGAAAATAATTGGTTACGTTGACTAGCACATGCCTCCCTGATGCCCGCTCCAATATTTCACAACACCCCTCAGCCAACTCCGAATATTATCTTTCACATGGAGAATGTCTCGGTTATAGGCATTATATAATATTACCTTCCTCCTCCGTCTTCCTCGTCACAGTCACCAAGGAGCACCCCGTGTTCCAGGCACAGCATTCACCCATAAACAAAAGTCCCCACCCAATATGGTGGCCAGACAGGAAGTACCTGTCACCTGACCTATAAGGGTGGGGCAAACAGAGTAAACATCCAGTTTTTTTCTCTGCGTTCCGGCTGGAACACCCATTCTTCGTATCGAGGCGGTTCATGTATGCGGTCCGGTCTCGGTGATTATGTGTACTCTGGGGTCTGCTCTAGCGTCCCCTTTTGTGTGCGGCCGCCGCTCCCCTGGGTGCAGCTGTTTGCTTCTATAGCCGCTCCCGCGCTGAGCGATGGGGAGCGGCTGCTTGTCAGTTTGTTCTGCGCGCCGCCGCCCCCGTGCTGAGCGACTGGGGTGCGGCGGTGATGGCACTTGAGCTCATGGTGATTGCCGCTCCTCCGCTTGGCGGTCTGGTGCGGTTGGGGTTCCCTGCCCCTGGTGTTTCATTGGGAATACTGCGCGCATACGGGCGATTCTCCCTGACATTCTGCCTTGTACAGCGCTGTTCTTTACCTTTCGGCAGGGTGCCCGGCTTCCCTTGGATTTCCCGCTGACCGCGCGGGGCGGTTCCTGGGCCTTCTTATGGTCTCTTGTTGGTCCGTCTTCGGCGTGCCGCGTCAGGGGGGGGCGGGGCCAGTTGCAAGGCGGCGGTGTTCTCGCCCCTTTTTTCAGGGTTTCTCCTCCTTCACAGCAGTTGTGTTTCTCGGTATGGAGGGAAAACGTTCGGAGAAGCGTCCTTGCCGGTTGTCTGGGTCGGATTCTGATCCTGCCTCCTCCCTGCAGCCTGGGGGCATGGATCTTGATGTCCTGCAGGCTATGATTAATAAGGCGGTGGATTCTGCCTTTGCAGCTCGAGATGGGCCAGTGCCTCAGGTCCCTAGGGGTTCTTCTCAGCCTGACCCTGACCCTGACTCTGATGGTTCTGATGATGAGCAGCTTGGGCGCTTTGTTAAGGGTGCCGAATTGAGAGAGGTCCTGACGCACTTGAAGGACAATTTGGCCTTTCCGGCTGTTGTTCCTTTGGAGGTGGAGGAGGATTTTTTCTCCCAGTACCGTCGGAAGGAGCCTGACGCCCTTCCCATTCATAAGGCCATCCGGGGGCTTCTGTCCAGGGAATGGGCTGATGTTGAGAAGGCTGGGTTCCCGCGGTTCCTTGCCAAGAAGTACCCTCTTCAGGACTTTCTGACTGAGTTTCCCCCTCAGGTGAAGGTGGACTCGCTCATGGTGGGTTTGGCCTCCAGTGGTTCTATTATATCTGAGGACACCTCTCCTAGTGATCCGGTGGATAAAAGGGTGGACGGTGCTGCTAAACGTGCTTACTCCGCTGCTAACTTTTCCATCAGGGCAGGGGCTTATGCCTTGTATGTGGTCCAGTCTCTCCTGCATGATTTTCACGTCTTGTCTGAGGCACTCCAGCAAGGGGAGGACATTAATTCCCGTCTGTCCTTTATGGAACTGCAGGTTCCCTTTTTGTTGGACATTACTTTCGACTCTCTGTCTGCTGCTGCTGCAATCTCTGGTTCCATTGTTGTTGCTCGTCGTAACATCTGGATGAGATCTTGGAAGGCGGAAGCCTCTCAGAAATCCCTTCTTTCCCGCTTACCCCTTGAAGGTGCTAAGTTGTTTGGGCCTCGGCTTGAGGATCTCCTGAAGAAGTCGGGGGAGGATCGTAAGCTCCTGACACCTCTGCGGCCTGCTCTGAGGGGTCGGGGATTTGGGTATCGGCGTGCCTTTGGGAATCCCCCCTCTGCTGGGTGGGGTTCCTCCCAGCCCTTTCGGGGGAGGGGTCGTGGCACCCCCTTCTCTGCCAAATCCCGGCAACAGCCTGCAGGTGCTGCCCTTACCGATGCCTCTCCCAAGTCCTGACTATCTCAAGGTGGGCGGCCGGATTGGTCAGTTTTCTTCCACTTGGGCTCACGACGTCTCCGATTCCTGGGTTCTTCGTCTGGTGGTCGAAGGTTATTCTATCGACTTCTCTTCTCATCCGCCAGATCTTTTTGTTCCCACCCCCACTCCTCGGAATCCTCTGAAGCTGCTGGGGATCTTGGATCTTCTCCAGAAGGGTGCCATCGTTCCTGTTCCTGGGACCGAGTTGGGTCAGGATTGCTACTCCCTGATGTTCCTGGTGCGGAAGCCTTCGGGGGATTTCCATCCTATCCTGGATCTCAAAACCGTGAACTTCTGTGTGCCTTACTAAAGGTTCAAGATGGTGAGTTTGCAGCGGAATATCCTGCCCCTTGTTTCCTCTGGGACATTTCTGTCATCCTTGGACCTTTTGGATGCTTATTTCCATATTCCTGTGCATCCTTGCTTCCAGAAGTATTTGTGGTTCTTTGCCCTGGGTCAGCACTTCCAGTTTTGTGTCCTCCCCTTGGGTTGGGCTCTGCCCCTCGGGTGTTTACTAAGGTCCTGGCTCCCCTGGTGGATCTGTTGCATGCTCAAGGGGTGCTTTTGTTTCCTTACCTTGACGACTGGTTAATTTCTTCCTCGTCTTTCCTTAAGGCCCTGGAGGAAGTGACGTTGGTGCGGCTTTGCCTGGAGTCCCATGGGCTCCTTGTGAATCTGAGCATGTCCCACCTCATCCAGTCTCAGGAACTCCAGTTCATCGGCGCTCTCTTCAATACCAGGTTGGGGATGGTGTTTCTTCCTCCGGCTCGCCAGCTCCGGCTGCGGTTGGTGCGGCTTTGCCTGGAGTCCCATGGGTTCCTTGTGAATCTCAGCAAGTCCCACCTCATCCCGTCTCAGGAACTCCAGTTCATCGGCACTCTCTTCAATACCATGTTGGGGATGGTGTTTCTTCCTCCGGCTCGCCAGCTCCGGCTGCGGTCTCGTCTGGAGTCCCTCCTGTCAGCCTCATCGGCCTCCGCAAGGGACTGGTTGCGGGTTCAGGGGGACATGTCTGCTTCTCTCTTTCTGGTTCCTTGGGCTCGCAGACACCTCTTCCATCTGGTGTATCACCTTCTGGCTCACTGGGATCCGGGGTCCCAGGACTACGATGCCTCTGTTCCAGTGACTCCCGCCATTTCTCTCCAACTGCAGTGGTGGCTGGTTCCGGACAACCTGACGAGGGGGGTGCCCCTGGACCCTCCCCTTCCCTGTACCCTGACTACCGATGCCAGCCCTTGGGGTTGGAGTGCCACCCTCGGGGTTCTTTCTGCTCAGGGTCCTTGGTCCCCCGCGGAGAGCTGGATGTCCTCAAATTGGAACGAACTGGCTGTTGTGTTCAAGGCTCTCCTGCACTTTGCCCGTCACCTAGGGAACGGGTAGGTTCAGGTCCGGACGGACAATCAGGTGGGCCGTGCCTACTTGAATCATTTGGGGGGCACTCGCTCTCCTCTTTTGGCTCTCCTGGTGGATCAGATTGGGTCGTGGGCGGAGGCCAATCTGCTGGGTCTGACGGCTATCTACCTGCCGAGGAGGGAGAATGGGCGTGCGGATCAGCTGAGTCGCCTTCTTCCTTCTTCGTTTCTGTGTCCCTGTCTCCTCTGGTCTTCCGGGAGCTGTTGGGGAGGTTCGGGAGGCCCTGGTTGGATCTCTTTGCGTCCCCTCAGGATGCTCTTCTGCCGAGGTTTTGCACCCTTCTTCCTTGCAGGGAGGCATGGGGGGTGGATGCCCTGAGCTTTCCTTGGCCTCGGGGTCTTCTCTATGCTTTTCCTCCCTTTCCCCTTCTCAGCAGGGTTTTGGCCAAGATCAGGACCGAGAGGGTGGTGGTGCTGTTGGTGGTCCCCTTTTGGCCTCGCCAGCCTTGGTATCCCCTCCTTCTTCGTTTGGCGGTTGCTCCTCCATGGAGGTTCCCGCTGTCCCCTTCTCCACTCCGCTTTCCTCACCTGTCTTGCCAGGCTCTCAGCCAGTTGGCATTGGGGGTTTGGAAGTTGAAAGGCAAAGGCTAGTGTGTTTGGGTTGTTCCTCTGCGGTGGCCCTGTCTATACAGAATTCTCGGAAGGGCAGTACCCTTAAGGTCTACGAACGTCACTTTAGGAATTTCTCTGCTTGGTGATCTTCGCGGGGTTTCTCCCTGATTCCTGTGAGGGGGGGGTCTGTGCTTGAGTTCCTCCGGGATGGCTTTTTGCTTGGGCTGTCGGTCTCTACTCTCTGCAGCCAGTGGTACGCCATTAAGGCTATCCGGGGGGCCTCTCTCGTCTTCTTTGAGTCCTTGGCTTCTCGCCTTCTGCGCAGTTTCTTTCTTCGACGGCCTGTCGTTGTTTCTCCTGTTCCCCCCTGGGATCTTCCTTTGGTCCTTCATGCCTTGAAGCTTTCCCCGTTTGAACCTCTGCCTTCTGTGTCTCTGGAGTTTCTCACCCTGAAGGTTTGTTTTCTAGTGGCCATTACCTCTGGGCGCCGTTTGGGGGAGCTTGGCGCTTTGCTTTGCCATCCTCCCTTCTTGCGTTTCTTCCCTGACAAGGTGGTCCTTCGTCCTGACCCGGCTTTTCTTCCCAAGATGTCCTCCGCTTTTCATTTGTCCCAGGATATTGTTCTTCCAGCCTTTTATCCTGCCCCCTCTATGGAGGAGGAGATCCGGCTCCATTCCCTGGATTTGACTAGGGCTCTGGTGATCTACCTTGAGCGTACGGCCTCCCTTCGCCAGGTGGATTTTTTGTTTGTCACCTTTGGGGTTGCCCGGCAGGGTCATCGGCTTACCACGGCTACTCTTTCACATTGGGTTCGGTCTGCTGTCTCCTTGGCCTACCTGCATTCGGGGGTCTCTCTTCCCCCGGTCATTCAGGGTTGTTCCACCCGGGGTGTGTCTTCCTCCTGGGCTTCTTTTAAGGGGGCCTCCTTGAAAGATCTTTGTGCTGCGGCGACTTGGACCTCGCCTCATACTTTCATCTCCCATTATAAGTTGCGGATGGGGGAGGTTTTTTCTGGGGATTTTGGTTCCGCTGTCCTTGCAGCTGTTCACTGATTGTGTGTCCTTGTCTGCATTAAAATTTCCTTGGCATCTTTGGTGTCTGTTTCTTTTGTTCGTCTGGTGCGTGGCTATACGCTCCTTGGTGACTGTGACGAGGAAGACGGAGGAGGAAGGTAATGACTCGGTTACTTACCGGTAATCTTTATTACTCCGAGTCATAGTCTTCCTCGTCACAGTCATGTTCCCTCCCGCCCGCCCTTGGTTCTGGGGGGACGAACAAATTGTATTGCTTCCTTTTGGTGTTTTTGCCACTTGTGTATTTCAGGATGTTTACTGTGTTTGCCCCACCCTTATAGGTCAGGTGACAGGTACTTCCTGTCTGGCCACCATATTGGGTGGGGACTTTTGTTTATGGGTGAATGCTGTGCCTGGAACACGGGGTGCTCCTTGGTGACTGTGACGAGGAAGACTATGACTCGGAGTAATGAAGATTACCGGTAAGTAACCGAGTCAACTCTTCCCATAACAGCATGCGCACACCTGATTAAGTGCAATGAAAAGGGTGTTGAAATAATTCACCCGCTCCAAATAATAGCAAACAGAAGTAAGAAATATTTTTGTGTAACAAGGGCGACTATATCACTGCACTGGTGACGTAGGTAGACCGCAGGAGCAAACAGAGACAAATATTGTGTACAGACAAGTGCTAGTCGTCTGCCACGGAGGGAACGATGATCATCGACCCCTTTGCCAGCAAGTTATTTAGAAGGTTTTAACAAGAATAAACAACATAACAACATTAAGTAATTCAATATCTCAAAAGCAAAACGCTGGAGGGGTCCTAATATTATGATAAAGTTTATATACATGCATGTCTCCTTTGTGCGGGAGCAGTGACATGGAGGTTAGAGCAAGGACAGCAGAATTAACTTTTCCACGCTTTACCTGCCACTTTCGTTGACGTCACATCCGGATGCTTGGGCGGGTATTTCTGAGAAACCAGAGTAGCGCACCAGGCAGGTGGAAAGGCTGGGAGTTAGGTGGAATCTGAGCGCTGGAGATCCCGAGAGTGCATGAACGCGACAGTGCCAAGCATGTGTGTATGGGGGAGAGAGAGATAACAAGCATTTGCAATGCAATAGGACTCGCATTTATGCGAGACCTATTGCATTGCATCACGGACAGGGGGGGGGCAACGGGAGTGCAGGCGGGGCAGGGGGTGAGAAGCCACGGAAAAAGATAGTCTTAATAACACATAGGGTACGGAGTGTTACATGGGAGGGTATAGATGACGAAAAGAACAATTGATGGGCAGAATGCGGAACAATGTCATACATTCACCCCAGTACAGAGATCTGGGCCTAAATCCATCGTTTTTTTGCTCACCATGCCATTCCAGTTTGGACCCAGCCATATGCAAATCAGTCTTGACCCTGCACCCATTGGGAACAGTCCAGCCCGAACTGCCAGGCCAGGTTCTCCCTGGACTGGAAACAAGCATCCTAGGACCGGTTTCGGGCTTTCAGCCCTCATCAGCCAGGATAGCTTGACTCCAGTGTCATGGAGAGCACGGGACCCACGTCTGGGCATGCCCGTCCCACTCGGGGTGACAAATGCAAAAAGAACAATTGATGGACAGTCACATCCGGATGCTTGGGCAGGTATTTCTGAGAAACCAGAGTGGCGCACCAGGCAGGTGGAAAGGCTGGGAGTTAGGTGGAATCTGAGCGCTGAAGAGCCCGAGAGTGCATGAACGCGACAGTGCCGAGCATGTGTGTATGGGGGAGAGAGAGATGCGCAACAGTGCCAAGCATGTGTGTATGGGGGAGAGAGAGATAACAAGCATTTGCAATGCAATAGGACTCGCATTTACGCAAGACCTATTGCATTGCATCACAGACAAGGGGGGCAACAGGAGTGCAGGCGGGGGAGGGGGTGAGAAGCCATGGAAAAATATAGTGGTCACAGTCTAAATAACACGTAGGGTATGGTGTAACACTCAAAGTAAAGGGGCCAGTAGCCATGAGAGGGTATAGATGACGACATGGCCATAATAAGGCAGGACTAACAAGCCTCAAAATCAATCAGAAGACAGCATTTAGAAGGACAAACACACAAGCCAATGAAAAACATGGGTGGGGTAGTGGGCGGGGCTTCTCTCCCGTACTGAACTACCCCAGATCAACCCCAGAGCAGTGCTTGCGCGCTGGCTCAGGGCTCGACCTAAAAAGGGAAGGTTTAGGACTGGCAAGTAGGTTAAATTGTCCGGTTGACATGGCAGTTTAAAACTGCACACACAGGTTCTGCAGTGGCAGGCCTGAGATATGGTTAAGGGCCTTCTTAAATCGGTGACACAAGCTGTGCTGCAGGCCCAGTAGTGGCATTTAATGTACAGGCCCTGGGCACATGTAGTGCACTTTACTATGAACTTATAAGTACATTTAATATGCCAATTGGGCATGAGCCAATGTTACCATGTTTAGAGGAGAAAGCACATGCACTTTAGCACAGGTTAGCAGTGGTAAAGTGCTCAGAGTCCTAAAGTCAACAAAAACGAGGTCAGTAAAAGAGGAAGAGGAAGGCAAAACGTTTGGAGTGACCCTTCAGAGAGGGCTATTTTCCAACATCCCCCATAACATCACAAAGATGTTGGGAGGTGTGATGCGGCCCACAATCTTTGGAACACACTGCCGCTTTTGGTGGCGGGGCGGGTAGCCGTGGCAAAAATGGTCTTCCAGCCATTACATAATCCAGAATATGCTACACATGCTTAAGCATGACACCGTCAAAGTATTGGATAGCCTACTGATATCCTTTGTGTGGGCAAGGAAGAGAAGAAGAGTAGCTCTGCCTATACTTAACTGGACTTGGAGGAGGGCGGCATGGGGTTACCTGACATAAAGTTGTACCACTATGTCACTAAGCTGTAAAACGCGGTGCATTGGGTAGTGAAAGAGGACAACTGGGAGAAGTGACTGTTGAGAGGCACTTGTAGAGACACCCCTCCTAAAGGAGTTACTTATGAGAGGCTCGAGAGTAGCTGGAAATATCCTGTATATAGTACAACCAACCGCTGAAATCTAGTAAAGGTTGGCTAGCAGAGTGCTGAGACAACCCCTCCCTTTGTGAAAGATTTGGATTTTTGGAAATTGTTGTCATTCAGATGTATTAGTGAAGATATGTTGAATGTACATTGGAGGGAAAGTGGCTGTAAATCGTTAGGAGACCTATATGCTAGGGAAAGACTTATTACCCCCTCATATGTCCTCCTCGTCCCAGTCCTTACAAAGTGAGGCAGTCCTGCCTCACGACTGGCTAGTTCAAAATGCTATTGTTTCTTTTATTTTTATTATATAAGCACGTCCCACCCACCACCATGCATGTTTTTTTCCTGTCCGACACGGCAGTCGGAGCGTTGGTGTTTACTGTTCCGTGTCTGTTCCTGTTGCTGTTGTTTCATGCACAGGAGCTACGGTGCAGTGAGTTTTTGTTTTTTATAAAGACTTTTTTTTTTTGTATATTTGACGCAGACCTTACGGGTGTTCCAGTCGGTCACGTCCCTGCTCAGTTTACGGAACACTCTACCCACTCATGCTTGGCTGGGACGGGGAGCTTTCAAGTGCGTTTGGTTTGCGGGTGGTTCCGGTGCTGAGGGTTTCCAGCAGCAATCGGCTCCCGCGGCCATGTTCTGTGTATATGTGGCTGTGTGGGAGGCTGCAGGGCTGTCCTTTTGGCGAATCAAGTCTTGTGGGTGCTAAGACTTGATTGCTGGGAGGCGGCATTTAGGGGGAGTTGCTGGGCACTTTCTTGTTTGCTCTGTGGGTTCCTGTGTGGTGTTTGGAATTTCTGCTTTGCCCATGGGGGATGAGGATTCCTCTCTGATGCCTGCCAAATCTCTTTCTAAGAGCAATAACGTACAGGACCTGAAGGGGGAGGACCTGTTACAAATTTCCAGGTCCGATTTGCATGAATTGATTCATTCTGCTGTTCAGACTGCGCTGCTTGAGCATTTTCCCAAAAAAATCTAAGGTGGAAGAGGATGAGGACATGGACAATTCCCCTAAGGGGAAGTATATCCAGGGGAAAGTTTTCTCAGACATGTTGGCCCATATTCGTGAAGTCCTGGGGTTTGATCCTAAATCCTTGGTGGATGATGGCTTTTACTCCCAGTATAGTACCTCGGTGGTGGATGAACTGCCATTTCATGATGCCATTAAGGACATTCTGGCTACGGAATGGCTTGAGGACGACAAGCAGGGGATTCCTCACTTTTTGGGGAAGAGGTATTGCTTGGCGGAGTTTGATTCCCAGTTTCCTCAAGTTCCTAAAGTCAATTCTATTTTGTCCTCAATGGCTTCTTTATCTTCGGAGGAGGCTTCCCTTGCTGATCCAGTTGAGCGGAAGGTGGAGTCAGCTTTGAAACGTTCTTATGCTACTTCTCATTTTGGGATTCGGGCTAGCACTTACTCTGCCTATGCCTCACAGGCCCTTATCAAGGATTTCGAGAAGTTGTTTGACTGTCTTCAGTATCAGGGGGATCCCACTCCTATCTTGGTGCAGATGGAGGTCTTGGCGCAGTTTCTGTCCGATGTGACTTTTGATACACTGTGGGCTTTCTCCTCGTCTGCCGGGGCAGCAGTGGCTGGTCGGAGGTCTCTTTGGATGAAGCCTTGGCATCTTGACACTGCTCAGAAGGCCTTGATTCATAAACTGCCTTTTGATGGTCCCCAGCTTTTTGGGGACAATTTGAACACAATGGTGCAGTGGTCTGCGGAGGAGAAGAAGTTGTTGAAGCCTTTTCAGAGTGTGCAAAAGAAGAAGTCCTTTTTCCATAATCAAGCTTTCAGGGTGCTCTATCTTCTTCTCAGCCCTTTCATGTACGGGCCTGTGGTCGGAGAATTCGTTCCATTATATATCCCAGCCTCACCAGCAGCAGAAGCCCCAGGATGCTGGGCAAAAGTGACTATGCCAAGGTGGGGGATCCGCTCCATTTGTTCCTGGATCAATGGTCAACTCTGATTTCCAACCAGTGGGTCCTGTCGGTCATCGATAAGGGATATCAGATTCCTTTCTGGGGCCTTCCCTATCTGGACTGTTTTCAGGTTACCTCGTTGTCAAGAGACCTCGTGAATAGGTCTGCTATGTTGTCAGATGTGGACATGTTGCTGGCAAAGGGTGCTGTTCTCCTGTTTCCGGAGGCAGAACGGGGCCTGGGTTTCTATTCCACTCTCTTCTTGGTCCCAAAACCCAATGGTTAATACTGCCCGATTCTGAATCTCAAGGCTCTGAACAAATTGGTGTGGCTGGCTAATTTTCGGATGGTCACCTTGCAGTCCGTCATTCCCTCATCCAAAAGGGTGATTTTTTTTGGCTTCTCTGGACTTAAAAGATGCCTATTTTCACTTTCCTGTCCATCCGGACACTGAGGTGTGCAGTGGACGGGGTCCATTACCAGTTTCGGGTATTGCCTTTTGGCCTCTCTACTGCTCCCCGGACTTTTACCAAGGTATTGGCTCTGGCTGTGGGGGTTTTGCAGCTTCAGGGTTTCTCTGTGTTTCCCTATATTGATGATTGTTTGATCTCTGCTTCCTCCCTTCCTAAGGCTCTTCTGGTAGTGGAGGCAACGATGGCCATGTTCCAGGGTCTGGGGTTCAAGCTGAATCTGGCGAAATCTAATCTGGTCCCTGTTCAGAGGCTTCAGTTTATTGGGGGCCTTTTCAACACCTTGTTAGGGGTGGTGTTTCTCCCTCCCTCTCTGATCTCTACCCTACAGCTTCTTCTGCGCGACCTGCTGAGTCGCCCATCTGCCCCAGCTCAGGTTTGGTTGCAGGTCCAGGGGTTGATGGTTGCAACCACGGCTGTGATTCCCTGGGCTCGCCTGCACCTCAAGCCTTTGGTGAATCATCTGTTGTCTCATTGGGACCCTTCCCATGCAGGTTACGACTCTCTGGTTCCTCTCTCCCCTGTTCTGGTTCAGGACTTGGGCTGGTGGCTTTGCACTCCCAATCTGGAGAAGGGGGTGTGTTTTCAGCTTCCTCTTCCCCTCTTGCTGGCAACAGAGGCCAGTCGTCGGGGCTGGGGGGCTACGTTGGGGTCCTTGGAGGCCAAGGGTCAGTTTGTAAGAACTGGGACGAGGAGGACATATGAGGGAGTAATGTTTCGTTACTTACCAGTAATCTTCATTACCCTGATTAAGGTCCTCCTCGTCCCAGTCCTGTTCCCTCCCTCCCTCCTGCTGTGTTTGTGTCTGGACTTGTTGATAACTGGCATGGCCATGGGTGGGAGGGGCTTATATAATAAAAAATAAAAGAAACACTAGCGTTTTGAACTAGCCTGTTGTGAGGCAGGACTGCCTCACTTTGTAAGGACTGGGACGAGGAGGACGTTAATCGGGGTAAGGAAGATTACCGGTAAGTAATAAAACATTATTCTGCAGAAGCCTGCGATGTATTCTCAGTGGGAACTGGCCAGTTCCTACAGTATGCTAAAGTTGCAGGGCCAGCACGGGGAATATGGACAGGGCTTCCGGATACTCCCCGACAGTCTGAGACATTGCAGATGGTGCTGACTGTGGGTTCTGCCCGACACCTGGTTTCTATCTTTTATAAAGTGCTTAAAAGGGACAGGGTTGAGGTAAGCGCCAGAGCCAGACAGGTCTGGATGGAAGAGTTGGGGAGCAGATGACAGACAAAGAGTGGTAGATCACGTGTGTATTGATTAAAATGGTTTGGTGCAATGCCAGGTTCAGACTGATACATTTTAATTAAGTCTACCGCACATACCTGACCCCCATCAAACTAAGTAGAATGTACAGGGGCAGGGCTGCAACTTGCCCTGAGATGCAGAATAGACAGAGCCTCCTGTTCACATTTAGCCTAGCTGTGTCCGGCAGTGACACAGTTGTGAACTGTAACAGGCATTACGTTGGAGGATGCCGAGATTAAGTGCCTTTTTGGTATCATAAAGCAGCACCGGAGTAACAAAATGCAGTGGGAATTCTTACAACTTGCACTTGCTTAACAACACATAACAGTGGGATAGCTTGGTGACAAAGCCCCCTCAACAACGCTATGGATCAGAGACACTGTTGAATGGGCGCTATCAGAAGAGGCACTTCTAAGACGTAGTAGAAGGGGCAAATCAATGCAGGTGGAGTTGGAGACTTGGGCAGAGATGCTGGCAGCGTTTCCAGACATTGAAGGGAACATACAGCACTCTGGGTGCAGACACAGGGCACTAACAATGGTACACAACACTCTGATGCATGGGCAGAAGGAGAAGGGTAGAGGGGGGTGTATAACGGCCTAAGGACGGTAGCTATGACAAGGGGGACCCACTATGGGCGCTGGATGATTGAACAGTTTCTAGTAATCCCACGGTTAATGGAAATGGATGCAACATATGTAAATCCCTGTAACAGAGGGAGTACCGCTCCACACTGGCGAAGAATTTTAGACTATAATGTAAGTGAACACTCTCATGTTGTTGACTATGGTTTATTGCTTCTTGTTTACAACTCTGGGCCTGATTCCTATGCGGTTAGGAAGGCCTCCTAATGGCATTTGCTCTGTCCATATCGGATCAGGAACGTGTCCTTCCGACCAATTTGGAAAGGTTTCCGACCGACCGAGTACGATGCGAGTTAGGCGTTAGGAATATCCCAATCCGAACCCGACGGCATTTGGAATGACCAAGCCGTACGGAACAGAATCGTATGTCTCTAAGGGCTGAGATTCCAAACGACTGAGTACGATGCTGGATTTGGACAGCCTTTCTGAATCGTGCAGTCCGACTCGAATCGGCAGTCGGAATCAGACTTTGGGGGCCCATAGTGGGCCCCCCTGCACCCGGAGCCTTCCCATCGGGCCCGTGGGGGTACCCAGGAGTCCCCCCTTACCAGCCATGCAGAGTGTGGCAGGCACCAGGGGGTGCCCGCCACAGGGGGCCTGATTTTCCCCAGCCACCCCTTTCTTCAATGGGAGCCTATGCATTCGATCTGAACAAAGGCTCCCATTGAAGTCAATGGGAGTCCAACCAAATCGTATCTGGTAGCATCCGGATGCATCGTACTTGGTCAGTTGAACTCTCCTGATCCGATTCGGTCAGAAACCATTCCCAAACCCATTCGGTCGGGAAGCTTTCCAAACCGCATCAGAATCGGGCCCTCTATTTAAGAGTGAAACTGATAAATAAAAAAAATTAAAAAACTTTTTAGGAAATGTGAAGACATCGTATATTTTCAGTCTGATATCTTGATCATGGGAAGGTCGAGAGTGGAACATGATGAGAGAATTTTTGAATGTGTTGGAAATTAAGAGTTTGACTGTAGAATTCAAAAGGATGTAAAGTTGTGGTACAAACTGTTGCATAATTAGGACATGAAGTTAGTGGCTTAGGAATGTTGCATAAAAAAGAGTTGTTTGAGGCAATCAGTAATACACCTTCACCTACATGCGAGCATGATATAAAATCCTTTCCTGGTTTAATTGGATTTCACTCCAAGTTCAGAAGAGACTTTTTCAAGAGAACCTTTGAGTTAAGATAACTGTTTCAGATGAAAAACAAATATAAATGAAGTAAAATTGCACAAGAAATCTTTCAGTCCATCAAAAAAGATATTTCACAAGCAACAGCTTGGTTTTACAGTGCGGTCGACATGTTTCATGCCCCCACTCACCCTGAAGTGTCATAGGAACTTCATCAGGACTAGAAACAACCCTAATTTACTGATCTGCATTTTGTTTTAAAACAGAAAATTTGTGGTATCTCAAAGAATGTGTTCAATATATCAAAGTATAAGAACAATACTATTAATGCCCAATGACCTGTAAAGAGAGAACGGAGACACAAACCAATATGTATCAATAACATTGTATTTCCTTATTTCAAGAAAGCTACATTTTACTACTGTGATTCACCCCATTGCATGTGACACACACGATTAAAGCACGCGATGGAGATGTCAAAAGAAAAATCGGTTTGCCCACACGAAAAACCACAAGTAATGCATATATTAAAATAAATCTACACGTACCAATTCAGTCTATAATAAATGGCCCCTTTGGGTAAATTTGGAGCTGCGGGCCCTCAACCAACTGCATTGAAGAACAGAGCCAATAAACCAAATATGCTGAATGAACAAAAGTGGATTGGCCTTGCAAGGCACACTGGTCCAACAAGAACTTGGGGAGTGCAGTAGACGCCCTACCTTGCTTTCTACGTCTCTGAACAGTAACTTGCGACTGTGGTAGAGCTATTTTGAAATCCCTCTTGTATGTGCGGGCCATAGTCGATGCATATGGTCAGAGCATTGCATGGGGCTGTGACTCCATTACTTGAAGCACCACCATTGTTCCTGCAATGTCAGTAGTCCCTCCAGGACTTTGTATCATCCCATCCCTTTAGGCACAGGCCTGGATCAGACACTAAACCCATGCTCATTTGGAACATGCCCAAACCTTCAGAGTCCTCTAGCCTAGATTCATAAGCTATGGAGCATGGCGGTGCCATGCAATGCTTGAGTCTAGAAAGAGGTAAATAGCAAGGAGCCTACAGGGGCCTAGAGGTGGGAGGCACTACAGAAGCCAAGAGGAAGGGTGTGCACTGAAGAAGGATGTGTCAGCCACACAAATAAGATAAGTAGAGTAGGGCACTTTCTATTGAACCCAGGTAGTAGGCAGTTAGTACTGCAGGAGCCCAGAGCCTGCAATGGATGAAACAGCAACACAGTGGTGCTGCAGGGGCCAGCAGGGGATAGAGCAATGCATCTTTGAGAAGTTTGTGATCAGCTCTAACCACAAAATCAGCACCCCAGAGAAAAATGTTATTCTGTTAATGGCCCAATTTATACACAGTGCTTCTCTTTAAATAACTGAGCATCTATTTACAGGGCCAGTCAGTGATCTTGACATGAACATGATGGCCTCCTCTTTGCCGTCCTTTATTTGCTTGAGTTCTGCGCCTAACCCTTTGGAGCTTGCATCAGAGACTAGAATAGACTGTCTTGCGTTGTGAAAACTCTACAAAGAAGGAGCACCACTAGAAGCACCCTTTATATCCTGAAACTCTAGATCACAATGAGGATGATCACAAGAACTGCACTGATTTCTTTAGAAGAGCTCTCAATCCATGGGTGGGGCTGGTAAACCCTGGTACAAATTTGTTATAGTACTCAGACATCCTTAAGAAGGTGACAAAATCATCCCTGCACCCTGGAACAGAAACGTTCTCGATGGTTCTCACCAACTGTTCTTTGGGCCTGACACCATTTGGCTTATGTCGCATGTACTCAATCTCTGAGAGATTAAACCTACATTTTGTTTCTCTTAACGCGTGGCCCCTCTTTCCGAACCTTTCCAGGACTGACCTTAACCTGCAGTTGTATTCTTCCTGTGTAGAGCCATACATCAAGACATCGTCTGGTACATTTTAACACCAGGCATACTCCCAGACCATTTTCCATTGCTCTTTGGAAAACTGAGGCAACCAAATTCAGTCCAAAGAGCAACCATGTGAACTTAAACAATCCATAAAGGAGTGATAAAAAATGTTACGTCTGTAGATTCACTGTCTAGTTTGATTTGGTGGTACGCAGCTTTGAGGTCCAAAGTGGAGAACACAATTGCACCATTGAGTTGGGGAAGCATCTCTGCTCTGTTGGGAAGGAGATACTAGTCTGCGACCACAGCCTTGTTCAGAGCTCTTAGGTCCACATAAAGCCTTATTTCCCCTGAAGCCTTGGCTTACGTGCAAGAACCACTGGTACAAGCCATTCGGTTGCTTCTGTCTCCACAATGATACTTTCCCCTTTCAACTTATTGAGTTCAGAGAGCATCACCTGTCTTAAAGCCAATGGTACTCCACGCAGTTTACATACCACTAGAGAAGGCTTCCCTTTGAGTACTATCTTGTGCATATAATTTGACAGACAACCTAAGCTTTCACTAAAGACTTCTTTAAACTCACGGCATAACTCGCTAGTCAAACCACTCTCACGCTCACTGTTTAAGGCATTAACCTTCACCTCCCACTTTCCAACTAGCTCTGACTCTCCCATGGGCGATGTGTCTTTCAAGACAATACAAGGTTCATTGTTGGGATCTAAAATAACATTCAATCAATCAGTCAATCATAGATTTGTTAAGCGCAACTACTCACCCAAAAGAGTCTCAAGGCACTGGGGGCAGGAAGCGCAGATCCTGGAAGTTCATGGCGTTCCGTCGAAGAGCCAGGTCTTGAGGTCCTTCGTGAACTTGGAGAGTGTTGGCGTCTGTCTGAGGTGGAGTGGGAGGGTGTTCCATTCCTTGGCCGCGAGGACGGTGAAAGAGCGACCTACTGATCTGGTCTTCTTGATCTACGGCACCGTAGCGAGGGAGAGCTGGGCTGATCAGAGGGATCGTTGGCGTGCGTGGAACGAGAGGCAGTGGTTCAAGTAGGCGGGTCCAGTGTTGTGGATGGCTTTGTGGGCGTGGGTGAGAAGCTTGAAGGTGATTCTCTTCTTGATGAGGAGCCAATGAAGTGTCCGCAGGTGTTGGGTGATGTGGCAGTGACGTGGTAGGTTGAGGACTAGCCTAGCGGAGGCGTTCTGGACGTTCTGGAGTTTAAGGGTGAAGTTCTTGTTGATTCCGGCATAGAGAGCGTTGCCGTAGTCGAGTCTGCTGCTGATGAGGGCGTGGGTGACGGTTTTCCTGTGTTTGAGGGGGATCCAATTGGAGGTCTTTCATAGGAGTCGGAGGGTGTGGAAGCAGGAGGATGCGACAGCGTTGATTTGGCAGTCCATTTTGAGTTCGGAGTCCAGGATGATTCCAAGGTTGCGTGCATGGTCCGTGGGGGGAGGGCGGCTTCCCGAGGCAGGGGGCCACCAGGTGTCGTTCCAGGCTTCGGGTTGTGGGCCCATGATGAGTACTTTTGTTTTGTCCATGTTGAGTTGTAGGCAGCTGTTCTTCATCCACCTGGTGACAGCTTCCATTCCTTCTTGAAAGTTGTTTTTAGAGACGTTGGGTTCGTTGGCTAGGGAGAGGATGAGTTGAGTGTCGTCTGCGGAGGATACAATGTTGTTGAGTCCGTGGGATCTGGTGATGGGTGCGAGCAGGGCCATGTAGACATTGAAGAGGCTGGGGCTGATGGAGCATCCTTGAGGAACTCCGCAGGTGGTCGGTGTGGGGTCCGAGAGGAAGGGTGGGAGTCTAACCCGCTGCGTTCTGCTGGAGAGGAATAAGCGGATCCAGTCGAGGATCTTGTTCCGGAGCCGTGCGTCGTGGAGTCTGCTGGCTAGGGTGCGGTGAGAGACTGTGTCGAAGGCTGCGGAGAGGTCCAGTCTCCCCTCTGTTGAGGAGGGAGCGGATGACATCTGTTGCGACGAGGAGGGCGGTTTCGGTGCTGTGGTTTTTCCTGAAGCCGGATTGGGAGGTGTTGAGTATGTTGTTTTTTTCAATGAAGGTGGCAAGCTAGCTGTTGGCGGCTTTTTTTTATGACTTTCACCTGATATGGGAGTAAGAAGATGGGTCTGAAGTTTTTGAGGTCGATGGGGCCCGCCGAGGGTTTGTTCAGGAGAAGGTTGATGTCGGCGTGTTTCCAGTCATTAAGGAAGGAGGCGGTCTTGAAGGAGCAGTTGAGGATTCATTGAAGCTCGGGGGCGATGTTGTCGGCGACTCTGTGATAGGTGTGGTGGGGGTATGGGTCCATTGGGGCCCAGGAGTGGGTTGACTTCATGGTCTTCAGGGTGTCTTTGATGGTGAGGGCGGTCCAGCTGTCAAGTGTAGGATGGGGGGTGTTGGGAGTGGGAAATGTAGGTTCTGCGTGTTGGATATCGTCATCAAAGTTGTCGTAGATGGTCTTGATTTTGTGGTGGAAGAAGGAGCTGAGTTTGTCGCATAGGTCCTGGGAGAGGGGGATGTCGGATGTCTCACTGTTGGGTTGGGCAAACTCTTTGATGATGCTTAAGAGTTCCTTGCTGTTGTGTGCGTGGGTGGAGAGTCTGTCCTGGAGAGCTTTCTTCCTTGTGTTTCTGATGAGCTTGTGGGGGCGGTGGTGGCTGCTTTGAAGTTGTCGAGGTTAGCTGTAGTTTTTGAGTTCCTCCATATCTTTTTGAGGCGTCTGCAGGTTCGTCTGGATTGAGGTCTTTTTGGTGAAACTTGGTGAAACCAGCAAATTATGCTGTCACCCTTGCATGAGATGTAGGACTTCCTACTGTAAAACATCTCATGTACTCAAGATGACCTATGAAGTACCTGAGTAATTTCATAGGCTGACCACCATAAGCTAAAGTTTTAATATAAGGTTTGAACACCTCAACCTTTCTTTCAACCTGTCAAAATAGAAATCTTTGATAATCAAATAAATCTTTGCCCCAGAATCAAACATGATATCTATTTCTTGACCATTCACTTTGACACCATCAATAGAACTTTTACCCGTATTTTGCCCACCCTGAAGCACCACCTTTCTGCAACGAAGATCGTCATACTCAAGCTCACATTCATCATCAAACATGACTTCTTTCACTCTCTTAGTTTTTCGTTGTGATTTACAGTACTTGGCAAAGTACCAACTTTGTTATAAATACAACACTTGGACAACATTGCAGTACAAGACTTGTCATTCGCTAGGTGTCCCAAAGTGCCAAACCTAAAACATTTGTCTTTAAAAGGTTTCCTAGGGTTGGGACTGGGAGAGTTGGAAGTGAGACTATCTGTGCGTTTCGTTAGCACTTTCCACTTGCCAGGCCATTTTCTTTTTTTATCACCTCCACACAAGCAAGAGAATGTTTGATCTTTTTCGCAATTAGCAACACTTCGTCCAACTTTGGCTCATCCTTTTTTCACAATTCATCTATGGTCTTTTCAGGGTTGCAACCCAACATAAATTGGTCTCGTGTTTGTTCCTCTAAAGTACCTTCGACCTGCATGTGGCACCCAATTTGCGCAGGTCAGTGGTATAATTCTCCATGGACTCCTGCGGTTTCTGGATTCTCATCCCAAAGAGGTACCGCTCTAAGATTGTACTCACTTTTGGAAGATAGTGTCTGCCTAGTTTATTTATGCACACTTCAAACTCGTTTAAATCTTCTGATTCACTCCCCTCAAGATCAGGGAGATGTTTAAAAACATCCTGTCCTTTGGGGCCTGGGCAGTGAAGTAGCAGAGAGGCTTTCCTCTCTGCACTCAAAGATGTTCTGCAGACACAGGCATAGTGCAAGAACACTTTCTTCCACTTGGACCACCTGATGTTAGGATCCCCTTGGAAGGACAAGAAAAACAGTGGTGGGGTGATATTTTGCATCCTAACTGTAAATATGCACAGTGTCTATTACTCACATACGCAGTCAGACAGAACTAAGGGGCTCATTATGATGGCAGGCAGACTTGGTCCGCTCGCCACCATAGCGGTGTTTGGGACCGCCTGCCAGACATGCAGCGGTCCCACCACTGCTATTAGGATGCGCCCGCCATACTGGTGGGCGCATCCTGGGCCTTTATCATTGCAGGTGGTGCTGCTGACTGCAGCACCGTCCACAATGATAAAGGTGCATGCACCGCACTTCCCTGCACCACGTGGCAGGCACCACGCGGTGCCTGCCACTTGGTGAATGGAAATGCAGAGGGTACCATGGGTACCCCCAGTACAGCAACACCCCCCCACAAGGGGGGCCCGCAACGGGCCCCCAAACCCAATCCCCGCCTCCTAAAACCCACATCCTAATATGGCGGACGGTGCCTGCTAGGCACCGCCACCATATTAGTGGCCCTGCTCCGTCCGCCAGGCAATCGGTGTGATTGCCTCCTGCGGAAAAGCGGCAGACGGACTTTCCGTCCGCCGCGGTACCCACCGCCATCCTAATTTGGCGGTGGGTAAATCACGGTGTGATGGTGGAAGGACCGCCACCGCCGGCCCGGCAGTGGCGGTCCTTCCGCCATCATAATGAGCCCCTAAGATTCACTGAATGATAAAATTGTAAAATAAACCAAAAAATGTAACAAACGTGCATTAAATATGTCCATGATAATATAAAATCCACCGTAGGATAATAGGTTTTCTGTAGTTCATAACTTTATAAGGATATGAGAAGTCAAGGACACCGGTGCTCGGTTACGCACCCGAGAATCTGCTGTAATTGTAAGAAAATAACAAATGGAGAAAGAGAAAATAAACAACACTAAAATTGATGTCCTTACTAACAAAGGAATAAAAAGTTGCTGGCTACAGGCTTCAAAAAGCGGCATGCCGATGGTCCAGAGTAAAATGATTCTCCGTCTGAAACAGTTTCCTCAGCATGTCCATAGCAACCATAGCAAGTGGCTAAGAGCAGCATACAGGCTGCACGTAGCGTGCGTTCCAGTGCTGGATGTCTCCTTAATGGTGACGTTGCAGCCTGGTGAGTTGCGTAGAGACATTCGGTATGTCGGTGGCAATTCGGAATGAAGCGAGGCTCAACAGCTTGAGGCGGACACAGCGCGAAAATCGAATAGCATAATCTGATTAGCATGGGCTATCCGAGTATACGTGGAGACGTTCCAGGTTATTGTTCAATGGCTTTACGGCTCAAGTTGCTCATACGCAGTTGGGGAACACATGCAGACTTTATATACAAGAGTTAAATGATAGCACAGGATGCTCAAGTGCTGTCAGGGCTAAACGTGTTTTAAATGTAATCAAACTGCATCTGCGTTATTTTTATGTGAGAAGTTGGTGAAGCTAGCGGACAGCCTCGAAACCATGGGGCACTCGGCAGGCAAGCGCAATATCAGTACCTGAAGTTACTCCCTCTTTGAAGTTATAAACATTTTGAGATGTTTCCTCTCTGACTCCTAGTTCGATCTGCTTATAGAATTCCCCTTCACAAATGGGTGGGTTCTCAAACAGAATTTCTCCAGTTCGTCGCCATTGTGATGAAGTAGGACACCAACGTATAATGAATGTAGTACAAAAAGGTTTATTGAAGTTCACTAGTATGCAGGAAACGTCCCATCCACAACATCAGCCAGCTGGTAACTGACTTGCAATAGACATTCCAAAGAACTTAAACCATCTTCCAAGTACAACATACTAAGATCCCCTCATACAGCCGCGGCCTGTGCAGGTAAGAGCGGTGGGGCCGGGTGGTGGTGGGGGGGATTTCGACAGACGACCACGAGGGAAATTTAAATAGATAATTATTTTTCCCTCGTCGTCATCTATCAAAATACCCCCCACCCGGCCCCACCGTTCTTACCTGCACGGGCTGCGGCTGCCCTCATATAATTGATCTGGATATTAATTAGACTGCAACCCTTTACATCACCAGTACCAAGATATCACACAATACTTGTTTTTCATTCACAAAGTTTTGAGAAGATCCCGATTTTCACAATTCATGGGGGTTTCAAGAGTTCCTGTTCTAAGCTTATCTTATTCTGGGTTCACTGACACAACATCGATGTAATAAATATTGATGTAAAAAATATTGAGTAAAAATATAGACAACAAAAATATCGACTCCTATACTTAAACAGGTAAGTACAAAAATATAGACTAAAAAATATCGATTCAAAAAATATAGATGTATAAAATATCAACTTTTATATAAATATAAAATAAAATAATATATATCAAATCTATCAAATATTAAATTTAATTTTAACAAAATAAGATACATTTAATATACATTTTAATAAAATATAACAAATAAACTCAATAAAAAAGATAAACACACAAACATAATTATTTATACATATATTTACTTTAAAACAATTAATAAACTATTATTTTTAATTTGCTATAAAAAATAAAAATATATATCAATGATTTAAAATATTTAAAAAACTAAAATGTATAATAAATTAAAACATTAAACTATTAAAAAATATTCAAACCTAAATTTCACAATACAGTCAGTGCAACAGTAGAGAAAGTGTTGGATAGAGGAGAGGTAAAATTTACTATTCCCACTCCAGTGAATGCAACAGTAGGGAAAGTGTTGCATAGCAGAGAGGCAAAAATTACTATTCTCACTCCAAAGTGTGCAACAGTAGGGAAACTGTTGGGTAGCGGAAGGGTAAAAATTACTATTCCCACTCCAGTGAGTGCAACAGTAGGATAAGTGGTGGATTTTTTTTTATTTTTAAAAACCTTTTTATTGGATTTTGCATATTTCATATAGGTAGGTTATCTGGTTTTAGGTTTAAACCTATAATAACTGATAAAACCCCACTGAAAGGAAAATAGCCATCACCAGTGTAAACATATGAACACTGAAAAAACACCTTCACAATCACAAATTAAGTGCCATTCAAACAAAGGAAAAGATGAGTGAAAGAGTCATTTTTATTTCTTCCTGAAGGGGCCAATAAAATGTAACTTTGTTATACAAGGCAGCAGCAAGAAAGACTGGGCTAACATTATTCTGCTTGAGTTTTGTTGTTTAGGGATGTCACTAAAATATTGATTCTTCTTCCTTCTGCTTTTTACAGTTTTGTGGTCTTTGGCCTAATGATGCATTGTTTAGAAGCATGTTTTAGGTCTTATTTAGTTATTTTATAAACTGTTGAGAATCAGGAAATATCAAAATCATATTTGATATTTTGGCTACATTTGATTTCACTGATAGGTAAAATGACTGGTTTCATAAGAATCATTCCCAATATGTACCATCACATTTACCCACAGAGAAAGGGTAAAATCCTTTGATACGTCACCAAGCATCTGAGATAGTGGTGAAAACATGACACCAGGCGTTTGGTAAACATGGAACGCAGTGTCACTTCGAATGCTGCTGCAAAACGTTCCTACCAAGTTCAATAAAGATTGGAGTGATGTTGTTTGTATTTGCAGTAATTCAGCTACGTATGTGAAAAAGTTGTATCATCACCTGTCAAAATCGATACTTGAGCTGAAGTGCTTCCCTGTAAGAGATCCTTGTCACTTGAGAGATGGTATGCTGAAAGCATCTTTGAAGACAGAGTTCATGAAGAGTACTATTGACTTTGTAGTCAATTCTGGTGCACTGCTTCGGTATGCAGAGGAACTAAAATGCAAATATTTCGCATTTTGTGCTTTGTGTGGCATCAAAGAAAGAGTCATCCTAACTGTGTCATTTAGCCGGTGGTTCTCAGTTCTAGAGGCTGTGAATGTTATATTATCCAAGTGGCGACTGTTTACAGAATTTTTGCTTAGTGATGATGCCAAAGGCAAGAAATTTGATGATCTTTGGCCACATATTGAAAGTGATGTGAAAAAAGTACAGTCTTCTGCATGCTTTCGTTTTTACAGGAAAACATGATGGCTGTAGTGGACATAATCAAAATACTAGAGTCTGAAAACACCCTTGTCTACCAATTGATCAGCGTAATTGGTGTAGATGTGAAACATCTCCTTGAGCGTAGGCTGGGCAACACTTTTAGCGATTTTGGCACTGCAACATGCTCCATGTTAGAATTCTTGCCACTTGGTAAGCAAAGAAATGTTGAGGAACAATTCAGGAAATTTTATTTTGCAGTCTAAGGGAAATGGATTGCAATGATGCATAGAAATGTTCCTCCACCAACCATGGCATTTGAAGTTAATGAAGTCTCACTGAGGTACTCTGCACAAGTTCTAGATCCCTTCTGAATTTTCTCCAGACTTTGAAAAGTACTGCTTCATTTTTGACCACTTCAATAACTGAGGGCATATATGCCCAATTCTATGCATATGTTGCAGAACATGTCCTGGAGAATCACAATCTTCAGGTGCACCAGTATTGGTATGGAAAGCTATGTCATTGGCCAGAGTTAGCTAATGTGTACAGGCTGCTTTGGCGTTGCCCATCTCAAGTGCCAATGTTGAGAGGGCCTTTTCACAGATAAACATTTACACAGGAAGGAAAGAGCAAGCGCGCATGACCAAAGACTCACTAAAGAAGAATTGTATGGTGTACTGCAATAAGTTTAATTTGTAAAAATGTATTTGGACCTCATATACCCTGTACACACACGATCTATACATGTACTATCAGTGCTGAAAGCAAGCAATAATTAAAAGCAAAACATTCCATAAACACCGGAAAAACAGTGTTTCTGTTGTTTTTAATGGGGCGAAAATATGTAACCACTGATGACCACTGTTTTTTTAAGGTATTGAAAACACTGAAAAAACCCCACCAGAATTTACCAAAAATAGAAACTGAAAACAGGAAAGCCTACATATAGGGTATCCACCTTACAACATCAGTGATGGTTATTTAGCATTCAGTGCATACATTACCATAACAAAGCATTGACAACAGAGTAATTATTTGTCTTGGTGCGTGTGATATATGTGGGAATGTATGTCTGTTTAATGAGAGTGGGCCTCGTGTTGGACTGCTTGATTCTTGGGTCTAACTGGTGCACCCTTACTGTACTTATGTTTAGCTGGAAGAAATCCGTTTGTACAACCAAACTGGGGAAAAATAACTTGGGGAAATGGGGCTAGGAATAAGGGCATTGGCCTTTGCTGGTCTAATAACTCCAAGTGTTGCTCTTTCACCCAGAAAAGTGTGGCGTTCCACTGGGGGTAGGGGAAAGATGGACCCGATCGGGAGGTTCTTCTGCAGTTCGGGGTATTACGGGGCTAAACACCCCTTGAGTGGCAGTTGGGGTTTCTGCGGGGGTATATAGTACCTGCTTGAAGCTATGCAGGAGCATCGACCACTCCATGGATATGGGGCGCCGTCGCGTTATTATTATTATTATTAATTTAATTTTATAAGGCGCACAGCTACCCGGAGGTTTCCCGGCCCGGCGCCATCGGACTAACGCAGAAAGAGAGAGAAAGCATTATTGGTTAAATAACCACGTTTTGAGACCTTTGCGAAAGTTCGTGTAGATGGTTTCATGCCGAAGTGGCGTGGGGAGTGAGTTCCATAGTGAGGGGGCCATATAAGAAAAAGACCGGCCACCTATACGTGACCGTCTGATCCTAGGTACTGAGAATTTGGCCTGAGTGGAGGATCGGAGAAGACATGTTGGGAGATAGGGATGGACTAAGGCACTCAGATACTGTGGAGCGGTGCCCATTTAAATTTTATGCATATAACACAGGGCCTTGAATTTAATGCGGTTCTCCATCCTACGCCAGTGGAGGTCGAGGAGGGAGCCTGAAATAGATGCCTTTCTAGGCACCTAGCAAAGCAGTCTTGCCGCCGAGTTCTGTACTACCTGCAGTTTTCGAACCACCTCCTTATTGGCTCCTAAATACAGGACGTTGCTATAGTCCAGCCTAGAAGTAATCAGGGCCTGAACCACAGTTCTTTGTGTGGGACCAGGCAACATCCAAAGTATTTTTTTGAGCCATTTTAGGATGGTGAAGCAGATTGAGGCGACCCTGACTGCTTGCTGCCTCATTAATAGCTGGTCATCAATGATTATGTCTAGATTGCGGACTAGTTGCATCGGCTGGGGAAGATCACCCATTTGAGGAGGCCAATGTTGGGGGCCCCAAAGATCTTTGTTTTTACCGAGAATTAAGACCTCTGTTTTTCCACCATTAAGTTTTAGCATGTTGGCATGCATCCAACCAGCTATATTTTGCAGCCCTGCCTGAAGAGAAGATACCTTAGATGCCTCATTGGTGGACAGAGAGAAGATTAGCTGGGTATCATCTGCGTACGAATAGATAGATAACCCAGCCTCTTCCGCTATAGTGGCCAAGGGTCTAACGTAGATATTGAATAATAGTGGGCTGAGGATAGAACCCTGTGGCACTCCATAAGGAGAAGTGTGTGACTTAGAGCTTGCTGATGATGAAGCACGCGCCTCCTCCAGTCTGATTGCATCCTCTTCAGCAGCGCCCCATTTCTTGACTGCCCCCCTCCATGCTGCTATCGTGGGGGCCGTCTGATGAGCGCCAATGCAGTGTGATGCTTCGCTTTGCTAGGAGTAGGGCCAGTATCGCGAAATGGGTTTCCACCTTTTTCTGCTTATGTCGCTTAAATATCCCCAGGGCGCTAGCCTCCCATGTGGCAAGACCTGTTAGGCCTGTGACTTTCATTATCGTGGCGTGTACTCCTGCCCAGTAGAACTATAGTGTGGGACAAGCCCATATCATATGGATGAATGTGGCGTTGGGTGTGTGGCAGCGCGGGCAGTAAAAATGCGTTATAGGGAAAAAGCGCTTGAGCCGCTCCGGTGTGAGAAACGCGCGTTGTAGTATGTTGAATTGGATATTTTTGGAGCACTGGTAACGTGATACTTTTTTGTGGTGTTCCAGGGCAACGAGCCATTCGTTATCGTGTAGCGCCCGACCAAATTCCTCCTCCCACTTTAGTTGGAGCCGCGTTAGCGGCATACATGTAAGATCCATGATAGATTTATATATCCAAGTTATGAGGTGTCTCCCTGCTCCCATATGTAGTATTGTGTGTAGTACGGGGTGTGTTTTGGGTTCTCCCTCCGCCAAAACCCACGTCCTCCTTCAGTCTCCTATGAGCTGTCTGTGAAAGAGGAACTGTCTGGCTGGGAGTCCTCTCTCCTCCGTCAGGCCCTCGAACAAGGACAACTGGCCTTCTGTGAACAGGGCTTCCACCTCAGTGAGTGCATGTTCTGTCCATGTTAGTAATTCTCTAGTTGTGTAGTGTCCACGTCCCTTGGGGAGACCCGCTAATGGTAACAGTGGGGAATATATTGGCACCTCTCTAGAGAGGCGATGGATTCTTAACATGCAGGATCTGGCCACCTTCACCAACAGGGGGTGTGCTGGATTAGGTGTGGTCCATGGAAGGAGCATTCAGGTTATCTCCGGAGCCAACAGAGTCCCCACCTGTGTTTCCGTTTCCTTTAGGTGACGCCCATCTGTCCATCGCGAGAGCCAGTGTAGCTGTGCTGCAAGGAAGTAGGCCTCAAAGGAGGGGGCACCCAGCCCACCACTCTCTCGCAGCAGCTGCAGTGTCGTCAAAGCCACTCTGTGGCTGCCTTTTCCCCAAATTAGCGATATCAGCATGGAGTTTAGCTCTCGAAAGAAGGTTCGCAGTGGTATCACCGGGGCATTTACAAAATAGTAAAGTAGACGGGGTACCATTATCATCTTTGATAAGGCCACCATCCCTATGGGGGCCAAGGGCAACGTTCGCCAGAAGTTGACCTGGGTTTTAATCCCTCGTAAGGCTCTGTAGTGATTACCCTCAAGGAGATCTCTAGGTGTGTGATATAATCTGATTCCTAAATATCTTGGGGTGTCCCAATTCCATGTCAATTTGGCCTCTCCCACACTTATCTCCCAATGGGGCTTATCTGGGTGAAGGGGGTAGATAGTGGACTTGGCCCAGTTCACTTTTAAACCCGCTGCCTTCCCAAACTCGTCGAGCGTGGCCCAGACAGGAGTAAGGTCTGCTGCAATGTCCCTGACGTATATTAGGAGGTCGTCTGCGTACAGGGACACACTGTGAGTTCGTCCCTCGAGCAATATACCCCAAATCTCGCCCCCCTCTCTAAGTCATATCGCCAGCGGTTCCATTTCAAGGGCGAATAGCAACAGGGATAGAGGACACCCCTGTCGCGTTCCACGGGTTACCTCAATGGAGGGGTGAGATGTGCCTGCCTATTCGGACCCAGGTGGTTAGATCGGTGTATAACAATTTGATCTATGCCATGAGTTGAGGCCCCATCTCCACCCGCTGCAGAACCGCGAATAAATACTGCCACGTTAGGGTGTTGAAGGCCTTTTCTAAGTCTAGTACAAGGCACGCGGCGCGCGGGAACCGGCCCCGCACTCCGTCCTGGACCTGAAACAACCTGCGTATATTCTGGGAGGTGTTTCTCCCCAGCACAAAACCACATTGGTCAGGGTGTACCAGATGGGGGAGCACCCCTGTGATTCTATCCGCTAGGATCTTACCGAGTATTTTGCAGTCTGTGGTTAGCAGGGTGATAGGTCGATACGATGACCTAAGTAAAGGATCCCGGTCTGGTTTAGGGAAAGTCACTAGTGTTGATTCCCGCAGGGAGTGTCCTTGTCTCTAGCGCTGCCTTATAGACTATGTCTAACTGTGGAACTAGTTGTTGGGAGAATGTGTTATAGTATTCTATAGGGAAACCGTCGTGGCCAGGGGCTTTGTTTTTGGCTAGGTGCTGGATCGCGTGTTTGATCTCTACTGCTGTGAGTTGCTCATCTAGGGAGGATTGGTCCTCGTCCGTCAACTGTGCTATAGTATTAGATTGTAACATTTTGTGGATATATTCCTCTCTGTCCGGAATCTGTTCCCTATACAGTTCCTCATAGTACTCATGGAAGGCCAGCATAATGTCTGCTTGTGTGTAAGTGATCTCACCTGCTGTGTTTCTTATGCTGGTGATAGGTTGTGCACCTAGGTCCTGTCTAATAAGCCATGCAAGCAGGGTTCCAGCTCGGTTCCCCTCTCTGTGAGTTCTGGAGGCGTAATCGCGAAAATTATATCTGGCAGGTCTGCGCAGGCTTCTGCATATTTAGTCTTGGTTTCCGCAACTTGTGTAGGAAGAATCAGCTTCCTATCCGCTTCTTCAGACAGCCGCGCTAAGCGTTGCTCTGTTGCCTGTACCGCCTGCTCTAATGTTTTCCGTACCCCCGCGATTTGTCTGATGCATGCTCCCCTCATGACCACCTTGAAGGCGTCCCATTTAAGTGTCCTAGAACTTGCGGTGCGTGCGTTCTCGGAGAAGTAGTTTTGTATGTTCTCTTTCTGTTTGTGTTGGAACACCGGGTCCTCCAGACAATCTCGCGGAAGCTGCCAAGTGGGGACCGGTGGTGAAGGTGGGTGCCACCTGAGAGTCATAACATGTGCATCGTGGTCCGATATCACCCTGCCTAGATAGTCTGAGTGTTGAGTCAGAGGGAGGATCGTGCGTGTGCACATAATCCTGTCCAGCCGTACTCGCAGATCATGGGGGATAGAATGGAAGGAATAGAGTTTAGTTGTTGGATTTGCATGTCGCCGTGCATCCGTCAACGACCAGTGGTTTGTCCAGGATCGGAAGCGGGCTGTTTGCGCGTGGGCTTGTGAAGCTATGGTGGGGGGTAGGATCTATCTAGGTTGAGATCCAAAGAACAGTTGCAATCCCCTCCTAAAACCCATGGGGAGGATGTGAATTGAGCCAAGCTGCACGACAGGGTCTCCCAGAATACTGTTTGTTCTGTATTGGGGGCGTATATACTTCCTATTAGTATTGGCTGACCATCCAGTAAGCCCTCCAGCAGAGCATATCTCCCTTCGGGATCTATCCTCCTGCCGGTCTCTAAGAAGGGGACCCCCGGTGTAAGCCAGACGAGGGCTCCCCGTGCATATGCTGAGTATGTCGTGGCGCAGAAGGTGCCCCGCCATTTCTTTTGAAGATTGTCAAGTTCCCCCTTTGTCAGGTGAGTCTCTTGTAGTAATATGGCCTGTGCTTGCTGGCGCTTGATGTAAGCATAAATGGCGTAGTGTTTTCTAGCTGTATGTATACCCCATGCATTTAGAGTGAGAAATGTAATATCTGTCGCAGGACACATGGTGGCTTATAGGCCGTGCGATGTTGGAGGGTGGTTCCGGGGGTCCCATTGAAAGTCCCATGGTGCGAGTTGATAGTACCTGGTGTGAGGTGTGGATATGTTAGCGAGTGTTTCAGCCCTTTGTGATGGGATAGGTGTGAGGTCAGGGTATGGTAAGGGGTTGAACTAGAACTCTGTGGGGTTGAAGACCCAATACAAGGGACCTGCTGCAACGGACAGCACATCCAAACCGGTACAACCGTGTACCCATTAACGTAACATACGGGGGGTTCATCTGGCTCGTGTACACCCCTAAGACACTCGCACGAGGTGGGCCCCATAGTATTGTATGTATAGCATACGGGGGCTCCCTGAGTTGGTGGGTGTGGGGCTTGTACCATCATGGGGCGTAATATGTGTTGTGGAACTAGTGAGTGAGGCTTCTCTAGCGCCAAGGTTCAATATGTCTACCGTCACTCGAGAGCTTTATATGAGTGAATCAGCTGTCTGTGGCGTGACCATTGGTAGGGTCACAGAGTTCTCGCCAGAGTCACTGGAGTCATTAGGGTCCTCTTCGGGCGTGAAAATGTGCCTTCGTGGTCCGATGTCAAGGGGTTCATCCCCATTTCCGCCGCTGCTTGTATTGCCTTTCGACGTTCTGCTATGATTTGTTCCAGGTTCGGTAATGTCAGTGATTTATGGAGTGACTGCATGTCTGATTGGCTCCCAGTGCTCTTGTTTCTGCGTCTTGGAGGCCTGGGCACCTTGGGTCTCGGTGTTCTGGCGTTCCTCTGCACGGGATCAATTTGCAAATTCAGTTCCATCCAGTTTGTTACTTCCTGCGGGTTCGTGAAGAATATTGTTTTGTCTTTATGAATGATTTTAAGTCGTGCTGGGAACAACAGAGAGTATTGGATGTTTTGACTCCGAAGTAGTCTCTTTACCTCGAGAAATGACGCTCGCTTTTGCTGCACAGCCCTGGAAGAATCTGGGAAGAGCATGACATGTTTGTCTTCCACCGTGATGGGATTGTTCTGTCTGGCAGCTTGTAGTATGGCATCCCTGTCCCTGAAGTGAAGTAACTTTACCAGCATGGGGTGAGGAAGCAAGCCCGGGGGAGGGCGTCGTGCCGGTACTTTGTGCGCCCTCTCAATCGAAAAATAAGGGGTATGTTCCTCTCGTGGCGTGAAGGACCGGAGCCAGGACTCTGTGTACTCGATGGGGTCTCTTCCCTCCGCTCTCTCTGGCAAATTCAAGATTCGCAAGTTGCTCCTCATGGAACGCCCTTCCAGATCATCCGTTCTTTCCTCCAGAATCGTAACTCGGGCCTGCAGGTCTTTTATGGAGTCTTGTTGTGCTTTAGATTGAGGCTGCATCGTCATTAACGTTTTTTCCCCCACTGTCACCTGATCTGCTAGCTTCCGATGGTCATCTCGCAGCAGGTTGAGGTCCGTGGCCAAGGTACCGAAGCGCTCTTCCATGGTGACGCGTGAGTGCTCTATGGCTGCTAGGACTCTGTCTAGCTTTTCTGACATGGTGGTGTTGGGTCTGTGTCTGTCTTTGGACCTGCTTGAGTTGGGGATGTCGATCTTGTCTGGTGAGGGACCTGGGATTCCCCGGTCGTCTTGAGGCGTCCCATGATTGCGATTAGTGTTGTGAGCGCTTGGCCACCCTTTTTGCTGTGTAAGCCAGGGGGTGTCCTGACGCCCTGGCTTTGGGTCGGTCCGATCCAAGCATTAGCCGAGCCTTGCCGCTTCCGCTACACCCTCGCGACAATTGGTGGGCCACTGGGTAGTCTGCGGTGTTTTTTCCCAGGTTCTGGGCTATCTCGGGCACGATACTGCTGGTGGCTACTACCAAGCGGGTGCCATGTTGGGATCTGGCGCCCGACCCCCACGGCCATCCAAGAGTGCCCGTCCGAGTTTGTTCCTCGTCCCCACTGTGATTCCAACAGGTGCCTGCGGTGTTCAGGGACCTGGCTGGAGCACTCTTGTTGCTTTGCAAGCCCGCGCTGCAGCAGATGGACGACGCTTGTTGGTCCCTCACGTGGAGCTTCAGCCGAACGCGTCCGCCATCGTGGCTGGTTAAGCCACGCCCCCCGTAAGATAAGTGTTGGATAGCGGAGGGGTAAAAATTTTATTCCCACTCCGATGAGTGCAACAGTAGAGAAAGTGTTGGATAGCGGAGGGATAAAAATAACTATTCCCACTCCAGGTAGTGCAACAGTAGGGTAAGTGTTGGATAGCGGAGTAATTAAATTTACTATTCCAACTCCAGTGAGTGCAACAGTAGGGAAGTGTTGGATAGCGGGGGTAAAATTTTGTATTCCCACTCCAGTGAGTGCAACAGTAGGGAAGGTGTTGGATAGCAGAGGGGTAAAAATTACTATTCCCACTCCAGTGAGTGCAACAGTAAGGAAAATGTTGGATAGTGGAGAGACAACAATTACTATTCACACTCCAACAGTTAAAAAAATATATATATAATTTTTTTTTACAATTATAAAAATAAATAAATAATAATAACAAAATTAAAAATCAAATATATTAAATATATAAAAGAAAACATATTATAATATTAATTACATATAACAAATACCTACAAATATTATATAAAATAAAATAATAAATACATTTTTTAAAATAACTATTTTAAACTAGAAAATATTTACAAAAAAACCATTAATTAATACATAAATGTATTTATTTTATTTCCTACCCCATAACACCACACCAAACACAACACACTTCAACATTTTAAATTAAATTTACTTCCATAATTAGCATAATTAATAATGAATTAAAAAAATATTATTAATAAATAATAAAAATAAACTTGAATTTACTACACACACTTTAACACTATAATGTCCACAACACACACCTAAATTAAACTATAAAATAATAAAACATAATTAAAACTTATTTTTACATTAAAAACTATTACTATTAACAACTAATTATAAAGTAATCAAAATGTATTTAATACCCACCCTTTACCCCTTTAAAAATGTAAAAACAACACACAAAAAATAAACAGTCTTGGAAACTATCAATCACGTCATCTCCCCTATTGTGGCCAGATATAGTCACTGCCTACTTCTAGGCGACTTCAATATCCACATGGATGTCCCCACGGAACTGGATTCTAGGGGGTTAAGTGAATGTCCATATGTCCACATTCCCACCCACGTAAAGGGGCATACACTGGACCAGGTTTTCTCCTCTACCCAGATCGACATGGATGTGCCACTCCCTATAGCGTGGTCGGACCACTATCTCCTTAGCTTTAAAATGTGCAGGGAGGGGGGCCTCCCCCAAGCACATGGTAAACCTCGAGCAAGCAACTTTAGACCGTTTCATCTGATAACTCCAGAGGCTGTGCAAACTGCTCTTAATCTCCACCCAATTACCTATAGTGGGAGCCTGGAAAGGGACGTACTCTCCCTAGAAAATTGGCTTCAGCACTGTGCCCTTGAACTAGCCCCTCCTACCACACGAGCTGTGAATACTAAGAGAGCCTCAGCCCGCTGGTTCACTGAGGCACTCAGAAAAAGTAAAAGTGCGTGCAAACGCCTGGAAAGAGCGTGGCGAATTGATTATAACCCTGTGGATAAAGCTGTTTATAAACAGGCTTTGAAAGTGCACTACAGGAAAGTTCGGGAGGGGAAGAAGCTCTTCTTGACCAACCAAATTGCGCAGGCGGGGAATAAAGGCAGAGAGCTCTTTAACATCGTAAAAGACTTCTCATCCCCCTGCAGCCATCAGCAGCCAGTTTGTCCCCAGTAATGAGTGGACTAATCAGATGGCCTGTTTTTTTCATGACAAGATTAAAATAATCCAAGATTCTTTTCTAGCCCAAGCTCCAGTAGTAGCAAAAGACATGTGGCTGGCCCTTACTGGCAGCGGAAATTCCAAACCTTCCCTTACGCAGTTTCCGCCCATTTCCTTGGAGAAATCCCTTGCCATAATGAAAACCCTCAAATCCGGCTCCCCTACAGACCCCTGTCCTGCCAAAGTTTTGTCTTCTATTGCTGAGGTGATTAACCCCGTGGTTAACTCTGTTCTAAATACTGCCTTGCAGGTGGGGCAAATGCCTAAAACTTGGAAGGATGCAAAGATTCTTCCACTTTAAAAAGAAGCCACAGCTGATCCTTCGATCGCTAGCAACTATAGGCCCATATCTCTTCTACCCTTCTTCGCTAAGGTTCTAGAGAGATATGTCAACTCAGTCCTTACTGATTACGTGGAGGCCAATCATCTGTTGCATACCAGCCAATCGGGTTTCAGAGCTAATTTTAGCACTGAAACAGCCCTTTTAGAAGTAGCTGAGACCATTAAAATCACACTGGACAAAGGGGGAAGGGTGGTTCTGGTGTTGCTGGACCTCTCTGCGGCCTTCGATACCGTCCCCCACAATGGACTACTTAGAAGGCTTGAAGAGGATGGTATTGGAGGCACGGTACTCACATGGTTTGGTTCCTTCTTAAAGCCCCGCCTTTCTCAGCTCCAATTCCCCCCATGAAGGTAGGGGTACCACAGGGCTCTATTCTGAGCCCAAAATTGTTCAACTTATATATGGCCCCTCTTGCACTTGTAGCCGAGAAACATGGGGCTAAAATAGTGTCGTATGCTGATGACACACAATTGCTGTTTACCTGTGAGAGGGGCACTGAGTTAAATGGGAATGAGATCAACACCTGTCTGTCTGAAGTGTTCTCATGGCTTAGGCACTTTCAACTTAAGTGTAACTCTGAAAAATCAGAGATCATGTTCTTTGGCTCCCATGCCGGTGCAGCATGGCACAACTGGTGGCCACAAGACATGGCCCCGCCCACTATGTCGGTCAACGTCGTGAAAAATCTGGGGGTCAAATTTGATGACTCTCTTTCTATGAAGGCGCAGATTCAATCAGTGGCCGGGACCTGTTTTGGAATTCTGCGAATGTTAAGGAATTTTCTCCCCTTGCTTCCGTTCTCCCAGAGGAAGACAGTAGTCCATGCCCTGGTGGCGTCTAGACTGGACTACGTTAATGCATTGTATCTTGGCCTTCCGGATTACTTACTCGGCCGCCTACAGGTGATTCAGAACGTGGCGGCTAGAGCTGTTTTTCTGGCCGGGCCTAGAACACATACGTCCCCTCTTCTGGCCTCCCTACACTGGCTCCCTGTTCGGAAGAGGATTCATTTTAAAGCGTTGGTGCTTGTTTTTAAAGCTTTCCATAAGATAGGTGCCCCGTACCTTGGGGAAAGATTCCAGCACTATATTCCACGTTGAACGTTGAGGTCTTCCGCCAAGTGTCTGACCATCACCCCGAAGATACGGCTCTCCCGGATTGGAGGCAGATCCTTTCAAGTGGTGGCGTCTCGACTGGAATGGCCTACCCATCGCTCTCAGACAGGTTCAGGATCTCATCGCTTTCAGGAGACAACTCAAAACCTGGCTCTTCAAACTATAGCTTCCAGGGGGGTGTGTGTGGCTCTGTGTTGTCGGGTTTATGAGACTTAGCGCCGGGACACTCCATGGAGTAGCCGTGCGCTTTACAAATACCGGCTAACATAACATAACATAACAATTACCCAAAATAAATATCAAATAATTAACATTAACAACTATATATTAATTAATTAAACACAGATTACTTCCCATCCATTACCCCTTTAAACACCACAGCACACACCTAAAATTAATTACACAATTGCCATAATACATTTTTAATTAATTTAATTAATATCAATTAACAAATAATTATTAATAAAAAATAAATAAACTACTTATCACCCTTTACCCCTATAAACCCCAAAACACACATCTAAAATGAATTACACAATTACCATAATTAATTACCAATTAATTCATTATAATTAATTAACAACCAACTATTAATTCATCAATTAAAAATAAATTAATTCCCACCCGTTACACCTATAAACACCAAAACACACTCCTACAATTAATTACACAATTACCATAATTAATTACAAATTAAATAATGATTATTAATTAACAACACATTATTAATTAATTAGTTTACACATTTAATACTATAACATCTCAATTACACAAATATTAATAAATAAAAATAATCAATGAATTTAATATAATTAAATTACTTCCCACCCTATTCCCCTATAAACCCACAACCCAATACAGACCTAAAAATGCAAAATACAAATTAAAAAAAAATAATAACTACTAAAAATTTAACACATATATCAAAAATACAAACGATTCTTATACTAAAAAATACATCACATACATTCAAAACATATACTAAAATACACAACATTAATTAAAAAATCGATATTTTTAACTATATTTTTGCAAACTATATTAAACTTCAATATTTTTAAAATCGATATTACTTACCTTAAGTCGATATTCTTTACCACGATATTCTTGCTGTCGATATTTCTGAACCACGATATTTCTGACTCGATATTTGTGCAACTCGATATTTTAAACTCGATATTCTGTCTGCACATCCTTATTCTGTGCCACTGTTTTCTGTGTAATGCAATCAAGATTGGACATTTTTGCCTATTATTTCTCTCTCAGTTTACCTTTTGCAAAGTTTTCCCATGCACAATGGCACATGTATACAGCATTTGTGTCTTCCAGATCTCATTGGTTGTTGAAAAAGTTATAATTTTCAGATAATCATGGGGAAACAACAAAAACTTTGTAATTTCATGAATTCCGAAGTTTTGGTTAGAACTCAACAAAGAGTGCAAGAAAAAGACTCTGATTCTCCAGAGACTTCTATTTTATTGCTCATGGTGCCAGAGTTGGCCTATCATAAAGCAGTGGACCCAAACATCTATAAAATACAGGGAGGATCTCTGTTTTCCACCTATGTTGTCCATAGAGTTCTTGTCTTGCTGAGAGCACTGGTTTTCCCACACTTGGACTATGCCACTTGCACACCTAAATTCAACTCAGAAACACAAATAGTATGATATAGAAATAAAAATCCAATGTTCGGTATTTTCAAAAAATGGCTTTAAACCTTTAAAATGATGTACTCGCACTTACTTTTTCATGTCACTGCAGCCTGTAAAGCAGTTTTAAATTGCCATTTTAACCAGGCAAAATAAAACTTTTGCCAAGCCTAAACCTTCTGTTTTAATACTTATAAGTCACCTATAAGGTAGGCCCTAAAAGCTCATAGAGATTGTTACAGTAGGACATGTGGCTTTAAGTTTTGCATGTCCTGGCAGGGAAAAATACCTAAAGTTCTTTTTCACTGTTGTAAGCTTTATCCCTCCCATAGACTAACACTGGGTTGCCTTATTGCATTTCGTAAGTGCTAACTTTATATTGGGAGCTGGTAGAGATTTACTTCTTGGTCTCCTTCGAACTGTAGTTTAAAATTCTCTTTAATGGTAAAGTCGGATTTTAAGTTACAATGATAAACATGCTACTTTTAGAAAGTTGACATTTTTGTGTCCAAATCCACTATGCCTTTCTGACAGTAACCTGGGTCACATGACCCTGCTTTTGTGGGTTGTGTATTGCTCTCAGACAGTGAGACAAAAGAATCCTAGGTGTGGGCAGGATGGGCCATCCTGACAGGATGGCTGGGGGAGCTGTACCCAGCTCCACTGAAACTTCAGCAGGCCTCACCTACAGCACACACATAGGAACCTGATGCCAGGCCTGCCCTACCTTTCATCAACCCGGAAGGTTTTGAGCCTGGATGAACCAGGGGAAGGGAAAAACTGACCAGAAACAGTTTTGGGGGTAGGTTAGGGATTTCTCCCAAACAAAGGCTGGCACTGGGGATAAAAGGTGGCACTCTCAGACCCCAAATCAAAACACTCCTGGACCTGTGGAAGATTCAGAAGAAGGACTTCTCCTGCTGCCAGAAGGACTGACCTGCTGCTTGAAGGACTGCCTCGCTGTCTGAAGAAGGAAGATTGGACCTTTTTGTCTTGACCCCGCTTACCCAGAGTGACTCCAAGGGTCAGATGGCTGACCTTCTGTGTGAGCTACAGGAACACAACAAGTTTCCAGAGACCTCTTTGCAACTGCCCAGATCACCAGCTGCAACTGGACATGCCTGATCCCAGATACTGGCCTCTGCTGTAGTGAGTCCAGATCCCCAAAAGGTGCCCCCCCAGATCCTGGGCCATTGGCTTGCATCGGTGGGAGCTCCTCCTGCAATAAAAAGTTGAAAACCTGAAGTTTGGGCTCTTCGAGACTGCAAGCAGGTGCGTTTGTGACAAGACTCTGCCACTGAAGATAGCCGCCAACACAAACTTCTTGCTCTTTGCATTGACTCAGACGACCGGCAATGCGGGACTTGGCTTCGGGCTAACAGCGACTATCATGCTACAGTGACGACTGTCTGTTCTTTTTGCCAAAATCCTCCTCCTAGTGGCCTCTTTTAATGCAGTTGGAACTCTTTGCACCAGACTTTAGAAGGTAATTTCAGGGGGACTAACTTGGGCCCTGTACCTGACCCATGAAGTCCAGCTCTGTCTGCCTTAACTTGTGATTTACCCCGGTCTAGTGCGACCAGATAAGCGTGAGTGGCATTTTCTGCTTCTGGGTGCCATTTTCACCAAAAACTTTAAAATTCAATATTCTGGTTCTACTAATTGGTTTTTTGTCGGTCTGGTATCATTTTATTTATTAAAATGTATTCTATTTTTTTTAATTGGTTTGGGATTTTTCTTGCATTGTGTTTTCACTTTATTACTGTTGGTGTGCTTCATAAATACTTTACACATTGCCTCTAAGTTAAGCCTGACTGCTTTTGTGCCAAGCTACCAGAGAGCTAGGCATAGTTTAATTTAGTGGCTTTTTGTGGTTCACCCTGACAAGGATTGTGTTTATTTTTTGAGTGGGCTTTCACCCCTTTCAACTAATAACCCATTTCCGTACAGTATGTTTCATTAAGGACTCACCCCTCAGGCTGATTGTAAATCATTCATGTATGGTTGTCTGAAATGATCGTATTCTTGTTGCAGAGAACCTATCCAGACTGAAGGAGTGGGCCTTACCACTAGAACTTGAGGGGTCATGTTTAGAAAAATTAACATTCACGCACCTACCATTTCACAGGAGCTCCAAGGTGCACCAGAAGCATCTCTCTGTCTCTCTCTCTCCCTGTCTCACTCTCTTTCCAACCCCCCATCAACCCAGAGTTAGTCACCAGTATCAGTTATCTCCTCTGATACTAAGGATTAACTTCAAAGGGAAGTGGTGGGAGATCTTTGCTTCCTTAAGTCCTGGGAATTCAGGTAGGTGGCCCTTGGTGTGACAGAGATAGAGCAGATAACTCTCTCTTGCAATGAAATACCATATTGCTCAGCTCAAATAATTGGAGAAATGACTCTGATTTTCACTAGCCATGTATTGCGCTTAGCTTTTAGAGTCCTCACTTCGAGGGTTAATGTATACAGAAACACTGAGGGCTGCCTAGTGATGACTTTCATCATGGGGAAGCTGCAAAATTATGCCCACTGCCTACTGAAAAAGTTTGCTGTCCAGATATGAACTAAGGCCCTTCACCGTGTGTTCCTCAAGGGCCACACTGCAAGCATAAGTTAAGCAAGTGTTTCAGGCCATCCGATTACAGGCATTGGGCTAATCACCAGAGGGACAATTAAACTGTGGCTCATCTACCAAAATGAGTGAAATCTGGGGAAATCACTTCAGTTAGATAAGAAGGACCTGAGTTGGAAGGTTCTCATCTGGTGCAGAATATGGGAGAGGAAAGGTTTAGCTTATTTAATTTATTGTGGTGGATTTTCACTAGAGGAGAATCTTCATAGAGAAAATTTGGCACTTCCACCAAATCAAACGATTTTCCATTACTCACCTCTAATACCTAGGAACAGGTTTTGTATACTTAGAACAAGAGAAGAATAAGCATGCCCGGGTATCCATGCAAGCATTTACCACGCACAATGTAGATATAGCGAGATGTGGATTGGAGACATTTTAATTCTCTTTGATATAAGGTTAGCAATACCGAAGGCAAATATATTTTCCTTTACATCCATGAAATTAACATTACATCCCTATTTTTTTAAATTTCAATATGAATGTAGAATGTGTCTCACCACTTTTTGCATGTCGGAGGCAGGTGGGTCGACGCTTCGCCTCAATTCATTGTGTTTGTCGCAAATCAGCTTTTGTACGTCAGCATAATCAGTGTTCACTCTAGGATCTATGCTCTGAAAAATATAATCAATGTAAATAGTTGATCTAATGCAGTCAGAACAGTATGCATAGGGAGCCCAATTCACAAAGGTAAACATACACTTTTGTGTAAGTTTACTACTTTTCAGTATTCACAAAGGTAAACTTAGACCAAAACTCTAACTTTACTACTTTTCAGTATTAACAAAGGTAAACTTAGACCAAATGTCTAACTTTACTAGTACTATCTTACCTTTGTGAATACCGAAAAGTAGTAGTAAGACTTTTGGTCTCAGTTAGACTTTTGGTCTAACTTTATCTTTGTGAATCGGGTCCATACTGTAGTGTGCTACGGTGAGGCCACATCAACCATATGAAGTGTAAAGAAAAAATGCAGTTCTCTTTACCCAGTCCTGCATCTCTGACAATCACCAACAATAGGCATTCCAGAGTGTTCCTTTGTTTGATGATGCGTGCGCTTTGAGATCTATTGTGACATCACCGCTGGTTGGGCCCTTTAATGTATGTTCACAACTAGTGGAGTACATGAGGCTCAGTATCTGGTCCAATCAAAACATGACAATGGTGGATTTGGGGGCATCCACTCTGTCAGTGCATTCCTTATGATATTCAGTGTTTTTTGCAAGGCATAAGCTTTTACGTAACACAACGGTGGGTTGCACGCTTGTTTATAATGTGATATACTGCCTCATGTAAAAGATGTCTATTGATTTATTTATTTGGGTATTTGTACCTTTATTTCTGTATCTGGCTAAGCTTTGTAAGCCTATCTTGATTGTGCAGTCACTAGTAACAGGAGTGGTTTAAGGCAGTCTCAGTGTTATCACTTTAGTGTATGAATGCTGTAAAAAGATGCCATGGGTTTAACCCGAGGAAGGAGAGGAGTACGCTTGTATTGTTGGGATACATCGCTAAGCAGAGAGAGAGTATTAAATGGTTCACTGAAGTCCGTCCAATTGTCTTCACAGCGTGGTTTCCTTTCCCATTGTTATGTCGTAATATGATGTAGAATGTATTGTACCTTATGTTCTGTGAGCGTGGCATGGAATGCTTGTTGCATTCTTTCACGTAGGTTCCAGTCCGGAGTCAGTTACTGTTTGCTCCGCGGACTGGAAGCCGTGCTGCCTGGCCCTCACCTGTTCTTTCCATTAAAGCACAACTTTACCAACGCTGTGTTGTGTACCATCATTACAATTGGCGACGATAGATGGTTATCTACGCGTGGAAAACGATTTGCTATTATAAGGGAGCGGAAAGAAGTTGAGTTTCTTCGAGTATTCAAAAGGAAGAAAAAGGAGTAATCACGGTAGGAACTTACCTGATTCGGAACCTTCACCTTCAGATAATTCAGAGATACGAAGCCTTTAAGTGAGTTAATAGCGATCTGGCAAATCCACTTTACCGTTGGTGTTTGATTGCTGCGTTTTTTTTAAAGAGCGGCAAGGTTCCAGCATCAAGCCCCGTGACGCGCATGCTCACACTCATTATTGTGATGTCATTGCGCTAGGTCACGCAACGTGACCTTTACGTGGCGGCCATTTTAGCTACAAACTCCATGGCAACAAGACTTTTTCTTCGTTTTTGCCGGTAAGCTCAATTTGATGGGAGCAAGGCAGAATAAAGACTGATTTTCGGCGGAGATTTTGGCGGAACAGGTGAGGAAGTCGGGGAGGCGGATACTTAAGGATATATTTATTTTTTGGGTGGATTTTTGCTGCATTTGCGAACACTGGATTTATATATTTTTTTTTTATCGTATACATTTGCTGCATTGTGAATGTTGGACCAGCTTATTAACACATTACAAATAACTTTTCAATACATACCATTTTATACCTATATTTGGAAGAGTATAGTTTAGAAGTATATTGCAGTTACTTTTATATTTAACCAGTTTATGGAAAAAGGTGATCTTCAGCTTCAAGAAGAAATGGCTCAACAAAATTTTACTATAAGCCCTCCTCATTCCTTTTGGGCATCAGGATCGCGTCCAACTATGGAGTGGTTAGAATGGAAAAATTATTTTGTGAATTACATTAATGCTGTTGATGAAGCAGGGAAAATGAAAGCAGATCAAAAGAAAATAATTCTTTTACATTCTTTGGGTCCGGTAGGGATAAAAACTTATAATCGGATGCCCAAGATGATAGCAAATGCAGAATTAGATGATTTTGAGGCAGCTTTGAAAGATTTGGATAAATATTTTGCACCGAAAGTCTGCATGGGAGTAGTGCGATACAAGTTTTTTCAGAGAAAACAGAACAAAGGAGAACCGGTAGATGACTAAATTGATGAGTTGAAGAGACTTGCCATTGATTGCAGGTTTGGCAACCTACACGATGAATTAGTAAGAGATCAATTAGTCATGCATTGCGAGAATTCTACAATACAGGAACGTTTATGGGTAAATGGTGATTCGCCTTTGGAGGATATACTTTCTATTGTAAGGAAGGCTGAGATGTCGGGAAGGTGTGCCACACAACTCAAAGATTCTCACAAAGACACAGGAGCAGTCCTTAAAGTTCAGAGTACTAACCAAGGACAACAGCAACACAGCATGGGCAAAACTTCCAATCAAACACAAAGAAATCTATGGAGAGACAAAGAACTGGAAGACAAGCGATGTTATCGTTGCGGAAGTAAAGAACATTTAGCGTTTAGCAGGAACTGCCCCGCTGCAAAGAAAAGATGTAGTATTTGTGGATTGATAGGCCATTTTAGTAAAATGTGTAGGAGAAGGAGAAGCAATGTTAAATACGTATATGAGGATGAAGATGTTAATGAGCCTGACGCAGACAAAGAAAGTGATAATTGGGAGTGTGTTAAAAGTGTCCAGGGTAATTTCGTGATTAACATCACGGATAATACAGTGAAGGATAAGCCCATATGTGATATATCCATTGGGGGAGTAATAATTAAGGTGTTCGCAGATTCTGGATCACCTTATACTATAATTGATAAGGGAATCTGGAAGGAAAAATTTATCAAAAAAATTGGCGGACAATTAATTAGTACAGATGTTAATCCTATAAGTTTCACGGGGAGAGAATCAATATGTTGGGGTTCAGATGGATGACATTTCTATTTAAAGGGAGATCTGCTAGAGGGAAATTATATGTAGCAGAATTTGGTCCTTCTGTTTTAGGATGGATGGACCAAAAGAATTTGCACATCATATTGGATCCCAACAGTGAAGAGAAGGTACTCATCGTAGATGATTCTAGTAGATTACAAGATGATATATGTAAGTTATTTCCTAAGGTGTTTAGTAAGGGTTTAGGATCACTTAAAGGTTTCGAACACTCCATTGTGCTAAACAAAAATGCTGTACCGAAGATACATAAGGTGAGGCCCATTCCTATACTCATAAGGGATGAAGTTGCAAAGGAGTTGGAGGGATTGTTAGAAAGGAATGTAATTGAAGAGGTGGAAAGTTCTGAATGGATTTCTCCGGTGGTGGTGGCGCGCAAGGGGAATGGTAAAATCCGTCTATGCATTGATTTGCGCCACCTCAATAATAACATCGTTATCGATAGGTTTCCTCTGCCCAAGATCAATGAAATGGTGTCTTCCCTCAAAGGTACTAGTTGGTTTTCCACCTTATGGTTGTTATCAATTTAAACGCATGCCTTTCGGCCTTGCATCTGCGGCTGCTGTTTTTCAGCGTTTAATGCACAAGTTGCTGGGGAAGATGAATGGTGTTAAATTTTTCCAAGATGACATTTTAGTAGCTGCCAAGTGCAAGGAGGAACACGATTGTAAACTCAAAGAGGTTTTGAGTGTATTACAAAATGTTGGTTTAACTGTTGAAATCAGCAAATGCAAATTTGCTCAGAGGAGCGTTTCCTATCTAGGACACGTTATTTGTCAAGATGGTGTAAGACCCAAACCATCTCTGGTTAATACTATTGTTGACTCACCTGCTCCCACTAGTAAGGAGGAGGTAAAGTCGTTCTTAGGAATGGCTGAGTATTGCGCTAAGTTCATCCAAAATTTTGCAAGTAAAGTATTCAACATTCGTGCATTATTGAAGAAGAATATGAAATTTGAATGGACTAATGAGTGTGATGCGGAGTTTAAGTGTGTGAAGAATGACTTACAGAATGTAAATGCTCTGAGTAGTTTTGATCCTAATTTGGAGTGCATTTTAACTACAGACGCAAGTGACAAAGGTTTAGGGGCTGTATTGTCACAGAAGGGCACTGATGATCGGGAGAAGATAATTTTATTTGCTTCTAGGTCTTTATCCCCCACGGAGAGTAAATATCCCATCATTGAAAGAGAAGCCTTAGCTTGCGCTTGGGCTTTAGAGCATTTTCGTGTTTTTGTGTGGGGGAAACCTGTTCTGATTCGCACTGATCATCGCCCTTTGATTAAAATTCTCACTACTGAGGGTAGTGTTACAGCTTCTGCTAGATTAGCAAGGATTTCTATGCGGATGAAGGAATTCGTTTACAATTTAGTTTATGTGCCGGGCAGGGAAAATGCTGTGGCTGATTGTCTTTCCAGATTGCCTGTTCCTATGGAAGAATGCTTGGATGATCCTTGGGGTGATTTCAACATTGCTTATGTACAAGATGCTGGTGTACCAGCCATTGATAAAAATGAATGGATGGAGGAACAAAGTAAAGATTTTAGTTTGCAACAAGTTTTGGAATGTCTATGCAAAGGTTGGCCCAAGAAGGAAGGTGTTACTGATATTTTGAGACCTTTCTGGGAAGTTAGAACGGAATTGTCAGTGAATAAGGATGTAATTGTGAGAGATGACAGAGTCATTCCTCCGGAGAATTTGAGGAACAAAGTTTTACTTTTATGTCATGAGGGGCATTTTGGTATTGTTAAAACTAAAAGCGTTGTTAAAGGAGCATTTTGGTGGCCTGGTATTGACAAGACTGTGGAGAGATTTGTAAGAGATTGTGAGACATGTTCATCTGCAGACAAATGCTTAAAAACCTTGAAACCTCCGATGAGTCAAGGTCTCATTCCTAACTTACCATGGGAAGTGATTGCTGTGGATATCTTTGGTCCTGTGGGAGAGTCTAAGGAGTATGGTTTGGTTGCCATGGATTTATTTTCGAAGTGGCCAACGGTAAAAATTGTTGAAAGAGTTGATACAGATGTGGTTCTTAAGTTTCTGGACAAATTGTTCATTATGGAAGGGTTACCGGCAAGTATTTTAAGTGACAATGGGGTGCAGTTTACATCCAAGAAAGCTAATGAGTTTTTTGAGAGAGTAGGCATCAAGCATAGAACTACTGCTCTTTATAATCCTAGTGGTAATGGCACTGTCGAGCGCTTTAATCGGGTGATAAAGGGTGTCATTCAAGCGGCCATGAACAAAAGGCATGATTGGAAACTCGAAGTGCATAAGGCAGTTTGGGCTTATAGGATCACCACCCATGATGCCACTGGATTGTCCCCTTTTGTTATCATGAGAGGTAGGAGACCCAGATGTAAATTTTCTCCTGCTTGGCTTTGTGACGGCACGCTACAACAATGGTCTGTTACGGATGTCAGAGATAGACTCATTCAGGTACATGATAAGAGTAAGTCCTATTATGATAAAACCCATGGTGTGAAAGAGGTACAAATCAAAATTGGTGATTTGGTTAGAGTGAAGAGACCTGGTAAGATTCCGAAGGGTGAAAATCAGTTTGGTCCGCCACAAAAGGTTGTGGAACTTTTGTGTAATGCAGTACGTTTAGATGATGATAGAGTGTGGAATTTAAAGAGCATCGCTTTGTGTTCAGGGAGGAATTTCAGTGTTTTACTTGAGGGTTTGAAGTGTTCTGATGGTGTTAAGGACACGGAATGGATGGAAGATTTTCATGACCCAGGAACTATGTGCACTGCCGCTATTCCAGACGTATGTTTGGAAAAGGAGGTGGTGGAGAGTGCGTGCAGGAAGAGTGATCTGGTTGTGGAAGCGTCGTTGGAAACCACGGATGCCTTAGAAGGGATGACAACTGAAACGAGTGACAGGATTCCTGACTCCACGAATGCCACAGAGTCGGTTGTGGTAGCAGATGGTCTTAGTGTTAGTGGAACCAGAAAGAGAGTGCTTCCAGGATGGCTCAAGGAGTTCGTTATGTGGTTATAGAGCAATTTAGTTATTCATTTTGTATATTTATGTTTTGCAATTTTCTTTTGTGTAAAAAGGGGGGGGGATGTGTTATGTCGTAATATGATGTAGAATGTATTGTACCTTATGTTCTGTGAGCGTGGCATGGAATGCTTGTTGCATTCTTTCACGTAGGTTCTAGTCCGGAGTCAGTTACTGTTTGCTCCGCGGACTGGAAGCCGTGCTGCCTGGCCCTCACCTGTTCTTTCTATTAAAGCACAACTTTACCAACGCTGTGTTGTGTACCATCATTACACCCATCTATTTATTTTGGTGTCATTTATCCTTTCCATTCATCTGCCTATAGAAAAGATGTTTCTGACGATTTAGTTCAGGTTTGTTTATTAAATGGACTCAAGTCGCTGAGTGTGGATTGTGTCTATAAAGAAGCGGTTTCTGGTTTGTCTATAATCAATTGCCATACCAGAAATTTCAGCCACCACATCAGCCATGAGAAGTGGAATTACAAAATGGCAGAGATAAGATGACTGTGGGCACCCCAGGTATGGTATGTCCAGCAACCCTAACAAATGAGATGGCTGCACAATATTCAGGGAGAGGCAGGTTATTTGAAGCCTGTATCACCTATAACTTTTTTTAAATTCTTTATTTTTCCATTTTGTAATAACAACACGGTGGGTGAACATGTGTGGGCAGCTGCTCTGCACCAATGCAGGCACAATATACAATGGAAACCATTGACACAAGGGAGTCAGCCAATTGCAGATACCAATAATCATACACATATATATCTATCAGGGGATTTACACATAGTAGTATTATGGGCTTTCACTCTCTTCACTGATTGATCCTCTATAGTTCACATCTAAGTCAATGTGATCACTCGCAACCACCTCAGTGGTTAAGAGATCCCTGCAGAGTTCTCTCCACATTCTAAGGTCCTCATACAGTTTCTCATCCTTGCTGCACTCTTTCATGTGGACCTCCTCCGCAAGAGCCCACTCATGCACATCCTTTAACCAATCGTCCAAAGAGGGGGAGCGATTACCCATCCATGCTATAGCAACCCTTCTTCTAACTAATACCAGGAGTAATTGCAATAATTTATATGACATCTTATGCCTTCTGGGTTGGGACTTGTCCCAACAGGCAATGCAGAGGGGTTGCCTCCACTCAAATGCCAGTTCCCACCCTCGCTCGCTCAGCCACTCAGAACTGGTATACCTCCAGGCACCCCAGGCTAAGTGTGGAAAGTCTGCTCCTTCCCTACTACATCTGGGAAAAGCTTCGGAGTGTTTCGGGTCAATGCGATACAGCCTCACTGAAGTCAAATACACATGCTGCAGGTAATTTAAATGTATTAACTTGAAACGGGCATTACAGAATACTGTGTGAGTTAGAGTGCATGCTGCTTTCCAGGTCCTGTCACCCATGGGCTTCTGTTGATCTCCGTCCCAGGCAGTCTGTGTCCTGGGAGGTGGAGCCCTCAAATCCGCCCTCAGGGCCCTATACAGCAATGCGATTAATCGATGACCACTCCGATAGGCAAGCATAATATCGAGTGTTTTGGTCGTCGGAGGAGCAGTCGAGTCTGTAGGCCACATTGTTCTGGCCAAGTCTGTGAGGCCTGCATGCTGCAAGTACTGTCCCTGCCCCAAGCCGAACCCTTCACAAGCATGTTCATACGTAATAAAGGTTTTGTTAGGGTACAGGTCTGCCAGCACCTGGCATCCACTCTCTCTCCATGCTTGAAATTAAATGTTTCCCACCATTTTAAGCACTGGGGCTAGAATCCAGATATTCAGATCCCGATGGACTGGTGTGTGCCTGAGTATGCGTTCCACAAATGGTTGCCAGATATATGCGGTCTGTTTGACCACGCATGGCAGGTCTGGGGGTGTGCTCGCCCCCTCCATCAAGGTCGCTGGTAGACTAGCAGGCTGTACTCGCCCTCTGAGCAGACGCTTCTCCCAGTTGTCTCCCTCATCCAACCACCGGGCTGCATGTTGGAGATGCACCACGAAATAGATCTGGAAGAGACAATTAGTTATGGATTCTTCACCTTAGAATTACCCCCAGGCGTCAGACTGGATCCGGAAATGTTTTACCTCAGGAGTACCTCTGCAAGTCGATAGGTGGTGTCGGTCGACTCTGCGTTCGTCGTTGGCGTCATGGTCGCCCGAATGACGTCGCGATATCTACTTAGACGCCGCCCTCGTGTGCTGACGTCAGTTCTTTCTTTTTCTGCGCCAGCCAGCGCAGATCCGGAGAGAGCGGTACCTCGAGTCACTTTTTTGACTCCGTTTTTGCGACTTTTGTTGACACCTTTTTTGAGTTGATCGACTCCTGGTGTACGGAGGGATGTCACGTCAGACCGGCTTCAATGCTTGCGACTCCTGTAGCAAATTGATGTCGCTCACGGACCCGCACCTCATGTGCCTTTGGTGCCTGGAGTGCGACCACGACCCAAAGTCGTGCTCCGACTGCCGGGCCATGAACCCGAAGTCTTTGCGGGAGCAGTCCCGAAAGCTTCTCAAGGCCCGGCAGTCTGTTCGAGGTCCCGGTCGAGAGGGAGGTCGTGGGACCGGTTGTAGAGCCACCACCACCACTCGTCATCGAAGTCTTCGTCTTCGGGTAAGTCGAAGCACAAGAAGAAGGCGAAACAGCATCGTCGCTCTCCGCGTTCTCCCCGTCCGTTGGCCAATGCGGGAAGCGAAAGGAAGTTGTCCAGCTCCGCCCGCGGAGCCTGTCCTGTTGGGTCGACGCCGGCCCTCCCTGCTTTTCTGGGAACCGGAGTGACCCCTGCCCAGCTTCGCAACTTCTACGAAGCCTTGCATTCCATCTTCAGGCAGCCCAACTCTGCCGGTGCGCCCTCGGGCCCCGCGGACTCGGTTGGGGGCTTTAGGCCTTCGATGTCTGCAGCTTCTACTCCGGTGCTGCAGGGCCCCCAAGGATCCAGGCTTAGAGACGGATCGGCGACGGTCGACCTTGTGACACCGCCTCCGGTGCCAAATCCAGTGATGACACCCCCGCCGCCTCCGACGCCGGTTGTGTCCCCAGCCTGTGTCGACCCCGGCCTCCCCCTCGATGAGGACACGGAGCCGGACCGAAGTCGCCTGATGTCGAGACCGGCGCCGACCGGTACTTTTGTACCCCTGTTCTCCCCTGATGTATCTTACCGCCCAGAGTGGCTAACAGGAGAGAGTGAGGAGGACTGGGAGGGGTCTGTGGACCGTCTTGCAGACCAGTTGGAGGAACTGGACTGGAGAGAGGAGTTGGGTGAGGCCAGTGGTCTGGACACCTTCCCAGACCTTGGCATGCTATCTCCCCATACCGTGGCTACGGGGGAGGGTGCATCTTACGCAGTGGTGTTGCGTAGGGCAGCTGAGGCCTTAAACCTCGAGCTTCCTACAGTGGCAGTCAAGACTAATCTCCTGACAGAGGTGCTTCAACCGGCTTGGGCCTCCTCAGAGCCCTTGCTGCAGTTCAATGAGGCCCTTACGGCCATCCTTTTGGGCACTTGGTCCAAGCCCAACACAGGGGCTCCTGTAGACCGGATCATTGCCCGATGCCATCGCCCGGCCCCGGGCAAACCCATTTTCCTCTCTTCTAATCCTAGCCCTGAGAGCTTGGTAGTCCAAGCCTCAACGTCCAAAGGCGCATTCCCTAACGCACCACCTGATAGGGAATCCAAGAACCTGGACCACCTTGGGAAGAAGATGTTTTATTCCTCCAGCTTGGGACTGTGGTCGGTGAACACCGCATGTCTATTGGGCGGTTACTCCCACTTGGTGTGGGACACGTTTGCGCAGGTGCTGCCACAGTGCCCGGAGGAGGCCTGGGCCGTGCTCTCCCGTGCTGTTGCCCAAGGGAGAGATGCAGCAAAGCTCACCATCCAGTGTGGGCTGGACACCGCCGACTCACTGGGCAGGACGATTTCCACATCGGTAGCACTGAGACACTACGCCTCGTTGAGGTCCACTGGCTTTTCGGGGATCTCCAAGCAACGCTTTTGGACATGCCCTTTGATGGGCGTTGCCTCTTTGGCGACAAGGCAGACAACGTGCTCGCGTGCTTTAAGGATTCTAGAGCTACGGCCAGATCCTTAGGCCTCGCTTCCACCTCCCGCCCAGCGCAGTCTGCTTTACGCCCCTTTCGTGGCTACGGGAGGGGTTCCCGCCACGTTCTGCCCAGAGCCACAGGCCTGCGCAAGATGTCCAGCCTCTGCACAGCCGGGGACGTGGATCCCACCGCCGTGGGTCGGGGTGCCAGCGGGCGGGCCAGTCCACCAGCACCCCCTCTGCAGCAACCTCCAAACCCTCCTAGTCCGACCTTTCAGGCCCATTCATCGCCAGTGGGCAGCAGGATTCACCATCACCTCCCCCACTGGCTCAACATCATGTTGGACAGGTGGGTTTTGCAGATGGTCCGAAGGGGCTACTCCCTCCCCTTCGAGACTACCCCTCCATCCATGCCACCTCAATTCCATCGCATGTCGGAGGATCACCTGGCCCTTCTCCAACAGGAAGTTATGGCGCTCTTGGCCAAGGGAGCCATCGAGCGCGCTCCTGCCCCAGAAGTCGGTCGTGGTTGTTATTCCCACTACTTTCTGGTGCCCAAGAAGGACAAGGGCCTGCGTCCGATCTTGGATCTCAGGGATGTCAACCGCTTCCTCCGGAAGGAGAAGTTCAAGATGTTGTCACTAGCTCAGGTCCTGTCTGCTCTCGACCCTGGAGACTGGATGGTAGCGTTGGACTTGCAGGACGCTTATTTTCAAATACCCATCCTGCCGGCCCACTGGCGTTACCTGCGGTTCACGGTAGGCCACAAGCATTTTCAGTTTACCGTGCTCCCCTTTGGCCTTAGTAGCGCCCCTCGGGTGTTCACGAAAGTGATGGCGGTGGTCTCAGCTCATCTGCGCAGATCAGGGGTTCCAGTCTTCCCCTATCTCGACGACTGGCTGTTGAAGGCGGGCTCACCCCAGGCTGTCATGTCCCACCTCCAGACTACGGCCGACATCCTGCATTCGCTGGGGTTCACCATCAATGTCACACCTGATTCCCTCTCAGAAGCTCCTTTTCATCAGAGCGGTTCTGGACAGAGCACGGTTTCGGGCTTATCCTCCCAAGCAGCGAGTCCGGGATATTCGGGCTATGATTCCGATCTTTCAGCTCCTATCCCGGGTTTCAGTCAGAATGACCCTGAGGCTACTGGGCCTCATGGCCTCCTGCATCCTACTGGTGGACTATACCAGGTGGCATATGCAGGCTCTGCAGTGGGACCTGAAGTTTCAGTGGGCACAGCATCAGGGGAATCTTTCCAATTGCAGCCAGATCTCGGAGGGCACTGCACGCCAATTGCAGTGGTGGCTAACGAACTGGGATTGGGTCAACGGCAGATCCCTCTCCCTTCCCCAACCAGAGTTCACAGTCGTGACAGATGCATCACTGCTGGGGTGGGGCGGCCACTTGGGAGAGGCGGAGATCAGAGGCCTCTGGTCTCTGGCGTAGTCTGGGCTCCATATCAACCTTCTGGAGCTTCGGACGATTTGTCTTGCACTAAAGGCATTCCTTCCCTCTGTCTGGGGACGAGTGGTGCAGGTGTTCACAGACAACACCACCGCCATGTGGTACTGCAACAAACAAGGCGGGGTGGGGTCATGGACCCTAGGTCAAGAGGCTCTCCGGCTTTGGACATGGATGGAACATCAGGGCATATCCCTGGTGGCTCAACACCTGGCAGGTTCTCTGAAAGCCAGGGCGGACAAACTCAGCCACAGGTGCATGATGGATCACGAATGGCCTCTTCACTCGGAGGTGGTGCAAGGTATCTTTCAGCAGTGGGGAGAGCCTTTGTTAGATCTATTCGCCACCGAAGAGAACGCGCAATGTCAGCAGTTCTGATCGTTGGAATTTCCAAGGCGGCACTCGCTAGGCGACGCATTTCGTCGCGAGTGGAGTTGCAGTCTTTTATACGCCTTTCCGCCTATACCACTTCTGCCCAGAGTGCTGAAGAAGATCAAGCGTGACCGGGCCCAAGACATTCTTGTGGCCCCGGATTGTGCACGAAGAGTCTGGCATCCCGAGCTCTTACACATGGCCATCGATCCGCCAATCAGACTGCCTCTTCGGGAGGATCTTCTGTCGCAGCAGCAGGGGACGGTCCTCCACCCGAACCTGTCCGGCCTCCACCTCCTTGCATGGAGATTGAGTGACAACAGTTGACAGCTTTCGACCTTCCTCCCGAAGTCTGTAACATTATCTTGGCAGCCAGGCGTCCCTCCACCAAAACGTTATATGCCTGTAGATGGAACAAGTTTGTGGCATGGTGCGCAGCAAAGGCTGTGGATCCCCTTTCTGCCCCCCTTTCAGAGGTTCTCCTCTTCATACTTTCTTTGGTCCAGCAGGGCTCTGCTCTGGGCACTCTCAAAGGCTATCTTTTGGCCATTTCGGCCTTCCTTCGGCTGCCTGACCAGCCTTCTCTCCTCTTCAAGTCCCCTATTGTAAATCGCTTCCTTAAGGACATTACTACCTTGTTTCCTCCAACTCCTTTCGTGATGCCCCCATGGGACTTGAACCTGGTTCTTGCTTATCTTATGTGTGCTCCTTTCGAGCCGCTCCATGCCTGTCCTCTTAGACTCTTGACCCTTAAAACTGCCTTTCTGGTTGCCATCTCCTCTGCTCGCAGGGTGAGTGAGCTCCAAGCCCTTTCTTCTAAACCTCCTTTCCTGGCTCTTCATCCGGACAAAGTTGTCCTCTGCACTAGGCCTTCTTTCCTTCCCAAAGTGGTTACCTCTTTCCATATAGGACAGACCATCACGTTGCCCACCGTCTTTCCGCCTCCGCGTCCTTCTAAAGAGGAAGAGAGGCTCAACCGTCTGGATCCAAAACGTGCGCTTTTGTTCTATCTGGATCGCACAAAACAATTCTGGGTGGATGACCAGCTTTTTGTTGGCTATTGGGGTGCCAAGAAAGGTCGGGCCGTGCAGGAATGAACCATCTCCTGATGGGTCGTTCTTTGCATCAAGATCTGCTATTCCTTAGCGAAAAAGGAACCTCCAGTGGGGTTGCGTGCCCATTCCACCAGGGCGACGGCAGCCACTATTGCTTTGGGACGTGGAGTCCCCCTTCTTGACATCTGCCAGGCAGCTACGTGGGCTTCACTGCACATGTTTACCAAACCTGGTTCTTACTTATCTTATGTGGGCTCCTTTCGAGCCGCTCCATACCTGTCCTCTTAGACTCTTGACCCTTAAAACTGCCTTTCTGGTTGCCATCTCCTCTGCTCGCAGGGTGAGTGAGCTCCAAGCCCTTTCTTCTAAACCTCCTTTCCTGGCTCTTCATCCGGACAAAGTTGTCCTCTGCACTAGGCCTTCTTTCCTTCCCAAAGTGGTTACCTCTTTCCATATAGGACAGACCATCACGTTGCCCACCTTCTTTACGCCTCCGCGTCCTTCTAAAGAGGAAGAGAGGCTCCACCGTCTGGATCCAAAACGTGCGCTTTTGTTCTATCTGGATCGCACAAAACAATTCTGGGTGGATGACCAGCTCTTTGTTGGCTATTTGGGTGCCAAGAAAGGTCGGGCCGTGCAGAAATGAACCATCTCCTGATGGGTCGTTCTTTGCATCAAGATCTGCTATTCCTTAGCGAAAAAGGAACCTCCAGTGGGGTTGCATGCCCATTCCACCAGGGCGACGGCAGCCACTATTGCTTGGGACGTGGAGTCCCCCTTCTTGACATCTGCCAGGTAGCTACGTGGGCTTCACTGCACATGTTTACCAAACACTACTGCCTGGACAGCCAAGTCCGGAGAGACGGCTTCTTCGGCCGTTCAGTTCTCCAGGACTTTCTGGTGTGAACTTGCTTCGCAGACCGACCACTGGGGTTGGTATTGCTGGGGTGTCTATTCTAAGGTGAGGAATCCATAACTAATTTTCTCTCTCAGATGAACAAGTTACTTACGTTCAGTAACGATATATCTGTAAGAGACATAGATTAGTTATGGATTCCTCACCTCCCCACCCATCCTCCCCGCTCTGCAAACTGACTTCTAGGGTAAGGGAATCCCTTTCTGGGCCCTAGTTTTCATGCACCAGTGGTCGGTGTCTTGCATGGCTCTGCGCTTCTGGCGTGGAATGTCGAGTAAAGAACTGACTTCAGCGCATGAGGGTGGCGTTTAAGTAGATACTGCGACGTCATTCCAGCGACCACAACGCCAATGACGAATGCGGAGTCGACCGACGCCACCTATCGACGCGCAGAGGTACGGCTGAGGAAAAATTTCTCCAGATCCAGTCTGACGCCTGGGGGTAATTCTAAGGTGAGGAATCCATAACTAATCTATGTCTCTTACAGATATATCGTTACCGAAGTTAAGTAACTTGTTCTATAGGTCTAGCCTGTGTGCCTCTAAACCCCCCTCCTCAAACTGCCTTGTTAAAACATGTAGGGCCACCTTGCTGCGCTTGCCTGCCCAGTATAGGGACACCAGCACTGAATTCAGTTGCCTAAATACCTCCACAGGTATGCCACATAACAAATTCTGAAGCACGTATAGACAACGGGGTAGGACAACTATTCTGGCCACTGCAATTCTACCCACAAGGGAGAGTGGCAAGGTGTTCCAGAAGGTCACTGAACGATTCAGGGATTCAAGAACTCTAGTCACATTCAGTTGTAGTAATTGTGTATCCCCGTGTGCAACATCTATGCAGGTCCTCCAATGGTAGCGCAGACAGCCCCGCCAGCGGAAAGATCAGATATTTATGCCTGTTAAGCCGTAGGGAAGAGTAATCGGCAAACTCATCTAAAAGCTGCAGAAGTTAAGGAATCGCTGCTCGGGGGGACGTGACATAGAACAATGCATCGTCCTCATATAGCGATATGAGATGAGAGCTCTCCCCCGCGTGTATTCCCCATTGCTCAAGGTCCCGTCTGGCCCACATCACCTTGGGCTCAATGGCCAAGGCAAAAAGCAGCAGTGATAGTGGGCAACCCTGCCGAGTTCCTCGGCCCAATGTCCAGTTCACTGACCGACTCTGGCCCACCCAAACCCAGACACATGGTGCCGTATATAGAAGCTTGACCCACCTGCAGAATCTTGGGCCGAACCTGACGCCCTCAATACCTCCTGAAGATATCCCCAATCCATTGTATCGAATGCTTTTTCAAGGTCCATGGATACCAACGCCAATTCCTCGTTTCTGTGCTGTGTCACGTGCATGACATATGATAGGCGCCGTATATTCATGCCTGTGTTGCGTTCGGGAATGAACCCATACTGGTCTTCGTGGACAAGGTGGGTCATGTGCGGGGCTAGGTGCTTTGCCAGTGCCTTGCATAATATTTTAACATTGGAGTTTATCATGGTAAGCGGGTGGTATGCTGCAGGGTCCCGACCATTTCCCCCCGGTTTTAAGAGCATGCAAATTTCCCCCTCCAGCCGAGAGGAGGGTAACACACCCCAGTCGAATGCCTCGTTGAATATTTGCAGTAGTGGTTGCACCAACTGTTACGGATAAGCCTGGTAGAATTCAATTGGGAATCCAGCCCCCCCCCCCCCCCTTGGTGCTTTCGCTCTCGGCATTTCGGACAGTACCTCAAGTATCTCCTCTGTTGTTAGTTGCGCGCTTCCAATTCCCTTCGGGCCTCCGGTAGGAGACACGTCAGTTGGAGCCCTCCCAGGAACTGGACATAGTGATCCGGCCGGACAGCTGGGTCTGCGGAGTATACCCTCTGTAGGTGTCATTGGAATACTTCCAGTATTCCCGCTCTGGAGTTTACCATGTCCCCCACTGTGTTAAGTAGGCAAGTCGTCACCGGGGGGGCTGCTCCCTATGCAAAATCCATGCCCATAGGTGCCCAGACTTATCACCTTCGGCATGTAGCCGATGACGGTAACGAGTTAGCATATATTTGTCCAGTCTATCCCAGGTATCACTGATCTGTTTGCGCAGCGTGCGTTCCGAGGCATATGTATTGGGAAGCCCCTGGTCTTCTGACTGAATGTCCGCTAGCACATCCTCCCTGTCCCTCAACTCTTGCGGCAACTGGCGCTGGACTCCGCAAGTAAGTCCCAGTCCCGCCCCACGTACTACCGCCTTCATAGCTTCCCACTCTGTACCTCTGCTAGCTGTGGTGTTCTAGTTGAGTGTCATATAATCAGACAGCACCTGGGAAAGTGACGCGCTTCCCTCCTGATCTTCCAGGATCTCAGGGGGCATTCACCAGCACCGGGCCCCTGCTCGATAGCATTCCACTATATTGCACAGCACACTGGGGCATAGTCCGACAAAAACATAGCCATGTGGTTTACCTCAGAAGCCATAAAGGCAGGTGTCTCGGTCACAAAGATCCTATCTAACCTGCTATGTGTGTTGTGTGTAGGTGAGTATTGTGAAGAGCCTCCGCGTCGGGTGCCGTATCCGCCAGGCATCCTACAGCCCCAAGTCCCTCATCATTAACTGCAGTTGTTTTGTCATTCAAGGCTCAGTGCCCGCTCTAGGGGGATGTCTGACCAGGGCAGGGCCAAGAATGCAGTTGAAATCCCCCAGCCATATGAGCTGTACATCAGAGCTGCCGCTATAAGATCCTGCAATGCTTGGTAAAAGGCCGGCTCGTCTGTTAATTCCGATAACAAACAAGACTAACTAGTTACGCGACCCCCTGCATCAAGTAGCCAATCGGTCCTGTCGGCTCCCTGAGGATCGGGGCTCCGACCTCGGATGTAAGCTATTCCCCTATAGAACCCCAGAGGATCCTGCCCCGGCCTCCTTTGATCATTTTTCAGCCATTCGCTCCCGCCTTACCCGGACTTCTAGCAGATGTGGGTTTTCTAACCGTCCCGATACTGATGCCCATCCACTCATCGAATTCCACGGGGCCCCATGACCAATCCTAACTAACCCTCACTACACCATTGTCTTACTGATCTTCCATCCGCATTCATTGCCTCCTCCACCGGGTAGCCTTCCGGTGCAATCAGGCCCCGCTCTCCCACCGGATCCACCCCTTCCTCCTTCTTCATTATCACATCCAGCCTCGCACAGCACTTACCAATCTGTAACCTGGTCCTGATGATGATCCTAAATGTTATGGATCGAAACATCGTCAACATTCCAGCACAACTTGTGGCGCCCTACACTCTGGTTCACCAAATATGCCCAATTTTGTACAAAGTTTTGTTAATACCTACCTATAAACCTCAAGTACCTTTTTTATCATTGTCAGTTTCTCACTTTGCGCCTTCTATCGCTGTTCCACTTGTCACCTGCGCCGTCCACTTTGAGTGTCACGAGCACTTGTGTGCACAAAGTTCGTCGGGTTACTTACGTATTCATTGCTAACAGTTCTCTTACAACTGTTCCCAATTTGTCCTTATTGTTTCAATTTTATGTTTCCTCTTGCATTTTCTCAATGCATGATGCATCTGGCACGTTTGCTTAAACAATGAGTCTCCCTACTTGCCTTCTTTGCAATTTTATGTGCATGCTTATTTACTAGCCTTTAAAATAATACATGTTGAGATATTGTTGTCCAAATATATCGTCTGTATTCGGGGCATAGGTGTTTAAGATGACAATATCACGGCCATCCAACTGTACCCGTAGGAGCACATAGCGACCCCCCACATCCGCCTCCACATACTGGAGAGTTAACGGAGTTCCCGGGGCCACCCAGATCAGCGCGCCCCTAGTTTACGTGGAATGAAGGAGTAAAATACCTGTCCATGCCCCTTTCTCGCAACCCTTGCAGGCCTGTGTTATCTAAGTGTGTTTCCTGCAGGCATGCAAACATTATATTATGTCTTTTCAGAAAGGAGAGCACCCTGTGACCCTTAGTGCAAGTTCCCAGTCCCCTGACATTCCAGCTGATAAACTTAATCATGTCTCATGGCATCGCTGCTCTTTGCTCACCCTGCATGTGCTACAGCAACCACCCCAACCCACCCCACATCTATACAACTTGTGACGATCATTAAACAGAAAACAAAAACTCTCCACCCCCCCGCCCACGGACAATACACGCACAACTTCACAGTCAAGATTGCCCACCTCATGCTCGTGCCAGGACGTACACAGCATCCCAATTAGCCCAACAGGGGCAAATCAATAACGGTTTTCCCCATCCGCTCACCCAAATACAAACCAGCAGATGCCCAACAATTCTTAGGTGCTGCAAAGGGCAGCAGCTACCACCCTCAGGGTCCTGCAGTGTGCCCCCCGCTCCCATCCACAGATCCAAACACATGGAGAATCGGCTCATTTCTCACACATTCACAATCATTTCTCATAAAGGCATTCTCGCATTCTTAACCTGATTCAGCTTTCCTCTCAGGCACACTGAACAACACTCCTACCAAATAGCCTCAGTTCAGCCATTTCTTGTCTCAGTCGGGGGCCTCATCCATCAGGGTCTTGGGGACAATGTCTGCAGTTGGGCCCAAGGCCTGCGTCACTCCTTCCGGGTTCCGGGAGGCAACTGCAGGCGTAAGATCCAGGAACCCACCGTCCGGTCTCACCGTGATCCTGTGTTCCATTTGGGTGTTTGTGTAGTAAGTCTCTGCCCGACCGGACCGCTGTTAGGGGCCTAGCCCGGGGCGAGAGCCCCATCTTCGTTACTGACCTCGAGGCTCCTGGACCTGCCTAGTGTAGTCTGGGTATATAGTAGTTTTATTGTTTTCATACTGGAGTTCTTGATGTTCCCTGGCAGCACGCAAAATACAGTCTCTAGCGCGATAATTTAGCACCTTCACTATTACAACACGGGGCTGCGTGCCCGGGGGTGGGGTGGCACCAGCGCCCTCTGGGCCCTCTCGATTGTGAACAGGTTGGATAGTCCCGTAGGGCAAAGCTATGAGCAGGTCCAGTGCTCCAGGAATTGCTCGGTCGATCCCTGTTCCGCCTTCTCTGGGATTCCCAACATGCGGGTGTTGCTGCATCTGGAACGCCCTTCCGCGTCTTCTGCCCGTTGCTCCATTGCTCTTGTGGCCATCGTCATCTATGCCACTTGTTGTTCAAGGGTTGTCACGTCTCCCCGCAATTCTGCACATCTCCCTCAGCTTCCGTGACCTTGTCTGCCACCTTTCCAAATCCACACTGAGCAAGTTAACATCTATCGAGACGGTCTCAATGTGGTCTTCCAAGGCCTTCCTGGATCCCTGTATAGCGGCCAGGAGTTCTGCCCGGGTTGGCTCGGGGCACTCACCCTCCTCTTCCGCCCCACCACCCCCAGTCTGTCTGGTTGTGCACTGGGGAGGGTGTCTCTGCGGGGTATATTGCGTTATAGTGTTCAAACCAATTGCTCTAGCTACCTTGTCCTTACCCATGACTACAGCGGCGTGGAAGATCCACTTCGTATGTCCCTTACAACCTGATAGTTACAAGGGCTCCTCCCTCAGTATCCAGCTGAAGGTTTGCGGAGAGGGGAGAGAGAGCAATACTCGTCAGCCTCCAATGCGGGCCCCACCTCCACCCCGTCTACTGACTGCGAGGTCCACAGCAGAGGGGGCCCACTACACCAAGGGATCCTCCAATTATACTGTTTCAGACAAGTAGGGTGGTGCCCCAAATCAGGCAGGTGGGGCGCTGATGCAAAGTTCCCCAAAATAACCACGCACCTCAGCGGTGTACTGAGTTCTCCGGGAGGGGAAGGGGCAGTGAACTTGCCCCACAACAGTTCCCTACATGTGACTCCACTTTCTCAAAGGATGCCTATATATCAGGGCCTGATTTATTTTCTGCATTCAACTCGTCCATGCCCCAAGATTTCCAGCCATCCGAGTTAAGGGCTCCATATTCTTGTCAGGCCTCTCCTGTTCAATTTGGCACCTTCCCACTCTCAGGAGGCCACTACAAGTGGGGGAGAAGGCAGAGGAGCCGCCGCTGGCAGCCCCCCCCCCTCCGCAGCTCGGCCCGGCACCAGGAGCAGCTGACCACCCCTCCAAGTTACTTGGCAGGGGGAAAACTGTCAGCTTTAGGCCCCTCCGCTGTCCATCTCTCCAGAGCATCTCCAAGGCTCTTACAGCCCGTACAGGCCCGACCCGCAAACCCAGGGGCTCCTCCGGGCTCTGGAGCAGGACCGCAGGAGCAGTCTGCGCGGTCCTGTAAGCCCCACCGCAGGCGTCCAGCAGTGAAGGAAATGTCACCGCCCACCCCCTCCTACCATGCTTCATCACCGGTAGTGAGCGCCTTAAGCCCTGTCCGGGCTCAGACCTCGCTCAGGTACCAGCTGATTCATGGTCACCGCCACCGCGGCAGCCAACACTCTCCCTCAGCGGGGGAGCAGCCCCTCTCGGCCTTACGGTGCAGCTGCTGCAGCGGCCCCCACCTCTCCTGCTGTGCAGGCGGACGCCGTCCCTCACAGGCCTCACCTTCTAAGGCCTGGGAGGCTGCGCTCCAGCATGGCCCAGCTAGCGGTGATGGGAAACCCTCAATTGCCCGCTCCGGACAGCCACAGATAAGCTCCGAGCCGGCAGGACGTCAGCAGGACATCAGCACGGCACGGTGTCACCCTTTCTTTGCTGGTCTGAGGATAGGGTAAGAGGATCTTGCAGGTTTTTTGGGTGGACGGACTGGGAGCTCGAGAGGTTCTCATCCTGTCGACCATGTTGCTTGGCCAGGCCCCCTCACATATAACTTATATCTGAAACAGATTACATATAAAGATGGACAGGAGATTAAAGCTGCAGAAATGAAGATAAGTACTGCTTGCAGGATCCTTGAGGATATGTCTTCAGGCTGCTACGTAGAACTGCACAGGGGTAGTGGTTAGGGTTCTTGGAATTGAAGAGTTGATACCTGGAGTAAACAAACCCTAATGGCCTGGATTCTGAAAAAGAAATCCAGTTATATCATTAAATATAATATAGTTCTAGGAAATCCAGCAGGGCCAGGGATAATGGTGTTTGTTGAAAGTTTCCAAGATCAGTTAGAATACTCTTTATATGGAAACAATCCTTTACCCCGCAGTCTCAACAATGACCAGCCTTTACAATGCAGTCACTACCCCAACTGCGACGTTACCAACTTGCTTTAGGGGGTGCGATGTTGGACTGGTGTTGGATTTTGCAGTCCAACACCTTCCCTACTGTTGTGTACACTGGAGTTGGAATAGTAATCTATACTGTTCCAAAGTCCAGTCCCCCCTAAAGCAAGTCATTTTGCATGGTAAAGTAACGCAGGGTAACGTCGCAGTCGGATAGTGACTGCGTTATAAAGTTATGCGGGGTAAATGCATGCGGGGTTCCGTCATATAACCTCTTTATATGTATGTTCGCTGTGACCAGTCACTGACGTCTGCAGAACACAAGATGGCACTGACACAAGCATGTCTCCATGTCTGTGTACACGACTCCCAGGTGGAGCACATTTTTAAGGAGGTCTGAAGAAGGCCAAGGAAAACAGAAAACACAAAGGCAGAGTCAAAAAGGTCCAAAACGTGTTTGCATTCTAAAAGGGTACAGTGGGTACACACAGAGCCCACCTGTAGGCACTGTGAAACTCTGCATGTTTGAGGCAAGCTGAGACTCACAACTATTGCACCCTTTGGAAAGTGTCTACATCGACATGAAAAAAGCTCATCTAACTTCGCAGCACAAAACGGTCACAAGAAAATCTTCAGGGCTCATCTAAACACAATATCCCCAGTGCCAACTTAAGCCTAATTTAAGTATCTAACGCCAAATGATTTTTCCATTTAGTTATGGTATGTGAGGTCATACGTGGCATGGACAGAATGGGCTATGTTCCTGCACTCAATGATGATTGTGATGCCTGGGTGGAACTTTACAAACTCCTGCAGCTGAACCACACACACAAATCCTGTTTGAATTTACTGTACAGTTGTTTATTTATTTATATCTCTGGTTTGGACCAGAAGTCACTTTGCAGTGCTAAAGATAATAGATGATCAATTGACCTAGGTCATCCCTTTTGAGGAAGTTAGTATCTGACAGACCTTTTGGAGAAGTGGGATGTCAGACATTTATTGAGGGCTCCTAAAATAATAGAAGATAACAGCTACTATGCCCGGATGAAAAGCGAGTTTATGATAGTTGTAATGTTTTCACAGAGTGCAGGCAGCTGATCCTTGAGTGAGGATGCAGAACATGATTCAGATGTAAGATATAAAGCTTTCAGTTTTTCTCACACTTTGAGCACTTAATCCCAACTCATCATAGCGAGGATCAAGAGGATTACATTGATGGATGGTGGAATTGCTGATCCAATTGAGATGGCTCTGATATGTTGAAGGTATTAGTCTGACTTTTGCTGATCTTGTCTTCTAAGACCGTGAGTACGATATTGCTTAATTGACCAGTGAAGTCTGTGGTGTTCTTGTGGTTGTGTTGATTGTCTAAAGAATTTAAAGATCTCTGATGATTAGCTAGGAACTTGGTTGATTTTCATTTCCCCCAAAGTTTCAACAAATTAATGATCACAGCCAGGAAGTCCACAGGAGAATTTGCCTTGTACAGTCCTTTTGGAATGATCCTACCCCTGTTACATCGAGGAACCCCACCTCATCGAAAGACGGGGTTGTGCACATGATGAAAGTGGTTAATCATTCTCCTTTGAGAAGGGAAGACACTGATTTATTGATTAACAAGGTAATTTATTGGATTTATGTTTTACATTATAATGGCTAGGTGTTACTTGCCTATTTCAGACGACTTTGCCTATATTAAATTGCACTTCGGGCATTAGATCTCCACACACTGCCCAAACCTAGTACTTCCATACAATTTATGTATAACCCTTCATTTCTAATAACACAATAACTTCACAAGACTACCAGTTATTCTAATCAGGAAAATTCTGGCAGTGACTTTAGCAGTGACTTTGATTGGGGTAGAAATCAACTAGATTGACAAGAGGTTCCCAAACCCACACAGCTGCAGGATGATAAATTGGGGCTCCTAGCCTATTGGCAAGTCCCTTTTGTAACAGGATACCAGACATTAGTAATAAAGAAGGTACCTTGTCACTATCGTCTGGGAGTATTTTTGGGGGGAATGCTGTTGATACTGTTCAATGATGGCTGCGCTCACTGATGAAGAGTTGGATGTTTGACCCAGTGTGTACATCCTGTCTTGGAATGTCACCGGTATGAACACCAAACTTCCTGATCCAAACTGGCGTACCTTTGTCGACCAATTTGACGTCTGTTTCAAGAGACGTGGTTGACCTTAGTGGCTCACAGATCATTTTATATATATTTTAATATTAAGGTGATTCACAAAGGAGTGGGCATACCATCTTGGTTCTTGGTGATTTGAGTCAACATTTCATTGGCCTGCAAAATCAGACAGCTGCCAACTACCTAAATAGGTTTTCTGGGCCTAACACTAATTGCCCCTTGTTGAACCTGGCCCTTTTTGCAGGGTTATTCCCAAAAGTTTTGCCTTCTTTTTGTATTTTTCTGAACTTCTTTTTCTTGGCTTTAGAACCCTGGGCTCTTAACCATTGCTAACTCGTGCTAAAGTGGATATACTGTCTCGCTAAAATTAATGGTAATTGGTTTCTCCATGATTGGTCTATTTGATTTACTAGTAAGTCCCTAGTACAGTGCACCATGTGTGCAAAGGGCCTGTAAATCAAATGCTACTAGTGGGCCTGCAGCACTAATTGTACCACCCATGTGAGTAGCCCTTCAAACATCAATCAATCAATCAATCAATCACGGCATTTATAGAGCGCGCTACTCACCCGGGAGGGTCTCAAGGCGCTGGGGGAGGGGGTAAGTTACTGCTCGAACAGCCAGGTCTTGAGCTGCTTCCTGAAGGAGAGATGGTCCTGGGTTCGCCGAAGGTGAGTGGGGAGGGAGTTCCAGGTCTTGGCTGCCAGGTAGGAGAAGGATCTTCCTCCGGCGGTGGTTCTGCGGATGCGTGGTACGGTGGCGAGGGCGTGGCTGGTTGATCGTAGCTGGCGTGTGGGCGTGTAGAAGGTCACGCGGTCGTTGAGGTACTTTGGGCCCAGGTCGTGGAGGGCCTTGTGTGCGTGGGTGAGGAGTCTGAACGTGATTCTCTTGCTGACGGGGAGCCAGTGCAGGTCTTTCAGGTGTCCGGTGATGTGGCTGTGTCGGGGGATGTCCAGGATGAGTCGTGCGGAGGCGTTCTGGATGCGCTGGAGTCTTTTTGAAGTTTGGCTGTGGTTCCGGCGTAGAGGGTGTTCCCATAGTCCAGTCGGCTGGTGACGAGTGCCTGGGTGACGGTCTTCCTGGTTTCAGTGGGGATCCATCTGAAGATCTTGCGGAGCATGCGCAGGGTGTTGAAGCATGAAGATGAGACGGCGTTGACTTGTCTGGTCATCGACAGGGAGGAGTCCAGGATGAAGCCCAGGTTGCGTGCGTGGTCCGTTGGCTTGGGCGCGGTGCCCAGGGCCGGGGGCCACCAGGAGTCGTCCCAGGCGGAGGGTGATGAGCCCAGGATGAGGACTTCCGTCTTGTCTGAGTTCAGTTTAAGGCGGCTGTTCCTCATCCAGTCGGCGACATCTCTCATCCCGTCGTGTAGGTTGGCTCTGGCGGTGGTGGGGTCGTTGGTGAGGGAGAGGATCAGCTGGGTGTCGTCGGCGTAGGAGATGATGTTGAGGTTGTGTTGGCGTGCGATGGCTGCGAGGGGGCTCATGTAGACGTTGAAGAGGGTTGGGCTGAGTGAAGATCCTTGTGGAACGCCGCAGATGACTTCGGTGGCTTCGGATCTGAACGGGGGAGGCGGACTCTCTGGGTTCTACCGGCGAGGAACGAGATGATCCATTCCAGTGCTTTCTCTCGGATTCCGATGTTGCTGAGGCGCTTCACTAGGGTGCGGTGGCAGACGGTGTCGAACGCCGCGGAGAGGTCCAGGAGGATGAGGGCAGCTGTTTCCCCGTTGTCGGTTAGGGTTCTGATGTCGTCGGTGGCTGCGATAAGGGCGGTCTCGGTGCTGTGGTTGGCCCGAAACCCGGACTGCGAGGGGTCGAGGGATCCATTCGTCTCGAGGAAGGTGGCAAGCTGTCTGTTGGCGGTCTTCTCGATGACTTTGGCCGGAAACGGAAGGAGCGAGATGGGACGGTAGTTCTTGAGGTCGGTGGGGTCCGCCGTTGGTTTCTTCAGGAGGGCGGTAAGCTCGGCGTGCTTCCAGCTCTCCGGGAAGGTGGCGGTGTGGAAGGAGGAGTTGATGATGTCCCGGAGATGGGGTGCGATGGTGGCGTCGGCTTTGTTGAAGACGTGGTGTGGGCAGGGGTCGGTTGGTGATCCGGAGTGGATGGAGTTCATCGTGCGGGTGGTGTCTTCGGTGCTGATCGGGGTCCAGTTGCAGAGGGTGGTGGTGGCGGGCGTTGGTTCGGCGGTAGGGTGCGTGGTTTGTGCGTCGAAGCTGTTATGTATGTCGGTGATCTTGCGGTGGAAGAACGCGGAGAGTGAGTTGCAGAGGTCTTGCGAGGGGTGATGTCGTTGTTTCCGGCGCTGGGGTTGGAGAACTCTTTGACGATGATGAAAAGTTCCTTGCTGTCATGGGCGTTGTTGTCCAGTCGTTCTTTGAGTGCCGACTTCTTGGTGGCACGGATCAGCTGGTGGTGTTTGCGGGTGGCGTGTTTGAGGGCGGTCCTGTTGTCTGTGGTCTGGTCGAGTCGCCAGGTTTTCTCGAGAGTGCGGCAGTTCTTCTTGGATTCCTTGAGTTCGTTGGTGAACCAAGGGGTTTTCTTGCTTCCGGGTCTGCTGGGAGGGTTTTTTAGTGGTGCGAGGTCGTCGGCGCAGGCGGTCAGCCACTTGGCGAGGTTGCTGGCTGCTTCGTTTGGGTCCGTTGTGTTGGTGGGTGTGTTCTGGCTGAGGGAGGCGGTGAGCTGCTCGGCGGTGATCTTGCTCCAGCTCCGGCGGGGAACCTGTTGCGGGTGGTGGTGGGTCGCAGTCTTTCTGAAGCTGAAGTGGACGCAGCTGTGGTCGGTCCAGTGGAGTCCGGTGGCGTGGCTGAAGGAGATGTGCTTGCTGGACGAGAAGACGGGGTCAAGCGTGTGGCCGGCGTAGTGGGTGGGCGTGTTCACCAGTTGCTTGAGTCCGAGGTTGGCGAGGTTGTCCAGCAGGGCGGTGGTGTTTCTGTCGTTGTTGTTCTCCAGGTGGAAGTTGAGGTCCCCTAGGAGGATGTAGTCGGCGGAGGGCATGGCGTGCGGGCTGATGAAGTCTGCGATGTCTTCGCTGAATAGTGTGCGTGGTCCCGGGGGTCTGTAGATGAGGGTGCCTCGGAGGGTGGTCTTGGGGTCAGTGTGTATCTGGAAGTGTAGGTGTTCGGCGGCGGTGAAGGTCTCGTCGGAGTTAGTCGAGATGCGGATGGTGCTCTTGTGTACGATGGCGATGCCTCCTCCCGTCTGGTTGACGCGGTCCCTCCGGGTGATCTTGTATCCGTCCGGGATGGCTATGGCGATGTCGGGCGCTGAGGAGGCGTTCATCCAGGTTTCGGTGAGGAAGGCGATGTCCGGTGCTGTTGCGTCGAGCAGGTCCCAGAGTTCCACGGCGTGCCTGTGGACGGAGCGGGTGTTCAGCAGGATGCATTTCAGGTGGTTGCTGCTGGTGCTCGACTTGGCGGAGGTGGTGCACGTCCGGGGGCAGGTGAATCGGCAGGTTTGGCAGGTGAAGGGTCCGTGGGTGCGTCTCGGTGAGGCTCGGTAGCAGGCAGGGTTCCGGCCGGCATTGAGTGCGGTGAGTGTGGCGGCGTCGTAGGTCCGTCGAGTGGTGTTGCATCGGTGGGATCCAGGGGTTCTGGCGCTGGGCGCGGTCCAGTCGCGGACGGGCGCAGACGGGCTTGCCTTAGGCGCGCCTTCGGCGCGCCAGCGGCGCGGCCGCGCCGCGGCCGCCATTTATGGGGAGGTGGGAGGGAGGAGCAGCTGGGAGGCGGGAGGCAGGGGCAGCGAATGGGCAGTCAGGGGGGCGGGGCCGCAGGGGATGCAGCGGCGGGAATGGCGAGAGGTAGCGGGGGCACAGAAAGGAAAAAGGGGAGACAAAATCACGGGCACAACGACAATGGGGCAGCGAGGGGCACAGAAGGAAAAAGGGGAGACAAAATCACGGGCACAACGACAATGGGGCAGCGAGGGGCACAGAAGGAAAAAGGGGAGACAAAATCACGGGCACAACGACAATGGGGCAGCGAGGGGCACAGAAGGAAAAAGGGGAGACAAAATCACGGGCACAACGACAATGGGGCAGCGAGGGGCACAGAAGGAAAAAGGGGAGACAAAATCACGGGCACAATGACAATGGGGCAGCGAGGGGCACAGAAGGAAAAAGGGGAGACAAAATCACGGGCACAACGACAATGGGGCAGCGAGGGGCACAGAAGGAAAAAGGGGAGACAAAATCACGGGCACAACGACAATGGGGCAGCGAGGGGCACAGAAGGAAAAAGGGGAGACAAAATCACGGGCACAATGACAATGGGGCAGCGAGGGGCACAGAAGGAAAAAGGGGAGACAAAATCACGGGCACAACGACAATGGGGCAGCGAGGGGCACAGAAGGAAAAAGGGGAGACAAAATCACGGGCACAACGACAATGGGGCAGCGAGGGGCACAGAAGGAAAAAGGGGAGACAAAATCACGGGCACAACGACAATGGGGCAGCGAGGGGCACAGACATGCCACTACAGTATCTGTGTTTGCAGTTTTAAACTGCCATTTCGACGTGGCAAGTGCACCCACTTGTGAGGCCCAAACCTTCCCTTTTATTACATATAAGACACCACTAGGGTAGGCCCAAGGTAGCCCCATGGGCAGGGTGAAGTGCATTTAAAAGATAGGACATGCACTAATGTATTTTACATGTCCTGGTGGTGAATACTGCTAATTTCGTTTTTCACTACAGCAACGCCTATCTCTCCCAAAGGTTATCATCGGAGCTGTCGTGTAACATCTTACAAGTGTATCTGCCAATTGGGAGCTGATAGAAAACTGGAGTTTGGTGTCTCTGGACTCACAATTTAAAAATACATCTTTTAGTGAAGTTGGTTTTAAATTGCAGGCCTAAAAATGCCACTTTTAGAAAGTGCAAAAAGAACAATAGATGGACAGAAGGTTGAACAATGTCAAATATTCACCCCAGTACAGAACTCTGGGCCAAAATCCATTGTTTTTTTGCTCCCCATGCCATTCAAGTTTAAGCCCAGCCATATGCAAATCAGTCTTGACCCTGCTCCCAATGGGAACAATCCAACCCGAACTACCAGGCCAGGTCCTCCCTGGACCAGAAACAAGCATCCTGGGACCGGTTTCAGGGTTTCACCCCTCATCAGCCAGGCTAGCTTGACTCCAGTGGCATAGAGAGCACGGGAAAGTGGCCATTTTCTTAATTTACCCATTATGTGCCTCTGAATACCCATCTGGGTCAGGACGACAGTTGGGCTGTTTGTGCATTCACTCTAGACAGTCACACAAAGGGAGCTGCATATCCTGATGGCCCATCACCAGGCTGATGTTCCTCCTTGAGCTAGAGTGGTGGGAGGAGCTGACACTGACACCTGAATAGGGCTGTGCCTGTCCTCACACAAAGCCGTCTCCACCCCCGGAGTGTGTCTGGAGCCAGTGCAGGGAAAGCAGCGTCTTGTGCACTGCAAGTACCTTCCTTTGAAGTTTGCTTACTTCAAAGGCTGAAATGAGTAGTTCTGGACCTGTGACACCATATACTCAGAAAACATCTGGACTGAGGACATTCTGCCAGGAAGAAGAGCTGAATAAGCTCTTAGGAGGGACTGCCACTTTGCTGTTTGCTTTGCTGTGTTGGCCTGATGCTTGCTGCTTCTGTCCTGGGAGTGAAAGGACTGGACTTTGCTTTCTGTATCCTGCTTCAAAGGTTTTCCAAGAGCTTGAGTTGAGCTTGCCTCCTGATAAGAAGTCTAAGGGCCATCAAAGACATCACCTGCCAGTACTTGGGCTCTTCTGCTGAGAGTCGTGACTTGCCAGGTGGTGCCAAATCCAGTTTGTGGGCCCTTGGAATTGAATTCTGGTGGTTTCAAGGAGAAAATCCACGTATCGACTCATAGCGGCATTCCGAACCAAAACATCGCTGCAAAACTCGAGGCATCACCGCTGCCAGCACCGGAGCATGGTCCTCACTTGACGCAATGACCGCAGCTGACAATGCAGGTCCCAACTTTTGGTCGCAGCGCTGTAGAAGAAACACCGCTGTGTGAGTTTCGAGCACCACATCACTGAAGTATGTGACGCACCAGTCTGACTCCAACAGAGAGCCTGCTTCATCGCTGTGGAACCGACGCAGCGTGACTGGATTTTTGATGCATCATCCTTGGGCTCCAATTTCTTCACCGACACCGCACAGCAGTAAGGAACCAATGCATTGTGGCCGCAAACGACGCATCACCTCCCCTGTAGCAGTACGGAACCAGCGCATCGCCTGCCTTTTCGGTGCCTCACCTCCCCTGCACCTCGCATCGTCTTTGATTTTTTTACACATCTCAGATACTTTGTCCTAAACTAGTGCATCCATTAATTTCTGTGCACCAAACTATGCGTATTCTTTTATAAGTGATTTTTTGACTTGTGTAAGTTGGAGTTTTGTCGTTTTGGTCTTGTTTTATTCAAACAAATAGTGGCTATTTTTATAAACTGACGTGGAGTCCTTTTGCGGTGTTTTCACTGTGTTACTGTGTGTGTGTACACATACTTTACACATTACCTCTGGGGATAAGCCTAACTACTCTTGCCAAGCTACCAAGGGAGTGAGCATTTTGTTATTCCGAGGGTGTAACTTACTTCCAACTAGAGACCCCATTTCTAACACCCCTGAAGGGCATATGAGTCTTTACAATATTTACAATCACACCACCCAGAATCATTGTGAGTGAGAAACATTGCATACGTTGGAGGCCTGCCTAGAAACTAATACTAATACATGCCCTATAATTATAAGTGGGGGTTGTAACACAAGCTATGAACCAGTTAAAGCCTCATGTTTTTTTACCAGAGCTGGGAGATGAGAGGTGGGGTATACCCATGCTGGAACTTCCACCAAGCAAAATCTGGTACGCCTCTGTACTACAGTTGGCTGCCCAAGCTGAGGGCCTTATAGCATACAATGGACGGACGAGATCAGCTATGAAAGGGGCGCATACTTTCAACAGAACTGATCGCAGAAGCACGATTGACTATGTCATGCCCTCCACCAGTTTATGGCCTGCCCTGGGTGACATGAGAATTATTGAATGAATGGATAGCGATCATAGCATCCTTAATGTGACCTCAATGTTGGGTGCTACACGTCATGCAACAGATTCCCTTCTGATGGTACCCAACAGTAGAAGGTCTACCACGTGGGCATATATCACCTAAAGATTCTAGTGCAGACAGTATGGATTTAGTGGCACATGAGCATATATCCACATATGGGTTTAATTACATTTCTGTTCACAATAAATTGCTTAAGTCGTTCTGGAATCAACAGGGTGAGAGTCAAAAGATATCCCTGGTTCTTTAAGGATTATAAAAGGGCTAAACGTGACCTTGTCGAGGCAATCAAATCCGGGGCAGGACTGAAATAAAGCATACAAGGGCATACTATAAGTGTCTTTTGCTCCAAAGCAAGAGATCCTGTGAGGAAAACAATTGAGTCGATCTTATTGAAGCATTAAAGAGTAAGTATTCCAGCGTGTCCTGGCATATTGTCGCCCAAGGAAGCCATCAATCACTTTCTAGTGTAGATTGACATATTCAACCACATGTTTGGAGAAACATTTTAGGGATCTATATTCTACCTGTTTGCACTTTTAATACCACTGGAAAGTTACCAATTATAAGACAAGAAGTACATGTTAGAGTTGGGTTGGAATACTCATAGCAAGATACCATTCTAGCATTGGTTTCCTAAAATGGGGAAAGGCCCTTGAACCTAATAAAATTCCCAGTGACCTATTCCTTTCAGTACCACAGATGTAGGCTCCATACAGATTGAAAGACTTTATTGTTTGATTGATTAAAATCTTTACAAAAGAGAAACTCTCTGATAATGAAATGTTATAGAAAGAGATTTGGTGGTACAAAAGTTAAAATATTTGATGGTACATAGTTACATAAAGCCAAGAGTGTACCGGATATAATTTTTCATTATTTTCCTAATCGCGTGTGTTTTCTGTATGAAATATGTGCCAAGGGATACAGAAGAGCTTTATTACTAAAAAAGGGTAAAAGGAATGGACGAGGCAACAGTCCAAAATAAAGTCCCACTATCAGATCCGCTCACTTTGGGGCTCTAGTTTAAAGGAGGATAGTCCCTGCATAGAGAAGGAAAAAAAACTCTAGAGTCACGACGAAACTCAGAGCCATGAAATGAAGTGAGCAGCCAATATGCCACGCAAGGCCGCTAACAAATTGGTCCAGAAGAAAGATGACAACTAACTGCATATTGAGTGGAAGGCGACCCGGTGTAATGTGGTGGAGATTTGGTTACTGGCACTCTTACTGCGTTAGCCTTTTTGCCACTCTTGTGACGAACTTAGTGAACCGGATGTTGAGCATCGGGTTCTCTGGGTTCATGGCTGCTAAAATGGCTTGACGGCAAGAGCGAACACCAAGTTTGTTCCATTCGCCCCGTAGCAGCGTCCTTCGGTCATTGAGTAGGGCAGGGCAGACACACGCCACGTGCTCAATCGACTCAGGGATGCACCCACACCCCCTGCACATTGTATTGTTGTTTGAGCAGCGCCAATGTGGTAGGTGGTGCAAAAAAGGCCATTCACCCATCCTGAGGGTCAAATATCTTTTTTTCCATACTACTGCATAGGTGCACGATAGATATGGCACCGCAGTCCCTGGCTTGAACCCCGATAGAACCGTCCTGGTGTGTTTGCGTCTTGCCAGTTGTGCCCTATCAGAGTGAAAAGACCATGACCGGACTCTTTTTTTAATGTACGTTTTGAGGGCCTGCTGGGATGGGTTAATTTCCGAGATTTCAGTCGCGTCCAGCATTTGCAGTGAGAGTTCTAGGTGGCGGCGGTGTTTTTGTCCCAGTTGGCTAGTTGGTATTTCTTTCCATAGCATAGCCTCCAGGCTTCCTTCGCTTGAGATGCGCAGTTCATTGCACAGTTTTATAAAAGCGCCGGCCCCAACCCCTTGATGGTCTAAAAGGCCAAACTCAAGTCTTATCTGAGCTGGGGATGAAGTTTTTGGTAAGCTCTATAGTCGCTTAAAGATTCGTATTATCTTGTTCACCAGGCAGGAGTCTTTGCCCAGCATAATCTCCTGGTCATAAGATAAATAATTGGAGGTTTTAGCTTTCATGACAGTTAGTAGAGGGGACAGACTTGGGCCGGATAACTGCCTTGCAAGCTTCGTTAGTGCTACCTCAATTGACAGAGCCTTTGCACCGACCACTTCCTTCTGTTTAGAGAATTTACCCCTCGAGTCCATATAAACCCCCAGATAGTTGTAAGTGGCTGTGCTTTCAACGCTTTTACCATTGAATTGCCACCCTACACCTTGCAGCTTTCTTTTCTGAAAGGTAATTGTCTTTGTCTTTGATAGATTTAATTCCAGCTCGTTGAAGGTTGTGTAGAGGAGCAACTGGTTGAGAAGCCTCTGCAAGCCGAACCTTGTATGGCTAAGCAAGATGAGGTCATCTGCATGTAGCAGGTTGCTGACACGGGTATCACCAAATTTTGGAGGGTGGGAATTAACATTGTCAAGTAACTGTGGTAGATCTGAGATGAAAAGGTTAAAAAGAAGGGGTGCCAGCACGCACCCTTGTTTTACACCACAGGATGTTTGTATTTTTCTTGAGATGTGGGAGCTGTCTCCCAGTTTTATACGGATCCAAGTGTTGCAGTGGAGCTGAATTATGGCCTTTAGGAGGGCACGAGGGATCCCCCATTTCTGCAATTTGAACCATAGAAGACCCCTGTGCATGCGGTTGAACGCCGCCTTGAAGTCGACAAAGCAACAATGGAGTGGCATTCTTGAAGCCGATGCTTTCTCCATCAGTACTGATAAGGCAAGCAGGTTTGCTGTGGTTCCTGATTATGCCACAAAGCCAGTCTGATTAAAAAGGTAAAAGGTGATTTTCTGTGGCCCAAGACGACAGGTCTTCAAGCAGCAGGCTGGCGTAATATTTGGATTCAACGTCCAAAATGGCTATCATCCTGTAATTTTTGGGGTCAGATCTCATGCCCCCTTTGAAGACTGGATGAATGATGGGTCCACGCCATGACTCTGTAATATGCTGACTAGACCAACAATAGGAGAATAAGGGTGCCAGATGTTTGGCCCACAACTCGATATCCACCTTGTACAGGGCCTGAGAAATGCCGTTTGGCCCAGGGGCCCCATCCAACCAGCCATTGGTTACAATTCATGCTGTTCGAGTCATCAGTACTTCAGGTGCCTTTGATGCCTGAAACAGAAGCTCTTCTTGCTGGTGCGGGGTTTCTGTATTGGTTGCAACTTGTGTCTGGGCGGCCGTGTCTGTTAGTTGCTCTGATATTCCAGGGCGCGTTGTGCCCAAGGGGAGCTGGTTGGAGGTGGTCGAGAGGGCAGATGGAATGGGTTTAGCAGATCAGCCCTCTTCATTTTTGGTCACTTTGAAATGATCTGTTAAAAATGATACCCATTCATTTTCGCAAATATTAGCACTGCTTTGCCCTCTTGGCCCTTGTGTCCTCCTATTCACAAGAGACCAGAATACCTTTGGATTGAGGTTTTTACTTGCGTAGGCTAATTTTCAGCCAAAACTTGTCAGAGCTTTCTTGTTTATCTCAGAATATTGCTTGCCTGAATGCTTTCTGGGCTTGCTTATAGTTGGAGTATGGCTGTACATCCCCCGGGGGCTTCCGGGCATGTGTTATAGCTGAATTAGGTAATGTTTTTAGTTTTTTTGGTCTCTGCAGAAGCGAATAATAGATTACTGTTTGTAGTTTTCGTGAAGTGGATGGGAATTTATTGAGTAGTTGACTTGAGAAAGACTCCCGTGCTACAGTGGGCAAAATATCGACAGGGCTCCTTGCACATAACAGGCCTCTACACTTTATCATTATAGTCGGTGTAGAGGAATCTGTCCATTTGAACCTTTTGAGGTTCTCTGTATAGATTCCACTTGTTGTTAAACTTGTTGTCGCGCGCCGAGCAATGCTGGAAGACAGAGTAATTACTTGGGTGTGATGATCACTCTCTCCTCGTGCCACAATAGTGTCATTTTCTGTCAAGGGTGAACATTTTGTTGTTACACAAGGTGTAATCTGAGAATGATTGAGTGCATCCATTTATTCTTATCCAGTTTGGGGGTTTATCCAGGGAAAAATGACCGTTCAGTGTTGTATAACCCAAACTGCTAAGTTATAGGATCATGTATTCTCCGAGTTTGCTATATCTGTTACCGGTGGGCTTTATTTGATCCATAGTATGTTGTTTACCCCCCAGGTATATATTGTCGAGCTCTTCCGGGGCATCTTGAAAGAGGTTTGTGTTAAAGTCACCTGAAATTAGGCAAGGTGTGCTTCCATGTTCACTTGTTAGGTTACACATGATCCAGACCAGATGTTCCAATTTAGCCCTTTTCTCCCTAGCGTTTGGTGGGATGTATACATTAATCAGGAGCATTTGCTTGATGGAATTGAAGCTCCTGATGCCAGTGATCTAGTCTTGTTCGAATACAAGCTGATTGATGTTTATGTTTAGCTTGGTGGCAACATATATCGAAAGACCTCACCTGGGTCTACCGTACTTATGCAGTCTTAAGGCGGGGGACTGGAATTCCAAGTACCCTTTTTTTGGGATACTGGCCTCCGACCATGTTTCCTGGAGGAGTATGATCTCATAGTTTTTTTTAAACTTTATCGTATCTGGTGATTGGGATTTTGCAGTAAGGCCGTTGATGTTCAAGGAACATACTGTGATGCCGAAATGAATGCTATTTCAATCGTGGGTACCCCCAGAAAGTGCTACTGGCAGCCAGGCCCAGTCAGCCATCATCATGACTGAATTCTCTGTTGCTAGTTGATCGTTTCCTGCATTTACTTGACCTTGGGCCGATTTTAGTATTGAGTAGGGTGGATTACCAGAGTTGTGAAGGGGAGCCGGGGTTTTTACGAGTACCGATGGGTACCGTGTTCCAGTTGTGGGAGATATTTTAATGCCGCAGCTGTTAAATTAATCATCCCTTGATAATACTAGCTCCTTTATTGCCTCTGATGCTAATGTGATTAGCGTCGATTTGGTTATTTGATTGCTTTTAATGGGTATAAATTCAATAGATGTTATGTCGTTGGATTCCAGGTTGCACAATTCCGGGATGAATTTGAACAGTTTAAGGATAGTCCCTCTATTTAGGGTGTCGTACGTACCTTGGGTGACGTACTTTGGAATGAATAACAATTTAGAGGAGAGGCTTGTTGTAGCCAGGTCCCGTCCTGGGTCCATGAAGGTGCTCTTGTCCTTTTTCTGTGGTTGGTCAATTCTCCATGGATCGGTAATTGGTCGTTGCTGAAATCCTTCAGGTTTGCCAGGAAGATGACGGACTGCCTTATTAGGGACAGTTTTACACGTATTCGCTGTATCCGGGTTTTTTACAAGTGCTATCCAAAGGTTTTCTTTGCCTCCTAGGTTTAATTTGTCGTTAGGATGGTCTGTGAAAACCCTTCTCTGTTTTGGCTTAGTCTTGCTTGCTGGGATCAGGGGAAATGCTGGGGCTTCAAATCCTGTTGCTAGGGGGTTCAAAGCTGAAACTGGCTCGGAATCTTTTTCTTGCTCTGCTAAGGGCTGAGGTTGTAATTTCTTTGATGTGGCTTCCCATCTGCGCCCGGAAGATTGCCTGGGATCATTGTGGTAGCATGATGCAGATGTCACATTGCTTGTCAGCACAACTGGAGGTTTTGGAGATAGTTGTTGTAGCAGAGACAAACTGCCATTGATACTGGCTGTGCTCGTCAATCCAGAACGTTGATTACTTTTGTGTCTCAATAGATGATTGCTGATTGTGTTTTGTGTCACAACACTGCGCTTGTTACGCTTTTTTCGTAATCTTTTTTTTCCGTTTTGCTCAGCTGTTATTTTTGTGGTGGATTGTTCATTATACCGTTGTCTCGGCTGATACACCCTAAGTCCCCATTGCCCACTGAAGGTGTTATCTTTGACATGGTCTGACGATCTGTCCTTGGTACCGTTGGGTCCCTATTATCTAATTTATCTTGGTGATAAGATCTACGCTTTGCAATTGCAGCTTGATTATCGGGCAGTAGGTCGGCCGCTGAGATGACTGTTTGCAGAGTAGGTGTACTCATATAGAATTCATGTTGCCTATGTTTGTTCCTCGTTTCACATTATGCTCTTTAGAGACTGTCGGCGCAGCTAAGGCCGTTGCATGGAAATGCTGGTGCTGAGGTGGGTCCTGACTGTGTGCTGGTGATTTCCTAATTTCTGTTAGAACTGTAGTGAGAAACTGAGGGAGAGAGGACAGACTGTCAATTATTGGGGAACAACAACATACTGCTTGTACCAGTTTAGCGTTGGATTGGGCTTTTGTGATCAGTTTGTTAAGGGCTTACAGTTTGTGGTCGATCCCTGCAGTGTACACAGCAAGTGTGTTTAAAAGGTCGACGTGGAGGTCAAGTTTATCCGAATTATAGTTTAGTGCGGTTTCTGTGGATTGGAGAGTTTGTAAAAGTTGGGGCCAAAGTGCGTTAGGATCAGTTGCAGCTGAGTCGCGACCTTCATGTGGATCCGGGATCCTATAAAAATCTGTGTGAAAGAAGGATAGGTCCCATAGGGAGCGGTCGTTTGGCTCACCTCGATTTATTTCAGGGTGGCCGTGACCAACAGGGTCTGAAGGAGTTATGGGGTCAGTAATTTGATGTTACCTGGTAATGACTTGGTCCATTGCGCTGCTTGGGGGCTGAAAATATTCTTGCTCCCAGCTGGATCAATGGTGTTTGTTTATATATTAGATTCATGGCGCGGGGATTGCTTCGAGTTGGAGTGAGAATCCTCACTTGATATGGTGATTGGGGAAGAACCTTGTGCATTGCGAGTTTGTAGAGTTAGTGACTCATGTTGAGTTTCATCACTTAACTGAAGAGTTGGCCCTCGCTTGAGGTTTTTTGGTTTGGAATGTTCTTCCATTTTTAAGAGATCTTCTAGGTGTAGGCAGGAGCCCTGCCCATTGGGTTTCTCGTGAATCATGGCCTGTACTCTTATTTGTACTGGGACTACTTTCGGCCGTGGACGAGTGAAGTGAGTGAGCGATGCAGTCATTTCACTGTGGCCGTTTCGTGCTGGTGGTTTTATGCCGCTTTTCTTGAAGTAATCTCTCAGGGTCCTCTTTGGTGCATCGACTGCTGTTGTGCCATGCCTCTTGTCTTGGGTATTTAGTTTGTCCAATGGTGTTAAGGTTCCCACTACTGTTTCCACAACTGTTGTACAGCCAAGAGTACAAGGTCCTGTTCTGAGAGCTGGGGTAAAGAGGCTAGGTGCCCGGGGGGCAATGTAAGTTGCACTGGGGTAGAGGATGTTAAAACCACCCCTGTATCCATAGGGTCTATGGTAGATTCTGTACTGGGTTTTTTGCAATGTTTTGCTGATTCTTTCCTTACTCTTCCTGACCTCATCATGCAGTAATTGTAACTGAAACTTAAGCTGATTGCGCCAACTTCTCCCACTTGCTCATGCTTGGGGCTCTTGGTGGTTTCCAATGTTGATGACAGAGGGGGGGGGGAGGGGCGCGGCACTCTGCAGACCCAGTCACCCTTGATAGTGCCCTTGGTACTGCCCTTGATACTGCCTTTGCTTTCCTGGTAGGATAGATGTTGATGAGATAGATGAGATAGATCTTCCTCCTTCCCACTCGTTTGAAAAATTTGGCCTTCAACTCAGTGTACTGTGGGAGCTATGGAAGGTGACTAATTAGGGCTGGGGTGTGTCTTGAGTAATTAAGGATCTCCTTGGTTAGAGTTAGGGTTAGGTTGGAACTTTTATACCCTGGTGTGGAACAACAATGTAGTTTGTGTCCTGAAGGCCTGTCTCTCTTGGCTATAGAGGACCCGATTGACCCAGTGGAGCCTACCTGCTGTCCTCTGGCCCTCTGGTGCTCTTCCGGTAGTCCTTCAGTGGTTCCCAGGTAGTTAGGGGGGCTGGTCCAGATTGTGGAGGAGTGAGAACTCCCTTTGACTCCTTCGCTCCTTAGCCCCTCGCTGCTCCTCTGGGCTGACCGAACTGCAAGGGGGGGTTGGCTGGTCTGGCAGCGGAGACAAGTACAGATGGGCAGTGCCTCCAACTGCCAACTACTACGAGGGGGCAAGGTTAGGAGTGTGGCGGGGGTGGCGAGGGCCCAACCTGACTCGCAAGCCGCACCAGCCTAACGCCGGCTGCCTCCACGAAGTCGGGTGAGGCCAAGGCTCTAGCCGTTAGGACACCAACCCTGCCTCCTGCAACTCTCACAGCAGTGCCACGTCACAGCATGTCACACCGCCGCTGCCGCTGCTGCCGTTGCCTGGTGACTGCCGTCACAAGCGATGTTCCCGCTCTACGGCTGCTGCCGTTAACAGGTTCGGGGAAGGGGGGCGGCTGTGGTAGAACCTTCCTCCCTCGCGGCCCCAGCAGACCCAGACTCTGAGAACTCCGCACTCGGCACTCCGCATATCGGCACAGCGCACAGCCTCAGTCCGCTTCCACTTCCGCTTCCGGTATCTCCAACGCAAGTTCTTGAGGGGGTTACCAGGCACTGGTTGACTGGGCCAAAATACATGCACAAGGAAAGGATCAGTTACACAGGGCTTGTATTTGAATGATTCAGCCCCAATGCAGCTGAACTTTCAGAGACAGGTAGGACAAGAACCTGTGGGCTCCATACATTAACTGAGTATCAAATGCAATAATGACTCGGTATGATATACCCAGGAGCAAAAGGAAACATGGAGGATCCAAACAATTACCGGCCTGTCAACTTAATTCATAATCTGCAAAAAAAAATTCAAATGCAGGTACTCACCAAACTCCACGATCAGATGCCAAAAAGCATGTTTTTTACTCTCCTCCAAAATTGGTTTTACAATAAGGTGAGCGCAGTTGACCTGATCTTTCTTTTTTTCCTCACATACTGGAAAAAATTCACCTTACAGCAGAGGCACCTATATGTTTCTTTTGTTGATGGTAGGTCAACATTTGTAACAATAGTGAGAAAGAAATTATGGGCACTTTTGGAAGATATAGGTGTCCCCTATAGCATTTTGTCTATACTTATTTGGTTGCACACCAATAATTACGCTCAAGCAGATGGGGGGAAAGATGGGGAATTAATCAACTGTTTTTCAATTTACAAAGGTGCCATATAGGCTTGTGTGATGGCGCCAACACTTTTTCCTTTATACATAAATGGTGTTGTAGACCACCTAAAAGCCAGTATAAATGATCCCCTCAAACTGATGGAGTGTAAATTGCTGGCCCTCCTCTTTGCTGACAACACCTTATTGATACCTAAAACACTAATGGGGCTCCAGTCCTTGCTAGACTGGCTTTCTCATCTTCTGTGATAGCCATGGGATTCCACTGAAAAAAATATACAAGTTTAGGCCTCATAAATTGGAAAGGTGCCTACTGACTCTGGATAAATTAAATATAGAAAAGGTTTCGCACTACGAGTATCTGGAGGTAAAGTTGTCTGTCATGGGCTGTGTAAATTGTCAGGAGCCAGCTAGTTATCCTGCATAACCCATCAACAGTGTTAACAATTTATAAATGCCAAGTTAGATCCGGTTCACCGGCTTTAGAGGTGTACCAAGCAAAAGCCATGGGTGCAGCTCAACATGGTGCTGAATTGTGGGGTTGTAACAATGTGTCAGGCCTGACTAATGCAGAAAACAAATTCCTTAAAACACTGGACCCATATTACCACAGCACCTTGACATAGGCATGAAAGATATAGCTGATAATTAAATTCAGACCCCTGTTATATTGGTGCGGAATTTGGTACACTAAGGAATTTGTACCTATAGAATATGCTTACAAGATGTATTCAATTTGGATCGTGCATGTGTTATCCCATGGTTCAAATGTGTGAAAAGTTGGTTGTTTACTTTGAGGTTGAATAAGATGTGTGTCAACCGGAGATCTATCACAGGGGAAGTAGAAAAATATCTCAAAGAAAGTTATTGGTCTTAAGTGAAGGAGTCCTGGTGCCGCTCATTGAAGTCAGGAGGTACTGTTGACCACTTCCTTGATTTTAAAAACAAACCAAAATGTGAGCCTTTTTTACACAACATTACCACTTTTGTTGCCAAAAACTGTACACAAAATGTAGGTATGGAAACCTACAGTTAAAGGGTTTTACTAGTAAATGAGCAACTTCCAGCTGTGCATCTTCTACTGACTTATGCCCACAGAGGTGTAGCATTAGCCCCCTTGGGGGGGGGGGAGGGAGCCTCAGGGGGCCCCTTCCGGCACTGTGCACAGGCATTGGGACCCTGGACAGAGAGCTCCTGACTGGTTCCCTGGGGGGACCTCCATGTACTTTGCAGGGGGGCCCCTCAAGTTTCGTTACGCCACTAATGCCCCATATGTCTTTCAGAAAGGAAAACAGAAGCACACTTTATTTGTTTCTGTCCTGCCTACATGAAACAGAGGAAAAAGTGGTTTGTTCCTATGTGTCATTTGCTAGGCATATCAAAATATAGAGTTGCTTTACTGCTACTCATATGTGACACGAGTGGTCCAGTTGTGTCTAGTGTGGCCCGTTTACTCTTCACTACATGGTGCCTGAGAAAGAAAAGCAATGATAAAAGTAATCATGGTTCATGACTATATGTATTTTATAATTGTGTGATGACGTGGCTCTGTATTTGAATACCTAGTAGTTATTTCTGTGACATCTTTTTATCGCAAACTGCTATTTACTATTGTGTAAATGTTTTATTGTTTTATGGGTTTATAAACATTATTTACATATTCCTAAATAACAAATGAATCTGCATCGTTGTATCTTTGTGATTTGATCAATGAAAGATGTGTTGCGGAGTGCTTCCTTTTCTTTGATCTTTCCTTAAATATTATTTAATTTTCTTACCCTCACAGTAGAGTAATGTAATCCCAAGGCCAGAATCATGGCTTGCAGCAGCGTATCCATTTCTGAAAGGGAAAGTGACAGTTTCTTTATTATTTGAACATCATCAAGTTGAATTTGTTAATGTTTGTTCTGTTGGGTCATTAATGTGGATGGTTCCACCATTATTGGAAATGGAATAACTAACAATGCCATAGGCCTCCACAAGGCTCTAAGTCCTGACCGTACACCTTATGACATAGAGACATCCTATCAATCAATCAATCAATCATGGGTTTGTAGAGCGCAAGCTACTCACCCGAAACGGGTCTCAAGGCACTGAGGGAAGGGGAGAAGAAGGGGGGTGGTCCTGCAGTTCCTGTGGAGGTCACGCAGTTCCATCGAAGAGCCAGGTCTTGAGGATCTTTAGGAACTTAGGAAGTGATGGAGTCTGTCGGAGGCGTAGAGGGAGGGACTTCCATGCCGTGGCAGCGAGGAGGGAGAAGGAGCGTCCTCCTGCTCTGGTTTTCTTGATGCGAGTTACCGTTGCGAGGGAGAGCTAGGCTGAGCGGAGAGAACGCTGGAGAGCGTGGAACGAGAGGTGGTGGTTCAGGTTGGCGGGTCCGGTGTTATGGAGGGCCTTGTGTGCGTGGGTGAGAAGCTTAAAGGTGATTCTCTTCTCGACTGGTAGCCAGTGTAGAGTCCGTAGGTGTTGGCTGATGTGGTAGTGGCACGGTAGGTTGAGGACTAGTCTAGAGGCGGCGTTCTGGACGTTCTAGAGTTTGCGGGTGAGGTTCTTGTTGATACCGGCATAGAGTGCGTTGGCGTAGTCCAGTCTGCTACTGATGAGGGCGTGTGTGACGGTTTTCCTGGTTTCGGGGGGGATCCAGTTGAAGGTCTTTTGGAGTAGGCAGAGGGTGTGGAAGCAGGAGGTGATGGCGTTGATCTGGTGGTCAATTTTGAGTTCGGAGTCCAGGATGATTCTGAGGTTGCGTGCGTGGTATGTGGGGGAGGGGGTGTTCCAGGCATCGTGGTATGAGCCCATGATGAGCACCTTGGTTTTGTCCGTATTGAGTTGTAGGCAGATGTTCTTCATCCATCTGGCGATGGCTTCCAGTCCGTCTTGGAAGTTGCGTTTGGTGAGGTTGGGTTCGTTGGATAGGGAGAGGATGAGTTGGGTGTCGTCTGCGTACGATGTGATGTTGAGTCCGTATGAGCTGACGATGGATGCGAGCGGGGCCATGTAGATGTTGAACAGGGTCGGGCTGATGGAGGATCCTTGTGGGACCCCGCAGGTGGTGGGAGTTGGTTCTGCGAGAAAAGGAGGGAGTCTAACCTGTTGCGTTCTGCTGGAGAGGAAAGAGAGGATCCAGTCAAGGGCTTTGTTCTGGATTCCCGCGTCGTGGAGAGGTCTAGGAGGATGAGGGCTACAGTCTCTCCTCTTTCGAGGAGGGAGCGGATGTCGTCTGTTGCCGCGAGAAGGGTGGTTTCGGTGCTGTCGTTCTTCCTGAAGCCTGATTGGGAGGCATTGAGGATGTTGTTGTCTTCTATGAAGGCAGCGAGTTGACTGTTGACAGCTTTTTCCATGACTTTGGCCGGATAAGGGAGTAGTTCTAGTTGTGGCACACATAAGCACACTGTTTAAGTGAGCAGGTGTAGTCCTAGTTGTGACACACATTAGCACACTGCACACACTTAAGCACACTGTTTAAGGGAGCAGGTGTGCTCCTGAGAATGCCAACAGGGAACAGTAGCCTCCTATAGCACACTCTGGCAGTGGGTTGGAGAGTTGCTAATGCATTCTGGCTTTGTATGGAATCCTTTAGAATCATGGAAGACTGGGTTAAATCCTTGACGTCACTTAAACCAGTCAGGACATTCTTGCCCCTTGAATGACTGGAATGTTGCCAGTGCAGCTCAAGGTACCATATCTACAGGTACAACAGTCGGTATCTGTGATGGTGGCGTTCAGTCTGACCTATTCAAGGGCAAGGTGCAAAAAGGTTATTTTGTGGTTGCAAAACATGTAATATTCAATGCCACAGGACTTGAAACTGCAAAATACCTTTTTGCAACTTATATTTTGCAAGTCAGAAAAGTCTTTTCAACTCACACGACTTCTGCAATCTTTTCAAAATCGCACAAAAAAGCTGACATCAGAGAGGCATTTCCCTCTCATTTATGAGTAGCAACAGTATGTATTAGTGGTCGATGAGTACAATTGAGATCACAAGCCATTGATCAGTTACCAGTCCCCAAGTTAGTTGGGGTAGTAACTAATTTACAATGCAAAGCTGTCCTACTGGGAAAGCTGGCCCTGTGGGACAACTTCTCATTTGGAAATTGTGTTTGGACTCAGGGGGAGCAGACAGTAGTCAATGGACCACTGCATGCTTATCCAGACATCTTCCATGTCTGAAGCAACTGTTTTCTTGAAAGCAGCACCTGCTTTTTTAACCAAAAAATGTTTACAAAAATTACTTCTAGAAGAGAAGGCAGGGCAAGACGTCTGCCTCTTGTTTCTTTAATGTTCAAGAGGCTGGAGGTTTTGCGAACTCAAGTCAATATAGATTTTTCAGTGCTGCTTATTACTACATCAGTAGAATCACAAAACAAAGCCTTGTTTGCAAACAACGTGGTGTGCAATTTCTACCTTCTGGTTTGCGAACAGAGCTTCAGGCATCAGAGTCACTGTATCCTTGGGGCACAGTGTGGGGAGGTGCAGTCTTTAATTTCACCCCAAAGTCAGTGGTAGGCAAACAAATTATACACAACCCAAACTATTTTCTCTTTACTGGACAAATGGTGTGGTTTTGGCCTGAAGAAGTGCATGTCTTTTCATTAGCATGAGGATTGCCATCATGTAAAACAGGGATTGCCTTCAGTGAGTGAACCAGCACAGGCTCTCCGCTAGTGTTCAGTGGTACGGGAACTGCAAAGCTGCTTCTGTAACACCAAAGTGCAAAGTGGCTATTACAATTCTGCAATATATCTATTTTGATTCCACATTCTGGGCACTGCAGTTTAATCTGTAGTGTTTTTTTAAACATAGAGGATCTGCTCCCTCTTCCGACCCTGTTTAGAAACCAACCACTGCAGATATTCCACCAGAGGAGCAGTGGAATTTATCAGTAATTCCGCGTTACAATCATTGTTCTCTGTACAGTGCGTACGCGCGTGCACCCATGCTGATCAAATCACGCAGTCTCTCATCTGAAGCGCGCACACACCATGACACAGCATGGAGAGACCATCAAAAAGCAAATTATCATTTGCTTGTTGGCAGAAGGTCACAAGTTGCGCAGCATGTGGCTCTTGTAAGAGCCATTTGCTGCGTTCATTTCAGGAATAAGAGCGCGGCTGCAAGGCTACATAGGCAGCAGCACCGTCTGGAGGCATGACCCACTTTCCTGTATTTTAAAAGGCCATATAACAATCTGCATTGTTTGGCGTTCAAGAAAATAACGCATAACTTGCAGAAAATGTCTTTTTATTTATTCTGTATCGTATTCTGCATGTTATTTATGAGCAGATGCCAGCTGCACCTGCAGGCAGGGCTTCTGATGTTCCACTTCTGGCGGTGATGTCAAGAGATAAAGATCTGCCTGCTCCCTCTTCCTTCTTCAGTGCACAGGCCCCACACGATTAGGCTGGCTCGCAATTTCTGTACAGATCATGATTGCCTTCTCAAAGGAAACATACCAGGCATTTGTTCATGTTTAAGACACTGCAAAGGCCCCAAAAGCTGCTTGAATGGAACTTCATTCAAAATCACCTCTGGGGCATATTAACAACGAGGCGATAAGCAATTATCTCCGCTTTAGCGTCCGTTTTCGGACGGAAAGCAGCGATAATTCTATCGCCTAATCAGCAAGGTCACGCTATCGCGTGAATCCTTGCACTATCGCTCTTTCTCCAACGCCCATCCTTGCATCTCTAATGAGATGCAAAGTGGGCGTTACTGGCGTACCTCGAATGGGCTACGTTGCAAATATCGCCGATGTTCACATCGCGATATTTACACGGCCGCCCACAGGATTATACCAGACGTTAGATTTTGGCGAAAACGGCCGTTTTCGCCAAAATCTAACGTCTGCTATAGTCCTGACTTACCTATGTTAGGCATAGGAGGTGGATTCTGCTGATACGACCACAGGGTCGTATCAGCAGGTATCATCGCTTTTGCAGGGAACATCGCTGGAAAACCAGCGATGTTCCCTGCAAAGGGCGATAACTCTCGCTATCTCTGGAATTTTTATCGCCCTGGAGTAACGCGTTGTTAATAACGCGCTACCAGGGCGATAAATGCCAGAGATAGCCTGCGATAATATTATTATCGCTAAACACGGCCAGCGATAATTATCGCTGGCCGTTGTTAATATGCCCCTCTGTTCGTTTGTAACATGAATTTTGTACTTTTTTTCACTTATCAGTCCGGGATCATTACAGAAGCACTAGTACACGTTTTAAAGTGTTTTCTGCATAGTGTGTACTGATAAGAGAAAAATGCTAGCCGTCTGTGATTTTGTCTATTTTTTTGTAGCAGCCAGGACATTGAACTACTCTCATGCCAGTAGAAAACTGGCCAGGTGGCAACAGGCCCGGTCCTAGAGGGAGGGCCAGGTGGGCCAGGCCCTCCCGAGGTAGCCCTGTGACCCTCCCAAAGCTGATTAACAGGTAAAAAAAACATTGCTTGTTCTTTTTCTAAATGATTTATTTGGGCCACCAGCCTTCCTTTCCGAGTCTAATTGTTTAATATTCATGAAAAACACCATGCCTTGGGCTGCTTGAAGTGCCCGGGGACAGGTGTGAAGTCAGTGGGGATGGCTGTTATCTTGCACATGTGAAAAGGAGGGAAACCTGTGATGCTCCTACCATATCAAAAGCCAGGAAAGCTCTCAACGCAAAGTACTTAATAGATGACATAGAGCCGAAATAATCTGATAGTATTTTGCCATCCCTTGGTAAGTAATTGAAAATGTACCATTAGTATTTATGTCTTAGTGGCTTGTTTTTACTTTTTTCTTGCTTTATTCTTAACTTGCAGCACTATAAAGCACCAGTGCCACATCTTTTGACTTTCCTGAAGTGAAGACGTTTGAAAAGTTTCACTAACACAACACAGAGACAGCATCAGCAGGGGCAGTAAAGTTCCCATTTAAAGAAAAACAACACTGGCGGCTCTCCTGTGGCAGCACTGCCTACTCCTAATTTCCAGAGGTACTGGGTGAGTCTAACATAATTAGAAGGAACATAAGGCACAAACACCTCACTTTGTAGCCCCTCAGATCCTAAATAGATAAGATAATCCAGTGGGTAATGCACCTGCTGCCAAGATGTTCCTATAATCTGCGACTTGGAAAATTCAAATCTTGTCAGCCTTTTATTTCTGACAACTTGTATGTCCTGCTATCAATATACAAATTCTGAGCTTCTCGGAGTCTCAGATCTGGATAAACAACACAGTGTTTTGAGCTTGAAATAAATGTGGTCTTTCAGGGGCATTTCGAAAGGTAGAACACATACCTCACTAATGTTATTAGCTATTGATTAACTGGTAGCTGGGGTGGTGTCCTTTCATCAGTAGTCCAGAGAAGCCCAGGTGAACAGTTTTCATACCTGTGGCTCTATAGGTCAGCGAACATGATCAATAATTGTAGAGCCTTGACGAGGAAATGTTGATGAGGTGCAGGGATGAGAAATGGGGGAGGGTGATTAGAGTAGAGTGTGAGGATAGAAAAGAAAAAGGTAAGAAAAAAGAAAAAGATGGATAAGACAAAAGATTGGTAAAGGAAGAGGTGGATGAATTAAGAGCAAGAGAGTGAGTAGAAGGGAAGAGAAGAAATATAACAGATGTTGATTAGAGAGGAGCATGAGGGTGAGGAATGTTAAACTAGAGAAGGTGATGAGGATGGTGTTAGAGGTGGATTCTGGGATGCTGTATATGTGGAAACACCTTCTTTTCACTTTAAAAAAAAAAAGTTTAAAGTGGTGTTTGCCACTGAAAAGCACAGATTTGTGACACTGCGCTTGCATGGCCGGTTTCCTGGCACACATAGCTTTGGCTGCAGTGCACAGAGACCTTACACTGCCATACGCAGACTGAAAAAGTTGAGGGAAAATTGGTTATGATAGTAACGCAAAATTACCAAATTCCGTCCAAGCCTAGTGTTAAATTAGCGCTTGGCAGTGCTCTCGTTATCCCATATGTCCCTGTGGTGTTTAAACTGCTTTCTGTAGCTGTGAAAGAGGCTTTCTGAAGCTTGCAAATATATTTGCAAATATATATTTCTTTGAACAATTGCTCCTGCCCTTGGCAAATGTGGTACATTCGACCTAACGTTGTGTGTGTTGCGAAAAGAAGATACTTCACAGGTAGATCTTTCAGAATATGGGAGTGGAGTTTCATTGAAAAATAGTATTTCAACTGTATTTAAGGGACATTTCTAACTTCTCCCAAGTGAATGAGGTTGAATGATTACATCAATTAAACATCACATCCACCCATCTAGGTAAACTGAAATGCCTCTATTTTCCTGCATTCATGCTTAAGGTCTGATTTATGTTTTTTAACCATAGAGTTGATCCATCTAGAACATGTCTTCAATGCACTGAATATTTTCGGTCGCAAACGTGGGGAATGAAGCAAGGAAATGCGCGTACCGAGCATTACCTTCATTAAATTTAGTTTTATCAAAAAATAAAGGAACGTGATAGTGCCTCATTTTGAATTTGAACATTATTTGGGCCCATCCAATTTCTCAAATATGTTTAATGCTGAGAAGCATTAGGCATAAATTCTGCCACATATTGAATACGTTTAATCCTCAACAACGCACTCATCAGCATTTCCCACACAACGTTTCACAAAGGTTACTGCTCACCTTTTGATGGGCGGTTTTGTGGAGAGATGTCTTGTACCTTCAGAACGATTCTGTTCTTGTGGTTTGGTGCAGTTGGGTCACTGATGGTTAAGTAGCTCACATATTTCTTGTTTGGTGATTTCCCGATTAAGTAAGGGGAACTGATTGTCCTAGTGATAGAGCACAAAACACATTGCAATGATGTAATCAAATCCAATTCTAAGAAAGGGTGTTGTTATTTGTAATAATTACGGCGACAGACTGGAGGGCTCCCAAAACAATGCTTTGGAACCGGTCTGACAGTACCTGTCTATCCCTGAAGGGCTTGGCAGCCGAATCCTGAATTCGGGATTTTCACCATTGCATTTGCAGTCAAATAGAAAAGCCCCTGCAGAAGCATTCATTCCTTTTAACCCCTTGCGTGCGCAGGACGGCCGGGAGCCGTCCTGCGCCACGGTGCTCGTGTGCGCAGGACGGCTCCCGGCCGTCCTGGCACATGGCACCGGAAATCCCTCTGGTGCAGGCACCAGAGGGATTTCTTTTTCTCCCCCAAAGCCTCAGGAGCTGGGGAAGAGCTTCCCCAGCTCCCGAGGCCCCCCACCCCATTTCTGTGAAATGACGATCAGCGCGCACGTCGCGCTGACGTCATTTCACAGAAACCGAAACTGAAATGAGCCTTTGGGCTCATTTCAGTTTCACTTTCTACGTGCTCAGGGGGCTATCTCAGCCCCCTGAGCACGTAGAAAGATGGGAGAAGTATCATTGGAAAGGGGAGAATCTCCCCTTTCCAATGGTACCCCTCCCCAGTGGATCCCTGCTCGGGGATCGCCCCAGGAGGGCGATCCCCAAGCAGGGATCCACCCACTAGACACCAGGGAGGGGGGAGCGGCCCTTTGGGCAAGGGCCTTCGCTCCCCCCCAAAAAAATTGGCAAAATTCTGTCTTTCTGCCCCCCCCCGGGGGGGGCAGAAAGCCCACTAAATGCCAGGGATTTTTTTTTGCGCAATTGTTTTTAGGGTGGGGCTGCCCAAAACGGGCATTCCAATGCCCCCACCCCCGCCACAATAACAGCCTTTAGTCCACTAGACGCCAGGGATTTTTTTTGGGGACATTTTAATTAGGGTGGGGGCTGTCCAAAACGGACATGCCAATGCCCCCACCCTCGCAACAATTACAGTCTTTCTGCCCCCCCCCGGGGGGGGGCAGAAAGCCCACTAAATGCCAGGGATTTTTTTTTGCGCAATTGTTTTTAGGGTGGGGCTGCCCAAAACGGGCATTCCAATGCCCCCACCCCCGCCACAATAACAGCCTTTAGTCCACTAGACGCCAGGGATTTTTTTTGGGGACATTTTAATTAGGGTGGGGGCTGCCCAAAACGGGCATGCCAATGCCCCCACCCCCCCCACAAAAATTACAGTCTTTCTTCCCTCCTGGGAGGCAGATGGGAGCTGTAGCCCCCAATCTGCCCCCCCGGGGGGGCAGAGAGCCCACTAGAAACCAGGGATTTTTTTGGGCAATTACAATTAGTGGTGGGGGCTGCCCAAAACGGGCATGCCAAGGCCCCCACCCCCGCAAAAACTACAGCCTTTCTGTCTCCCCTGGCGGGCAGATGGGAGCAGTAGCCCCCAATCTGCCCCCCCCCCCGGGGGGGCAAAAAGCCCACTAGATGCCAGGGATTTTTTTATGCCAATTTGAATCAGGGGTGGGGGTTGCCCAAAACGGGCATGCCAATGCCCCCACCCTCTGCCCGCAAAAATTCCAGTCTTTCTGCCCCCCTGGGGGGCATATGGGGGCTGCAGCCCCCAATCTGCCCCCCCCTGGGGGGCAGAAAGCCCACTAGAAACCAGGGATTTTTTTTTTATTCGTGTAGGGGTGGGGGCTGCCCAAAATGGGCATGACAATACCCCCACCCCCCCAGAGAAATTCCAGTCTTTCTGCCCCCCCCGAGGGGACATATGAGGGCAGTGCCCCCTGATCTGCCCCCGGGGGGGCAGAAAGCCCACTAGGCGCCAGCGATTACGATTGCTTTTTTTATGCGTGGGGGTGGGGGGCTCCCCAGAATGGGCATACCAATGCCCCCACCCCCAGAAAAAATAGCCACAGTCTTTCTGCCCCCCTTGGGGGCATTTTGGGGCAAATCCCCCCCCCCCCCTCGATTCCCCCCCAGGGCGGCAGAAAGCCCACTAGGCACAGACTTTTTTTAGCAATGTGCATACCTGTGGATTTTGGGCCCTAGCACAGCTGGCACATAGGGAAACCTAGCAAACCTGTACAGTTTTGAAAACGGGTCACCAAGGGGAATCCAATATGGGGTGACTTGTCTGGCTCTCACCAGGTTCTGTTACCCAGAACCCCTTGCTTACCTCAAACTTTGTCTAAAAAAAACATAGTTTCCTCACATTTATGTGGTGGGAAGTTCTGGAATCTGCATGGATCCACAAAATTCCACCCACCCCACATTCCCCAAAGTCTTCCGAGAAAAATGGTACCTCACTTGTGTGGGTAGGCCTAGTGCCCGCGACAGGAAACGGCCCAAAACGCAATGTGGACACACCACATTTTCACAGCGAAAACTGACCCTTTTTTTGCAAAGTGCCTAGCTGTAGGTTTTGAACCCTAGCTCTGCTGGCACCTAGGGAAACCTAGCAAACCTATACATTTTTGAAAACTAGACACTCAGGGGAATCCAGGATGGAGTGACTTGTCTGGCTCTCACCAGGTTCTGTTACCCAGAATCCCTTGCAAACCTCAAAATGTGTCCAAAAAAACACATTTTCCTCACATTTCTGTGGTGGAAAGTTCTGGAATCTGCGTGGATCCACAAAATTACACCCACCCGTGTTCCCCAAAGTCTTCCGAGAAAAATTGTACCTCACTTGTGTGGGTAGGCCTAGTGCCCGCGACAGGAAATGGGCCAAAACGCAACGTGGACACACCACATTTTCACAGTGAAAACGAACCCTTTTTTGCAAAGTGCCTAGCTGTAGATTTTGAACCCTAGCTCTGCCGGCACCTAGGGAAACCTAGCAAACCTATACATTTTTAAAAACTAGACACCCAGGGGAATCCAGGATGGGGTGCCTTGTCTGGCTCTCACCAGGTTCTGTTACCCAGAATCCCTTGCAAACCTCAAAATGTGTCCAGAAAACCACATTTTCCTCACATTTCTGTGGTGGAAAGTTCTGGAATCTGCGTGGATCCACAAAATTCCACCCACCCCGTGTTCCCCAATGTCTTCCGAGAAACATGGTACCTCACTTGTGTGGGTAGGCCTAGTGCCCGCGACAGGAAATGGCCCAAAACGCAACGCGGACACACCACATTTTCACAGTGAAAACTGACCCTTTTTTGCAAAGTGCCTAGCTGTAGATTTTGAACCCTAGCTCTGCCGGCACCTAGGGAAACCTAGCAAACCTATATATTTTTGAAAACTAGACACCCAGGGGAATTCAGGATGGGGTGACTTGTCTGGCTCTCACCAGGTTCTGTTACCCAGAATCCCTTGAAAACCTCAACATTTGTAAAAAAAAAAACACATTTTCCTCACATTTCTGTGGTGGAAAGTTCTGGAATCTGTGTGGATCCACAAAATTCCACCCACCCCGCATTCCCCAAAGCCTTCCGAGAAAAATGGTACCTCACTTGTGTGGGTGGGTCAAGTTCCCGTGACAGGCAAGTGCCCAAAACCTATTGAGGTGACATCAAAATTACTTGACCAAGTAATCCGGTCATTATTTCTTGTGCCCCTTATGCCGACGCGTTTCGAGGTAACAACCTCTTCTTCCTGGGCACAAGAAATAATGACCAGATTGAATTGGTTTGTTTGCCTTGATTAAATAAACCGCAAGGTTTCAACAGCAGTCGACTGCGTCCAGGAATGCTTTTGGGCTTTGGATAAAAAAATAATTTACGCGGCGCCCTTGCCGCGCTGGATTGCACCATCCCATTAAGAAAGGAGAGGCTGCGAGGTGGGAACGATTCCACACCCGATATGTAGCACTGTTGTTGTGGCTTAAAAGAATGAACACTTGATCTGGACTCCTTCTAAGGATTTTTTAATTGCTTTACAGAATGCCTGCAGAATTCACTGTGGATTTAAAATACTCCCGCAAATGAACTACAGACCCCAGCATGCACCTACATGAGGACTAACAAGTGCGTACTTGACAACGCCCACTATGGGTGGGGAAAACAATGGCTTGCAGAAAATGGTTCTTCAAGTGGGAGGTCTCTGTCGGACATTCATTAGCCTGCCCAGGAAGAAGAGGTTGTTACCTCGAAACGCGTCGGCATAAGGGGCACAAGAAATAATGACCAAATTGAATTGGTTTGTTTGCCTTGATTAAATAAACCGCAAGGTTTCAACAGCAGTCGAGTGCGTCCAGGAATGCTTGTGGGCTTTGGCTAAAATAAAAAAATATATATATATATATATGTATATTTTTATACATTTACACATGCATAAATACATATGAATGTATATATATATACAGATATGTATATATACATATATATATATATAAATATATATATAAATATATATATTCACTGAAAAAACCACAGGTTTCAGGGATGTTATAGTTAGAAATTAGCATTTAAAAAACCTTTGAAATTCACTGAAAAAACCATAGGTTTCAGGGACGTTATAGTTAGAAATTAGCATTTAAAAACCTTAGAAATTCACTGAAAAAGCCATAGGTTTCAGGGACGTTATAGTTAGAAATTAGCATTTAAAAAACCTTAGAAATTCACTTAAAAAACCACAGGTTTCAGGGACGTTATAGTTAGTTGGACATTTCACTCGTACAAAACCAGAGAAATTCGGCCGTTATAGTTAGTTCAGCTAACTATAACTCAGGCCCCCGCAATGCACTGCTGATGACGTCACGTATTACATCATTCATGACATGGTCAGTGACATCACTGATGACATCACTGATGACATCTCAAATGACATCACTGATGACATCACTGATGACATCATCCAGTGACTGTGTGTTTCTGTAAAGTTTAAATATGTTTTATATATATATATATGTCAAGGTGTATTGAAGAATGAGTGGGTGTATAAGTGTCTGAATGGATGATTTAGTAGGTGCGTGACTGACTGTATAAGTGAGTGATTAAATGTGTCTTACTGAATGCATGGGTTAATGACTGATACAGACATTCACACAGTTTAGTTTGTCAGTTGATATGTAAGCGGTTGCATGGGTTGGTGAGTAGCTAAATGAGTGTCTATATGGGTTATTGATTGGTTGTCTGAGTATCTGTATGGGTGCCTGAGTGTCTGTGTGGGTGGGTGGGGGGTGTGTGACTGTGTGCATAGATATGTGAGTGGGTGATTCACTGGGTGTATGGATTCAAGAGTACATCTGTGAAGGGCTGTATGGGTGGGTGAGTGTATGTATGGGTGTGTTGGTGAGTGTTTAGATGTCTCAGTGGTACATGTGTGAGAAACTACATATGTGAAAGGCAGTATATGTGAGTGTTGGAGTATATAAATGACTGTGAGAGTGAGTGATTGTGAGAGTGGCTGTATGGATGAGTGTGTGCTTGTATTAGTTATTGTATGAGTGTAAGTATGTGTTAGTGTATGTTTGAATAAGTGAGGTGGTGTGTGTATAACTGTATAGGTGAGTAAATGGGAGTGTGATTGATTCTTTGCATGACTGACTAGGTGTGTGAGTAACTCTATGGATGAGTGGCGGTGTGTGAGTGTCTGTATAGGTATGTGAGTGCATATGATAGTGCCGCATTGATGGTTGACTGCATGTATGAGTGACTGTATGGGTGAATGAGTGGATGTGTGTGTAGACCTAGGAAACAGTGAGTGGGTATGTAGTAACTGGTATTGGTGTGTCTATGGTTTCGAAAATGGTAGTCTGTATTTTAGAGTGGGTGTATCAAAGGTTATATTAGGGTATGAGGAGGTGCATCAGATTATCACGTGGATGATGTCTTCAGTGACGTCATCAGTGATGTCATTTGAGATGTCATCAGTGATGTCACTGACCATGTCATGAATGATGTAATATGTGACGTCATCAGCAGTGCATTGCGGGGCGCGAGTTATAGTTAGCTGAACTAACTATAACGGCCAAATTTCTCTGGTTTTGTATGAGTGAAATGTCCAACTAACTATAACGTCCCTGAAACCTGTGACATCATCCAGTGACTGTGTGTTTCTGTAAAGTTTAAATATGTTTAATATATATAGGGAAAGGCGTATTGAAGAATGAGTGGGTGTATAAGCGTCTGAATGGATGATTTAGTAGGTGCGTGACTGAGTCTATAAGTGAGTGATTAAACGTATCTTACTGGATGCATGGGTGAGTGACTAAACTGTGTGAATGTCTGTATCTGTCTGTTGTTGTGTAAGCAGCTGCATGGGTTTCTGACTAGCTAAATGAGTGTCTATATGGGTTATGGATTGGTTCTCTGAGTATCTATATGGGTGCCTCATTGTTTGTGTGGGTGGGGTGTGTGTGACTCTGTGCATAGATGTGTGAGTGGGTGATTCACTGGGTGCATGGTTTCAAGAGTGCGTCTGTGATGGACTGTATGGGTGGGTGAGTGTGTGTATGGGTGTGTTAGTGATTGAATGTATATCTCAGTGGTACATGTGTGAGTAACTACATATGTGAAAGGCAGTATATATGTGTGTTGGAGTATATAAATGGCTATAAGTGAGAGTGTGTGATTGTGAGAGTGGCTATATGGATGAGTGTGTGCTTGCATCAGTGATTGCATAGGAGCGTAAGAATGTGCTAGTATTTTTATGAATAAGTGAGCTGGTGTGTTTAACTGTATAGGTGAGTAAATTGGAGTGTGATTAATTATTTGCATGACTGACTAGGTGTGTGAGTACCTCTATGGATGAGTTGCGTTGTGTGAGTGTTTATATAGGTGTATGAGTGCATATGATAGTCCTGTACTGAGTGACTGTAAGTATGAGTGACTGTACGGGTGAGTGAGTAGATGTGTGTGTGTAGACCTAAGAATCAGTGAGTGGGTATGTACTTATTGGTATTAGAGTGTGTATGGTTTTGAGAATGGCAGTCTGTAATTTAGAGTGGGTGTATCAAAAGTTATATTAGGGTGTGAGAAGATGCATTAAATTCTCACATGGATGATGTCATCAGTGATGTCATTTGAGATGTCATCAGTGATGTCATCAGTGATGTCACTGACCATGTCATGAGTGATGTAATATGTGACGTCATCAGCAGTGCATTGCGGGGGCGCGAGTTATAGTTAGCTGAACTAACTATAACGGGGGAATTTCACGGGTTTTGTACGAGTGCAATGTCCAACTAACTATAACTTTCCCTAAAACCTATGGTTTTTTCAGTGAATTTCAAAGGTTTTTTAAATGCTAAACCCTAACTATAACAGGCCTGAAACCTATGGTTTTTTCAGTGAATTTCAAAGGTTTTGTAAATGACAATTTTTAAATGTATTAATTGTTATATCTATTTTTTTTTATACTGATTTACTACATTTTTTTAAACTATTTATTTTTAGATATTTTATTTTTTAAATTACATTGTAATTACATTATACATTACATTACAAAATATACTTTCTCAGAATGAATTACTTTAGTTTAAATACTTTGCAAATAGGCAATAGACTTTTAAGTACAGTAGTTACAGTTGTTGCAATGGGCAACACAATTTCAAACACAATGCAACATTGAGCTCAATGTGAATTTCTAGCTAAATGCAATTAGTTACTTTATGGATTACTTTTCTAACCACAGGACTGGATCCTAGATTCAGTCCTGGGACATCTCCTGTAAACAGTTGAGTAAAAGCGTTTTGGTTACAGTAGTGATTTTTAAGGAATATTATTGTATTTTAAAAGTTGACACAGAAACTTTTTCACATAGAATCACCAATGTTATCCTATGGGAGGAAATTCACTTAGCAGGTAAGTAGTGTTATCGTTACTTTTTCTTACTCAGTGGTGGATCCTGGATCCAGCACTGGTGCATCTCCTGTAAACAGTTGAAAGAATGCGTTTAAGTCATACAGGCGATTTTTAAGGAATATTTGTAGTTTGTGAAAATCAACACTTTGAAACTTTTCTGCTGAAAACCAGACAATGGTTTCCTATGGAAGGAAATATAAGTTACTGGTAAGTACGGTTAAAATTACTTTTCAGGATCAGTACTGGGCTGGAAGATGCAGCACTGAGGTCTCTCCTGATAACAGGTGAGTAAATCGGAATTCGTATTTCGGCTGATTTTAGAGGAATATTATAAAGTTCCAAAACTCCACACTTAGAAGAATTTCCAAGTGAAACCAGTCAATGATATCCTATGGAAGGAAATTCAAGTTACTGGTAAGTACGGTTAAAATTACTTTTCAGGATCATTACTGGGCTGAAAGATGCAGCACTGAGGTCTCTCCTGATAACAGGTGAGTAAGTCGGAATTCGTAGTTCGGCTGATTTTAGAGGAGTATTTGTATGTTTCAAAAATCGACACTTAGAAACTTTTTCAGCAAAAAGCAGACAATGATATCCTATGGAAGGAAATTCAAGTTACGGTTAAAATTACTTTTCAGGATCAGTACTGGGCTGAAAGATGCAGCACTGAGGTCTCTCCTGATAACAGGTGAGTAAATCGGAATTCGTAGTTCGGCTGATTTTAGAGGAATATTTGCACAATGGTGAAGGGAGGGGGCGGGGCCTGAGGTGACATCTGTGCAAACGCGCCCCGTGGCGCGTTTTAAGTTGGGGGATTAAGTCCCCTTGAATCATGAGGGTCCCTGGGGTCCAACTAGCCCACCCTGTACCTCCAGTATGCGCCAGGGAGCTGCGTTGCAGAGAGGTGTTCAGAGGCCACACCCCTTTTTGCACCTCTCTGCAACGCAGCTCTGTGGCGCTTTCTGGATATACCTGGTGGGCTAGTTCGCCGCCAGGGACCCTCAGGATTGAAGGAGATTTCATTCCCCATCTTAAAATGCGCCACGGGGCCTGTTTGCACACATGTCACCTGAAGCCCGCCCTCCCTTCACCACTGTGCAAACGTGCCCCGTGGTGCGTTTTAAGTTGGGGGATTAAGTCCCCTTGAATACTGAGGGTCCCTGGAGTCCAACTAGCCCACCATGTACTTCCAAAAAGCGCCACAGAGCTGCGTTGCAGAGAGGTGTAAAAGGGCGTGGCCTCTGTACACCTCTCTGCAACGCAGCCCCTGGCGCATACCAGAGGTTCCTGGTGGGCTAGTTGGCCCCCAGGGACCCCCAGTATTCAAGGGAATTACTTCCCTTCTTAAAACGCGCCAGGGGTGCGTTTGCAGACTGCTGCAGGGAGGGGGTGGGGCCTCGGCACGATGCCGGTCTTTTTTTTTTTTTTGTGTGCTTTTTTCTGCCCAGGGGGTCCTTGTGGGACCCCTGAGCAGACCTAGGGGTCAGGGTGTTTCTACCCTGCCCCCTTTGTGCGTTTTGCGCACTTGTTCCTTGTGGTTTTTTTTTTTTAATCAGTGGGATCCGCGCACCCTAAGCGCATCCTGCCGATTTTGAAAAAAAAGAAAATGCTTTTTTCTGCCCAGGGGGTCCTTGTGGGACCCCCTGAGCAGACCTAGGGGGTCAGGGTGTTTCTACCCTGCCCCCTTTGTGTGTTTTGCGCACTTGTTTCTTGTGCTTTTTTTTTTTAATCGGTGGGATCCGCGCACCCTAAGCGCATCCCGCCGTTTTTTTTTTAAAAAAAAGCTTTTTTCTGCCCAGGGGGTCCTTGTGGGACCCCCTGAGCAGACCTAGGGGGTCAGGGTGTTTCTACCCTGCCCCCTTTTTGCGCTTTGCGCACTTGTTTCTGTCCCTCGGTTCTACCGAGGGACAAAATGGCTGCCAACACTTCCTGATTTGGAGTGTTGACAGCCACTTGACAGCCAATTAGCATGCAGCTCGTGATCGGGACGGTGCGCACAGGGTGCACTCAGGATACGCGGACCCTACTCGGCCATAGATATATATGTGACTTTACTTTTGATTTTCTCAGGAACTACTGAACGGATTTACACCATTTAAGCAAAAGGCACGACACTGAACCAAGGGCTACCTCTTTGCCAAATTTGGTGTAATTCCGTTCAGCAGTTCGGGCTGCGACTAAAGGTTCCTATGGAAAAATGAATGGGGAAAACGCGTTTTGGGACCCCCCTTTTTTCTCGGCCCCCGCTTGACGAATCAACCCGAGACTTTCAGGGTAGGAGCGGAGCGGAGCGCCCCAACAAGTTGGAAGCTTTCGCGAAGATTCGTCAACCGGCGCAAGAGTTATTTCAAATAGAATGTCGCGGATTTCCTATGGATAATAGGTCCTAACTATAACTATCTACTGGCGACCGCCAGTAGATAATGTATATATATATATATATATATATATATATATATATATATATATATATATATAACGTACTGGCGGTCGCCAGTAGGTAGTTATAGTTAGTTGTTTCAATTCAAAAAGAGTTTTTTCTTTTGGCAATATCTTTGGCGCCGTTTGACAAATCTTCGCGAAATTTTTATCCGCCTCCCGGGTTTTTTTTTTTTAAATTAAAAAGGTGTTGGGGGGGCTCCTGCCCCCCACACTGCCTCTGGGACCACCGCCTCCCCAGGGCATATATTATGTAAATGCGGGGGTCCATTGCGGACCCCCGGCCTCGGGGACCACCACCTCCCCGGGGCTTTAAATCTGATGGAGGGGGGTCCCGCGGCCCCCCCTCGAAGAGCCCTCCATGGCCCTGGGGACCACCACTCCCCAGGGCTGGCTCCAGCAATGTCCCGGGGTGCCCCGGGACATTGAAGTTTGCTATGGCAGGGCGGGAGCACTGCTCCCGTCCTGCCATAGTAAACTCTGCTTCGCTTCATGGAAGCGAGAGCAGAAAAACTGCTCCCGCTTCCATGAAGCGAAGCAGTATTGCTTTTGGGCAACGGGAGCTGCCTTTGCCAAAAAGCAATGCCGGCTCCCACAGGAAGCGGGAGCTTGCAGGGACCGTGGCAGCATTGGGGTCCCACCGGCGGTCCCCAACATTATGGCCCGGGGGATGGGGTCCCGGGGTGAAAAATGGCACTGGAGGGGGGCCACTCGGCCCCCCTCGATTTTTAATTATTATTATTTTTATTTTTTTAACTTAAGGCTGGGCCCCGGGGTATGGGGTCCCTGGGGCCAAAATTGGCCCAGGAAAGGTGTGCTTTTTTCTGCCCAGGGGGTCCTTGTGGGACCCCCTGAGCAGACCTAGGGGGTCAGGGTGTTTCTACCCTGCCCCCTTTGTGCGTTTGCGCACTTGTTTCTTGTGCTTTTTTGTTTTTAATCAGTGGGATCCGCGCACCCTAAGCGCATCCTGCCGATTTTGAAAAAAAAGAAAATGTTCTTTTCTGCCCAGGGGGTCCTTGTGGGACCCCCTGAGCAGACCTAGGGGGTCAGGGTGTTTCTACCCTGCCCCCTTTGTGTGTTTTGCGCACTTGTTTCTTGTGCTTTTTTTTTTTAATCGGTGGGATCCGCGCACCCTAAGCGCATCCCGCCGTTTAAAAAAAAAAAAAAGCTTTTTTCTGCCCAGGGGGTCTTTGTGGGACCCCCTGAGCAGACCTAGGGGTCAGGGTGTTTCTACCCTGCCCCTTTTTGCGCTTTGCGCACTTGTTTCTGTCCCTCGGTTCTACCGAGGGACAAAATGGCTGCCAACACTTCCTGATTTGGAGTGTTGACAGCCACTTGACAACCAATTAGCATGCAGCTCGTGATCGGGACGGTGCGCGCAGGGTGCGCTCAGGATACGCAGACCCTACTCGGCCATAGATATATATGTGACTTTACTTTTGATTTTCTCAGGAACTACTGAACGGATTTACACCATTTAAGCAAAAGGCACGACACTGAACCAAGGGCTACCTCTTTGCCAAATTTGGTGTAATTCCGTTCAGCAGTTCGGGCTGTAGCTGCGACTAAAGGTTCCTATGGAAAAATGAATGGGGAAAACGCTCCCCCAGGGCTGGCTCCAGCAATGTCCCGGGGTGCCCCGGGACATTGAAGTTTGCTATGGCAGGGCGGGAGCACTGCTCCCGTCCTGCCATAGTAAACTCTGCTTCGCTTCATGGAAGCGAGAGCAGAAAAACTGCTCCCGCTTCCATGAAGCGAAGCAGTATTGCTTTTGGGCAACGGGAGCTGCCTTTGCCAAAAAGCAATGGCGGCTCCCACAGGAAGCGGGAGCTTGCAGGGACCGTGGCAGCATTGGGGTCCCACCGGCGGTCCCCAACATTATGGCCCGGGGGATGGGGTCCCGGGATGAAAAATGACACTGGAGGGGGGCCACTCGGCCCCCCTCGATTTTTAATTATTATTATTTTTATTTTTTTAACTTAAGGCTGGGCCCCGGGTATGGGGTCCCTGGGGCCAAAATTGGCCCAGGAAAGGGGGGCCATGCGGCCCCCTTCCATAAAAAAAGTTTTTGCCGGGCCCTGAGGGATGAGGTCCCCGCGGTCAAAATCTTCCTGGGGAGGAGGGCCGTGCGCCCCCCTCCCTTTTCACTATTTTTTTTTTTAAAAAGGCTCAGGCCCCGGCAGATGGGGTTCCCGGGGCCCAAAAGGGTCAGGGGAAGGGGGACCACACAGTCCCCCTTCCTACAATAAAAAAAAAAAAGAAACCGGCAACTCGGCGGAGGCCCCGCCCCCTCCCTCCACCACTCTGCAAACGCGCCTCCTGGTGCGTTCTGGGTTGGGAGATTAAGTTACCTTCGATCCTAAGGGTCCTTAGTGGCCAACTAGCCCACGAGGTACCTCCAGTAAGCCCCACACAGATTGTCTGTATCTTGTAAGAACAAATCCAACTTGTAATGTTACAGGAACTAGCCCAAACAGCGGCTCTGCAGATCTTCTGTGGGGAACCCTCCCTCCCCCGCCTCAGCCCAAGATGCGTCCACTGATCTGGTAGACCTAGCAATGACACTCCCTGGCAAATCCAACTCCATAGAGGAATAGACTTGATCAATCGCCTGCTTGGCCTATCTACTGATACCAGCGTTCAATGCCTTTTTACCTCTACATGCCGCCCCATGAGAAACAAATAGAGACTGAGAGACCCGAAAAGGTTTCATCCACTCCAAGTACACCCAAAAACTTTGCAGACACCTCTCTCTCACCCATTCATTCACACACGCACACACACCAATTCACAACACTCACTAACAAATACACATACAGTAATACATACACATACGCATGCTCAAAACATAAAAAACACATCAAATTTACCTCAACAGCAGCTCTCCAACAGGGAAGCTACTGCTGCCACAGCTCTCCAACAGGGAAGCCACTGCTGCCTTCCCTCATTGGCTGACCCTTAGTCAGCCAATGAGGGAAGGCAGCAGTCCCAATCTCTTCACAGTGTGGGATGGGGTCCGGGAGAATGCTGACCCCATCCCACTCTGAGACGAGGTGTCACTGATTGACACTCTGCCCTGGGCACTTCAGGGCATAACACTGATTGCAATTGGCAATGCTCCCCCTCACCAAGAGAGGGAGGGCTTTGAGGCACTTTTGCTGAGCTGAGGTCACGCCCACAGGGCTGTGAAATTGTCAGCCTGACAAAGTTAGCTCAGTCAGCTAGACATGTTCTAAACCTGAACCAGAAGAGTGTATGTCAGAATGACCTTTGTTAAGGCCGACAGGCACTCTTCTTGCCTGGAAAAAGGTGGCCCCTCAGCAAGTACAGACAGGCCGCTACTGTCCAAGGCCATTACAATTAGGGTGAATTATCTCCTGAGAGCAGTGAAAGGTGGATTGAACTTTAGGGTGAAACTCTAGATTTATGACAACCCTATCCGGGAAATAATTCAGATAAGGATAGGTGATAATCAAGGAGGATAATTACCCTATGACAACCAAAAATAACACTTTAAATGAAAGCAATGCTAAGTTCACCTGATCCAATGTTTCAAACAGCCTTTTCTGCAAGCCCTCCAGAACCACTGATAAGTCCCAGGTGGGAATCAAACAAGAGGCCACCAGCTTCTTCAACTGAAAACTCTTCAGTAGCTTTTTTGCTTAAGTAAGAACAACAGAGAGATCACCTATAGGCTCTCTACATGATCTAATGGTTGCCTAATGGGAACCTAAAGTAGGGGGTGCTAACCCTTTAAAGAAGTCACTCCTCAAAAATGTGAAATGGATCACAGGAATTCTTAGAACACCATACACAAAAATGTCTCCAATGCTTAGAATACACATTAATTGCGGAATTCTTTACTGATTGTATATCACAGGCAACCCCCTTTGAACATCCGAGCTGTTGCAACCCACCCCTCTCAGTTTCCAAGCCGTCAATCACAACTGGGTGATCTGTTTGAGAGAGAGGGCTGGGAACTGAAGAGGGCTGGGAAAGAAGGGTAACTGAAGAGGTTCAGTCTCTGGAAGAATCAACAATGGAGACCATGGTCCCTTTGGCCAAAAAGGTGCCATCAGAATCACTGTTACCTCCTCCCTCGAAATCCTCTGCAGCCCCTTCGTGACCAGGGAAATCTGAGGAAAGGCATGGAGGAGGTGCTCAGGTCATGGAACTGCTAAGGCATTCACCCCTCCATGGCGCTGGGCAATCTTTCTCTGTATACAACCACAGCAGTATGGCATTCAACCAGGATGCAAAAAGATCTAGAGAGGGAATTCCAAGATGCTTCTTCACCATCTTAAATGCTTGCAAACTGAGATGGAAATCTACTGACAAGGGCATGTTCCTGCTCAGGCTGTCTGCCTGCAGATTTAAAATGCTTGCAATATATACATTGCTCTGAATGATATCAAGTGGACTTCTGCCTAGGAGAGAATCTAGTCAGCCAATTTGGCTAGGGAGGGGGAGTCCATGCCCTCTTGCCTGTTTCTGTAAGACTGCGCCTCATGATTGTCCATCTTTACAAATCTAAATCCAGTATTTGTAAAGCGCAAACTACTCACCCCTAAGGGTCTCGAGGCGCTAGGGGCCGTCAGGGAAATTAAGTGAGCTATTGCCCGGAGTCAATATGGTGCTGAGCTGAGCTGCCGCCGGCATTGAACCGTGAACCCTGCGCTCTGGAGTCGGCAACCCGGCCACTGCGCCACACCTCTCCAAGATCCGTATGACCCATCACCCTGGGAGCAAAGCTGAGAAGAGCCCTTTCTATCACTGCTAACTCTTGCCAATGAGAAGAATTGCAAGCCTCCGACAGAGCCCACTTGGCCTGAGCCTCGCACTCCCCTACGGTCACACCCCAACCCCACTGGCTCGCATCAGTCATCAGAATCAATTGGAATGAGAAGATTGTAATTGAATGAAGCTGAGGACCAATGAGCTGGAACATGGATCACCAACGGCTTCAGATGGTGACAGCCCATGGCACTTGAACAAGCCAAAATCAAGCCCTGAACATTTAGCCATTGAGGAGCAGGAGACGATTGAGACTTAAGAAGCTCTTGGAGATTAAATTGCAGCGTCAACATCCAGTCCTCCAGCAGAAAAACTCTTGCCTTGCTCCAATTAATTTTTTCTGACGGGTAGGAAACAGCTATGACTGGTTTAATTCAGGAGAAATCCCAGAGATTTGAGAACATTGCACACTCAGCACACATCTTCCCCTGCCTTGGAAAGAGAGGATGCCACAATTAGCCAACCATCCAAGTAGGGAAAGACTTGTATCCAAATCAAATGCCAATGTGCAACCACCAGTGCTAGTACCCCCGCAAACATTTGTGGAGAAGGGGCGATGCCGAAAGGCAACACCTTGAACTGGAAATGATCAGACCCCACCGGAAAGCAAAGGAATCTCTGGGAGTGAACCTGAACTAACACATCCTGTAAGTCCAATGTCATGAGGAAGTCCCCTGGAGAAACCAGAGGAATGATTCTCTGTAAAGTCACCATCTTGAACGTTATCCGTTTCACATATTTGTTGAGGAATTTTAAATCTAATACTGGAAGGAAGCTTCCATCCACCTTTGGCACCAGAAAGAGCAGGGAATAAAATCCTATTGTCCTTTCTGACTTGGAAACTGGCACTATTTCTTCTTTCCGCCAGAGAGACTGGACCCCTTGAATCACTTCTTCTCTTTTTACTGGATTCTTGGAAATTGCCATTTGCACAAAAATGGGATCAGGTGGAAAAGAGTGGAGTTCTAACGGTAACCATGATCCGCCACCGTCAGCCCCCATTTGTAAGACACAAGTTCTCGCCAACGATCTGAAAGTGGCTTATTCTTTCTTTCACCATCGAAGAGTAATTGTGATTGTTTTGGTTTAGACTGCTGAAGCCCTCAAAGTTGCTGTGGTCATGATTTTCCAGCTTCCGTGGCTCCCCGACCTCAAGCCCGGCATTGAAAGGGCTGTTAATTGTGGAGTGCCTGATTAAAACACTTGTTCACAAATGAACGTTTATTCCTAAAAGGTTTGAATGGCTGAAGCAACATTTTCTCTTCCACAGTGTGAGAAAGGGCCTCTTTTGACATGGTTAGCCCCCACTTTTTGCCTGGTATTTGATGTGGTTTTGATTGTAGTGCACAGGGTACCTGCCAATCAGCTCCCCTGTGTCAGTGCTTCTTCCCTAAACACTATTCCACAATTTGCCCTTCAGGCCGTCTGTAAATACATAGTCATTGGTACCTGGGTACCTAAGGCATTGGGACTGAAGAAGGTACCCTAGGAACCCCTCACCTAGGCCAGACAGACTGCCACTGCAGCATGCATGGCCTGGTGCAGGCAAAAATGACAAAGTCAACATGACACTGCCTGTGTGCCATGCCAACTATCACTGCCTAAGATATAGATAAGTCACCCATCTAGCAGGTCTTACCAGCCCTTGGGAGGGCGCACTATATCACGGGTGCAGGCATATCTGCATGAGCTAATATGCCCCTACAATATTAGGGTCTATTCCATAATGTTGTCATGGAGAGTACATGAGCTGGAAACTCAACAACTTGAGTTCCACAGCACCATGATGGCTTCACTGAACACAGGAGTGTTGGTACCAAACTACTCCTCGCAATAAACCCACACTGATGCCAGAGTGGGATTTATTGTACCATGTACCCAGAGGGCACCTCAGAGGTACCCCCTGAAAACCTACCAACCCTGGTGTGGTCACAGACTGTCTGTAGGCAGCCTGCCACCACCAGACATGTTTCTAGACCCCTGGGCTGAGAGCCTCTGCTCTCTGGGAACAGAAACAATGCACATCCTGGGCTCAGTGCTCGAGAAGGAAGCTTCAAAGGCCTGTCGCCTTTGTAATGTGAACTCAGCCTCTGCTGCTAGCACCATATGGCAGCCCCGGTTTGCACCCCCACTGTGGGTGGGAAAATTGGCGGGAAACCTAGGAAGAATAGGAGGTGTGCCCTCCTCTGCCAACTCCACCCCTAAGGTGGGATAGGCGAGGTAAAGTACATCTTTCAGTTCCCGCCATTTTGAAGATGGGGAGATCCCTCCAATCAGGGCTAGGTCTGTGCCCCATACCACAGCAGGGTGGCATAATTGAGGGTGTAGTCACCCCAGGTAAGGTGCCCATTGGCCCTACCTGCTACTCCCCTAAAACACCCCTAAATTTTTTATTCAGGTGGCTCTCCCAGACCTGGAAAGCTAGTGCCTGTCAACCTAAGAAGAAGGACGAAGAAGAAGCCGTGCAGCGAAGCCTGAAGCCGGCTACTGACTTGGCCCAAGCACTACTGGCCTGTCTACAACTTCAAAGACCTTCCAAAAGAAGACAACACCTGCCCTGCAGCCAGCGACTTCCAGAACCCAAGGAAGACTGCCTGCCCTTCGATAAAGATGAGAGTCTCTTGAGGACAGCCGATCTGTCCCCAAGACACCTACACAAAGGACTTCGGTACCATTCGGAGCTGTGAGTCCTGCCCACTTTGCACCCTAAGCCTCCGGTCGGTGTCCAGGTGTACCACCGATTCAGAAGGGATTTCCCAGCATTCCTGACCTCAAGTTCACCGTTGGCTGACCCCTCCTGGACTCCACAATGGCGGCTGCAGCCTGAATTCAGCGGCTCCCCCAGACCGCGACCGGCTCTGGTAAGAAGAATCTGACATCTCAGGACATCCCTGCACCCTCAGTCCCTGGGCCTTGGTGACCCCCTACATCTCTACTAACCCCTGCTGTCGCTGGCCTCCCTCCTGCAGCCTCTGGTGCGACGCCTGCAGCCTGTTTGTCTGAAGCACGTTCTCCATTGAAAAGCATTGGGTGCCCGAAGCTGTATTTGCACCCTGCACCCAGCCCCTGTGCCGCTGTTGGTGTATGTTTGGTGCTGCCTTGTGGCCTCCCCTGTGCTTGCTCTAACCCCAAAAGCGTGGCCCCCTGCAACCGATCTACTTACCGGCAAGCAGTGTGGCTTCGAGCACCTCAGTCTGCATTGAAACGCATTGGGCGAACTCTGATTTTTACCTCTGCACCCTGCCGACCCTGTGCCGCTAGTGGTGCAGTTTTGGTACTCACCTGACCCTTGCCCCTTGCTGACCTTTGGTCCAGAAGACTGGAACTATAAGTTGTGTACTTACCTGTATAACCGCATTATTGTTTTCCTCCATAGGATAACATTAATCTCTTTGAAAAAGGCAGTGACGACTTTTGAAAGTCTTTAGTATTTTTCCTGCAAAACTTACTTGCCTTATTGCGAAGATCTTGGTCTCAAAGTAAAACTCAAACAAAGCTTATTTTAATGAAATTGGTGTGGATCTCCTTTTTGAGTCGTGTGTCCCTTATTGGTCAATGTTGTGCAATAAATGTCTTACACTCCTCTGTGTTAGGCCTAAGGCTGCTCGCCCTCACTACCACTAATAGAGCACTTTGGGTTTAGATTGAGCCCTGTACACTTTCGGGGAACACCTGGACACATTGCACGGTATTACCACCTAGTGGTATACCATATACAGATCCAGCTTCCTACACACAGCCTTCTTTACTAGCTCATCCAATTGTGTGGAAAAGAGTTAATCTCCTGCAAAGGCAAGTCGTAGAAGTAGAGACTTTCTAGCCTGTTCCAACTTTCACATCTTTAGCCACAACAGACGCCAAGCAGCAATAGAAGCCCCTGCTGAAGAAGAAGACCAAAAGAAACCAAATGAAACATGCAAAAGAAGCTGAGCCAGCAGTTCAATATTTGCTATAATCTCTGTGGCGTCTGGGGTGTCTTTCTACTCTTGAAAGCAATCAAAGAGGAGCTGGAAGTATTTCAAAAGTGTCTTGAGAGGAATAAGTCACATATACTGCTGCACGACTTGCAAAATTTGCTACTGCATAAGAAAGTTTCAAAGAACCGTCAATCTTCTCATCCATTCGGTCAGACAAAGAAGCCTCTTCTTCTGATGCCAGAGATGTAGCAGACATCATACTAGCTAAAATGTATTTATTTTAGGAACTGGTGGGTACTTTACTTCATGTGCCTCCAGAGGTTAGCGTTTGAAAAGGAAACATGGAAAGTTTGACTGAAGTTACGCTAAATGCAGTGCTTAATTTGAGCCAGTGGTTTCCGGTGCTAAGCACCAGAACTTAATTGTCAACACCGGCACTTATGAGTGTCTGTATTGTTTATCGAAATCAGAGATTAACACGATAGTTGTTTATTATTTCAATGAACATTAAAAATGACAAATATCTGCTGCCCAAATCATTATTGTAGCTTTGGGGTCTGAAATAGTCTTAAATGTTGTACTTGTAGGGTGTGTCGATTAGTAGTTGTATTGATTCTGTCTCTGGCGGCACGTTTAGGGGCAATGAATAATGCAAGCTGCAGTGGCCTTACGGGGGCCCCAACACTTATTTCTTTTTACAAATTAAGCACTGGCTAAAGGTGGCTCAGTAACTAATTGCCGTCTCATGAGAAGGTAAAGATGGTGCATGCACGCCTTCCTGACGCGCATCCACATGCTACCGTGATCGCAAACACACCAGCGAGCTGAAAGAAAAAGTACCGCTTACGACACAAACCGGATGAGGAAGTAGCTTCCACCCCAGCTGCAGCACCTGAACAGGAAGCCGCTCAATTGTTGCCACTAAAACGGGACAGCTACAGCTGGTCCCTTTCTCCCTCTTGTGAGTATCTTTACCTTCGTTCCAGCGATGAAGCAAAGAGTCTGTACTTGCGACAGAAACAGGAACAGGAAATAGGAGTTAAGGGGAGGGATTATATATAAAACATTTAAAAATAAACTGGCGAAGTAATTCTGTCTTGACACAGGTCTGCCTCACACGTTAGTACTATGGCTTAGGAGGACTTCTGTGAGGTTAATGGGATTTATCAGATGTGATAAATTACTGACCCTATTCCGTCCAATGAGGGCCTTAGAAGCGAAGTAGTCATACACTTCCAAGAGAACGACTGTTTACTCAAGAGCTCTGTGAGAAATGTGATCTTACTCCTGAACAGGCGCCCCCCGCACCTAGAGGAGGGGCGCCCTTAGTTGCGCCATGAGACTGAGCGAGCCTCCTCCGGGGCGGGATGAATGAGGAGTCCCGGGACTTCATCAGGGTGCGCAGGAAGTCTTGGTAAGAATATATAAGGCTGCGCCCCGGGGTCTTTGGCCTCTTTGTCCCCTTGGACCTCCGGCAAGCTGCAGGGGCGCGTCGTTGATGAGGAGCGAGGTTTCCGGTCGGCGGTGTGCTGAGTGTGACACGGGAGGTTTGAGGGGGCCTAGGCTTAGTGTGTCGCCCACATAATGTGGGCGTTTAGTATTAGGTTAAAAATCAAAAAATGTTTTTGCAATAAATGTATTGAGGTATGGGTTAATTATTGAGGTCCCGCTGCGATATGCGGGGGACCCGCCCTCGTTCTCGGAGCGGCGGGGATGGTCGACAGATTATGAGACATTTCGGCGGGATGCAATGCTAGTTATTAAAGAGGTGGGGCCGCACCCGTAAGTGTGGGGGGCGGTAATGGCAGTTCGCAGCTGTTTTTCGTGGAAGGAGGTGCGATGTAGGAGCAATTGGGGCCTAGCGGCCAGGGCGCCGGACGTTGGTGGTAAATATAAAATAAATAATTCCTTAGATTCCCGCGTATATCGCGCCCGTATAGCGGCCGCGCTGAAACGCGGTTGCCCCCGTATGCGAAGGGGGTATGCATAACAGCTTGAAGCGTTGCAGGCTTGGAACAAAGAGATGTGCAGAATACCCAACATGGAGAACCACGGTAAAAAATAGGGGGTTGGCGCGGCGGTATATTGCGGTAGATAATGCTGATCAAGCGGGAATGTGTACTGTAGCACTGGTACTGCTCTGTGTCTCGCTATAGAATAGCTGACTAGTTCTTTCTATGAACTCCTATCTCCGTGTGCATTTACAGTTTCTCAGTATGCTGTTTCCCACACTTTCCTCGCTTACCCCATCTCTGGCAGCTCTAAACCCTCAGGGCAGCAGAAACATCCAATGCGAATTTCCCACCATGCCCGCCTTTCTCGGTCAGTTAGCAACTAATCGATGGCTCCTGCATTAGGCAGCAAAGCATGCGTGCTTGCGTAATGGATCACGCCTCTCTGCGCAGCACTGTCGTCACCGCTGGGAGGCAGCGTTCAGGAAGAAAGGAATCGTGGGCTGATTAGAATATTCAAAACAGAAAATGTAAATTTACGCGGTGTAATCTCGGTGTGGTTTCGTCTTGAAAGTGTGACTCAGCCAAAAAGGGCAGGAATCTCTCTGGATCTTTTAATCATCACTTACAAAGTGCTGCATGATTTTGACTGCTTGAGTTGACAAGAATGGACAGGTGCCCCCGCCATTCAGGCTACAGGTGGGGCCCGCGGGAATGGGCCATGGCTCACCGTCCATTTAAACATGCAGCGTATAGCGGAGGGTGCGCCGTGCGCCCGTATGTGGGGACGGCGGCAAGGGCGGCTCGATACAGCGTTCATAAACAGCTTGAAGTGTTCGTGGCGCGCCCGGGGGGAAAACTTTAAGGCTCTAGATACTGAGGCCGCTCCCGCATTATGGCAACGGTGATTTGTGCGGCAACCTTAATTGGATAATAAGGCTGCAGGCGGGGGGCTGACCCAGCCAGCAGTTTTTTCCAATGCTTGTTGTGGATAGAAGTTGAATTGCTTAACTACTGCATGTATGAAGATCATTTTAGCGCCTTATTGGAGACCAGTTTTGGGGTTTCTGGTTTCCTCGACCCGAAAAACATTTCGAACAAATCGAGCACAAACCTTTCATTTGAGAAGACACTCGTTCAACATATTTGATAAAAATATAGTTTATGGATAGTTTTGATGGGAAACAAAATATTCCAAAATAATTTAGTCTCCATAGATGTAGTGAGCCACTCGATGATGTGGGGAGACAGTGCATGAGCTTGTGTGTGAAAGATTTACAGTAGTTGGGCGATGTGTTGGCGTCGCATGCCGTTATTTTTTAGTACATTCCTGATTTGGGTTGTTTTCCAGTTTATTTGCATGGTTTGTTTTCATTCTCTGCAGAAGTATTTATGGTTCAGGGACAAATACGGTCCGAATGAAACAGGCATTGACATTAAGGTTGACGTCTTAAAATAACTGCAACAAACATGTAAATCTTTTTGTCTACAATTTACTGTATTGGGAATTTTCATGTTCGGGAACGTGTGCACGTTTCATTAAATTATTTTAATTGATGGCTGGTTCCGTCGTCAGGCCGGGCCAGGTGGATTAGTGGATTAACGCATCCATTGCAGGGCCCGGTGTTTGACCTCTTGGTCGCAGGTTCAGGCCCGGCGGGTACACTTAGCCTTTCATCTAGGCGCAGGTAGACAAATAAACACCATTCAGTTGGGAAAATAAGCATCTGTTATTTAGCGTCAAGATGGCCCTTTGGGGGGGGAAAGTGCACGGTGCAAATATAAGTCATGCTATGTGTCACAAATATGGATGGGCTGTGGCGGCCTGGTGGTGACCCCTGGCCGGTTATGATGGTGGTTTGAACGTTTTCCCAATTTTTCGGTTGCAGCCCTCAAGCACAACATTTCTTTGTGGATATGTTTATGGGGTTCTCGTCTACCTCTTGACCGTGTGGGGTGATAACGCATCCATTGGAGGTAGTCAAATAACCATCATTCAGTTGGAAAAATAAGCATCTGTTATTCAGCGCCACGATGCCCCTTTGGGGGTGAAAGTGCACAGTGCAAATACAAGTCATGCTATGTGTCAGAAATATGGATGGGCTGCTGCGACTTGGTAGTGACCCCTTGCCGATTGGGATGGTGGTTTCAATGTTTTTCCCACCTTTTCGGTTGCAGCCCTGAGGCACAACATTGCTTGGTTCATATGTTTATGGTGTTCTCGTCCACGGGTTGACCGTGTAGGGTGATTCATTTGTTGAAGGTTGAAACAATGATTGTCTTTCATCACAACCAGCTATTGTCCTGTGAGGCAATTTGTAGGTCATAGTGTGCGGGTTTCATTTACCACTTTTCAGAAAGGATGCGGGGACATACACCCATCGGTACGGCTACTCATAGCTTTATAATATGTCATTTGCCATGACATTAGTGTCAGTCTGAGGGTAGTCCTGCTATCTATATAAGGTAACTAAAATGGCTAGAGGGCGCAGTTGGTTTGGACTGTTCGTAAACATTTTTCAGGTATCTTTCTGCCATATATACCAAGCTAGAATTCATGCCCGGCGATAATTACAGTTACTTATCGTGCGGAGTTAGCCATGGGTTGGTGGCACAGGGGGATCCCTGTTTTAGAGTGCATCATTAACGGAGTTGTACCTCGCATTCAGTTGCACTTACCATCTACGGGGTTTCGGTGTTTGGACACAAAAACGTAGACAATACAGTTGCTGATGCCCTCTTTCCTTATAAGTTAACAGTATACAGAGCACTATAGCTGCAAGCAAACGGTCAGAACCCCAACTTTTATACTGTATTACAAGACATCACAAAGCCACACCCATAGCTGCTCTGGCAAGGCTTGCGCTGAGTGCTACGGACATCACTTGGGTGGCTGGGGGACAAACCCCCCTTTTTCTAGGGGGAAGTGTGAGGGCTAGCCAAGGACTAGATCATCTCCCCAGGGTGTACTGTCGAATCCCAGTGCAGTACATTATCCTGGGAGGTAGTAAGGAGGTTGCAATCTATGGCTATACTTTGGGTTGTGCTATTTTGTTTGAGCGCATTATCACCCAGGAAGATGTCCTGGCGTGGCTCTACGGAGCCTGCCTTCTTCCCGTCTTTAAGGAACTCCATTTTAAAAGCTCATCCCAATAACGTGTAGAGATTTATTGATGACATAATCCTTAGGCCATGTTGGGAATTGCTTAGAATTCAGTCAATATTGGGGTAGCTTTACTTAATTGCTAAATATTTATATGCAGAGTTTCTCTTTTCCTTTTAAGTATCGGCAGTCTTTCGTGAGAACTGTGATTGTGTACAATACAATTAACAAGGAGTGGGCCTTGGGAAAGAAAGGCATTCTAAAAGCTCATCCCGATAACGGGTAGCAATTTATTTGGGACATAATCCACGGGCGAGGTGGGGAATTGCGGCAGCAGTCCTAGTGAGGACTAATGGTATGCACCTCAATTAAATGGAGTGGGCCTTGAGAAGGAAATCCATTTTAAAAGCTCATCCCAATAATAGATTTCTCGGGGCTTTGCTTAATTGCCAAATATTTATATGCAGAGTTTCTCTTTTCCTTTTAAGGGTCAGCAGATCTTAGTGAGGACTGGTGGTGGGCAACACAATTTACATTGAGTGGGCCTTGGGAAGGAAATGCATTTTAAAATGCGCATCCCAATAAAGGGTGGTGATTTATTTGTGGCATAATCCCCAGGCAATGGGTATCAATAAGGAATGAAGCAACATTAGGATAGCTTTACTCAATTTCCAAGTATTTTTATGCGGAGTTCTGTTTTCCTTTGCTGTTACGTGTCAGCAGCCCTTAGTGAGGACTGGTGGTGTGCAACACAATTTACACGGAGTGGGCCTTGGGAAGGAAATCCATTTTAAAAGCTCATCCCACTAACGTGTAGAAATTTATGGGGCTTTACTTAAATTGCCAAATATTTATCTGCGAAGTTTCTCTTTCCTTTACAAGTGTCAGCAGTCCTTAGTGAGGACTGGTGGTGTGCCACACAATTAACATGGGCTGGGCCTTGAAAAAGGAAATGCATTTTAAAAACGCATCTTTATAACGGGTAGCGATTTATTTGTGGCATATTCCACAGGCAATTGGAATTGCTCACAAATCTATCAACATTAGGGTAGCTTTCCTTAAATGGCCAAGAATTTATATGCACAGTTCTCTTTTCCTTTGAAGTGTTAGCAGTTTTTAGTGCGGACTAATGGTGTGCAACACAATTAACATAGAGTGTGCCGTGGGTACTTCGCCGGCTCGGGAGGATAGCTTTCTCTGTCCTCTCCTTCCTTATTCCTTGCTTAATTGTTTCCCTGCATCATAGAGGAGAAACTACAATGATGTCTACCATCCATAGGATGGGCTCCTTTGTTTCGGTTATTGGTGTGAGTCACAAGTGTACGGCCAAGCTCTAGTTCAAGTGTAATGCCGTACCTAATTTCCTTAATGCCTTTGACATGATGATGTGGCTAAAGCGTAATGCTGTGCATAATTTCGTGTATCCAAGCAGGATAGTTATTCTCGTATTGGTTTGTGGTGAGTACCTGGTTTGATGAGAATAAAAAGGCTACGCCTTGGGCCAGGGTCCCACTTTTGGGGCATCAGAGTCCGGAAGAGGGGGGAGACGCGGTCTTCTGAGCGGCTTCCTTTCAGAGCTGGAAGCCCACGCTGCCGGTAAACAGAGTTGCATTTAGTGACTTTGTCGCCCAAAGATTGGATTGGGTGGTCGTCAGGGCACCCCTTTAATGTACGCAGCCCGGTACATGTAGGTTGGTGTGGGCTTTCCTTCATTCGCAGAGCGGAGCAGCAATTCCGCTAGTATGGACAGAGTAGAATCTTGGGGAGGCTGCCTGTGTTCAGGTACCCCGGTGGGGCCAGTGTGCTCTCCGGTGCCCTGGTTTTCAAGGAATGCAACTGTTTGCTGTAGCGTGTTGGGGCCTGCTGGCACAATGTGCGCAGCTGAGTGGGTCCTGCGGGGGCCCAGTCAGCCAAATTCAAGGTCTAATGTATGGCCAAACTAAAGTTCAAAGTAATGGATGTCGCTAAAGTGTGATGCCGTGAATAATAATATTTATCCAAGTGGAATACTTTTACTCTCGTAGTGGTTTGTGGTGACATCTGATTTAATGTGAATAAAAAGTCTGCGCCTTGGGTCAGTCGCAGAGCGGAGCAGCAATTCAGCTGGTCTAGGCTGGAGGAAGCACAAAGGGCCGCTGGGGCTGGCACACCATTAAATTAGGATGGGGTTTCAAACATTGCAGGATCTGTTTGGTCGGCTTCAACAAGCAATGGAATCAAAAGCAGTTCCCCATCCGGTCATTTTAGTTATTAACGCTGGTGGGAATGATATGACGTAGCTAAGCAAGCAAGGGGTAAAGGAGGCCTTGTTCGCAGCCATTTTTAGAATTAGACAACGTCAATACTATGGTCGGAAGCCATACAGAGGGCAGTAAGGGAAGGGGGTGCCCAGGTTAACGCAATGATTGAATCTGTAAACTTGAACCATTTGATCAACGAAATCTTAGCAGGTTCCACAATAAGCACAAGCCGTCACAACTTGCTCCAGCTAGGAAAAGGGAGTTGTTCCGTTGGGATGGGGTGCATCTGTCGTTAAAAGCACAGGAGCTCTTTATCCACACTATACTGGTGGCTACTGGGGAGCACTGTCAGCGCCAGGGGGGGGAGGGTCAGTGCGCCAGGTAGCTTCTCACCCTGTGGCGGAGCACTGACAGTTAACAAGAAAGGGGGATGCACAACAATGGAGGTTCAGCGACTGGATGGACCCCAGGCGGGGGTAGGATCCACGTGTGCAGAGGGTAGGCGGAAAGGGGGGACTGACCTGCTGGTGGTCCTGGACTCTACTGCCCTAACCCGCAATGTATGGACTGAGTAGAACCTTGGGGAGGCTGCCTGTGGTCAGGTACCCCCGGAGGGCCGGTGCGCTATGCGGTGCCCTGGATTTCAAGTATTGCAACTGTTCGCTGTAGCGCGTTGGGGCCTGCTGGCACAATGTGCGCATCATAGTGGGGGGCTTGGTGGGCCGAGTCGGCCATGTTCAAGTGTACGGCCAAGCTAGTTCAAGTGTAATGTCGGGCATAATTTCCCTACTGCCTTTGACATGTTGCCGCTAAAGTGTACGGCCAAGCTCAAGTTCAAGTGTAACGTCGTGCCTAATTTCCTTAATGCCTTTGACATGCTGATGCCGCTAAAGCGTGATGCTGTGAATAATTTCATATATCCAAGCAGGATGGTTATTCTCGTATTGGTTTGTGGTGAATTACCTGGTTTGATGAGCATAAAAAGGCTACGCCTTGGACAACATACTCTGATCCCGAGAGTTCTTGGGCACAGCGGGGGGGGAAGGTGACGGACATGGGGAGTAGTGAATGTCACGTTGTGCGCATACTATGAACAGGCGCCCCCGCGCCTAGAGTGGGGGAGCCCTTAGTTGCGCCACGAGACTGAGCGAGCCTCCTCCGGGGCTAAGAAGGGGGCGGGATGAATGAGGAGGCCCGGGACGTCATCAGGGTGCGCAGGAAGTCTTGGTAAGAATATATAAGGCTGCACCCCGGGGTCTTCGGCCTCTTTGTCCCCTTGGACCTCCGGCAAGCTGCAGGGGCACGTCGTTGACCACCCACCCACCCGGCAGAAGAGCGAGGCTTCGCGGAGCACTGACAGTTAACAACAAAGGGGGATGCACAACAATGGAGGTTCAGCCACTGGATGGACCCCAGGAGGGGGTAGGATCCACGTGTGCAGAGGGTAGGCGGAAAGGGAGGACTGACCTGCTGGTGGTCCTGGACTCTACTGCCCTAACCCGCAACGTATGGACTGAGTAGAACCTTGGGGATGCTGCCTGTGGTCAGGTACCCCCGGAGGGCTGGTGCGCTATGCGGTGCCCTGGATTTAAAGTAATGCAACTGTTCGCTGTAGCGCGTTGGGGCCTGCTGGCACAATGTGCGCATCAAAGTGGGGGGCTTGGTGGGCTGAGTCGGCCTTGTTCAAGTGTACGGCCAAGCTAGTTCAAGTGTAATGTCGTGCCTAATTTCCTTAATGCCTTTGACATGTTGATGCTGCTAAAGCGTGATGCTGTGAATAATTTCATATATCCAAGCAGGATGGTTATTCTCGTATTGGTTTGTGGTGAATTACCTGGTTTGATGAGCATAAAAAGGCTACGCCTTGGACAACATGCTCTGATTCCGAGAGTTCTTGGGTACAGCGGGGGCGGAAAGGTGACGGAAATGGGGAGGAGTAAATGTCGCGTTGTGCGCATACTATGGAATCCACTCATTGGAAAAGCTTGTCTCTAAAATCCCCGCCAGATATAAACTAGTTTGGAGGCAATGAAAATGTCTGGTTAAGAGAAAGAGAATTATTGGTCTCCAATTTCAAGCAAAAAAAAGACATCAGGCTCACAAAGTAATCTTGAAAATAACATTCGCAAGAATTTTCGGAGCACAAAATACCAGTCTAGCCCTGGGCTGTCAGAGAACCGTCCACATTGACTCACCCCACCCAATAGGAAACTGTGCATGCGAAGGAAATATCTCTACAATCAAGGCCTGGCCCTTGAGAATAGACCCCTTCTAGCCTAGGAAACCTACTGGGCTGGTCAACTTTAGAGAAAAATCTTTAAAATGTAACATCACTCCACTTCTCTGCAGCCCCACTCTAAAACATTATGCCAGTAATTTTGCAAAGCACTTAGAAGCAGCTACTCTGGCATGCAGAGGTCTGTTAAAATGTTAAATGCAATAAAATAGGAATATGCTGTATGATGTCATCAGTTTGGACTTACTGCTAATTGTCCTGTCTTCTTTAGAACTGTGTTTGTAAATGCATTTCGCAGCAACCTTTTTAGCAGTCGCTGCGGCTTCGTTGCTCCACTCCTGCAGTGAAAGATAAAACAATTTCTTGTCATTTTTCTGTAAAAATAAGTAGGATGTTTTTATAAAATAAATAGGCTAAAAAGTGAATATTGCCTTCCACTTCACATTTTGTGCAGCCTGAGTACTGAAACTAAATGCCACATATTTCAGAAAATTAGTCAGCAAAGGATTATTTGGAAATCCCAAATCCAGATTACAATGTTACTGATGGATTTTGAAAGCTGGTTTTATGTAACCAAAGCAGAAATCAGAAGAAAGAACATGTGAGTACAGATATGGTGCAGAGATCTTTATTCTGGTACAATTTTATTTAATAGCAGTGTACATTTTTATGTCTAACTACTGGCAGACCTCATGTCTACCATCATATAACACACCACACAACTAAAGTTTCGAGATTCCCAAAGCCGAGATCTGGGACAGATCAGAGACACAGAAAAGGGACTGTCAAAATAAAATCTTCATGAAAGAAGAAAGTCAATTTTGGATTATGTTACAATGCAGAGTATACTCTTATCATAATATATTGGCATTGCATACATGTATTTCGAAAAAGTTTACTTCAATCGTAAATTATGAACTATTCAAAATACAGACAACATTACATTTTGTAACTAGCATTTCTGGTGGAAATTTGTGCTCTTCCTCAGAGATCAGAGAACACTGACTAATAGAGTAAAAGGTGCCCGTCAATCTTAACATCAGTTAAACTTAAAATAATCTTCATAACTTCAATTTGGACCCTACTTTTAGTCACCCCACAAAATAGCAAGTTTGATTCTGTGAACATCTAAAATATTTTACAGCACACATAGGAGTAGATGTTGTTGTTTGTTTTGATTAGTGACTGACATAGGAGTAGATATTGATTTTAGAATCAATGCTATTGAAAGTGGAAATTAATAATGTTTTGGCTAAAATCAGCACCCTGGCTCCAAACTGAGATAAGCAAGCATGCAAATGAGAGCAAGAAGCATAGCATAGCATTAAGTTACAGTCCCTATATGCAAATACCATTCAATCAATACATCTTTATCCGGCCATTGGAGACCATAGAAGCACATTAAATAAAACATTTGCATCTAAAATCAAGTTCAATACATGAAACAGCCCAATAATACATGTACATTTCCAATTTGATACGATAGAGACCAGCTAAAACCTTTAGTAAGATGGGTAAGTTAAAACATAACATTAGGACTAAAACACGAAGATACGGAATCAAAAATATTAAAATAGGGCAAGTAAAGTGCAAATGTGACAGTGCAGGCAAAGGAACGATGACGTCGAAAACTGTCTGTAAAACACACCACAATTCATAACACAGAGTCAAATAGGTGCTCTCTAATCCTTAAACAGCTTCTTCCTGTGTCTTAGGGCTCCTGAAAAAAAGCTTGCAACTCCGAAGCAAACCATGGGGGAAGACGGCCTTTGTAAATAGATCAAGGCAGGCCTCACTTGTTCCAAATTACAATTCCTTACCAACAGAAGAATTAATTTATTTCCGTAAGATACTATAAAAGTCACAGAAAAAGGTAAAATGTAAAAGGTAAAATGTAAGGTGTCTTGCTCTAAAAATGATATCAAGGACAGGGCTTTAAAAAACCTGACTTTGAAAATCCTCTGGGAACAGCTAAAAACCAGTGAATAAAATTAAATCCGAATCTGGTCAGCAGAAAATGGTGGTGAGCGTTATTAATAAACGACCAATAAGGCTGCCCTAATGGACTTGCGCTCAATATTATATATTGTCTCACAGTGGGCTTGATGAGTTCTGTACCTTCCCTTTCCCCCATAGGCCTGGCTAGGAACATTTTTATGATGTCCCTCAAGTCACTATGGCGAATTACCATTCATTTTTTATAAAAAGTGACAAATGAACGTATCATTCTGGCTACCTCCCAATTACTGTGAAGGACGACTATGTGCCTGTTATGAAAATACCAAAAACTGATGCTCTAGAAATCTAGTAATCTGAAGAGGTACCACATATCTTCCCACAAGTAGATAATAACACTAGGGATGCTAATTTAATAATTTCTGTATTCTCAGGTATGAGTCCACCATTTAAATTTGTGCTGTAAATGTAAGCAATGTACAAAGAACAAATGCATTGTGCAATAGTGTACACTACTTGCAGTGCTTAATTTGTAAAAGAATAAGTGCTGGGGCTTAAGGTTTTGCTGATAAGCCCACGGCCGGCACTATTGTATGTTGGCGTGCCAGATATCAAGGCTGCGTAGTCTTGATTCCACTTCATGCCTCTTTGGTCCAACATGAAAGACTCCCTTTATCTAACTCTCAAAGGTTCCTGCTTTTACCGTTTGTCACATTTGTTGCCATCTTTTTCTTCCTTCATCTTTCCCCCGGGATGTTTTTCTCTCTTCTTGCTCTGGATCAAAGTCTGATGAAGGAAAATAAGTGCTGGTCTCCATAAATGAGTGCTGGTGGGTGCCACCTGCAACCACCAGCTCAAACTCAGCACTGACTACTAGTCTACCTGCTTCATTAAATAATGTGTTTATAATACACCTGTGAAGGCAGTTAAACCTGGATTTACATACTTTAAAGGAAAGAAGCAGGAAGTGCTCACTCGCAATTAGCGGTTCTCACCATGAATTAGCTCTGTCCCATAAGGAGAAGGTGATTAGGGTTAGAATAAATTGCAGCCTGGACATAGATTTCCATGATTCTCTGATGGTTTAGGTAGTAGGTTTCATATCGGCAAGCAGAATTAAAATTAAAAATAAGAAGCAACCCACAAGACATGATAGGAGGACTACTTTAATACACAGATCACAATATATGAAACAAGAGGAAAAAACTGATCAACTTGTCAATTCTTACAACAGAGACATATTTGAGGTGAACAAAGCAGTGTGTGACTATCCAGGTGGGCTGAGAAGTGTGCTAGTTAGTCTGGTGCAGTGTGCCTGATAGATGGGAACCTACCTGGGAAGTTGCTGCTTTTTAGCACCATGGGGTATTTTATCCTGGGATCTCTCCAGTTATGGGGTGACCCTAGTATAACACAAGGTCGATCATGAGATGCTGCAAGATGGCCATATGGAGTGATCTCATCTACAGATGTCCTGATGGCATAGACACACCTAAATCCTATGCCAAAATGGAAAAGTAAGATGGCAACACAAATGGGTTACCATTAGCACCACCAACGCTGTGAGTGTGCGCAGACCCCTTCGATGCTCATGACGGAATGGTTCCGTCATGAGCATCGGTGCCCCTGTGCTCATGACGGAACCATTCCATCATGAGGCCAGGGGCACGAAATCCCTCTGCTGCAGACAGCAGAGGGATTTCTATTTCACCCCTGTGACCTTGGTTGGTGGGGAAGAGCTTCCCCAGCTCCCAAGGCCCCCCCCCCCTTGTTTCTGTGCCATGAGGATCAGCGCGCACGTCGCGCAGTCCTCATTGCACAGAAACCGAAACTGAAATGAGCCTTTAGGCTCATTTCAGTTTCACTTTCTATGTGCTCAGGGGGCTATCTCAGCCCCCCGGGCACGTAGAAAGACGGGAGAGGTATCATTGGAAAGGGGGAATCTTCCCTTTCTAATGGTACCCCTCCCCAGTGGATCCCTGCTTGGGGATCGCCCCAGGAGGGCGATCCCCAAGCAGGGATCCACCCACTAGACACCAGGGAGGGGGGAGCGGCCCCTTGGGCAAGGGCTTTTGCTCCCCCCAATTTTTTTGGGTGTGATTTAGTCTTTTTGCCCCCCCATGGGGGGCAGATGGGGGCAGTAGCCCCCAATCTGCCCTCTGGGGGGGGGCAAAAAGCCCACTAGACCCCAGGGATATTTTTTTTGCCGCATAATTTATTAGGGTGGGGGCTGCCCATAAAGGGCATGTCCATGCCCCATCCCGCAAAATTTACAGCCTTTCTGCCCCCCTGGGGGCGGTTGGAGGCAGTAGCCCCCAATCTGCCCCCAGGGGCAAAAGCCCACTATACGCCAGGGATTTTTTTAAAATTATAATTTGTGGTGGGGGCTGCCCAATATGGGCATGCCCATGCCCCCACCCACCCCCGCAAAATGACATCCTTTCTGCCCCCCCTGGGGGGCAGATGGGGCAGTAGCCCCCAATCTGCCCCCCTTGGGGGGCAAAAAGCCCACTAGACGCCAGGGTTTTTTTTGGACAAATTTTAATTAGGGTGGGGGCATTGGCATGGCCGTTTTGGGCAGCCCCCACCCTAATTAAAATTAGCCCAAAAACTCCCTGGCGTCTAGTGGGCTTTTGCCCCAATCTGCCCCACCGGGGGGGCAAAAAGCCCACTAGACGCCAGGGATTTTTTGGGGGCAAATTTGAATTAGGGTGGGGGCTCCCAAAACGGGCATGCCCATGCCCCCACCCCCTCACCCGCAAAAATAACAGCCTTCCTGCCCCCCTGGGGGCAGATGGGGCAGTAGCCCCCAATCTGCCCCCAGGGGGGTCAAAAGCCCACTAGACGCCAGGGATTTTTTGGGCAAATTTTAATTAGGGTGGGGGCATTGGCATGCCCGTTTGGGCAGCCCCACCCTAATTAAAATTTGCCCAAAACTCCTGGCGTCTAGTGGACTTCTGCCCCCTGGGAGGGCAGATGGGGGCATTAGCCCCCAATCTGCCCCACCGGGGGAGGGGGGGGGCAAAAAGCCCACTAGTCGCTAGGGATTTTTGGGGGCAAATTTGAATTAGGGTGGGGGCTCCCAAAACGGGCATGCCCATGCCCCCACCCCCTCCCCGCAACAATTACAGCCTTCCTGCCCCCTGGGGGCAGATGGGGCAGTAGCCCCCAATCTGCCCCCGGGGGCAAAAGCCCACTAGACGCCAGGGATTTTTTGGGCAAATTTTAATTAGGGTGGGGGCTGCCCAAAACAGGCATGCCAATGCCCCCACCCCCCACCCGCAACAAGTACAGCCTTTCTGCCCCCCCTGATGGGAAATTTGTGTTAGCCCGGTGATGTCACAACTTTCCCACACACAAATGTGTGAAAAAAGTGATTTTTTTTTTCAGCAAAATTTCAGGTTTGCAGGGGATTTTGGGTAAGAAAACGTTGGGGGATCCACGCAAGACATACCTCACTGGAATCCCCCGGGTGTCTACTTTTCAGAAATGTGTGGGTTTGGTAGGTTTCCCTAGGTGCCGGCAGAGCTAGGGTTCAAAAACTACAGCTAGGCACTTTGCAAAAAAGGGTCATTTTTCACTGTGAAAATGTGGTGTGTCCACGTTGCGTTTTGCGCTGTTTCCTGTCGCGGGCACTAGGCCTACCCACACAAGTGAGGTACCATTTTTCTCGGAAGACTTTGGGGAATGCGGGGTGGGTGGAATTTTGTGGATCCACGCAGATTCCAGAACTTTCTACCACAGAAAAGTGAGGAAAATGTGGGTTTTTTGACAATTGTTTAGGTTTGCAAGGGATTCTGGGTACCAGAACCTGGTGAGAGCCAGTCAAGTCACCCCATCATGGATTCCCCTGGGTGTCTAGTTTTCAAAAATGTATAGGTTTGCTAGGTTTCCCTAGGTGCCGGCAGAGCTAGGGTTCAAAAACTACAGCTAGGCACTGTGCAAAAAAAGGGTCATTTTTCACTGTGAAAATGTGGTGTGTCCACGTTGCGTTTTGCGCTGTTTCCAGTCGCGGGCACTAGGCCTACCCACACAAGTGAGGTACAATTTTTCTCGGAAGACTTTGGGGAACGCGGGGTGGGTGGAATTTTGTGGATCCACGCAGATTCCAGAACTTTCCACCACAGAAAAGTGAGGAAAATGTGGTTTTTTTGACAATTGTTTAGGTTTGCAAGGGATTCTGGGTACCAGAACCTGGTGAGAGCCAGTCAAGTCACCCCATCCTGGATTCCCCTGGGTGTCTAGTTTTCAAAAATGTATAGGTTTGCTAGGTTTCCCTAGGTGCCGGCAGAGCTAGGGTTCAAAAACTACAGCTAGGCACTTTGCAAACAAGCATTGGCATAGCCAATAGGTCTCGCTTTTGGGACCTTATAAGTATTTAGTTATGCAGCATAATATCCTTGGTGCAACAACATTAACTGTTGCATGGTTAAACACTTATAAGGTCCCAAAGGCGAGACCTATTGGCTATGCTAATGCTTGAGGTGGTGTTGAGTGGTGTTGAGGTGGTGCTTAGTGATGCTGTGGTGGTGCTGAGTGGTGGTGTTGTGGTGGTGGTGCTTAGTGATGCTGAGGTCGTGTTTAGTGGTGCTGAGTGATGCTGTGGTGGTGGTGTGGTGGTGCTGAGTGGTGCTGTGGTGGTGCTTAGTGATGTTGTTGTGGTACTTAGTGATGCTGTGGTGGTGGTGCTTATTGATGGTGAGGTGGTGAGTTGTGTTGTGGTGGTGCTTGGTGATGCTGAGGTGGTGTTTAGTGGTGCTGTGGTGGTGCTGAGTGATTCTGTGGTGGTGCTGAGTGATTCTGTGGTGGTGCTGAGTGATTCTGTGGTGGTGCTGAGTGATTTTGTGGTGGTGCTGAGTGATGCTGTGGTGGTGCTGAGTTGTGTTGTGGTGCTTAGTGATGCTGAGGCTGTGTTGAGTTGTGTTGAGGTGGTGCTGAGTGATGGGGTGGTGGTGCTTTAGTGTTGTTGTGGTGCTTAGTGATGCTGAGGTGGTGTTTAGTGGTGTTGAGGTTGTGCTTAGTGATGCTGTGGTGGTGCTGAGTGGTGGTGCTTAGTGATGCTGTTGTGGTGCTTAGTGATGCTGTGGTGGTGGTGCTTATTGATGGTGAGGTGGTGTTTAGTGGTGTTGAGGTGGTGCGTAGTGATTTTGTGGTGGTGCGTAGTGATGCTGTGGTGGTGCAGAGTGATGCTGTGGTGGTGCAGAGTGATGCTGTGGTGCTGCAGAGTGATGCTGTGGTGGTGCTGAGTGATGCTTGGACGAGTTTTGAATTTAATCTGTACATCCCGCTGTGTAGATAATTACACTCTAGGCACAGATAGATATGCATTATGCTGCCTTCTGCACAGCGACAAGCAGGTGCAAGGCTGAGCGAGAAGGGGAAGATGTTTGACAGACTATGTACTTAGCGAGACTTTAAAATGAATGCATTTAAGCAGAGACAAACCTAGCCCATTGTATTGGCTTGTTGACTGTTTAACTCTTTGCTGTAAGCGTCCATGGTGGCCTCCTCGTCTGCTGACAAAACACAGGCAAATGCAGATGCAGTGGTGACGTGATGTGTGGTGGGGGAGGGGGCATTAAAGCGCTTGTCCGAGCGAGAGGAAAGCCAGATGGCGCCTCTGAGAAGGGAGGGGGTAGTGCGCGCAGTGTCTGTAAAACAGGAACATGTGTAGACTCTGCTTCGGCTTCCTTTAATTCAAAAGATACATTGCCTTTTGCACCATTGCGCTTCTCTAATGTAAAGAAAGAAAATGAGCAATGTAAAAACTCCTCGTCTGCTGACAAAACACAGGCAAATGCAGATGCAGTGGTGACGTGATCTGTTCCTTTAATTCAAAAGATACATTGCCTTTTGCACCATTGCGCTTCTCTGATGCAAAGAAAGAAAATGAGCAATGTAAAAACTCCTCGTCTGCTGACAAAACAGGCAAATGCAGATGCAGTGGTGACGTGATGTGTGGTGGGGGAGGGGGCATTAAAGCGCTTGTCCGAGCGAGAGGAAAGCCAGATGGCGCCTCTGAGAAGGGAGGGGGTAGTGCGCGCAGTGTCTGTAAAACAGGAACATGTGTAGACTCTGCTTTGGCTTCCTTTAATTCAAAAGATACATTGCCTTTTGCACCATTGCGCTTCTCTAATGTAAAGAAAGAAAATGAGCAATGTAAAAACTCCTCGTCTGCTGACAAAACACAGGCAAATGCAGATGCAGTGGTGACGTGATCTGTTCCTTTAATTCAAAAGATACATTGCCTTTTGCACCATTGCGCTTCTCTGATGCAAAGAAAGAAAATGAGCAATGTAAAAACTCCTCGTCTGCTGACAAAACAGGCAAATGCAGATGCAATGGTGACGTGATCTGTGGTGGGGGAGGGGGCATTAAAGCGCTTGTCCGAGCGAGAGGAAAGCCAGATGGCGCCTCTGAGAAGGGAGGGGGTAGTGTGCGCAGAGGAGCCATTAGAGAACACCCAGATGGCAACTGCGCGCGTGCACGCCATCGTGAACGCAAGCTGGAGGCCAGCAAAAGCCTCTCTGGTAGCACTTCAAAAACCCACTTACTAAATGTCTCGGCCAGGGTAGCGCTAAGCGCTGGCTCAGGCGAGACCTAAAAAAGGGTCATTTTTCACTGTGAAAATGTGGTGTGTCCACGTTGCGTTTTGCGCTGTTTCCTGTCGCGGGCACTAGGCCTACCCACACAAGTGAGGTACCATTTTTCTCGGAAGACTTTGGGGAACGCGGGGTGGGTGGAATTTTGTGGCTCCATGGAGATTCCAGAACTTTCCACCACAGAAAAGTGAGGAAAATGTGTTTTTTTTGACAATTTTTTAGGTTTGCAAGGGATTCTGGGTAACAGAACCAGGTGAGAGCCAGTCAAGTCACCCCATCCTGGATTGCCCTGGGTGTCTAGTTTTCAAAAATTTATAGTTTTGCTAGGTTTCCCTAGGTGCCGGCAGAGCTAGGGTTCAAAAACTACAGCTAGGCACTTTGCAAAAAAAGGGTCATTTTTCACTGTGAAAATGTGGTGTGTCCACGTTGCGTTTTGGGCCGTTTCCTGTCGCGGGCACTAGGCCTACCCACACAAGTGAGGTACCATTTTTATCGGGAGACTTAGGGTAACACAAAATTATAGAGCAACTGTTATTATCTATTGACTGTTGATGCATTTCTGCCTTCCAAATGAAAGACAATGTGTAAAAAGAAGTCATTTTGAAAAATGACCTATAATTCTCATGCTAGTATGGGTACTCCCAATTTCGGAAATGTGCAAATATCTACTGTTTCTAAACTCTATATTTTGTTCCCATTTCAGAAATACATAGGTGTCTTTCATACCGATTTTTTCCATGTATAAATTTTCCCAGAATAATTGCTATATACCCGGGACATAATAAAAAACCATTGCAAGACGCTGCTCAGTTATTTGCTCTGGGTTCGTCGGGTTCTTGGTGAACCTACAAGTCCTATATATCACCACAACCAGAAAGGTCCAGCGGATGTAATGGTATATTGCTTTCAAATAGCTGTCATAATTAGAAGAAGTTACAGGTGAAAACGTTGACACAAATGGCTGTTTTATTCAACTAATTTTCAATTTTTCCTATATTTAACTGTTTGTTTCTATAAAGAAAACTTGAAGGATCTACACAAATGACCCCTTGCTGAATTCAGAATTTTGTCTACTTTTCAGAAATGTATGGCTTTCCAGGATCCATTATTGATTTCATACCCATTTCTACCATTAACTGGAAGGAGGTTGAAAGCACAAAAAATAGCAAAAATAGGCTATGTCCCAGAAAAAATGGCAACACTGTGTACAAAATTTTGGTTTTCTGACAAAAGTCTGCTTGTCCCTGAAAGCTGGGAAGATGGTGATTTCAGCACCACAACCCCTTTTTTGATGCCATTTGCAGGGAAAAAACCAGATGCTTTCATCTGTAGCCCTTTTTTCGCATTTTCCCCCCCAAAAACAAAATGTAGCTGTATTTTGGCTAATTTCTGGGTCCCCTCCAGGGGAATCCACAAACCCTGGGTACCTTTAGAATCACCATGATGTTGAAAAAAAGGACGCAAATTTTGCATGGATACCTATGTGGTCAAAAAGTTACAGGGGCCTAAGCTCGAACTACCCCAAATAGCCCAAAAAAGGCTTAGCACAGGAGGGGAAAAGGCCTAGCAGCGAAGGGGTTAACAGTCCCCTACCTTTGCCTGCATTTGGTGATGTACCATAGAACCCCTTTTATAGGTAGGGCCAGAGTGGTAATGGTTCGAGAGAGGGAGTCATGGCAGCCCATTAATTGTGTCTTACTCTAATAATTTATACGGGTGGACAGGGCATTTGCTCAATGATCCATCGCCCCAGTAGTGATCTACACAACACTGATCTTTATGCTTCTACAGCCAGGAGAATACTCTTGTGATACCACTGTTACAAGGAGAAGAGTCACCTCGGAGACTTGTGTGATCAAAAGAAGGAAAGGTAAGCATAGCCTGGGTTTCACATATGTAGATGCACTCATGGAAGGCTGCTAAAGACCAGAATGGCTGCTTCCCTCTGAGAGTGCATTTATGTATTGGACAATATACACTATTCTGAAATGTCTAAAGGGGTCTAATGTCTTTGATAGGCTGAGAATTTAACACACACCCATTAGAGCACCCCATCAAATGATCATGCCAACCGGTAAACTGGAGTCTGTTCTTGTTTGGGTGGAAAGATAGAGTTCCTGGACTGTAGATTTCGAAGGTAAGGAATTATAATGATCTGTTTATGTTCTTTGTGCACAGGGACACCAGGAAACACCTCATATTGGAAACAGCACATCACTTTCTTGCCACTGAGGTTTCAGAGCCATCTACTGTTGTTCTCTGCATTCACACTTTAGTGTCGTGAGTTGTAATGATGGAATCTTTGTGGCTCCTGATGGACTCCATAGAACTGTGACGTAAGCATTAGAGCATAGTGAATTCAATACAGGTTTAGAATGTTGAGTTTGTGGTTATACGCAGAAGAATAAAGAGGTATTATGCTAAGTTCCATTTGTGGCATGGTCATTGGCGAGTACCCAGGATGGGTAGCACACTACATCTGGCGACGAGATAGGGGATAAGTAGCTCAAATATTGACAGTGTTCTCCCAGAGAGTTTGCCGAGGTCCAGCAAACTGCTTGTGCGTGCCACGTGTTCCTCCGTTGAAGTGCAGAATCGACGTTTGGCATATGTGAAGTCAAATCGCATCCCCAGTTCCGTGTAAAGCATTTGAAGTTAATGAAAGCTTCACTGAGAAGTCTACACATCAGTGGCCAAGAACCTGCTGGGAAGGCCGCAAAGAAAGGTACTGTGCTACTACGCAACTTAAAAGTCATACATCTTATGGAGTGATAGCACTGCCAACAGAAGCGCTGCAAGGCAGAGATCAACCAGGTGTCAGATGGCACAAAGAGATGCTTATAAGCAATAAAATTCCAATACTAAAAAAAGTCATCTGCTTTCCAGAGCTGAGTGAAGAGAGCCATTGTGCCACTGTGCTGGGGGAAGTAACCCCAGAGGAAGCAGCCAGAGTTGTGCTTGGGGAGCTGTCCAGAACCGAACCGGCCCAGCACCAAAGCTGCTGGGTGATGTTCAGCACAACTCCCAAGGTCCCCTGAATGAACGGGCTCCCATGGAGACCAAGAGGAAGGTCAATGTTCCATTGGCTGTCCAAATTGACCCAGAGGCCAGCACAGCAGAGGGCCTTAGAGATGGTATTGCTGAAACAGGTCCTAGCGGACAGCAGACGGTGTCAGAAAGAACTCCACCTTCAGTGTCAGTCAATCTCGTAAATAATTTAAATGCTGCAGCCTTTTTGAAACCCCACTGCCATTCGATGCTACCAAAAAGTTGATATTGGTGACAGATGCACTGCCTGGATAGAGACGATTGATGATTTCTTGGATGCAATTGAAGAAGCAGACAACAAAAAGTACCTTAAGAATCTTGCTGATGGAGGTGTAAAAGATGTCGTAAAGAAAATGATGTAAGCTGATGAAATTACATACAGTCAAATCAAAGCAGCCTTGAATCTCAAGATCAATCCAATGCCAAATGTAGATTACGAAAGGTACATCTTCAGTCAAGAATGTCCGAAAGTCGGTAAGACTAGCAACAAATCTGTTGAGAGATTGGATACGCTCATCAAACACTGTAATTGCAATGAATTTATTGATGAGAAAGCTATACTCCTCAGAGTGATTGATGGATGCTTGTCAGATTCGTTCAGATGATGAATGCTGAGAGAAACTCTTAGTCTGAAGTTAGTGCTCATAGCTGCCAGAGCTGAAGAGCGTGCGGAGATTGTATGTCGGACTTACACATGCGTTTAGAACGCATGCCTTGTTAACGCCGTCATTAGTACGAAATCGTCAAAAGGACGCGTTTCTTTTGCACGTAAGTCGTTACAATGACTTGCCCTAGGGGGGCACTGGATTTTGGATTAGTATAATATATTAATCCAACTCCAGTCTGCGCATCAGTAGGGAAGGTGTTGGATTTTAAATGCAGCACCTCTACACCAATGCGCCTCCCTAAAGCAAATCGTAAACGAATGCATGTTAATGACACGTTCGTTTAATTGCCGGAGCTGTAAAGGCATAGCATGATTCCGGCCTCGTGCTAAAGGCTGTTTCCCGCGTGCGGATCGACAACCTGCTGACATGGAGGCCGGAAGTGCCTAGAGTGAGTCAGTCATAAATGTGAAAAATAAGCCAACGCACAAGACTGAGAGATACAGAGTGAATTCTCTATAGAAAAAGAAGTTGTGCTTCAGGTGTGGATTTAGCTTTCACACGAAGGTAAACGTCCCGCTATTAGGCAAATCTGCAAAGGCTGTGCAAAAGAGAACAATTTTGTGACAGTTTGCAAGGCGAAGGAAAAAGTAAATGCATCAAAGCGTGAAGACAAAATGGCCAACAAAACGTTCCATAGACGATGTGCGATGCACGCCCATGAGGCCAAGCAAACATATCAGCTGAGGCAAATCGACACCAAACAAAGTCAATCGACATCTAAATCTTGGTCAAAACTTTCTTCCGTATCAATATCAAGTGACAGTGAAGAAGATGATTGTGCCATGTCGATGTTTATCTCAGAGAAGCATGCGCATGTTGGACTGGCCGCCTGTGAAGAAAAATACCGGTCCAAGAGAAATCAACAAGACAAAGCACCAAAGGCATTCAAATATTGTCTGAATATCACACTAAAAGTCAATGGTTGTTCAATACCTTTCATTATCGATAGCGGTGCATCAATAAATATCATGCCTGAGGAGAAATATAATGAACTGTCTCTATTGCACCAACTTACGCCATTGAAAACGAAAGTGTATACGTGGGCTGCATCGACATTACTAAAACGTCAACATTTATTTGTAGCAATGATGAACCATAAGAAAACAAAGGTACAAACACCCATTCATGTCCTTCAAGGTACGGCGTCAAGCGCCTGTTTACTCAGTTTCAGCACAGCTGCTGATATGGGACTGATTTCTTTGAACTATAACATGAATGCTCATCATGAAATAGTAGGTCAATTCCCTTTGTTGTTAAATGGTTTGGCAAAACTCAAGACTATGAAACTCCAATTACACATTAATGAAGACATCTGCCCTATTGCTCAAAGACACAGACAAATTGCCTTTCACTTACAGGAAGCTGTAGAAAAAGAACGTGAGTCCTTACTCAAAAACGATATCATTGAGCGTTCTATTTGTTCAACTCCATGGTTTTCTCCCACAGTGATTATACCCAAAAAGGACAGTGAAGGAGCTGTACGCATTTGCGTTGATATGCGTCAAGCGAACAAGGTAATTGAAAGAGAATGACATCCATGTCCGCACATCAACGACTTGATAGCACAATTGAATGGTGCAAAGGTATTCTCTCGCTTGGATCTGAATAAAGGATATCATCAGTTAGAACTCGAGGAGAATTGCAGGTACATTACAACCTTTTCTACTCATGTTGGTCTGTTCCGTTACAAGAGACTAAGGGCCAGATGTATGACCATTTTTAGCGGTCACAAACAGAAAATCGGGCCATTTGCGACAGTTAAAAAGGGATGTAGCATGTACAAATCCTATTTTGCACGTTGGTAACCTATTACTGACTTACAAAATAGGGTTTGCAAATCACTATTAGGAAGGGGCGTGCCAAGGGCATTCCTTCCTAATAACGAGTCGCAGGGGGGATGCATGATTGGTTGGACGCAAAAGAATAGCAGGTACCATCAATGTCAAATTGGTGGTAAGCCAGTCGCAAACGGGAAGGGGTCCCCAGGGGACCCCTTTCCCTTTCTGTTTGGCTGAGAAAATATTTTTTAAGGGCAGGCAGTGGTCCCAGGGACCACTGCCTGCCGTTAAAAAATGGAACGAAAACGATTCATTTTTTCCTTTTAAACGCACCTCGTTTTACTTTAAGGAAAACGGGCTGCATTTGGAAAAAAATGTTGCTTTATTTAAACTGCAAACACAGACATGGTGATCTGCTGTCCCCAGCAGGCCACCATCCCTGGTAGTGTAGTCTTTTACCAATGGGTCGCAAATTGTGACCAGCCTCGTGAATATTGATGAGGCAGGTCATTTGCGACCCCTTTGGGAATCACTAATTGAGTCTGAGACACATTAGTACATTCCGTTTTGCGAGTCGCAAATTGCAAAAAAGGAATGGCTGTACATCTGGCCCCAAGTTTTGGTGTGTCATCAGCTGCGGAACTATTCCAAGATGTAATTTGATGTATCATACAGCCTGTTATGAATGCTTTCAATTATAGTTATTGTAGGAAGGTGGCTTAGTATATGGTGCTCACTTATGTAAGTGTAGCACCCTGCACTAATCCGGACAACCCTTACGGTGTCCGATAAGCGTATGACCTCTTGTATACTTTAGTATACATATATCTCTGTAGGCCAAATGCCAGTCCTGTCCTGCCTCTTTGTCCCTCCTCTTTGTCCCTGCCAGTCCTGCCTATTTGTCCCTCCTTTTTCCTCCAAGGAGCAGGGACTTAGTACAATATAATTATGCTTTGTTCTGTTGATCTGCTCCTGGGGGTACTATTTTATTATGTTCCCTACCTCGTGTTAGACTGTGGGTGCTCAGACCCGTAGCTGCTTACATTTTATTGCAGCAATCACTCTCCCAGTTCTAGTCTTCCCAAAGGCAGCTCCCAGGCTGGCCTGGAATGCAAGCAATCAATTATTTTTTATTTGCTTACTGTTACCATGGTGGCACTCGAGCTTTAGCTGTAAACATCCTAAACTAAAGCGCGGGTGCCCTAATTGCTTAAAAAGTAAAGAAATAGAAAAAAAATGTTTTCCTATTTCTTTACTTTTTAAGCAATTGCGGCACCCGCGCTTTAGCTTACGATGTTTACAGCTAAAGCTCGGGTGCCACAAAGGCTTGTTTTATTTGATGGGTGCAGAGGCATGAATGAGGTGGCGGTGGTGTGGCAGGACAGCTGACTGTAGTAATTGCTTGGCCGCAGTTTGTGTACATTCTGTGCACAGTGTCGTGGTGTCATCACGCAGATGATGTCAGGGGGTTCTACTACTCACTGTGGTCAGTTGAGGGACCCAGCAGGCAAGCTGAAGCACCCTGACTTCCACTGACCCTCCCGCTGAGATCTGCCTGCTCTCAGCAGGTGGAAATTGCCCACGGATTTGTCCACTAAAATGGGGACTAGAACCCAATACTCACCGCTCTGCGTGGTTATTCCCCATTCCTGGGACAAAACTCGTAGCTGACGAATTTGTGTGCAGGGATACCGGCTTTAATTGGAGATTCTGGCACTCGGTATTCTCGCCTCAAAATCCGGCAAACTCGTAATGCAGGGCATTATTGTCCTGTCGAAATTACCACTGACCTAGCCTATGGGTTTCATATAAAATGTTGCTTTTTCTTTTGGAAATCCATAAGGTCATAGCTTTGGGAGATTGTATATGCTTTGGAAAGTTACTTTGACAGTTTTGCCGCTTACATAGCTCTGTCTAAGCCAGGCTGAGGGGTTCGCAATGCGCGTGCTTGTTTTTGTGGCCTCATTCAGACACTAAGAAGAGCTTGGGTGTAGTTTTCGAAATATTACTTTTTTTGTTTGATAAAACAAACGACATTTTGTGAAAGGTATGACGTGTTTGGAAAGAAGGCGGATCTGTGGTCTCTGTGCAAGAGGCCCGAGGCAGGGACTGCAGAGTGATTTATAAATTTCAATCACCAGCAATTCAGAAGTGGGAACTAATGTTTTTAAACTGACCAGTAACTTGGTTAATGGTTAATTCAATTCTGCACCAGTAGACTGGAAGAAAAATATACCGAAAGACAGGCATGGGTGGGCCGTGGTAAAGAAGAGTAATAAAAAATAAAAAAATTGGTAAAGCCAATAGGTCTTGACTTTAGTTAGCTGAGCTATTGCATTTTCCAATGCTTGTTACCACCTGCATACAAACTAATGGATCTAGATGCATTCACATGCAATGCGGCTAATTTTGGAATGTGTTTCCTATTAAAGGAAAAACGTTCCAAAATGACCTACAGGAATTCAGAAAAATCACACAGGTCACCTCACCATGCTTGCGTTGTGACGTGTCCACCCGCATGCGTAGTGAAGCGTTCATGTGTGCGCAGCATGATGACCATTTTTATTTTAGAGTCGTAACATAGGATCCGGCCATGTTACAATAGTATTTTAAAAATGTTTAAAAAATAGTGCTCAAAGGATCTAAGCAGCCTGGCTGCACTTGGCAGCAAACAGGCCTTTAAAATTAACAAGTTTTTGCAATGCAATAGGTCTCGCCTTTTCGAAAGTTGGACCTATTGGTATTGTAAATGACAATGCCTTTTATTATTGCAGGTTTTGTAAACACATAAATAAAAGGCATTGTCATTTACAATGCCAATAGCTCAAAATCTCGCAATTGCGAGACCTATTGCATTGCAAATGCTTGTTTACTTAGTCTGCTTGGGTCCTGCTAATCAGAACCCCGGCAACTGTGCCTTCTCCCACAAAATGGACATGGTAAGTACTTTGGTACCTCCATTATTGGCTACAGGTGTACCCTTATAAGTCCCTAGTGTATGGTACTAAGTCACCCAGGGCATTGGTACACCAGGGGTCTCCCATGGGTGTCCACTTAAACTGTGACTACAGGTGTGCAATTGCAGCCTATGTGAGTGGGTGCTTGCTCTCACAACAGATATAAGTTTACTTATATCTGAGATCACTGCACTTAAAACCTATAAGTCACCCTTGTAGGAGGCTCTTCAGTCCTGAGTGCAGGTTGCTTGGTTATAAGTGTGAGGGTGCCCCTGCATGAGCAGGACACCCCTACAAAACCCGTAGTCGATTTTTCAGGCTTTGTAAGTGTGGTCAGCCATTTTAAGACATATAGTGGACATCAATCATTATGAGATGTCTAACTATATAATGGCAGTACAGAACCCAGTCATGTTTGGTATCAAACATGTTGGAATCATACCCCAACACAGATTCCAGTGTTGGAGGTATGATCCCATGTACTGGGGGGCTCCCTAGGGTGCCCTCCTGTACTCCCGGTAAGAGCCTTTCAGGGTCTGCCAGCAAGCCAGTGCTGCTGCCGACCACAGACACACTTCTGCCCTCCTGCTGCTGAGCTGAGCTTGAGCAGGGGAAGGTAGAACAATAGGTTTCCTGTCACAGGGAGGTGTGACCACCTCCCAGACAGGGCTTAGTGTATCGGGCTTGGATGGAGGGCACTTGCCATCGCCACCAGACTTCTTTGAAGGGCACATTTGGTGCTCTCCTTGCATACTCCAGTTTGAGCAGTTCAGGGAGCCTTTGGCTCCCGGTCTGGCATGAAACTGGACAAAGGACATGGGAGTATCCTCCCCTCTGCCCAGCCCCTCCTCTGGGAAGGAGCTCCCAGTCGTTCCAACCCTTTCAGTGTTTAAGGGCTTACCTGTGGGTTGGTCCTCAGATCTGTCGTGGGACAAGACTCAACCCTGAAAGTACGTTATTCTTCAACCGTCTGGACTTTGTTGGACTTCAATTGGAACCAAGACTGCACCAAGGAAGACTCCTGTTGCTCCTGGTCTCTCTGTTCTTCAAGTCTTCTTAATTATCTGTGCTTCTTCCAGGTCCTTCAACAGACCTGTGGGCATCAAGGACACCCGAACAAATCTCCCTTGAAAGGGTCACTCCCCTGCTGCTGCATGCACCGCAACGAAGCTGACCAGTCTGCTGCTCCTGTCGTCCTACGGACTTCCTGAGGCCCAGCAACACAGGTGGTGGTTCTGCAACTCCCTCAGGCCTGACCTGCCCTCTCTGCAATTTTTGAGGCCAGTATCCCTTGTCAGAACAGCTGGGATCAAACCCCTATGCACTGCGTCGGCTTGCCGTTGCCAAGGTTTGTTGGCTCTGCACTCCAGAGATCTTCAAGCTACAAAAAGCTCCAGTCTTCAGCACCTCTTCCATCCAAGATCAGCATCCTCACCACATTCTCTGCACCGTGGGCCTTCATCTTTGGTGAGCTGCTCGGGGTCTTCTTGGAAGTCCTGTGCCTTCGGCCTGTGGGTCCTCCTGAGGGTTTTCACTTGCTTCCGTGGGCTCCCCTGCTTGCTCGAGGCCTGCTCTGACTCTCCTGCTGTTGGTGAGTCCCTTGGACCTTGCTGGTCCCAGCATTGCTACTTCTTCATTCTCCATGCAAGTTGCAGCTACCAAGGCTTGTTGGTGCTTCCGCCGGACACCGACCACCTAGTTACCGACATCTGATGTGGGACAGCTCGTGCATGGCTCCTGGTCTTCCTCAGCATTGCCTGGTTCCCACAGTGGCAGCGACAAGGTCACCGTCGACACTTCAGAATCTCACGACATCGGTGGGCATTTTATCTCCGGGCCTCCTGCTCATCTCCGAGTGGCATAGACTCTGTCCGCTCTGCTAGCAGGTTTTTTACTTCCAGAATCTACTCTTAGATTCCACCAAACTCCTTCACAGTCTTCTCCGGAAGCATCTTCTTCCCATTGCTATCTACGGCAGGTTCTGACGTCATTTCGCCCTTTTCTACCACCTGTGCCAAGAACTGCAGACGCTCGGGGCATGCCCACGCCAGGTGCAGAAAGTCTGCTTCCTCTACTCTACACCTGTGGCACCTGCCATCATTATTTTGTGAAATACGTCGTAGTTTCGCCGGGGTGAGGTAGGTGCGGTGTAGGAAGTTATAGTGGATCAATTTAAACCTGGCATTGCAGGAGACTGTGTGTGTAAGATTGCAGATGGCCATCCAAGTCCCGTCCTCTATTTGCACATTTAGGTCCCTCTCCTATGCTGCCCGTGATGACGGGGGCTGGGCAGCCGAGTCTCGCCTCAAGGAGCGATATCATTCTGCGCCCGGAACCGCATGTAAGGAGCAGATCCAGAGTGTTTGTCGGCTGCTGGATGTCTGGGTATTGAGGCCAGGTAACTTTTGCTACTTCCTGGATCCCCTTGTACTGTAAGTAGTGACCCTGCCCGAGCGCAAAGCTTTCACAGGCTTGTTCATACATTATGAACGTCTCACTTGGATGGAGATCCACGAGGACCTAACATCCGCCCTCCCTCCAAGCTTGAAAGGACATGAGGGCACTCATGTCCCTAATAGGGGACAATATCCAAATGGGAAGCTCTCTGTGGAAAGGCGCATGTTGCAGCACCTTTTCTACATATTGCTGCCATATATTCGCAGTTTGATGCACCAGGTATGGCAAGTCCCCCTCTACTGCCCTTCCCCTCATCAGCACTACTGGGAGGGCCTCCGGGTCTACTCGGCCCGCTAGGAGCCGCTTTTCCCAGTTGTCCCCTTCCTCCAACCACCGGGGCGCGTGCTGGAGCTGGGCCGCAAAGTAGTATAGATCAAAACATGGGGCCTCTAGTCCCCCTTCTTCGTATCTGTGCATCAGTGTAGTGAGAGCTACTCTGCTACGCTGTCCAGCCCACAGTAATGATATAAGAATCGTATTTAACTGATTGAATATTCGTGCCGGAACCGGGCAGGGTGAGTTCTGGAGTGCATATAGGCACCTGGGTAGCATCACCATTTTGGACACTGCGAGTCTACCCATCAGGGACAGCGGTAAAGTGTTCCAAAAAGTCACTGAGCGTCTGAGGGCCGTCAGGAGCCTGTCGAGGTTTAGGGCTATTAACTGGCCGTTGTCCAATGCAATCTGGACCCCAAGGTACCGGAAGTGAGCTCGTTCCCATCTGAGTTCCAAGTCTGGGAGGCCCTCCAAAGGGCTACCGGCCATACCCGCCAAGGGGAAGATCAGTGATTTGTCTCGTTGAGTCGCAGGCCAGAGACCTCCCCGAAATGCTCCAGGTGATGGAGGAGTTTGGGTACGGCCACTCGTGGATATGTTAGGTAAAAAAGAGCGTTGTCATTGTACAGGGAAACAATATGGGTCTTGTCTCCTACGCGGATACACCACTGTTCCATTTTGGCTCTAATCTGCACCGCCAGGGGCTCGATGGCCAGAGCAAAAAGGAGGGGCGAGAGCAGGCACCCCTGACGGGTGCCTCGCTCTAGAATCCATTCCTCGGACCGAGCTCCTCCCAGTCTCACCCGTTCACGAGACTCTGCGTACAGTATTTTGGCCCAACGGCAGAACCAGGGTCCAAACCCCCACGGCTCTGAGGACCTGTAGGGGGTATTCCCAATCTATTGTGTCGAACGCCTTTGCTAGGTCTATCGACACAAGTACCATCTCCTCTTCCCGGTGTTTCACTTCCTGCATGACGTGTGTTAAATGATGCAAGTTCATCGCAGTGTTGCGGCCCGGGATGAAGCCGCATTGATCCTCATGCATGAGGTACGGCATCTGGGGTCCCAAGCGGGAAGCAAGGAGCTTGCATAGTATTTTCGTGTCTGTGTTGATCATGGTGATTGGATGGTAGGATGAAGGTTCGCAGCTGTCCCCACCCGGCTTCAAGATCATGCGTATTTCACCCTGCCTCACGTTGGGAGGGAGGATTCCTTTGTCAAAAGCCTCCTGATATACCTGTAGGAGTGGCCGGGTCAGCAAGTCGGTGTATGCCCTATAAAACTCTGGCGGGAATCCATCACCCACCGGAGACTTAGAAGCTGGGAGCATTAGTAGTGCGGCCCGAATTTCCTCTGTGGTAAGCAGGGCCTCGAGTTCCTCTTTGGCTTGTACGGGGATCTTCTTTAGCGGCGTGTTGTGTAAATATGGAAGATAAGAGTCTGCCCGGATCATTGGGTCTGCTGTATATGCGGTCTGAAGATGGTGCTGCAGCTCTTGTAAGATTGCAGCTCTGGTGTGTACCACTGCACCAGTAGGGGCACGCAGCGCCACTATTGGGGCCGGGGTTTGTTCTCTACGAAGGATCCAGACCAGTAGACGTCCTGACTTGTCTCCCTCCCTGTGCAAGTGTTGTCGGTGCTGACTGAGTGTGTACTTGTCGAGCCTGTCCCAAATGTCGCTAATGTGTGTCCGGATTTCCCATTCTCGGGCCGTGTCATCTGGATCGACTCGGTCTTGGGTTTGTACCTCGGTCAACGCCGCTTCCTCCACCCCCAACTCTCACTGCAATTTCCTATGAACCCCACAAGTTAGGCTCAAGCAGGCCCCCCTTACCACTGCTTTCAAAGCCTCCCATTTTGTAGCATTGGTAATATCCGCTCCTTCACAGATAATTGTCATATAATTCCTCAGTTCCCCCTCTATATGCTGCCTGCCAACTGCATCTTCCAGTATGTCAGACTGCATCCGCCATACTCTTGGGAGGTGCTCGGGGGGGGGCCCCAACGGACCGTACAAACGACTGGAGAGTGGTCGGAAAGGAATCGAGCCTGATGGGTCACCTCAACATCTAAATCAGCGTCTGGGGTCGCAACCAAGACTCTATCGAGTCTACTAAGTGTGTTGTGTGTGGGGGAGTAGCAAATGTATACCTTCTGAGTGGGGTGTCTAATCCTCCATATGTCCTGAGTTCCCAAGTTCCCCATTACCTCCCGGAGTCTCTCCATCATTGGGGGCTTCGTACCTCGGTGGGGGGGGTTGCCTATCCAACTCCGGGTCCAGACCACAATTAAGGTCTCCGACCCAAAGGAACAAATGCCCAAATCCGACGCCAGCACCTCCTGGAGGGATTGGTAGAAGTCAGGGTCGTCTACATTCGGGGCGTATATGTTTAAAATGACTATGTCACGGCCATCTATCTTAGCTCTCAGCAATATATATCTACCATTAATGTCAGCCTTCATGTAGCACAGTGAAGACGGTGTCTCTGGTGCCACCCACACGAGCACTCCCCTGGCATAGGTAGAGTATGATGAGTGGAAAATCTGTCCCCTCCATTTTCTTGCCAGCCTCTGGGCTCCAGCGTCGTCCAGGTGGGTTTCCTGGAGGCTTGCCACGGATAAGCGGTGCCTCCGGAGAAATGAGAGAACCCTATATTGCTTAGTGCAAGTGCCGAGCCCCCTTACATTTTAGTTCATGAACTTAGTCCCCATGGTCATGATGGTAATCTGCCCTTATGCCCTGTGACCCCATGTCATGCAGAGCCTTCCTAGTCCTTCCATGCTGTATAACACAAATGAGAACATTCAACGTAAACAAGTCCCAATGTCCCCCCCCCTCCCACGGGCAAATGACCTGCAACAGCGCATACGGTTAAGCCCTCCCGTGCTTGTGCCAGGACATGCACAGCCTCCCCTTCGGCTCAAACGGGGCCATGCAACTTCCCCAAAGAGTACAGCTCCCGGCCGAGCCCGACCAATAGCTCAAGACATCCAAACCTGGAGGCGCACCGCTAAGTAGGGCCTATGCTCCTCAGAGCTCTAGCCCCTTTGTGTATAGCTATAATTTCTAATATCCCTTACTCGGATGTAAGTCAACATAAGCTCCCTCCCACCTTGGAGAGATTCCCCCTCCCCCGCACCCCCACATCACCAAACCATAATGTGTTTGTCCCAAATAGCCCCCCAAATTAAGACCATGCTATATTTGAGTTCATATTTTCATCCAGAGTCATGCAGGGTTAGGGCTGTGTCCAGGATTGTTTCTGGAATCACTTCTTCCGAGAGGTTAAGCGCCACTGGAGCAGGTGCAGAGTCCGTTCCCTGCAATACAGACGGCGATGGGGAGACTCTTACCTCCTGGGCCTCCACCTGCATGGTTCCATCCTCCGCCACGGTGATTCTCTGCTGACTCGGAGGGTCGTTGACTGCAGAACGATTCCTGCAGGGAGCACCCCGCGTCCCCGGTGTGTCTGGGTTCCCCACCCCCTCCGACCTCCCCTCTGCTCTCGGGGGGGGAGAGCATCCCCCCAGATCTCCAGCCACTCCCAGACCTCATCAGTGGTTTCAAGGAAGTGGGCCTTCCCCTGCGTCATCACCTACAGCTTGGCTTGGTAGAGTAACATGTGCTGTAAGTGCAGTTCCCTGAGCCTCTGCTTGAATCCGAGGAAAGATTTTCATTGCTCCTGGAACTCTCTAGTATAATCAGGGTAAATGGATACTTTGATGTTGTCTTAGCATAGGTCTGGGGCCTCCCTCTCTGCCCGCAGGATGCAGTCTCTATCTTGATAGTTCAGGATTTTTGCGATTATTGCCCTGGGGGGAGCCCCCTGCGGCGCGAGGGAGCCAAGGCCCGGTGCACCCTCTCCACCATGAACATGTTCGAGAGGCCCCTGGGACAGAGCTTAACTTGTATCCAATGCTCCAAAAAGGATTCTGTCTTACCCTCCTCGGCCCTTTCTGGAATTCCCAGGACCCTAATGTTACTACGGCGGGTGCGGCCCTCCGCCTCCTCAGCCCTGCGCTCTAACGCTCCCGTAGCATTGGACAGCTGTGTCACCTGCTGCTTTAGTGAAGCCACCTCTCCTTTTAGCTGCACAATGTCCCCCTCAGCCATTGAGACTTTATCTGCTACTTTGCCTAGGTCTGCTCTCAGCAGGTTCACGTTGATTGAGACCGTTTTAATCTGCTTCTCCAGAGCGGTTCGGGACCCCTGGATGGCCGCCAGGAGCTCTGCTCGAGAAGGCTCGCCAGCAGTGTCACTACCACCCTCAGGACCCGTCTGTCTGGTGATGCGCTGGGTAGGTAGGCACTGGGTGGTGTACTGGGTGATCATGTAGGGATCGGAGGTGCAAGCCGACTTATCTTTGCCCATCCTTGCATCAATAGTGTGGCCCCAGACCACCCAATGTTCGATTGCTAGCGCGAGACCCGATCCAACCGCCCCCTCTATGGCTCCGTCTCAAATGCAGGGTCGTCGGCACTAACCTTCTAGGTGTCCGGGATGAAAAGCATGTCACCGGCTCCCCCAACAACCGGGCCCCTCACGTAGTCTGTCCCAGATAAAGGAGGAAGGGGGGAAGGGATCATCCTGGAAGTTCCGCCCGTGTCTCTCTTGGCAGCATGCAACCCTACCCGCCGTTCTCTCAGTCCAATACCAAGAGGCCTCACTATCCAGCAGCAGGGCCAGCGACGAGGTGCGGAACAGCAGCGGACGCAGAGGCCGCCCAGGCTGAAAGCCCCGCGGGGTCCCCAGATGCCTCCAACAGGCTCCACCATCTATTTGGCCGGGAAAAGAAGGTTAGGGTGAGGCCCCCTGTCAGTCCACTATGCATCAGTCGCCACGCTCAGCCTCTCCGGCACTCAGTGCTCCAACCTCTGTGCTGTTTTCTTCAAACGTCAGGGTCCTCACCAAGAGTCCAGGGCCTCGCCTCCCAGCTCAACAGGCAAACGTTTCTGATGTTTCCCCCCCCTTCCTGGGGGCCCCTCGGATGTGTGAGCCGAGCTTTCGCACCATCACAGATGGTCCCCCGGAGCAGCTTCACTTAGGAATGGGAGAGTCCAATTGGGGCCTATAGTAGTAGGGAGGCCTCTAACAATGTGTCCCCACGGTGGTCACCCAGCGGTCCTTGGTAAGCCTCGCACCAAGCGCCTTCTCAAAGATCCACCCAGAGACTGTCAAGGTTACTTACAGTTCCACAGGAGCGGTATGATGGATGCCAAGTCCCTGCACCCCACCAGTCGGCCACTGCACCCGACGTCAAAGTGCCAGTGGTAGACTAGGGGAAGAAGGGAAGAAAACAACGGGAAGTGCTGACCAATATTCAGTTCAGGCATGGGACTTAGTGGTGTAAGGATTCTCTAGAAAAGAAAAGAAAAGATAGTGTAAATATCTGACAGACAGGGTGGTAGGAGTGTGAATTGATAGACAAATGTTGCATATCTCATTAAGCTACCTTATATTTTCCCTTCTCCCGTTTAGTTATTGCTCAACTGGGTGGCTCATGTGTCAAGAACATCTGTAAATTAGAAGAGAGAGTATGGTAGTATTTTAGAGGCTAAGAACACTACAGGAATACCAAGGAAACAATGTAGCAGTATAATTAAAGAAAAACCCACCTATAATAGTCTTGAAGATATGCCGCAGGAAGAGTCTTCAGCAAACAGTAACACAGTCTTTTTTTATATTCATTTATACTGGTCAGAACTTTAACATAAAACTATACACATTTCTTCTCTACAAAGGAAATGTAATAATGTCCCCTTAACTTGCAGGGGAAAATGGGAAAGCAAAAGGGAAACTGATCTTCATAGAAAATGGCGATACTGCAGATAAGTTTCACTTCTTTATATACGTATAATAATTTATGTGTGCCCATTATAAAGATAAGGAACTAATGGTATTTCTCTTTCTTTTTCCTTTTGTGTGTGTTTTGTTCTTAGGAAGATTTACTTAAAGTTGCCCCGAGCACCACCGCAACCCAGGATCAGTTTAGGGGCCACAGAAACTCTGCGCCTTTACCAGGTGCGTCAGGGGTCGTTGTTGCTTGATAATTTTGCTGTGAGTGACACCCGCTACAACCAGTATCGCAAGGGGGTCACCGCCGCTGCCCGACTCAGGAGATAATTACCACCGCTGCCAAGAACAGGAAGGAAAACACCGCAGCGACTAGGGATCGACGAAATTCACCACCGCGACCTGGGGTCATCCGAGATCACCGCCGCAACTGCCAGAATACTCAGGTAAGTTTAGCAGAGATGGAGGGAACTGGACTGAAGAACACCAAGGAGTTGCTGGATTCCGGCATTTCTGGAAACCGGAAGCACGTCAACAGCAAGCAGACTCAGCAGATCCACTGGGAACACTAGAACGGAAAGCGTTTCTGTGTCGGGAGCGAGGTCTTTTATACCTCACTCCCCTACGTGCTGCCAACTGCAAAGAGGTAAGCACGACAGAGACCCCCGTCAATCATCACTCCGGCTCACCTCTAAGGGCCCCAGGGGGTCTGCCGCTTCAGTGTGGGTCTTCCTCACTCGGGCCGCTAGGGCCCCGGCCCCCCAGGTGAGGCTCCACCATCTAGGAGCTCCTGCCTCCGGCCCGACAGGGGGACCCCACATCGTCAGCCAGTTCTATGTCGGTGTCCGCTCTCAATCAGGCCTGCATCGGCCCCACTGCGCTGCACATGCCTCAATCCAGGCAGGCGAGTGGGCAGCAGTCCCCGCCGTCGGACCCGCCACTCAGCTTCCCGGCAGCTCCACACACTGGAGGGCTTCAGCGCCACCTGGGAACGTCCGAACGTAGCTTGCAAGGTGCCCGGGGCCACCCTCAGCTATGAGCCGAGGACGTCCGGCCCCGCCCGGGCCCTCCACTCTGAGCTGGCCCCGGCACCACCTCCTTACATCAGCTGGTTATTGTTTGGTCCCCTCCAGTCCAGGGATCGCCACCAGTCACGCTCCGGCTCCAAGGGTGCTCCGGCTGTCAACCCCCCGCCTCCTCCAGCCAAGGGCCTCTCACCATGAGCATGAGACTCGGGGCTCCCCCAGTTTCTCCACCCTGGTTCTGTCAGGCGACAGACACCTCTGGGTGCCTCTTCAGGGGCTCCGGTTATCTCGGCTCACCAGGCAGCTCCGGGGAGCACTCACAGCGTGGATAGGGGCACCAGAGGATCCAGGCACTCCGGCCGCCGGGAGCATCGACCAGGCACCTGGCAAGTCAAGCAGGCCTCGCCCCAACCGAGTCTCGGCATCCCGGTGTGTCTCGGCCTCCTGTTTTCCACCAAAACTCCCCAGGAGGAGAACCCAGATGAGGGGGAGCGCGGGAGAAAGGCGGATGGCACCCAAGGGCACCCCAGGACAGGATACCTGCAGGATTATCTGGCGGGCCGGCCTGTTGGCCATGTTGCTTGGCCACGCCCAGTCATGGGCATTTCTACTGCCTGTCCCCAGTTTCTGAAGACAATGTTGGACATGTGATCCAAGTGCCACGAAGACTCATTGAAGAGCTCTAATTATATATATTTGTAAAAAAAAATTTTTATTTCACAGAGGGAGAGATGTATTGTCATGTGAGTTTGTAATGGTGAAACCTTTCTGATTCTTGATGGACTCTGTAGAACTGTGACGTAGAACTGTGACATAAGCATTAGAGCTTAGTGAATTGAATGCAGGTTTAGAATGTTGAGTTTGCGGTTACGCGCTGAAGAATAAAAACATGTTATACTAAGCTCTGTGTGTGGCGTGGTCATTGGCGAGTACCTGGACTGGGGAGGATGCTACACACACTACTGCTGGTCACATCTACATGTGACAGAAACCAATATCCTACTCCAGGGTCTTATTTCAAAGACGGAGATTCAGAGAGTGAAAAGGGCTAAAGTAAATGAGCTTCTGTGCAAGAGCAGACTGGCTCTTACACTTCTGAAGAAACACTTCTTTAGGAATTAATCAGGAGAATCACTTTGGGTGACAGAAGGTTGGGAGGCAGCGTAACATTTCCTATGAATCACAAGAAGTCACAGAGTCTCATTCAGTAAGTAAATCAAGTCTACATAATCCATACCATAGCCACCCAATTAAGGGGCAGCCATTGTAAGCTGGGGCTGAGCTGCCAACCACCCCTTCCATGTTTATGCCACGTGTCAACCCCTTCATCCAACATCTGTGTTTTAGGCAAATTCACTTTTTTTTGCTATGCACATAACTTTGTCTCCCATGATATTTAATTAAGCGACCACTTCCCTCATAGTGTCCAGCTCTCTCTCACCTCATCCTGTAATCGGCCCCTTAGTCAAACTCCCTGCATGGCGAATAACATTGAACTGCCCTCCTTAAATGGGTATACACTGCGTTAGTCCCAGGTCCATCCTGAGGGTTTCCTAAAGCAGTTAGTCAGCACTAGGCTTTGGGGACTCGTCTAGAGGACTCTGCTGACAGATGTGTCCTCAGTGAGGCTTTTTTAAAGATTACGTGTGGGATTAAGGAGGGTCTCTCTAATGCCAGAGGGCACACTAAACACACGAGAAAATGGTGGTTTGAGGGCTATAGGGCCCATAAGAGACTAAAGGAGGCCTTACATAACTCTCCTAGGTGTAAAATTGAGGTACAGGCATGCAGAATTGATTATGAGGGCTGTGAAGCAAAGAAAAATATGCTTGGGAGACAAAGCTTCAGAATTATTGTATGGAGCAAGTATTAGCAATGACAATACTACGTTTTCTCAACTAATTAACATACCACCACTGAGAGAAGAGGAACGCCCTAGGATGGAGGCTGCATTTTGGAAGTAGAGTGGATCGACCATTTTTCCAGTATACCAACTCCCATCAATGCGTCAGACACAAAGGACCAGATTACTTCTAAATCTGTTATTGACTTTACATCTCTAACCCCTGTCAATCGCACTTTTAGTTTGGAGGAGGTAATCAGGGCAATAAACGCAAGTAAAGAGGGTAAATCCCCTGGCCCAGACATAGACTTGTTCAAGGCTAAAACCTCATTATGTGACCCCCTATTAACCTTGGTATTAAGCACATGCTGTATCGCAGGCTTTTTATTAAAATGGGTGGAATCAATCGTTTTCCCTATTTATTAATGCCTTAATTCTGCTTTTATAGACCAGTTTCCCTTCTTCATTCACTAGCAAAGATAGCCGGCCTTATCATCCTGAATAGACTTAAGGATTGGGTAGAATCTCATGAATCGCTTAATCGGAAAGTACACTAAGATCAAAAAGGGGAACATATACCTGCCCTTTGTAGACCTGTCGTCTATGTTTGATTGCGCCATCCACGCCAAGTTGATTCAGACAGCTTCACATGAACGATTGATTTATAACCTACAGGATCAAGTTGATATATTTTTGCAGACCTGGTCACCCTTCCAAAGCTGAAGAAACTGACACCTCTCTTGTCCCTCTTAATACTCTCAGTCAAGCAGACTAATTCATCGCTTTTATCCCTTGTCCTCCAAGCTTTTACCATTACTATTTACTCTATCTCTCTCCTTTTGTTATATTCACATCATATTAATCATATTTCTTCTTCCTCTCTCTCTCTGCCTCCACTTTTCCACATTATTCCTCGGGTTTTTTTTTTTTTTTTTACTTTCTTATTCTCCCCTTCCTTTTGTACCCTAAACATTTACTAGATGAGTATTTTTATATGATAATATATTTCTATACTATTTCTACGATGCTCTTATGTATAGTCTTTGTTTCATATTTATATTTAATCTATTTATATTCATCAATTGATGTTGTATGCTTCATTAATTCATTATCTACATTGACTTTCATTACATCTCAATTTGCTTATTTATTTACTCATATATCATATATCTATATATTCCATATTTACTCGTTTTTATTCAACAGCAAAATGTTATACCTCCATTAATATCTTTTATTCTTATAGTACTTATTAACAAATGTATTATTGCATTGTTCTTAACTTGTATTATATTATAAAACTCAATAAAAAATTTCAACACAAAAAAAAGTGCCATAGGATATAATGTTTTATTGGGAAATGAGGATGTTGAGCGTCTCTGCCGAGGCTCAAACCTGGTCCCCCAGCTCGAGGTTGACCGCTCTAGCCATTAGGCCACATCCTCTCTCTTGCCCATATACGCTGTGAAAAAGGAAAATATATAACACTGACAAAATGGTGATATATTAATAATGCAGTTGACCTATAGGAACAGAGCCCACTTCTATCTTTTCAGTCCCAGGATATTGCTCGGTGTGAAATTAGACCTTGCAACTTTCCTAATTCGTCAGTGACTCTTCCAGTGCAGATATTTTCTTAGCATTCTAGTTGTTTTAGTCCTACATTTAGTTTCTGAAAAACTCTGAACAAATGCAAGAATCTAAAGAAAACCTGGACTGGACTAGCTACAGATCACGTGGGAACCTGGAGGATCTGTGTTACAGCATCACTGGAAATTCAGTTCTCCCCTTTTCTGAGCAAGCAGGACCAGCACCAGCTAGAGGCAGGAACTGAAGTTTAACGGACTGCAAGAAGGAGATGTTCTTTCCAGCAGGAACCATCCTGGAGGCAGATGTGCAGGACCTGCTTTCATTCAGGAGCTAGATTGCATAAGGCAGATGTGCAGGGCCTGCTTTCATTCTGGAGCTAGCCTGCTGGAGGCAGATGTGCAGGGCCTGCTCCCATTCAGGAGCTATCCTGCAGAAGGCAGACATGCAGGACCTGCTGTAATTCAGGGGCTAGTTTACAGGGGACAGATGTACAGGGACCTGCTCTGCTGCAGGGGCCAGCATGTGGGAGTTAGATGTGCAAGGACCTACTTTCATCACAGGTCAGCCTGCAGGAGGTAGATGTGCAGGGACCTGCTCCAATGCAGGGACCAGCATGCAGGAGGCAAATATGCAGGGGCCTGCCTTTACACAGGGGCGTGCCTGCAAAAGGCAGATGTGCAGAAACCAGCTCACAGGTGGGGTGGGGTCAATTTATAACAGTCAGATGTGAAGGCAGAGTCTCTCATTCAGGATGATGCAGCCAATAAGGAACCAATAGAGCATTTTCACCTGCTTTGTTGCGTAACATACTAATCCATGCCTTGATGTCCCGCATGGGCCAGTTGAATAACTCGATCCAAAAGGGCAGTTGTTATAACAAGGCGATGTCATCTCAACAGGCACCCTGTAGAGTCCCCATTCAGTTCTTGGCGGACATGATATAAGCTTTCCATAATTCGTCATGCTTCCGGAGTAAGTGAGCCCCACTCCTTCTTGCTCATCATGGCATCCAACGCTCTTTGGAGGCAATCATCTCGATGTGTCTCCTCACACAGGACTTCCATGGACAGTGGAAATGGACAAGATTGGGCTGTCACATATCGAACGTACTCCTCCGTCTCCTCAGCCTCCTCTTCCTGCGTAGCCTCCCGAGGATGGCGAGATAAGTAATTAGCCGGGTTGTGAGACCCTGGATGATACTCCACCTGACAGTTGTACTCCTGTAGTTGGAGCATCCATTTCTCAATTCGCGGTGGAGGCTTGGCAGCCGTGCCTGTGAATAGCGGAAGAACTGGCTTGTGGTCGGTGGCTACTATGAACGGGTGGCCATATACGTACAGCTGGAAATGTCGGCATCCCCAGTGAATAGCGATTGCTTCATTTTCGATTTGAGAATATCTCTGCTCAGTGTTGGTTAGGGAGCGACTAGCAAAATCCACCAGTGCCTAATCCTCCTCCTTAGAGCATCTTTACATCAGGACAGCGCCCAACCCTTTCGGGGCAGCCTTTACAGCAATCAAGGTGTTCTTCTGGGGTTCAAAGTAGGCCAATGTGGTTTTGGACGACAGAGCATCTTTGGTGGCCTGAAAAGCAGCGTCTTGCTCTGGGCCCTAGGACCATGGAACTGACCCTTTGGTGAGCTCACGCAGAGGTTGTGTCAGCGTGGTGAGGTCTCTAATAAAACGACGGCAATAGTTGATCATCCCTAGGAAACTTCTCACCTCCGTCACCAAGGTAGGAGCAGGTGCTTCTTTAATATCTCGAGCTTTCTTGGGGTCTGGTGTTACTCCGGCTAAGGAGAAGACATACCCAAAGAATTGCAGCTTCTGCTGTAGGAACTCACATTTGTTGCGGTGAAGGGTCAAACCTGCCTCATGAATCCTCCTGAGTACCCTTTCTAGCCTCCAGTTGTGTTCTGGAATGATTTTTGCATGGATTAGTATGTCATCACTGCCATTCACGACTCCTGGGATGTCGGCCAATAGTTTCTGAATAGTGTTCTGAAATACTTCTGCCACGCTGGAGATGCCGAGGCTTAACCTTTCGTAGCGCCGTAGGTCCACGTGGGTTGAGAAGGTTGTTATGTTTCTTGACTCTTCATCTAACACCAACTGGTGATATCCAGTTCTCAGATCGAGTTTGGAGAACCAGCAGGCTCCACTCAATTCTCCAATCAGATCGTCAATTGTAGGTGTAAGGTGGCGTTCTCTTTTTATCACCATGTTGGGCATGCGCATGTCTACGCATATTCTCACTTCTCCCGGTTGCTTGGGTTTCCTAGTGAGGACAATTGGAGAGACCCAGGGGGTGAGGCCCATTACCTTCTCGTTTATGCCAGCGTTCTCGAGCTTGACCAGCTTCTTCTCAACCAATGGTCGCAGATGAAGTGCGTTGCCCCTGTGACGTAATGCTATGGGCTGCACGGAAGTGTCAATATACAAGTGGATCGCCTTCTATTTTAGGCACCCTATGCCTTCGAATACTGCAGGAAATTCTGCCAATATGTGTGGAATGGCTTCCTGATGAATTCCGAAGGCAAAAGAAATGATGCTCAAGTACTCAGCCGCCTGAAAACCCAAAAGCATGTCATGGCCTTCCTCAGCGACGTATATCTGTTTTATCATTTACCGGCACCTCCTGAGATGCGCTAGTACACGCCTTTAACCAGCACAGAAGCCATCCCAGTTCCAGCTTTCCTGTAGCCTCTGGGGTGTCTTCTTGAGAGGGTGGTGGAAGGCTCAAGAATCTGTTGTGTCTGACCCTATGATGGCTGCTGCGAAGGACATTGCATGGACATTCCAATGCAGGCATGGAGGTACTTGATTTCAATCCATGATCTTTTTTTCAGGTAAATAAAAATGAAACAAGCACTTATGTAATTATCAGATGTCTCTCTCAAGTCAGAAGCAACAGCTTGAAGTCTTTAATAAGGCTGCAGTCCTACAGAATGTTACTAGATATCCCTCTTGAAGCAGAAATAACTGCTTGAAAAGTCTTTAAAAAATTTGCAGTGCTGCAAGGTCTTACTAAATTTCCCTCTCTCCGGTCAGGTCCAACAACTTGAAAAGTTTTCCACAAATTGTTACTAGATGTTCCTCTTGAGTCAGATGCAATTGCTTTAAATGGCCTTCACAGAGCTGAAGTGGTGTGGGTTTAACATATAAATTTACATATATACGATAGCTGCTCTAATGATGTGTGCTTGTTGTCTATGAGCTACGTAAATAGGCCAAAGCTGGTTTAAGATGATAAGTCAAATTTACAGCTTTCGATACCTTTCTTGATTGTTTTGGAAGACTCTGATGACTCCCTACTATAAGTAGGTAAATACAAGACCCTTTGAATTTCTAATCTTGTTGTACTGCTTTTTATTGCCTACAGAGTTAGAAAGTGATTTATGTTCTGTCCAATTTTTAAGTTTGCTGTTATAAAAGTGTAGCAGCCTACAATGTGAGCCCTTGGTTGGTTGGTGAATCTTGTCTTCTTTGCAAATAATAATACTAAAATGCATGACAAGATGCATCAGTAAATGTATTTTAATTTTTTTTTTCATTGCAACTATATGGCAGCCATATTTAGGTGGCTGCATGTTTTATCTTTCCAATTTTTGGCATGTGATTACAATATTAAATAAAGAACCAATGCATCAGCTTTCGAAGGCAGACCTCTTGGCTTTTCCATGCTTAAAGTTGAAGTAAAAAAATATCATTGTAACATTTTAACTGCCTGCTAATAGGTTTATTTATCTCTCTTTCTTTCACAGATAAACGCACAACTGAAAGGCTTGTTATTTACACAAAAAGTCACCAGTTGAAGAGCCACATCAGTGAATGTTTTTTTAATTTAATTTAAAATATGTATTCCAAGAATCTGGCGACCACTTTTAGTTTGCAGCATTTTTTCTTTTTTTGGCATATGCTTGCAATAAAAAATAGAACCATTGCACCAGCTTGCTAACTCCCTGCTAAAGTATTTCTCAATGTTTCTGTTTTTTGGAAAACATGAGGCTGTTTAGGCCAGATGTAGAAATAGCAACACCTATACAAAAGCCTTTGGCTAGCATTAGCTAGGCTAATTAGTAAAGATGCTTTATTAATTAAGAAGTTACTACTAATAGCCATAACTATGTTTTGGATATTTATCTATGGCAGACAGTGCAGCAGAGCAAATGGTCTCCTTTTTCCTTGTTGTGTCCTCCTTCCTGACCAGGTGACAGACTCTTAACACACCTACGTCAAAAAACCATGCATTGTCAATCTTGACATCCATCTTGACTTCAAAACCTGAAACTTTACACAGCCCACCTGCAAATGTGTCCACTCACCTAATTAATATTCAAATAATAGTTCTTAGTGCCTTGTACAATTAGTGGGGATTGCAGAGCATGTTGCATAGAATTTTGAGTGGCAGAACCCTAAAATGAGCCACATATGGTGGCCGCTGCAAGGTACAGTGTCCAGCCGTTCTAATACATGGGTCGAATGGTCTGGCTTCAAGACACAACCTTTCATTTCGGCTGTAAGGGGAGTAATATTAACATCTGTTACAAATCTAAAACCATTCTTTTGGGTGTACGATCAGAAACATATGTTACAATATTAGCAGTGACGTACAGCCTAACCATGCTCCTTTGTCTAATGTTTACTTATCTCACTGCGGATTACATCATATTAACAACATATTTACCATTAACACCCAGAAGATATGTTATGGTTCCACTACTTAACTGTATATAGGATCTATGTTTAGTGGATTATCCATAAAAAAATACATTCATTGATGCTGAAATTGTAGTTCTTCTACCTGTAGTAACTGCAGGGACATTGCATTCTGAGGATGAAGTATGTATATTTGCAGTCCAGTGATGGTGAGACTTTTCTTGTCTGTGAAGAACTATGTGCTTATTTGATCATATCTCATTCTGTTGAGAGCCTAAAACTGTGAAGTGCTTTTTAAGGCAAATTTTAGAATATATGACTTAGCATCAGTTTAAAACCAACTTCTGCATATGTCAGTCAGACTTTATTTAACAGTTTTCTCACAATTCTTCTCGGGCTATGCAAATTTTGCCCTCTGCTGCAACAACACCCTCAAAGTTTTATACCTGAGGATCTTACATGAACAGGGCAACTATTGACGAAACACATCACAAGAGTACAGACAGGGTTGCAGCTCAGTAGTTTTCATCCAAAGTACTCCCTCGGTCAGTAAAGTTGAGACCGCCCAGAGTTTAGCACCACACTGGGTTAGGACCCGATGATGAAGCATGCCACATGATTAGCATGTGGGTGAGGTCCATATATAAAAATGGAAACCTTTTTCACTCCGATGTATGGTGTCGGGAATAAGTATTTGATGAGTTCTTTTGGGGTCAGACCTCTGTTAGTATTATTATGACTAAGGGAAGCTGAGGTTCTGTTAGCCCACAAGAAGTTTCTCCCTCCCATCATGATGAGAGGGACCTCCTGTGTGGCCAAGGGATACAAGCTGCAAGAGTCTTTTTACTGAAGTGCTCAGCTGCCCACTGGACATGAAGTGAAGTGTTTCTTGGCCTCTAAGGGCTGTCCCTGAGGTCGTGAAAGCTTGAGAAGTGACCCATAAGAGCTGCTTCGGAAACCCTGAAATATTTGGACTTAAAAATCTTTGGACTTCCAAGATCTTCAGAGCATCAGTAGAACCACATGATGTATGATTTCAATGCAACTTCATCAGATAGGGCTTCAGGCTTGCCCCACTGCTGGATTTTGAGCTTCATAAAAAGACTAACAGCTCAATTTCTATCTTGGCTGTATGTATACTCTGTTGCGACAGTGGCAGAGTATGCATACCACCAAGATTATGGTCCGCCCGCCAATTTTAAAAGCAAGGGGACTGTAAAGCGAGTCCTTGATGGTTAACGTAGTGCACAGTGGCTTTATTAAGTACACAGTATCAAAGGCCCCAACCACATCAGCAGCCAAGAACAGCTCATCCTCTCCCAGTCTCTCGATCGGAATCACACAACATCATCCAAATTCCAGGGAAGATGCGGTGGTTACAGGATTCCACATCATCACCTGGTTACAGAACACCATCAGGGACCTTAAGTTAATCATGGCAGAGACTACTCTGTATCTGCTGTTATTCAACCCTTTCAACGGCCTTGCGGAAAAGGGCTGTTGGAGGCAAACCACTAATAGAGAGGGGGGTTGATACGCTATGTGCTGTGGAGAAAGAACCTTCAGTCTTAGAGTGGCTTGAGCAACACATGTATCAAACTAGACCCCAATAATCCTGAGCAAGCATTGATCACTGGCAAAATCTAGATTTTGAAAGAAGCATTTCAAAGGAATTACCTCGTATATTATCTGGTGAAATGTGATGTTTGGATGGAGTTTCCCATAGAATTATACTCAAGGAGGGTGTGGTTCCAGTGTCTCACAAATGAGGAAAATTTCACTAGGTATTAGAAATAAAGTGGAAGGCGAACTGGACAAGTTACAGAAAAGAAACAAGGTATTAATGAAACTGTGGAGTCTGCAAAACTGATTTCCCATTTGGTCATGGCTTGATGGGCTAGTGATCATGTTGTGTTTGAATCTCAAAGACCTGTACAGAAATATTCAGGTGGATACATTTCCATTGCCTAAGATTAGTTACCTTTTGACCATGTCCACGGGGTGAAATGGTTCTCCATGATCGACTTAACCTCTGCTTACCACCATGAACTTTTACACCAAGACAGTAAGAAATTAACAGTTTTTACTAGTCATTTTGGGTGCTTCTAGTTTGCCCGCATTACCTTTGGGTTGGCCTCTGCGGCAGCAGTCTTCTAACTGTATCGCCTTTTTAGGAGGGGCGTGGCCTAGCAAGATGGCCGATGGGATGCGCTGAAACTGCACTTTACTGTTCCAAGCAATATTCCGTTATTATCCTGCCTGATTGAGACCTGAAATGGGTGTCAACTAATGAGCAGTGGTAATGCTGTCTATAGATCACCCAGTGGAAACCTGTAGAACTGTTACAGAGGTGACGGGGGATGCTTGGTGGTGCTGCGGCCTACCTGAAGGGATGGCCAGGTCTGGAAACAACGTCAGAGCAGGAAGAGATGCGCTGTGGATGGAGCTATAACGGAGATGCTGAGGAAGAGGGTGGCAGGATTGCTACACCTCAGGACTGCGTGGATGCTCCGGCAGCAGCAGAGGTGGCCATGCATGAGAGACAGAGTTGGCCCGTCTCACCACGATGTGGTTTGGAGTGATGGGCACTGGTCAGGGCCTGCGCTGAGCCATGACAGCAAGAAGATCGGCCTGGCCTACTTCTGGGAGACACAAAGGACTGAGGTAAGGTGATTGGGGGCCCAAGGAGAGAACGGGTCCCCCGGGTGGCAAACCTGCATGGTGGAGGAGAGGTAGGACTCGAGAGGAGGTGGTCTGGAGACACTCTTAAATGAGAAGCCCTGGTATGTGCAAGATAGAAGGGACACACCGACGGCTGAAGAGCAGCGTTCCTTGAGCAGAAGGTGTATGAGGAGAATATTGTAGGGTGTGCTGAATGGAACTCTCCCTTGAGGTGGGTTGCTATCTGCAAATTGTGGTTGGCACGCTGCAACACCTAAAGGGATGGACCAACCCCCCCATCTATTTGCACATAGACTTTTAGACTGGTGCCCCCTGCAAGTGGGGTAGCACACACAATATGGGGAAAGATAAAAACCCTAATACCCACCAGTGCAACACCATTACGCAATATGGGACCCTGCAGAGCCCTACCTTGTGAAGTACCACACAGTCGTGGCCTAAGCCGACTGAGCCGGAAGAGGGTCTCCCAGGGCAGACAAACTGGAAGCCATTCATGGATCGTGCATTGCCTTGGAGAAGAAAATGGATGCAGTCACTATAGAGGTTGGCCTCCTGCACACGGACCTATGTAAGGTTGCCAACAGGGTACCAACTGCACAACTATCACTCAATGATATGGGTTCAGAGGTGTAGATGCTCAAGGACCAAGTAACATGACTGATGGTTGCAATCAAAGTACTGGAAAGTTGAGCTGAAGATGCTGAGGGTCGATTACATAGGAATAATTTGTGGCTGCTGGGCTTCCGTGAGAGAACAGACAGTGACTTGACTGAACTCTTCTTAGAGGAATGCATCACATGCAGTTTGAAACCGAAAGGTTTTCAAACATGTTTGCTGTTGAAAGGGCCCGAAGACAACTGACAGCGAGGGCGCTGACAGGACCCCTGAAGGTTATGATAGCCAGGATTTTTAGCTATAGAGACAGAGATTGTATTCTGCTTGCTGCCCCCGAGGTGGGAGAGCTGCTCTACGAAAATCATAAAATTGCTGTCTTCCTGCAATATACACGCAAAGTGCAGACACAAAGAAAATCCTGTATGGACGTTAAAAGAAAACTCAAAACTATGAATCTACCGTACATGTTGATGTATCCTGCATGCCTCCGAGTGATAGCCAATGGGAAAACCAACTTTTTTGAAAGACTGGAAGACGCTTGGGGGTGTGGAACCATGCCCCAACACGAAAGAGGGGGGCCCTAATCCAGACAAAGTAGGAGATGCTTACGATCTGGGAACACAGGCAACAATATGTTGCAGAGATCGGTAGACCTCCACAGCTAACTCACGCCCAGAGTGGTGGTGCGTGATGAAGGTACACAGACTAGTGAGCCTATAGAGTGCAAGGAGAGCAAGCAGTACATGGATGAGGATTGCACGCCAGGAAATCAACACTTGCTGGACGAGGCTGAACACTAGAAGGAGTAACATGGGTGCCTGATGTGCTGTAAGTGTGTATGACGATCTGAATACTATGTGTAGCTGACATGCTGGGAAAGGAGGGAGAAAAGAGCATGGCTCGAGTGGAGAAGTGAGGAATAATGGGTTTAACATGCAGAGGGACAAAATTACATACTCAGCTGCAGGACTCAACGAGCATAAGGGTTAGTGCTTTATAGTACAGCTGGAGGGAGGCACTGAGTGGTACTATGACCCTGTGGGACTGGGATCTATTCTAGACTGCCTCCCTTCTGCGCATTGGTGCAGTGAGTCAGTGTTTGGTGATCATTGGACTCAAAATCTTTCTGATTTCAAGACTGGGTGTGATAGGTTAGGGCTTGGATTCTAACCATATATGATGGGCAAGCACATAGTTTTGTTGTTGAAGTTAGGCATTTACCCAGAGAGAGTTTTGGAAAGGGAAACATTTCAGCATGCAGGTTTAGTTTTGTTAATGTATATGGCACTGGAAGTAGTGGAAGGTATTGTATTTTATTTACTGCAGACAGAGGAACAGTTTCCAAGACATCAGGAGAGGAGTGGAACGCCCGATTGGGTGAGGGGGCTGTAGAACTTCCCTGAGAGTTACCACCCACATACAAGTGATGCGAAGCTATAAGATCATGATGTGGAATGTCAGAGAGCTGGGTGGGTATGTAAGAGACACAGAGTTATGTCCTTCTTGCACAGACATGGGGTAAGCATAGTTTGCTTGCAGAAAACGTATGGGAGATGAGGAGGTAACCAAACTAATAAAGAAATGGAGAGGGCAGTTACATTCATCGATGTATTCCTCAAATGCCTGGGGAGTGTCCGTCTGGTTGGCGCCGGGGTCCCCTTTAAACTGGAATACTCCGAGTCAGACTCTTGTGGCAGGTATGACCTATTACAAGGGATGCTAGATGGTACAGAAGTTTGTATCCTGAATGTGTCTGCCCCCCCAATAATGATGACAAAGACTTTTATTTTAAGATGCAGGCCTTACTGACTGACTGTAGGGCCGATAAAATACTGTGGGTCGGGGACTTCAACTACTCACTGGATGGAGACATGGATAGGTTGCCCTCAAGGCAATCCACAAAGCAGAGTATGGCTGAGGCACTGCTACAGGCAGTGCAAAATGTGTGCTGTGTAGACATCTGGAGAGCAATGTATCCGGACTTGAAGGAATACTCTTGCCATACCCTTAAGCACGGCACATACAACAGGCTGGATTGTGCCCTGGGGACGGTGGCGTTGAATGCTGGTGTGCAGTTGGCCACATATCTGGGGTGATAATTTTCAGACCACTCTCCTTTCATACTCGAACGTAAGTGGTTGGGACTGCCCGATGGTCTCCCTAGATGGAGACTGTCGTCCAAGGCCCTTTTGGACACCGCCTGTAGGGAAATGCTGGGCAGCGCACAGTCACCCTATTTGGCAGATAATTGGGGATCAACGGCCAGCAAAGGCATGGAGTGGGAGGTGCTGAAAGCTGTAATGTGGCGAAAATGTATGAGTAAAATCTATGGTCTTAGAAGGCAGCTGCCGAGGGAGCTGGGGGCACTGGAAGGCAGACTAGCAGATATACAAAGATGGGAAGCAGATTCTCATGATGCAAGGACAGAAATGGTGACTATCAGATGGACAATGGGAGCAACTTGGGAGACTGGACAGACTCACTGTCATGGATCTCAGACCATCTCTCTGTCTCTGCTGAGACTAGCCCTTCGAACTGTGTAGAAAGATTCTTTTGGTCCCTGCGAGCACTACGTGTTACCATGTTGTGACACATTCATGCATCATGCTTATGTTTACAGGGGGGTCTATGATAGGCAGTATGCCTTCTGAATAAAACAATATGCACCCTTTCTGCAGCAAGATACAATACAGTAAAGGGACACTGCTCTTAGGGAGGTGATTACTCAGCGAGAAGACACTACCCATAGAACACTATCCACAGCGCATTATAAACACATACGCATGTGCAAGCAAGAGACACTACCCATATAAATATATACATATATAATCCCCATAACCCTCCAAGTCCTAGATACATCTTAAGCCTTTGTTATTCATTGACACTTCTTACTTTCCATTTTAAAAGTTCCATCTGGAGGCTTATGCAGTCACCGATACAGTGCGGTGCGTGCTTCTGCATTCACCAGCACAGCGCAGCAAGATCCCGCCAGATTCCAGATCTCGGGCGCCATCTTGGGTGTCTGCCCATAAATACCGACCACACCCTGCTCCAATCGCTTGCAATCAATGCGTCTGGCAAGAGAGCAGTCTTAAGCAGCACTCGACGAATTCCGATCCCTCCATATTTGGGTTGAAAGACATGGCTATGTGAAACCCGAACTTTTGCATATTCGAATTGAAAGACATCGTTATGTGGAAATCCTGGATTTGGATAAACTGAGACAAGCGCTGATTATGTGAACCCTGGTTTAATAGAGACAAAGTGCTGAGTAATATGAACTTTGGATTTGTTATCTGTTAGGATTTTTGAGACTACATTCAAGTGCTGAATAGCTAACGAACTAATCACAAATACTGTCAGAGGTATCACATCTTCTTGCCAAAGACTACCATTAAGGATCTGAGCTCTAAATCTAGACTTAATCACAGAGTCTGATTATTCTCCTCAGCGAACATTCTAGTTTCATAGTCATAGATACAGGTAAGACTTTAATAACAGCGATCAGATATACTTGTTCAAAGATTGTTTTACTTTTACCTGAACTCGGATCATTCACCGCAGAATTACATCTTGTTCCTGATCTCCCTCCCCGCAGTAGCCTCCCCAAACCCCTTCACTTCATCCGGCCACTCTGAACCTCTGGATTATAATTCTGCAGAGTCAATGCTGCCAGAAGGTCGGCTTTGGAGGGTACTGCTACCAAGGAACCTGATTGTGTCACTCAAACGAGGGAGTATACACTGAGATTTCACCAGGAGGGCAGCAAACCTAGCAAATACTTAGCTTGGGTACTCAAACGAGAAACTGGCAAGCCCCCTATTATGTCACAAAGAAGAGCAGGCAGAGTAATTGCAACAACGCAAGTAGCGTTTAAAAATACACTCTGGGACCATATGATGGGATTGTATGGCGAGGAGCCACAGACTAACCTTGAGTCTATCACTGTGTACCTGGGGCGGGTGGTGCTACCGGTAGTTCCGCTGATATTCCGAGAGGAGCTTAAAGCAGAGATCACCCCAGAAGAGCGGAAGAAAGCAATGGGGAAGATGGCTTGAGGCAAGACTCCGGAGGGAGATGGCTTTCCAGTAGAGTTTTATCAGGCCTTCTCAGAGCAGCTGGCAGAACTGTTCCTAGAGATCTACCAGGAAGCTAGGAGGAGGGGCACATTGCCACCCACCCTGAGGGAAGGAGTGATCTGTATGGTGCCCTAACCAGGGGGGGGGGGATACAGTGGACCCTTCCTCGCATAGACCCATTACCATGCTGAACACCGATACAAAATTGTTATGCAAGATACTGGCCAAGCAGCTGTGTGCAGTGGGAGGGGCACTGGTGCACGAGGACCAGAGTGGCTTCATACTAGGCTGTGTTATTTACAGACAACAGAACCCAATATAATTGGTCAGGGACCTTGGGTACAAGTATGCTTCAAACACAATGGTCCCTCACTCGAAGAATAGGAGAGAAACAATAAATACAGAAATACAATTAAATCTATATGGAGCTGTCCAGCCGGACAGGAATATTTTAATATACATGAATTTGTGACACAGCAATAAAGTGGGAACACAAACTCTGCATGAATCAGAGTACGAAAAACAGAAATGCTCAGGCATAGCTTAATGCTTGGAAAGGAAATCATCAATTTGACAAGCATAAACGGAGAAAAACACCATAGCACATTGAAATGATACATATGATTGTGTTAAGGTGTCAAGGAGTCGACGACGTTTCGATCCCATACATAAAATAGCAGGATCATCATCAGGACATAAGGTTGAGTTAGATGCCAGCTGCAAGGTCGGAGAGATCCGCAGAGGAAAGGTGAGCGGAACGAGCAGATGATGCCCGGACCCGCGAAGGTGTTGCGAGGAGACGTGAGTGATTGCACTCACTTATGCGGTCAGATACGCAATGCGGGCGGAAAATTCCAAGCCTCAGCGTTAGCCGCTAGATATCCGTGTGTCCTTGCGGCTGCCTGATAGAGCTGTAGCACATCCATGGATCTGAGGAGACTGACACGTCCTATATTCGGTAGAAAATAGTCAGGAGGAACTTGAGCTGGCATCAGTAGATATCACACAGTCATTTGATACGCTTGACTGAACATATCCTATGCAACTCTTGACACAAATGGGCTTTAAACCAACTTTTTGCAGCTGGGTGCAACTTCTGTATATTATGCTAGAGCCAGAGTCAGTAGCGGGGGGTAGTCTCCAAGGGCTCTGCAGTGAAACGCAGTACGCAACAAAGCTTTCCCCTATCCCTGCTATTGTTTGCCCAGGCACTTGAGCCCTTAGCTGTTAAACATTAAGAAAGACATGGAGGGCTTCGGTATCAAAATAGGTGACTATACGCACCTGATATCTCTTTACCCAGATTATGTCTTGTTTTACTTGAGGAGGCACAGGACACCATACCACAATTGTTAGCCCATTTGAATGACTTTGGTGCTGTGGCTGGTCTCAGGATAACCGTGTGTAAGAAGCTGATGTTCACTTTGGGGGCGCTAATTGCTGTCCCTGCACATGCAATGCCCCGGCTGGGTTTGAGATGGAAAATGGACACATTTAGTAAGCTAAGGGGTCATATCTGCATGCCCAGTGGAGGAACAGCACCGCCATAACATTGCGAAGATGCTGGGGGTGTCTGACACAGTCCACAAATCTTTGGAATTCACTGCCGATGTTGGTGGCGGGACAGGTAGCAGTGGAAAATATGGTCTTCTTGCCCAGACACCTCTACATAATCTAGAATTCATGTACACGCTTACATGTGACATCATCAAAGTATTGGATAGCCTACTGATATCCTTAGTGTGGACAGGAGAGAGAAGCAGAGTAGTGCTGCCTATACTTAAGCTGGAGTTAGAGGAAGGCAGCATGGGGTTACCCACCATAGAGTTGTAACTCTATGTCACTCAGCTGCAAAACGCAGCACATTGGTCCCTGGACAAGGACAACAGGGAGAAGCGACTGTTGAAAGGCACTTGTGGAGACATCCACCTAATGGAGTTACTTATGAGAGGCTCAAGAGTATTCTCTCATGTCGCCCGGGGCCGCCATATTGGAACGAGTATGAGAGAATGTGGAGGAGAAATAATACAGTGGTATTTCTATTGAAGATACGAGATTGATATGGGGTAATCATTAATAGTTTAGTAAATGGTGTACTTTTGAAATAAACAAGAGCCAAAGTGGCTGTAGATAGAATGTGCAGTATAAACGTATTTGCCTGTTCCAATATGGCAGCTCTGTATGACATGAGAGAATATGATAGGAACAGGATCACAAATATTTGTGAATGAATGTATTACAATTTGCAAGAATACTTTGTCTTGGTTCTTATGGTGATATGGTATAATAGAAGAGGTTGTAAAGAATTGTTACATGAACACCATGGTGTTTCTAGTAAGCTTCTGAGCCAATAAAACTGAAAAGATATTGGGTGGTATATATGAGGCTATGTTTAAAGATGGCAGATATGAAGTCGATGTTGAATGGGTCAGTTGAACAAAAAGGGTGGCAAGGTTTAATGTGGAGAACAACTGTGTGCATATAAGGTGCGGCAGGAGAAAGAATGACGCTCCTGCCGGTTTAGTGAGCCAGTATGTGAGATCAACAAAGACGGGTAAGTTGAGCGATATGAATGGTGTGTGTCAGATCTTCAATGATGACCGTAAAGAATGGCATGGACACCGGCATGTATAACTTGTTGTTTATTTATTCAGGGCAGTTCCTTGCCCGCAGCTCGCACAATCCTCTTTCCTCCCCTCTTCTCCCCACCCTCCACGCCATACCAACCCCCTCCCACTTCCTGTCCTCTGCACCCTGCCCCTTCCTCGTGTGCTGATACCAGGGTCCTAACATCGTGGTGTTAGGGTATCATTACTCCAGTGCAGCTACAACATTACATCGCCCCCCCCACTTAAACATTTGAACCTCTTGTGAGTAAAAGTCTTTCGATTTCTTCAGTGAGACGCGTTGGTCTGCGACATGCTCACGGGGGCTGGCATAGAAGGCTCGATTCCATCAGTTTTGGGGAAGCAGGAGAGACACTGAGGGGCATATGTACAAGCCGCTATTGCCACGGGAACGTCACTTTTTCCGATGTTCCTGTGGCTTAACGCTGCCTTGTAAATAAGGCCCCCTTTCATGCTATGCTTAGCGTGAAAGGGGTGGGCAATGGGTGTTAGGGTGGGCATTCCACCGCAACACCCATTATTTTTGACACTGCCCCCTATTCACAAGGGTGGCATAAATAGGAGGCAGCGCCAAATTAAACCTGGTCTTAACTTGGCGAGGTGAGGAGAAATGCTTTATTTCTCCTCGTTTTAGCTTTTTTCATGTGTGCTGCCTTGTGCAGCACACATGAAAAAAGCAAAACGCCTTGGATTGTTTATTTTCAGGACAGTGACCCTTCCTGCACATAAACAATCTTTAAAAAAAATGACATTTTGTAACTTCCATGTGTGCTGCATTAAGCAGCGCACATAGAAGTGACAAAACAACATTTAAAGATTGTTTATGTGCAGGAACGGACACCTTCCTGAACATAAACAATCTTCCCCTGCATGCAGACACCCTTGCACTATGGTGCAAGGGTGCCTGCGTTGGCGCTAGGCTGCTAAGCGTAGCACCAGTGCAGGGGGAAACGCAAGGCTGCACCTGCATTCTTTACAGGAATATGGTGCAGCCTTGCGTTTCTGAAGTGGCAGAGTGAGGCGTTAAGCCATGACGGCTAACGCCTCACTCCGCCACTTCTTTGCCCATGAGTCTTTGACTCCTGATTGGCTCCTGATTGGTGTCATGAACATCATCTTCTGAGATGTCCGCTACGTCTGCGTACTGGAAATCACACTTCTTAAAGTGAGAAACGCTCTGCATCACTCTTTTGTTATCAGAGATAGCAGTAACCATAGTGCCTTTTATACTCATGACTTGCAGTAGGTTATTGTAGTATGGGCAGTCTGACTTCTTCCTTTGTTCTTGTCTGACAAATACCTAGTCTCCTTCCTGGATGGTAGATGTTCTTGTCTTTCGTCGAGCATCTGCATATTCCTTCATTTTGGCTTTCTTATTTCAGTCTCTCTCCTTTAATTCTTCATGTCCTGAAGTTCGGTGTGCACAGTCAGATGAAGTTTCCCAGGTGGGGATTCTCGTGCGCACTGTTCGACCCAACATTAGAGTAGCTGGGCATTTTCCAGTGGTGTTGTGATGTGTGGTCCAATATCCCCGCAGCATCTCACTGAGAGCCATCTGGACATCTCGCCTTGTTAGTTCCGCTTGTTGAATAGTCTTCTTTAGCGTGCCCATGAATCTCTTGGCCATCCCATTGGCTTGAGGCCACATGGGAGTGATCTTTCATTGTTTGAAGTTGAGGTGTTTGGCAAATTCGGCAATGTCATGTTCCTTTAATGGAGGACCATTGTCCGTTTTGACTATTTTAGGAATCCCCCACGCTAAAAAAGTTTCACCCAGTATTGGAATGACACTGGCTGCTTTGGTGGATGACACTTGCTGAGCAATTGGGAACCTTGAATATTCATCCATTATGAAGATAATGTATTTTCCGGACTGCAGAGGGCCATAGAAATCAACTGCTACATGGTGCCAAACCCCTTCTGGCAGTTCTGACATTTGCAGTGGGGAGGGTGGCTCATCTCGACCAACCAGCTGACATTGAGGGAAGTCATGAAGCATGGTTTTGGCCATGAGATTAAGGGAAGGGAACAAGACTCACTCCTGTAGCGCCCTTTTTGTAGCCACTATGCCTCTGTGCACTTCGTGTGTCAGATTGATGATTCCTTGACTTAGTTTCCAAGGTATGACAATTCCTTTATCTCTGAGCAGCAAACCATCGTTGGCTAACATCAGCTCATCTCTGACATGTCGGAAGGAGACTACTTCTCGAAGGTCGACCCTAGGGACACCGTGATGGTCCTCTAGGTGCCTCCACAAATTGGTTCGGAGACGATGGGCAACATCTTGGAGGTTGGCGTCCTCTACAGTACCGTCGATGATGGATTCCAGTGGAACAGCGGGTAGTCTCGCTTGATCGATGACAAAGTTGATGCATTCTTCAGCCAGTGAGTGTTTTGTTCTTGAGAGCATTCTGAGGTATCTGGACATGTAGTCTGCTGGATTCGCTCTTTTCCCTGGCTTGTGTATAATGGTGTATGTGTATTCTTGAAGACGGATGCCCCATCGCTCAATTCTGGGTGGCTTTTTCGCTCAAGGGTTTCCAAATATGGTGATGAGAGCTTGATGGTCCATAATAAGTGTAAAGTGCTTCCCATAGATGAAAATGTGAAAATGCTCATAGGCCCAGACAACTGCCAGACTCTCCATTTCCGGCTGTGAGTATGCTTTTTCAGTGTCAGTTAGGCTGCGACTAGAGTATGCTACTATGTGTCGTTGATCCCCATCTGTGTTATACTCCACTATGATGTCTCCCAATCTGACGGAGCTAGCATCCACAGTGACCTCTGTCTTTTTGTGAGGGTTGAAATATGCGAGAATGCTGGCAGACCCGATAGAGTCTTTGATTTGTTTGAATGCTTGAGTGCACCTCTCGGACCCCTGGAAAGGTTGACCTTGCTTGGTAAGGACACGCTAAGGATAACTCATTGTGGCATAGTACTTGATATACCGGGCACAATAGCTGGCCATTCCCAGGAATGAGCCGGCATCACTGACATCACTTGACCAAGGGGTGTCATTCAGCTCGGAGACCTTATCAGGATCAGGCCTCATGCCTTTACTGGAGAAGATGTGTCCATAAAACTTTAGTGTGGATTTATGAAATTCACATTTGTCCCTGATAAGTGTTAGGTTGGCTTCCAGAAGTGCGTGACACACTCGATCCAGTGCTTTATCATGATCCTTGATGGTGGCAACAAAGACAAGAATATCATGACTGTAGTTAAGTGCGTTAGGAATGTGGCAAATGATTCTGTGCACCACCTCTTGGAAAATTTCTGCGGAGGAGACACCAAAACTGAGTTGTTTGTACCGGAAGAGACCTTGATGCGTCAAAAATGTGGTAATGGGGGCGTGGCTTGAGCGCCGATGGGGATGGCAGCTGGCTGATCTCGCTCCGGACCGAGATCGAAACAAAATACGAGGAGCGGCGAATTTTGACCTCTGCGGTGACTCTTGGGCATACCTTTCGTTATCGGAATGCCTGCTGCAATACATGACATTATTTTCAAGCCACGGTGAGTCTGCAAACGCCTAATATTTGCCCTTGATATGCGTCGCGCTCCCTGTGTGACCGCGGCCGCCATCTTGTGTCTTTCACGGTTTCTCTCAGCGCTGGCAACCCGCATTCTTAAAACATGCCGCTTTGCCTGCAATGACTGCAACTTCTTTGAGGATGAAAGGGGCCAGCTAGCTTCCTCAGTATTTATGCCTCTAATGTTTTAAATTCTGCTCTGCTTTGTGACGCGCGTCATTTGTCCAACGCGATCGCCATTTTGTGTTTCCTGCTCTACTCGCCTCAGAGCGGCAACCAGCTCCCTAAAAATATACTGTTTTGCCTGCAATGCCTGTAATTCCTGTGAGGAGGACTGGGGCCAACCAATTTCTTATGTATTTATACCTTCAGTTTTTTGGAATTCAACTTTGCCTGTGAAGCGCTTCTTTCATTAAATGCGACTGTCACTTTGTTTCTCTGCATTATCTGAACTTAAGTGACATTTTTTACATAGTTCTTTTGGCTGAGCACTACTTGGCGGTATTGTGACTATTCATTGGCACTTCCTATGTCTGCCTACGCCACATTTACTTTTGGATAATATCTCTCTTCATGGAATAATAATTGTTTTTTTTTTTTTCTGCACATTTACCTGCATTACCTAATTATACATCGCATCAATGCGTGAAGACTTTTTCATATGCTTTGCCTCATTGTAATATGCTGGTTATACCTTTTTTTCAAGCCCTCCTCTTGAACTCTAACTTTATGAAGGCGTGCTCGTCCTTTAACAATATGCTTTGAAATTGCTTTATTTATTTGTCGCATTACAATCTTCACACGCTTGTTCAACTGGGATGCTACATTCATTGAGTTTGTTCTACTTTTGCTTACTTACGTGAGACATCTTCTCAATGACTGAGTCAGGCTCCTCATGTTCTGAGTGTTTTTCTGGCTGATTGGATGATGCCCTCTAGTGCAGAGTGACAACACCCGTATTCCTGTTCTCTCAAGCAAGCAGCAAGTTCAACGGTTACTGCACGTTTTATACTCTGCTCCCTACGAGGCCTCTTTTTGTGGCCCCCACTCTTTTATTATATACACCTACATGGAACCTTCTTCTTCTTCGGGTCAGAGGAATCCCTCAGCAAGTATGGCTTCCTCCCGTAAGGATCCTAACCCAGTCACTCCTTCTAAACGTAATCGGAAGGAGTCTAATTCACCTACCAAGTCACCATTACCTATATCGATGGAGGATCTTATGGAGGAGATAAGGATACTCAAACCCTTTGTTATGGACACTAATGTCACCCTTCAGAGATTGGACGAGAAGTGGTCTAACTTGGACTCCAGAGTGTCTGCTGTGGAACAACGTATTAGCGATACTCAAGATGTGATACCTCAAGTTAAGGCTATGTCCAAAGAGATTGACCCCCTCAAGGCGCAAACAGAAGATTTGGAAAATCGCAATAGACGCAACAATCTTCGTATTTATGGAATTCCGGAAGGAGAGGAGGGGTCTGATATGCTGGTCTTCTTGAAATCATTAATTCCCAAGATTGTTGGTCTCAAAGATGGTACAACTCTTAATTTACAACGTGCACATCGTATTGGCCCTAAAACTGGTGGCCTATCTTCTTCATCGTCAGCCAGTCGTCCTAGAGGAATCATTGTTTTATTTCTGGAATACACGGAGTTGTTAACGGTTCTTACAGCGGCAAAGTCAAGAAAACAGATGTTGTGGTCTGGTCAAAAAGTCTTCTTCTCTCAAGATGTGGCTCGTGCCACTGCAGCTCGTCGCAAGGAATTCCTTTCACTTCGCCCGGCTCTTCGATCCATGAATGCCAGATATGGTTTGGTTCACCCTTGCTTCTTCAAGGTTACCTATAAAGAGAGGTCATATTCCTTTGATCGTCCTGAAGACTTGAGACAATTTATCTCATGCCATAAAGGGGGAGGAATGGATTTTGGAGGGTCTTGAATCTCATTGTTGTGCCTGTTCTGCCACCTGTTTTTCAGTTTAACGTTTCTATTTTAATGTTTTGATGTCAATCCCCTTTCAGGATGTTGTCGCTCATGTTTGTTTAATTGTTGTTCTTCACTATTAGGGCCTGTTAACCCCTTTCCGTGGCCATTCCATATTGTGATTGTTCTTTGTTTCTCCCTGTAGCTGTTTTTCATCTCGTGCCGACCCATTCCCTAGATGTCTTCCTCTTTCCTGCCCCTTCATCCCGTCCCCAGGGTTCACTGTTACGTCTCATGTGGTAAGTGTTCAGCCTTTAGTTGCTATTTTGACTGTTGTTGTTCGCTTGTTTTATTTACATTCACGTAGTTGGTCTCCTCTGTTTTGTTATTATATATTTGCTCTTTTCTGTTCAATTTATTTATCTATCTTTTTTTCTTTTTCTATCTAGCAGATTCATTTGATCTCGGTCTCCGGGGTGGTTTTGCTGTCTGTCCTCTCCTGCAGCTCCCCACTCCTGATGTTATTTACCTTACTCTGGCTATTTACTCCGCTCTTCTTGACTGAAGTCTCTCGGCTTATAGTCAACTGTTTTTTTTCTATCTTCTACTCCCCTTACCCTTTCCTTCTTTCCTCTTTCCTCTTCCCTGCTCTATTTTTTCTTTTTTTTATTCTCTCTTTTACTCTCTCCTTCCTATCCTCTGGTTCTACTTGTTTTTCTTTGTTTTTGTTTTCTGCATTTGATTATTTGATTGTATCTTCACTGTTTCTTACTCTTTATTTCCCTTTTAAAATTTCCATTTTGTATCTTTTTCTCTTTACATGCATTAATTCTGATATTTTTAGACATCTTTATAGTGATTTTATATGTTTGTTGAATTGTATGATGATTTTGTCAGTATCAATGCTTTTCTTTGCCTTGCAATGACTGAAAATGTTCGAATTATCTCATGGAATGTCAAGGGATTGCGTAACCCAGTTAAAAAACAACGGGTTCTTACTCATCTCTCTAAGCTCCAGTGTAAAATAGCAATGCTACAAGAAACGCATCTTAATGAGAATGATGCTAATTCCCTTAAAAAACAATGGGTAGGGCATGTTTATAGTTCCCCTTCGAAAGACAGGAAAAATGGAGTAGTCATATTATTTCATAAATCCTTATCCCTCACAATAGATAAAGAGGAGAGTGATGATGATGGTCGTTGGCTTCTTCTCCACACCACTATTAATGGATCTCATGTTTCCTTGCTTAACATTTATGGCCCCACAGGTATTGATTCACATTTTTGGCATTCCATGTCGCATACCCTTCATGCATGTTGTGGTTCTAATCTCATAGTGGGTGGTGATTGTAACCAGATTATGGACCCTTTTACAGATAGGAAATCCTCCTCTAGATATATTCCAAATAAAATGCAAAAAAATTTGCTAGGACCATTAATACAAGGGGCTTAGTCGATGCATGGAGAATATTTAATCCTGATAGTTTAGAATATACTTTTACTCCCCCACTCATAACTCTACCTCTAGAATTGATTATATTTTTTAAGTCCACACCTTCTTCCCAATTTATTACACGCAGAGATTGGCTCAATTCTTATTTCTAACCACGCCCCTGTTCTGATTAGTTTAGATCTTCCTTCCTTATCTTCTAAATCTCGTCGCTGGCGTTTTAATAATTATCTCCTTAAAGATCCTTCTTTTCTTGAGCCGTTCAAAGGTTTTATTTCTGAATTTTTTACTCTTAACATCGGCCAAGACATGCCCTTTCATACTGTCTGGGATTCTTTCAAAGCAACAGCTAGAGGCTTCATTATTGATTATGTAGCTCGTAATCGGAAATAATATCGCAAGGACTCCGTTACTTTGCTCTCTTCCATTAAAAATTGGAGCATGCCTATTTTTCTTCTAAATCTGCAGACACCCTTAAGACTCTAATCCAAGCAAAGCTTGACTTTAATAGGAAATCTACGGAAGAAGCCTCCGGGACTTTGTTAAAAATTAACTCTAAATTTTATGGTGGTCGCAATCGTGCTGGTAAATTATTGGCGAACTATTTAAAGATTAAATCGCAAAGATCCAGAATAGTAAAGATTATCGATGATCACGACATTCCTCGTCTTAGAGATGAAGAAATATTACAGTGCTTCACAGACTTCTACAAGACCCTTTATACCCCTGAGTCTTCTCCTTCAGAAGGAGATTTGGATTCTTTTTTTAACTCTTTACCTCCCCGATCTTCCCCTCTTCCCGATTGCTCTTTTTTGGAAGAAGGCATATCTCTCTCAGAGATTAAATCTGCTTTGTCTTTGTTACCTACAGACAAGGCCCCTGGTCCTGATGGTCTCACTGCCGAATTCTATTCCTGCTTTTCTTCTGTTCTTTTGCCTCATCTCTTATCTCTCTTCCAATATTTTGTTCTTAATGGTGAGGCCCGAGGCTCCTTTCTTGAGGCTATGATCTGTCTCATTCCCAAAAAAGATAAAGACCCCTCCAGATGTTCCAATTATTGTCCTATATCTTTGATTAATCTTGATTGCAAATTATTTGCCAAGGTACTAGCCCTTCGTATCAATCAGGTCCTTCCCGATTTAATTGGTTCCGAACAAACGGGGTTTGTAAAGGGAAGGAATATTTCTGATAATTCTAGAACTTTCCTAAATATCATTCATCTTGCTTCTAAAAGCTCTTCCCCTATAGCTGCCATAACATTGGATGCCGAAAAGGCTTTTGACCGAGTTCATTGGCTTTTTATGATGCACTCCCTTAAATGGCATGGTTTTGGCCCTTCTATTTTGTCCCTTATTAATTTATTATACTCCTCACCATCCACTTCAGTTTTTGTTAATGGTTCTCAATCCTCTCACTTTCCTCTACAAAGGGGCACTCGTCAAGGATGTCCTCTTTCCCCGTTACTTTTTATCCTCTCTCTTGAGCCCTTTCTCCATTCTCTACGGCATTCCCCAACTTTCCGAGGCTTTACGCATAAATCCGTTGAAATTAAATTTACTGCCTATGCAGATGATATTATGTTATATGTTTCTGATCCTTCCTCTTCTATGCCTGCTTTTATCGAGCTTCTTTCTTCTTATGCGGCCCTGTCAGGTTATAAATTAAATTTCTCCAAATCTGAAATACTTCCCTTAAATAAATTTTGTTTAAAGAGCATGTTTGAAGGTATCGATTTTAAATGGAATACCACTACTATCACTTGCTTAGGAATTAAATACTCTTCTACCTTTACAAAAATGATTCAGGTTAATTTGGATGAGGTTTTATCAAAAGTAAATAATATGGCAGATAAATGGTCTCCCCTTTTTTTGTCATGGTGGGGTAGATTGGACTCCATCAAAATGATGATGCTTCCTGTTATTAACTTCTATTTATCCATGTTACCGGTTAAAATACCATTGACATTTTTTAAAACACTTAATGGAATTCTGAGTAAATTTCTCTGGAACGGTAGGAGGGCTCGCATTTCTCTTGCGCTTCTCTCTGCTCCTAAAGATCGGGGTGGTGTTCATTTCCCCAACTTTCGACAGTATCATTCTTCTTTTCTAATCCGCCAAATGTTACCTTATTTATCTACTTTGGGAGGGACTTCTACTTCTGTATGGTATAGACTGGAGAAATCTCTGATCTCTCCTTTCCCTTTTTCTCTTTTAGCCAGCTTCACTCATCCCCTCGTTCTCTTAACTATCCAACAATTTCTAAATTCATCTCCACCTTTCATTCTATTAAGTGTAAATCTCACAGTCCTTTACAGCTATTTTTGGACTCTCCTCTTTGGCATAACAAGAGTATCAAAGTTTCCAACCGCACCATTTTTTCGAAAACATGGGCCACCAAAGGGATCTTTCAGGTTAAGCAACTAATACAGGATTCTCGCTGTCTTTCCCTACAAAAAGTCCAGTCAACATTTGACCTACCTTTTTCCCTCGTTACTGAGATATGAATCTTTACGAACGCTTCTAATGGCTCAACTTTCTCTACTCTCTAGCTCTCCAATTCCTCCTCAGGATCCTCTGATTGAGCCTCTATCCATTTCCCCTTTTATTAGAGCCTCTCATGTTTACAAATACTTACACTTCTCCCCACTTAACCGCCCTAAAAATAAAATTGAGCTGTTATGGGAATCTGAGCTACAACATACTCTTTCTGTTCAAACATGGAACTCCATTTGGACACGCATACATCATACCTCATGTAATTCAAGCATTACTCAGACTCTTTATTATTTTTATCACAGACTGTTTTTAACTCCAGTATCACTCTCCAAGTTTAGTTCAGATTTATCCCCGAATTTCTGGGTATGTCCTACTACTCCTGGCCTTTTTATGCATTCCTTTTTTCTCTGCCCTAACATTGCTCGTTTTTGGACTAAGGTATGGGAAGCAATATCCTCTATTTGCAATATCACATTTCCCTTTGACATCTACTCCATTTTTCTGGGTAGTAACTCCACTAACTGGTTGGGTTCTCGCAAGGTAGGCATATTTGTTGATTTGTTAATTGCTATTGCCTTTCAGGTAATTACTTCTAACTGGAAGGATGCTTCTAAAGTCTCTTTTCCGTTTGGTGGAACCTTCTTTGTTATCATCACAGACTAGACAGAGCTTCTTCCAAAACTTCTCAGCAACTTATTCGTAAGAAGCCCTCTGGTCTCCGCTTACCAATTATTTATCTGCTTCTGCACTTCGTAATCAAGATAGCTCCTTCGTTTTTCAACCACCATAAGTATTGTACAATTATCATTTTGTTTCTTTTCGGGATACAATTTTTTGTTATAACCTCAATTTTTCAATATAATAACAGCTGAAGATATTGTTGTGTCTTTGTTTCCTTTTCTCTTTTCTTTCTCTTTCCTCTTTCTTTCCCTCTTTTCTTTTCTTCCTTCCCTCTTCTCTAGTTCTTCCCTTTTTCTGCCCAAAACTCAAAAATGTCAAATGCTATTTTGTCTTTAGGCACAATTCTTTTATTATTGCTTTTCTTTTTCTTGGAATATTTGTATACTTAAGATAGACTTTTATTTGTCATTTATTCCATCAAATCATCTATTCAGTTTGTTAATCCAAGGCTAATTTTCCTATAAGCCTTGCTATATATTGTACCTATGTTTCTAATTTTTTCAATAAAGCTCCTTAAACAAAAAAAAAAAAAAAGTGGTAATATAGCGAGAACTCTTGTGGAGTTCAAGTTGGTGATATCCTTTGTTGAGATCCAATTTTGAGAACATTTTGCCCCATTCAGAAATGTGATCATTCATATCACTGATATGAGGCCCCGGGTGTCTTTCACGTTCAGTTGCAGTATTCGGAACTGTCATATCAACACACAAGCGAACCTTGCCTTCAGATTCACATTTGGGGACTACAACTACCGGAGACACCCAGGGAGTGGGCCCCTATGTCCTCTCGATGATGTCTACTCTAAGGAGGTCTGTAGTTCATCCTCTACTGCTTTTTGTAGGTGGAATGGCACCTTACCGTGATGTTGAGCCACCGGTGTTATTTATTCATTGATGGATTCCAGTGGAACAGCGGGTAGTCTCGCTTGATCGATGACGAAGTTGATGTATTCTTCAGCCAGTGAGTGTTTTGTTCTTGAGAGCATTCTGGGGTGTCTGTACATGTAGTCTGCTGGATTCGCTGTTTCCCTGGCTTGTGTATAATGGTGTATGTGTATTCTTGAAGACGGATGCCCCATCGCTCAATTCTGGGTGGCTTTTTCGCTCAAGGGATTTCAAATATGGTGATGAGAGCTTGATGGTCCATAATAAGTGTAAAGTGCTTCCTGTAGATGAAAATGTGAAAATGCTCACAGGCCCAGACAACTGCCAGACTCTCCATTTCCGGCTGTGAGTATGCTTTTTCAGTGTCAGTTAGGCTTCGACTAGAGTATGCTGCTACGTGTCGTTGATCCCCATCTGTGTTACACTGCACTAGGATGGCTCCCAATCTGACAGAACTAGCATCCACAGTGACCTCTGTCTTTTTGTGAGGGTTGAAATAGGCGAGAATGCTGGCAGACCCGATAGAGTCTTTGATTTGTTTGAATGCTTGAGTGCACCTCTCGGACCACTGGAAAGGTTGACCTTGCTTGGTAAGGACACGCTAAGGATAACTTATCGTGGCATAGTACTTGATATACCGGGCACAATAGCTGGCCATTCCCAGGAATGAGCCGGCATCACTGACAACACTTGGCCAAGGGGTGTCATTCAGCGCGGAGACCTTATCAGGATCAGGCCCCATGCCTTTACTGGAGAAGATGTGTCCATAAAACTTTAGTGTGGATTTATGAAATTCACATTTGTCCCTGGTAAGTGTTAGGTTGGCTTCCAGAAGTGCGTGACACACTCGATCCAGTGCTTTATCATGATCCTTGATGGTGGCAACAAAGACAAGAATATCATGACTGTAATTAAGTGCGTTAGGAATGTGGCAAATGATTCTGTGCACCACCTCTTGGAAAATTTATGCGGAGGAGACACCGAAGCTGAGTTGTTTGTACCGGAGAGACCTTGATGTGTCAAAAATGTGGTAATATAGCGAGAACTCTTGTGGGGTTCAAGTTGGTGATATCCTTTGTTGAGATCCAATTTTGAGAACATTTTGCCCCATTCAGTAATGTGATCATTCATATCACTGATATGAGGCCCTGGGTGTCTTTCATGTTCAATTGCAGTATTCGGAACTCTCATATCAACACACAAGCGAACCTTGCCTTCAGATTCACATTTGGGGACTACAACTACTGGAGACACCCAGGGAGTGGGCCCTGATGTCCTCTCGATGATGTCTACTCAGACGAACCTGAAAGTGGGCCATTTTTCAAAGTCTCATGAACAATTTTGGAAATTTGCTTACGTCTGGTTCATCTTCCACTCAATAGAGTATTTCCACAAGCTTTAGGCATTCTGCCGTGGGTAAACTGAGAAGACAGTCTGCTGCTTCAGGTCCATCAATGACATGGATTTGAGCTTGGACTGATCTGTCTTTGTAGGTGAGAGATGTGGGAAATTGTCCCAGGCATGGCAGGGGTTCTTTGGACATCCAAGTGTATACTCAAACAGCAGCATTGTGTAGTTTGGGTTTTGGATTCATTGTGTTATATTCTGTGACACAGATATAGTTTAAGGACGCTCCACTATCCAGTACAAATGTTGTTGGATGATTTCCCATGTATTGTATGGGAAGTCTCGGATATTTCTTTAGTTTGTCAGGATCAGCTACTATGCAGATATATTCATTGCTATCTTGGAAAATTGGAGAAAGAGATCTCGACTCGCGAGACATGGAATGACAGGAATCCGAAGTGGCATGTGACTGTATGCTTGATCGAGATGAGCATGTAGATCGTTCACGCCTGTCATGGACTGCCTTTGCATGATGTCGTGGTTTGAGCTGCTCTGCACACTTTTTCAAAGTGATTGATTTCCCACAACGCTGACATCTTTGACCCATAGCAGGACATGAACCTATATGCAGATATTCTTGTCCACATCAATAGCATTCCAGCTGTTGTTCTTGCCTATTTCCACCATGTTTTGGACTACAGTGACGATCCTGGAGTCTGAGAGGCTGTCAGCGTTCAGGCGAATGGCAGTCCTTGTGTCGAGTGTCGTGTCGGAAAACATGCTCTTTTTTTTCAGCTTTTCCTGCTTCCATTTTCTTTGCGTGTCCTTCAGCTTGATCATTAACTCGAGTCAGTTCTTCGATCTCATCCAGAGAGTAACTCTTCTTTAGGAGACGTTGACGTAACAACTCTGAGTGACATCCTTCTATGATTCGCAGGAGAAGGGCATCTTCAGTTTAGAAATTGTCAAAGTCGCCGTAACGCGCTAAACGTCTGAGACGTGTAATAAACTCTCCCATAGATTCATCTTTTTTCATGAGAGGCTAGGTTGAAAGTATAATGTTCATAGTCAATGTTATGTTTGTGGAGGAACTTTCTATTGAGAGCTTCGCGCACAACTTGATATGACGCTGACGCATTTGCCAGTAATTCCTTGATGATCTGTCCTACCTCTTTGCCTATGAGGTTGCGCAATGCAACGAGTTGCTGGTTTGGTGCTGTGACCTGCGACCCTATCATGAAGTCTTCAAAGTCAGCTAGCCATTCTTGCCAGCGAGGCCCCATCCCACTTCCAGAGATGAGAGGCAGTGGTTCCGGTGGGCGCAGGAACGACACACCAAGCATGGCTGTTCGTGTGTGTGCATTTTGCGTGGTGTCTGGAGGCATTGACATTGGTTATGTTGAGATAGGAAACACCTCAGCAGACGTAATATGTAGAAATCAGTGTGAAAAAGTAGTCACTCATGAAATGAGAATACTGAAACCAAGGAGTCTTTTTTTTTTTTACTTTGTATTTCTCTCTTTCTTTTTTTTCATTTGTAAGTTGCTAGTAAACTGAGGGCACTGTGCACAGAATGTTAAGAAGCAAAAGTAAAAGTGCCTGACTTCAAGATGGCCGCCGCTGGTTCTTCGCAGCTCATTGGTCGAGCTGCCTGACTTTAAGATGGCTGCCAATGAAAACAGTGTGATGCAGGGTCACAGCGGTCGAATCACAAGGATATATCCCGTTTACCTCAGTAGTTACGGGGACATCATTTGGCCAAGGGCTTCAGCGCAGCTGACTCAGCATTCGACCGGGTGATGGCTCTCGGGGCATGAGACACGTTTGCTGAGAGTTAAATGAGGTAAGTGTTCACGGTTTTATGGCATTCACCGACGTTGTGAGACACTCGTTGAGGGCAGGGTGAGGTGGGCACTCATTATCTCTATATCTTGTATGGTAGCGCTGAGTAAGTTTTTTTTTATGCAGTCACGCAGCCGCGTGGAAGCTTGTCAGATGAGAAATGAAACGGGGTGGGCTCCCATCGCCAGTTGTCAGATCTTCAATGATGGCCTTAAAGAATGACACGGACACCGGCATGTATAACTTATTCATTTAGGGAAGTTCCTTGCCCGCAGCTCGCACAATCCTCTTTACTTCCTGTCCTCTGCATCCTGCCCCTTCCTGGTGGGCTGACACCAGGGTTCTCACATCGTGGTGTTAGGGTACCACTACTCAAGTGCAGCTACAACATTTCAGTGTGGTTTATTTTTTACAATTGCACAGTGGACATTGGGTACAGAAGAGATAGAGTGTTCATTAGTGTGTGTAAAGTGTGGAAGCGGTAAAAAAGAAAGCGTTGTGGCTGGTTTAAGGAGCGAGATAATGGAACCGCCCAATACTTTTGTGAATGTTGTCTCTTATGTTTAATGTTCAACTGATTGTGGTGTGGAGAGTTTAGATTTAAGGAGATGGGATGAGATTGGTATATGGATTAACAAATGTGATTTTATTGAATTAGTGACTTGGATTAGAAGAGATTATAATTAGTTGGGGGAAGCTGTATGAATTTTAGAAACTAAACATGGGTTAAGAATTTGACTGACTCAGATGGTTTTTTCAACAACCGTGTATATGTGGATATAGGTATATCATTTGTTACAAGCGGTGTGATTTTGGCTTCTATTAGCAGTTAAATTGTTTGCAAAATGCATGAAATTGGGGAGCATTGTTGCATCACGGAATTTCAATGTTATAAATTGCGACTAACGTTGGCTTTTGTTGACACAAATCCTGTAATTTAGAATGAGGTAATTTCTGTATGACATTCATTTCTAATCTATCAGGAGTGGCAATAAATGTGGGTGAAATTGAAGAGACAAATAGGGTTTGGAAATATGTGGTACCAAGAAAAGGAATCACATTTAATATTACAATATGGTGATAGTCGGGTTGGGCAAATTTATAAGGGGTTTGGAAATCAAAATTAGAAATACTCGCTCGAAATTTTGATGTATAGGCAGAAGTTCTGTGCTTTTTATAGTAAATAGTAAGTTTTCAGACAATGGTGGGGAAACCACAAAATGTTGTAACTTCATGAAGTTCTGAAGTTTTTGTTAGAACTTTGCAAAGCGTACAAGAAAAAGACTCTGTTGCTCCAGAGACTGCTACTTGTTGCTCATTGTGCCAGAGTTGGCCTATCATGAAGCAGTTGACTCAAAATTCTCTATGATGCAGTGTGGATCTCTGATTTCCGCCTGCTACTTGTTCTCCATAGAGTTCTTGTCTTGCCGAGAACACTGGTTTTCTCACACTTGGACTATGCAAACAGCGGTAATACTTTACAAAGCCACTTGCACACCTAAATTCAACTCAGAGACACAAACAGCATAATGTAGAAATGAAAATCCAATGTTTGGTATTCTCAAAACACAAATTTAAACCTTTAAAATGATGTACTCACACTTACTTTTTCACGTCACTGCAGCCTGTAGTGCAGCCAACAGGACTATGAACATAGACTTCAACCACGGGCAGACCGCATATCGATTTACGCTGTTGAGAAATCTTTTGAACCTGTGTAATCCAAATTGGAATCTAAGACCTGATATGATACTGTACTAAGCCCTGAGGAAGCCCTGGTCCAAATGACCACATAGGGGCGAAACACGTGTTGGCTGGGTGAAAGTCTCTTTGTCTTACCATGCAATGAATATTGGACAAATAAACGGATATAAAACCCCAACCAGAACTCTGCAAGCATTTCTTCGTCTAGAATGAACTGAAAAATGGTGCAGGAGGCACTCGCTTACTCCCTACTGTAGTGCAGTTTTAAACTGCCATTTTACCCTGGCAAAATATACCTTTTGCCAGGTCGAAACCTTCCTTTTTAATAATTATAAGTCACCTCTAAGGTATGCTCTAAAAGCTCCTAGGGCAGGGTGTTTGGTATTTAAAAAGTAGGAAATGTGGCTTTCACAGTTTTGCATGTCCTGGCAGTCAAAAACTCCTAAAGGTATTTTTCACTGTTGTAATGCCTATCCCTCCCATAGACTAACACTGCCTTATTACATTTAGTAAGTGCTAACTTTCAATTGGGAGCAGGTAGAGATTTACTTCTTGGTCTCCTTTTAACTGTAATTTAAAATCCTCTTTAATGGTAACGTTGGATTTTAAGTTACAATTCTAAAAATGCCACTTTTACAAAGTAACATATGAAAAATGTACCCGGAGGAATTATTTATACATCGTTTCAATAGTTAGACTGGTAATAATGATGATCCTATTATATCCCATCAATCATTTGCTCATGTATTCGAAAACACAGGCGTACTGTGTTTTTGAATACACGTGTGAATGATTGATAGGATATAATAGGATCATCATTATGACCAGTCTAACTATTGAAATGATGTATGAATAATTCCTCCAGGAACATTTTTCATATGTTACTTACAGTACCAAGTTCCGTGGGGGAAGATTGGGTTGCCCTGTAATACAAAAATACTTTTAAACAGTTGATATTTTTATGTCCATTTCCACTGTGCCTTTCTGCCAACAGCCTGGGTAACATGAGTTGTGTATTGCTGTCAGACTGTGAGACCAAGGAAGACTAGGTATGGGCAGGATGGGCCAGCTTGACAGGATGGCTGGGGTGAAGCTGCACCCAGCCCCACTTACACGTCAAAGGACCTTGCCTACAGCACACACAAATGAACCTGACACCAGGCCTGCCCTACCTTTTCTGGATCCAGTGTGTTTGGAGCTTGGACCAGGGGACAGGGAAACACTGACCAGAACCAGTTTTGGGGGTTAGTGAGGGATTTCTCCCACACAAAGGCTGGTACTGAGGGGTAAAAGGTGGCACTCCCAGACCACAAATCAGAACACTCCTGGACCTGTGGAAGATTCAGAAGAAGCACTGTCCTGCTGCCAGATGGACTGCACTGCTGCTTGAAGGACTTCCTTGCTGTCTGATGAAGGAAGATTGGACCTGTTTGTCTTGACGCCGGCGTCCCAGAGTGACTCCATGGGCCAGTTATCTTACCTCCTGTGTGAGCTGCAGGAACACAGAAAGCTTCCAGAGGCCTCCCTATAACTGCCCAGCTGACCAGCTGCAACTGGACCTGCATGAACTCAGCTGCAGGCAGTAGCGGCCCGTGGAGGGAGTTACGTGGGGCGGTGAGGCGGGGTGGGGGGTAGTAAACACCGGAATATGGATGAACGGAGGTAAGTAAACAATTAAATAAATAAAATGAATTTCGTTGCGTGCGCTGCATCACAAAATGCGATGCAGCGCGCGCAACTAAATTCGTTTTATTTATTTAATTGTTTACTTACCTCCGTTCATCCATATTCCGGTGTTTACTACCCCCCACCCTGCCCCTCCCCCGCCCCGCCTCACCGCCCAACGGAACTCCCTCCACGGGCCGCTACTGGCTGCAGGCCTGTGCTGCAGTGAGTCCTGATCCCCAAAATCACTCCCCCACCCCCAGGTCCTGGACCATTGACTGGCATCAGTGAGAGCTCCTCCTGACAGAAAAAGGTGAAAACCTGGAGTTTGGGCTCTTCTTGACTGCAAACAGGTATGTTCGTGCCAAGACTCAGCCACCCGCGACGGCCATCAACATGAAATTCCTACTCTTTGTATTGACAGCAACGACTGACAACACAGGACTTTCACTTCACACCAACAGCTACTGTCCACGACAATCCACCAACTCAAGAACCAGCGATGATCTGATCTTCATGCTACAGTAAGGGCTGTCTGCTCTTCTTGCCAAACTCCTCCTCCTCCTGCCTCCTCTAAAGCAAACTGAACTCTTAGCAACAGACTTGAGAAGGTAACTTCAAATGGACTAGCTTGGTCTCTGTACCTGACTCAGGAGTCCAGAGCTGTCGATATTATCTTGTGACTTCCCCGGTCTAGCACAACCAGATAACTGTGAAGTAGCGTAATTTTGGCTCCACCCTTACACGTCACAAATATGCAATATATACATGCACTTAGCACATGTACTCTGTCTCCTAACGACTTTAATGTAAAGTGTTGCACTTGGCATCACTATTGAAGTACAGTCACTGAAGGATTAGAGACTCATAAATACACTGTGTGCTTTAGCCTTATTAAATGACATTTATTCCTTAGTTGATTGGAAAAAACATCCTCACACTATTAGACTGTATTTAATTTAAAAACAAAAAGGATTTATGTAATGTGTGCACTGTTTCAAATTTGCATTTATAGTGTAGCTATTAGTCACATATTAGACATGTGTACTCAAAGTTATTTTATCTTTATGATCTATATGTACTGATATTTTCATTCATTTGTGGTTGAATGTGCACACACATATTAAAGGTGCACTATTGATTTAATATATTAAATTGCCATGACTAGGCCCGAATTTCTGTCTGCATAAAATAGTGCTTTCGTTTTTCTCCTTTTGTGTCTTTTTTTTGAAGGTACAATCAATTACTTGTTTTGTTAGTTTGAAAATAGATACAACACTGAACTAGTGATAGAGAGAGAGGCCTGAGAAAAGGACCTTGACAAAGAATATGGAGAGCCAAAGCATCAACTGAAAGTTTCGATTTATTAATGTTGCAAGTAGTCACACGTATCCAAGGACAATATCGTTCCCAGGTTTGGAGTGGGATATTTGGTAAATGTTGCCGCTTACAACATGAGAATGGAAAGGACAATGAAGCCCCTGATGATGTGAACAGAGGGGTGTTACGTTCAAGAGTCTTGTGGTGATAACTGGTGTTCATGCTGCCTGATGAGAAAGCACTTTCCTTTGGATTTTGAGAGGTGCAGACCTCCATACTTATCACCTTTAACTCTTTGCTGGGTGTGGCTCAGGCTAACACTTATACCCCTATCCCAAGTAGACTCCTGGCTGAGCTTCTGAAATACTGACACCTTCCCGCACCCCCATGCATTTTCCTACTTTTCTGCATTTCCTTGATTTTTGAGATCCCTTTAGATTTAAACATCAACATTTGTTTGGACTTCAAATTGGATGATTTTAGACTATACTCATGTATAGAAGACCGAACCAAAAACTATTCTCTGAGCATCAAATTCTGTTGATAATTTTCTGTATTGCTTTGACTGAACCTCTTGTGTGCCTTATCCTGGCAGACCTGAACTTCTTTAAGAGGTTGGGTTATTCTGTATCTTAACAGCATGGTAGTAAAATTAATTTACCTTAACCTGACTACTAACTTGTAATAAACCTTCTTAACTATAGTCACTGAGTCCAGATCATTATTGTGTAGCCAAACATGTTGCATTGTAAATTACATTTATTTGATTAAATGCTAACTCTCTTTACCTCTCAGTTGGCGACAAAAGGTCTATCAGATAACAAATGGAAAGAGGGTTGGCCCATCGCTAGATCAACCGTGAGTGGCACTTTCTACCTCTGGGTGCTATTTTCACAAAAAACTTTAAAAATGAATATCTCTAGTTCTACTCATTGGATTTGTGTTGGTCTGGTATAGTTTCATTTATTAAAATTTACTCTATTTTTCTAAACTGGTTTGGGATTTTTCTTGTGTGGTTTTCACTTTATTACTGTTGGTGTGCTGAATAAATTCTTTACACATCGCTTCTAAGTTAGGCCTGACTGCTTTTATGCCAGGCTACCAGAGGGCTAAGCACAGTTTAATTTAGTGGCTTTTTGTGGTTTAACCTGACAAGCATTGTTTATTATTTGAGTGGGGTTTCCACTACTTTCAACTAATAACCCAGTTTCTTATACTAAGTTTCATTTAGGACTCCCACCTCACACTGATTGTAAAGCATTCATGTATGGTTGTTTGAAATGATCATTCTCTCTCTCTCTCTCTCTCTCTCTCTCTTTCTCATTCTCTCTCTCATCTCTCTCTCTCTCTCTCTCTCTCATTCCCTCTCGCTCATTCTCTCTTTCTTTCTCTCTCTCTTTCTCATTCTCTCTCTCATTTTCTCATTCTCTTTCTCTCTCATTCTCTCTCTCTCTTTTCTTTCTCTCTCACTCTGTCTCTCTTATTCGCTCTCATTTTTTCTCTCTCTCTCTCTCTTTTTTCTCTCTCTCTCTCTCTCTCTCTCTCTCTCTCTCTCATTCTCTCTCTCTCTCCCTCCACCTTCCACCCAGGGTTAGTCACCATTATCAGTAATCTCCTCTGATACTTAGGATTAACCTCAAAGGGAAGTGGTGGAAGATCTTTGCTTCCTTAAGTCCTGGGAATTCAGGTGAGTGGCCCTGGGCATGACAGCGATAGAGCACATACCTCTGGCCTGCAATTAACTACCATATTGCTCAGTTCAAAAAAGGGGAGAAACGTCTCAGATTTTCACGAGTCATGCATTGGGCCCTTGAGTGTGTGTGTGTGTGTGTGTGTATATATACCACAGGTTTCAGGGACGTTATAGTTAGGAATTAGCATTTAAAAAACCTTAGATGTGCACTGAAAAAAACACAGGTTTCAGGGACGTTATAGTTAGGCTGACATTTCACTCGTACAAAACCAAAGAAATTCAGCTGTTATAGTTAGCTGAGCTAACTATAACTCGTGCCCTCGCAATGTACTGCTGATGACCTCACATGTTACATCACTCATGACATGGTCAGTGACATCACTGATGACATCATCCAGTGACGAGTATTTCTAAAAAGTTTAAGAATGTTATATGTATATGCCAAGGTGTATTGAAGAATGAGTGGGTGTATGAGTGTCTAAATGGATGATTTAGTGGGTGCGTGACTGACTGTATAAGTTAGTGATTAAACGTGTCTTAGTGAATGCATGGGTAAATGACTAATCTGTGTTAATGTCTGTCTCAGTCTGTCAATTGGTGTGTAAGTGGCTGCATGAGTTCGTGAGTAGCTACATGAGTGTCTATATGGGTTAATGATTGGTTGTCTGAGTACCTGTATGAGTGCCCGAGTGTCTGTGTGGGTGGGTGGGGGTGTGTGACTCCCTGCATGGATGTGTGAGTGGGTGATTCACTGGGTGTATGGGTTCATGAGTGGATCTGCAAGGGGCTGTATGGGTGAGTGAGTGTGCGTATGGCTGAGTTGGTGAGTGAATGTATGTCTCAGTGGTATATGTGTGAGTAACTACATATGTGAAAGGCAGTATATGTGAGTGTTGGAGTATATAAGTGACTATATGTGAAAGTTAGTGATTGTGAGAGTGGCTGTATGCATGAGTGTGTGCTTGTGTCAGTGATTGTAGAAGAGAGTAAGTATGTGTAAGTATCTGTATGAATAATTGAGATGGTGTGTGTATAACTGTATAGGTGGGTAAATGGCAGTGTGATTGATTCTTTGTGTGACTGACTGGGTGTGTGAGTAACTCTATGGGTGAGTGGCAGTGTGTGAGTGTCTGTATGGGTGTATGAGTGCATTTTTCAGTGGCTGTATTGATGAGTGACTGCGTGTATGAGTAACTGTATGGGTGAGTGAGTGGATGTGTGTGTAGACCTGTGAGTGGGTATGTATTAACTGGTATTGGTGTGTTTGTGGTTTCAAAAATGGTAGTCTGTATTTTAGAGTGGGTGTATGAAAGGTTATATTAGGGTGTAAGGAGGTGCATCAGATATTAAGTGGATGATGTCATCAGTGATGTTATTTGAGATGTCATCAGTGACGGCATCAGAGATATCACTGACCATGTCATGAGTGATGTAATTTGTGACGTCATCAGCAGTGCATTGCAGGGGCGTGAGTTATAGTTAGCTCGGCTAACTATAACGGATGAATTTCTCTGGTTTTGTACGAGTGAAATGTCAGCCTAACTATAACGTCCCTGAAACCTGTGTTTTTTTCAGTGAATACCTAAGGTTTTTTAAATGCTAATTCCTAATTATAACGTCCCTGAAACCTGTGGTTTATTCAGTGAATTCCAAAGGTATTTTATATGCTAATTTCTAACTATGCCTACATAGGTCGGACATGTACAGAAAGAGGAAGAAAGGTGGAGAAAGATGCAAGAGAAATGGCAAAAGACGGAAGAGAGGTGCAGAAAGAGGAAGAAAGGTACAGAAAGAAGCAAGAAAAATGCAGAAAGAGGCAACAGAAGTCCAGAAAGAGGAAGAAAGGTGCAGAAAGAAGCAAGAGAAGTGCAGAAAGAGGCCTACTTCGACTGTACCTTTTCACAGACTCATACAAAGTAGCCTAATCACTAATCCTTCTCTCAAGATGACTTTTTTAAAGTTTAAACATACATTTTTATTATGAGAAAAGATGCAACCAGGTACAAACAATCAAATAAATATCATATGATAATTAAAAACAACAAGTGAAACTTAAAATATTAAATAGAAAAATAGTTGCATGTAGAGATTTTTGTTATAATGAAGAAAGGAAAAAACATGGGTAAGGGAAACAATAGCATCGTACTTAGATAAATACAAATAAAGATAAACAGGCGTTATATACTATAAATGATGTCGGATATTAAAGGAAAGAAAGTTGCTGTATATCGAAGTATAATAACAGTTAAAGCGAAAGAGAAAATGTTAATATATAACTACAAATATCAATCAAAAATATATCATTATAAACAGTTCATGGTGGTTTGGGAACTTCTTCCGATGAAGGGTGATGCTGGGTAGATCTTTGTGCAGAAGTGTCTAAGAAAATAGTCACCGGAGACCATATACGTTCTCTTTTCAAAAGTAGAGACATAGGGGAAACATAGGCACGATCTAGTCGATGATTATAGCATACACTGTACCACCAAGATTGAAAGGAGAGTTGTGTGGACTGTTTCCAGTTATTTGCTGGAAAGCAATTGCAAATAATAAATCCACACTGTCCGTGTTGTGAGAAAGGGATTGCCAATGATCCGATAGTGTGCCTAGAAGTATAATTTCAGGGGAGAAAGGGAAACGAGTATGGCAGATGGTGTTAATCTGAGACCATACTTTCAACCAAAATTGATGTGTAAAGGGACAAGAGAAAAGCATGTGAAATAAATCTGCGTGAGGAGCTTTGCAAGACCAGCAATCTGAAGAGAGTGTGGGTTGAAATTTATGTAACGATAGTGGAGTAAACAAAAGTCGGTTGTATATAAAGAAAAGTGTTTGAGTCGTGCTGGCTGATCTTGAAGTTTTGCGAAGTTTCAACCATAATTTATCCCAAAGTGTAGTAGGCCATGAAGAGTGGAAATCAGATTCCCATTGAAGTTCAGTGTTGGTTTTAGGTCTATGTTCAATGGGTGCATTGAGGAATTTATAAATGGATGAGGCACTAGATTGGGCACTTAAAATGGGAAGAATGTTACGTTGAGGTAATGAGGAGGGTGGTGTAGAGGACATGAGAATCAGTGAGTCAGTTATGTTTTTGATCAATAAATTAAATTTGGTGGAAAAAGAGTTTGGTAATTGATAGAGTGACTGCGCATCAGAGAAAGAAAGAAAAGAGTCGCTGGAATATAACTGATGGATCCAAAGTAGACCTCTGTCTCGCCAAGTCTTCCAAAAAATGGGTTTGTTATTAATTTTAAGAAATTTATTGTGCCAAATAGAAGAATTAAGAAATCGATCTTTAGCCGAGAGGTGTAAGAGCATAAAAGAGTGAAATAATTTATAAGAAGTGTTATGTATAGGAGAGGATAGAAAGCGTGATTTGTGGGTAAAAGTAAGGGATTCATCAATGGAGAAGGGGGATAAAAAGGAATGTTCTAGATCTTTCCATAACGGCGGAGGATTAGGGGTAGAGTCATGTAATGATTTAGAAAGCTGTTTAAGAAGGAAGGCATTATGGTAAAGTTGAAAATCAGGAAAATTAACTCCGCCTTGTGATTTAGGGCGTTTTAGTTTAGTTAAAGACATGCGAGCTTTTTTCTTGTTCCATAAAAAGACTGATAGAATAGAATTAATTTTTTTGAAAAAGTATGCAGGAAGGCTGAGAGGGATAGCCGAAATCATGTAAAATATGATGGGAGCAAGCATCATTTTAATAGTGTCAAGTCTGCCCCACCAGGACAAGTATAAAGGGTGCCATTTGGAAGTAGAAGTAGATAAAGTAGAAAAGAGACGGGTCATATTTATGGAGTCTTTGTGTAATAGAGGGAGCAAACAGAAGACCTAGATATTTAATTTGGCGTGGGTTCCATGAAAAATTAGTAGAAAAAAAGTCTTGTTTAAAACAAAAGATATTCAGAGGTAGAATTTCACATTTATCATGGTTTAGTTTGTAACCACAAAGTAAAGAAAAAGCATTAACTTCTACTAAGAAGGCTGGAATGGAGAGCTCTGGTTTAGATAAAAATAAAAGAATATCATCAGCGTAGACATTCATCTTAACATGTAGTTTATCTTGTTGGAAACCATGTATTTCGGAGTTTTGTTTGATTTTAGCTAGGAACGGTTCTAGAGCTAAAATAAAAGAAGAGGGGAGAGGGACAGCCTTGACGAACGCCCCTCTGTAACCTAAAGGGATTAGAAAAGGAACCATTAGTAAAAATGGTAGCCCTGGGTGAGGTATATAGTAAAGAAATATAAGAAATGAATTAGGGACCGAAACCGAACCAAGATAAAGTATGAAAAATAAAAGACCAATCCATATGGTCAAAGGCTTTCTCTGCATCTAAAGAGATATCTGCAAGAGAATGGGGATATTTGTTAGCTTTATGTAATACATTAAAAAAGGTCCGGGTATTATCTGAGATATTCCGACCTTTAATAAAGCCAGATTGCTCTTTACAAATAATAGATTGTAAGAAAGGTTCTAAACGGAGAGCGAGAATTTTAGCAAATATTTTATAATCAGAATTGACTAATGATATCGGCCTGTAATTTTTACAAAGATGAATATCTTTTCCTTCTTTAGGGATTAAGCAAATGAGAGCATCCTGAAAAGTACCTGAGGAAGCATTAGAAGAGATAAAGTGTGAGAACAATGTGAGGAGGTAAGGAAGAAGTGATTTGGAGAAGTGGGAATAAAATTCCACAGGGAATCCATCTGGGCCGGGTGCTTTACCTGTGTTTAGAAGTTTTAGGGCCTGAGTAATATCTCTTATGGTGATATCTTGTTCTAGTGAGGAAAAGTCAACATCTGTGGGAAATTGCTTTTGTATGGACGCAAGATAATTTTGTATGTCTATAGAATCAGGAGAAGATTCAGGGGTATAGAGGGAGGTATAATATTTTTTAATTCATCTACAATCTCAGTATGTTTAGTGATTGGGATAGAGGCAGAATTTAGTACATAATCAATGATAGAGTGGTCCTTTTTAATTTTGAGGTAAGAAGCAAGAAGCTTGCCCGCTTTATTTTGGCCGCCATAGTAACGAGCACTACCTCTAAGAAGGTAGGCAGAAGCATTTTCTGTAGATAATTTATTGTATTTAAATTTTTCTTTGATTAGATTATCAAGATCGGCTGCAGAATTCGTTAATGTATAGAGAGATTCTAGTAATTTAATGGATTTGAGGAGTTCATTAGCTTTATGGGAATTCTGACGTTTCTTTTTGGCAACATAAGAAATAATAAAATCTCTGGCTGAAGCTTTAAAAGAATCCCAAACGACAGAGAAGGACGAAACAGAAGATAAATTATGTTTAAAAAATTCTGTAATGAAGTCTTCAAAAGAAGAAGTAAAAGATTGATCAGCTAATAAGGAAGTATTAAAGCGCCATCGTTTACTAGAATTAGTGACGGGAAGTAACTCTAGGTCTAATATTACAGGAGCGTGATCAGAGATTAAAATGGATCCAATGTCTGCATGTAAGAGAGATTGCGTTAAGGCCTTTGAGACAAATAAATAATCTATGCGTGATTGTGAAAAGTGAGTGGGGAGAAGAAAGTATATTCACGAAGTTACGGGTGACAGAGCCTCCAGGAGTCAACAAGGGATCTATGAGAAATGAGATTGGTAAAGTGTTGGTGCATCGGTGTGGAAATAAAAGGTGTTTTAGATGTACGATCAATATAAGGGTCAACAATTAAATTACAATCTCCACCGAAAATAACATATGGCGTATCAATAGACATCAAAAGGGAGGAAATGTGTGGCCAAAAAGCATTGTCAGGTTTAGTAGGTGCGTAGACAATAAACAAAGTAATGGGTACATCATTAATTTTGAGATGAATAATTAGCCATCGTCCATCAACATCAGAATCTTGAGAAATAAAAGTGGCTTTAAGCTTTTTATGAATAAGAATTACGGTACCATTTCTTTTACTAGTGCCTGGAGAAGAAAAAACATGTCCTACCCATTGTCTCTTTAGTTTAAGAACTTCTGCATCTCTTAAATGAGATTCTTGCAAAAACACAATATCTGACTTAAGATTAGATAAATGGGAGAGTACCCTTTGTCTTTTGACAGGAGTACCCAAACCTTTAACGTTCCAAGAGATAACACGTAAAGTCATTAATCAACTATATAAGTTAGAACTTTTACAACAATACAGCAAAAAGGAAATGCAATAAACAATCCGTAACAACAAGAAAGTAAATAATGGAAACCAGTCGTTGAATCGAAGTAGAATAGAAGAAAAAAAGTGAAGTAATGAAGTAAACATAAGTGAAGAGAAGAAGTAAATTGGGATATATGAAGAGAAGGGAGAATGATGTCGAGATAGAACCAAATAAGGGAAAGAGGAAAGTAGAGCAAGGGAGAAAGAGAAGGAAGGATAGAAGAGGAAAAATTAGGATAATGATAAAAGAAGAACATCAAAACATACCAAAGACTCAAACATGGGTGGAGGGTGTTGAGGCAACAGGACGAGGAGACGAACCAACTTAACACTTCCGGGGGAGATCACGAGGAAGGGAATATAGCAAACAATATTAAACACTGGAGGATAAAGACCGTAGGGAGATAATGCCTAAAAGGGGAAGATATGAAAAAAGGGAAATTAGTTTATTTGTCATGAACACTGAAAACACGAAGTAAATATATGACTACAAGTATGACATAACAATTGATAAAAATTAATTTAGTTATCATGGATAAGAAAGAGCTAGAGTAAAAATGATAAAGTTCTCAGGAAGAAGAAGGTCCTGCAAAATCCATGGATTCCTCTCTGCAGTTTTCGATAAAACGCTGAAGTAAGGCTGGGTCTTCATATGTAGTGGTTTTATTTTTATAAGTTACTTTGAAGAGGCAAGGATGTATCAAACCGAATCTGGCATTTAACTCTCGTAGTGCTGGTCGCATTGCAAGAAAGCTTTTCCTTTTATCTGCAGTGGTTTTGGCGTAGTCCTGTGAGAAACATAGTTGTGAACCTTGCCAGGAGATGCGACGTTTGATTTTGACTGCCTGCAAAACTTTCAGCAAGTCAGTATATTCCAAGAAATAGAGTATGACACCTCTCGGTTTAGACTGAGGAGAAGAAGTAGAGGGAGGACGACCCAATCTGTGAGCTCTTTGTATGTTCAAAAGAGGAGAAACTGGAATGTCAAGCAATTGAGGGATAAAAGACTTAAAGAAAGCAAGAGGATTAGATCCTTCCAACCCTTCGGATAGGCCATAAATACATAGATTATTACGTCTGCTGCGATTTTCGAGATTTTCAACCTGTTTCTGAAGTTGTAAAATTTCAGTTTTCATAGGGGAAATTTGTCGTGTTGAGACCTGCAACGACTCTATTTGATCTTCCATAGAAGTGAGTTTGCTTTGCAGTGAGAACCAATTATCCTCCAAGCTTTGTAGACGAGTATTCGTTTCCGTCATATACGGCTTAAGAGCACGTATTTCATCCAGAAGCAATTCTATTGAGAGAGGTGGAGGAGAGACAGTAGGTGTAGGAGGATCCTTTTTGACTCTTTTAATAGAGGATAGTGACGATGAAGCATTTGGTTTAGGAGTAGTCTTAGTATTGACTTGAGAGGAAGGAGGCTCGGGAACAGGTATAGAAGAAGGCATGGTAGACGAAGCTTCGGAGAGATGAGGTACAGTTGTTTGCGTAGGGTCGTTTATGTCGTCTTGTAGAACCGCAAAGGGGTTGGAGGTAGGCAGCATGGTGGATTTTGATCGGGAGATAGATAAATTGGGTGAAATGTTGCCTCGTCCCCCTCTAGTTCTCCCCATAGACATGAGAGAAATAAGTAGGTAAGAATTTGTGGAGCAGAACGTCGATGGCTCCCAATGGGAGGGCGTTGATATTTCAAAACGACCACAGCAAAAGTAGTAATACTAGTAAAAATTAGCAGTCAAGTTATAAAATATGTTCCAGCAATTGAGAAACAGTTAATGTAGACCACAAGGTGGAAGAAATGATGCAGAGATGACTTCGTTATGAAGTAATCAGCAAATGGAAGGAAAGACCCTCTTCCAAGATATCAAAAATAAAGCAGTTTCACGAAAAATGGCACTCATGTGAAGAGAAATTGCAGCAGTAAACGCTAGAAAGAAACACAAGATGGCAGTAAGTCTCTTCCATGATATCAAAAATAAAGTATTTCCATGAAAAATGGTATATGTGTGAAGAGAAAATGCAGCAGTAGTTAGATGTTATAAAGAACCACAAGATGGCAGTCTTACGTCAGTCAGAAAAACTCACTGTGTGCCAGAGCAAGTTTCTAAAATCCGAGAGAAAAACTGCTGCAAAGCAGAAGGTGTCGTTTCATGTGGCACACATTCCTTTTATACTAGCACAACATGAAGACAAAAGCGCTCTGAGGAGGAAATTGAAAAATAGCAATTGCGGTCCCTTCAGGAAGCGCACCGTACACCAGAGCGGATAATAGTAGGAATGTGGTGAAATAAAGGTGAACTTTAAGGATTGAAGCGTTTTGCAGAATTAAAGTATTTTAGAGAAAGCGGCATGCTTATGGACTGGTGACCACTATTTGAGGTAAAAGTCACGGAGAGCACAAAATGGCGGTCGCGGACTCCTCACTCAGCGCGCCGCATGTTAGAGATAAGTTCGAAGAGAATGCGGGCTTACCGCGAGACAGTGTAGGTATCTTTGGACGCAGTAAAGGTTCCGACGATTAAATCATTAATTAAAATCTTCCACGGAACTCCTCCATCGGTGAAACTTTACCGGCTCCCTCGTTATCGGCCCGGAGCGGTATCAGCTGGGTGCCATCCTCGACGGCGCTCAAGCCACGCCCCCCCTCTCAAGATGACTTAAACCTCACTTTTCTCTTGAAAGTTCACTATTCATCGACTGCTCAAAATGTTAGGCCTACCAAATGTAAAAACAGCAATCCTAACCATATTACTGTTGTAAGTCTCACCAAGTTTGTGAAGGTATGCATGCGTGTACCTCTGCTTTTACCTAGTGACATGTTACATAAAAAAACATTCAAATACTTGAGTACCTGTGTTTCAAACAGCATACTCTGTAAATTTGTGTACAAAAAGGTGTATGCATTTCTTTCTTCTCATAATACAGGGCACATGGGTATTCAATAGTATATTTGAGGGGTTCTATAACACCTATATACATAAGACATGTCTGCCTGTGCAACCGAATGACAGAGTAGAACTGAGAAGATTTGACCACCTATAGGAGAAGGTACCCGCTTTTTAAGCTACCATCTTCAGATGCATAACCCATGTAAGAATACAGGCACAAGTAGACATATACCTCAGTCACGAGAGCATGCAGGCCTTTAAACTTGACAGCTTGCACTTCCCATTTGAGTACAGAAAGAGGCGAGAGAAGTTCAGAAAAAAGCAAGAGAAGTACAGATAAGAACAAGAGAGGTGCAGAAAGAGTAACAAATGTGCAGAAAGAGGCAAGAGAAGTGTAGAAAGAGGCAAGAGAAGTGCAGAAAGAGGTAAGAGAAGTGCAGAAAGAGGAGCAGAAAGAGGCAAGAGAGGTGCAGAAAGAGGGAAGAGGGGTGCAGAAAGAGATAGAGGGGTGCTGAAAGAAGCAAGAGAAGTGCAGAAAGAAGCAAGAGAAGTGCAGAAACAAGCAAAAGAGGTGCAGAAAGAGGCAAGAGGGTTGCAAAAAGAAGCAAGAGAGGTGCAGCAAAAACCAAGTGAAGTGCAGGAAGAAGCAACAGATGTGCAGAAAGAGGCAAGAGAACTGCAGAAAGAGGAAAGAGAGTTGCAGGAAGAGAAGTGCAGAATGAAGGAACAGAGGTGCAGAAAGGCAAGAGAGGTATAGAAAAAGGGAAGAGGAGTGCAGAAAGAGGCAAGAGGGGTACAGAAAGAGGCAAGAGGGGTGCAGAAAGAAGCAAGTGAAGTGCAGAAAGAAGCAAAAGATGTGCAGAAAGAGGCAAGAGAACTGCAGAAAGAGGAAAGAGAGGTGCAGGAAGAGGGATGCAGAAAGAGGCAAGAGAGGTGCAGAAATAGGCAAGAGAGATACAGAAAGAGGGAAGAGGGCTGCAGAAAAATGACAGGAGGGGTGCAGAAAGAAACAAGAAAGGTGCAGAAAGAAGCAAGAGAAGTGCAGAATGAAGGAACAGAGGTGCAGAAAGAGGCAAGGGAGGTGCAGAAAAAGGGAAGAGGGGTGCAGAAAGAGGCAAGAGGGGTACAGAAAGAGGCAATAGGGGTACAGAAAGAAGCAACACAGATGCAGAATGAGGCAAGAGAGGTGCACAAACAGTCAAGAGAAGTAGAGAAAGGGGCAAGAGAAGTGCTGAAAGAAGCAACAGAGGTGCAGAAAGAAGCAAGAGAAGTGATGAAAGAGACAAGAGAGTTGCAGAAAGAAACAAGATAGGTGCAGAAAAAAGGAAGAGAAGTGCGGAAAGAGGCAAGTGAGGTGTAGAAAGCGGCAAGAGAGGTGCATAAAGAGGCAAGAGCCGTGCAGAAAGAGGTGAATGAGGTACAGAAACCTGCAAGAGGACTGCAGAAAGAGGCAATAGAGTTGCAGAAACAGGCAAGAGAGGTGCAGAAAGAGGGAACAGGGGTGCAGAAAGAGGCGAGAGGTGCAAAAACAGGCAACAAGAGAGATGCAGAAAGAGGGAACAGGGGAGCAGAAAGAGGCAAGAGAAGTGCTGAAAGAAGTAACGGAGGTGCAGAAAGAGGCAAGAGAAGTGCAGAAAGAAGCAACAGCAATGCAGAAAGAGGCAAGAGAAGTGCAGAAAGAAGCAACAGAGGTGCAGAAAGAGACAACAGAAGTGCAGAAAGAGGCAAGAGAGGTACAGAAAGAGACAAGAGAGGTGCACAAAGAGACAAGAGAGGTGCAGAAAGAGGGAAGACGATAGCAGAAAGAGGCAACAGGGATGCAGAAAGAAGCAAGAGAGGTACAGAAAGTAGCAAGAGAAGTGCAGAAAGAAGCAACAGATGTGCAGAAAGAGGCAAGAGAACTGTAGATAAAGAAAAGAGACGTGCAGAAAGAGGGAAGAGGGTTGCAGAAAGAGACAAGAGAGATGGAGAAAAAGGGAAGAGGGCTGTGGAAAGAGGCAAGAGGGGTGCAGAAAGAAGCAAGAAAGGTGCAGAAAGAAGCAAGAGAAGTGCAGAATGAAGGAACAGAGGTATAGTAAGACGCAAGAGAGGTGCAGAAAGAGGGAAGAGGGGTACAGAAAGAGGCAAGAGGGGTGCATAAAGAAGCAACAGAGGTGCATAATGAGGCAAGAGAGGTGCAGAAAAAGGCAAGAAAAGTAGAGAAAGAGGCAAGAGAAGTGCTGAAAGAAACAACACAGGAGCAGAAAGAAGCAAGAGGTGATGAAAGAGACAAGAGAGTTGCAGAAAGGAACAAGAGATGTGCAGGAAAAAGCAAGAGAAGTGCAGAAAGAGGCAAGTGAGGTGCAGAAAGTAGCAAGAGAGGTGCAGAAAGAGGGAAGAGAGGTGCAGAAAGAGGCAAGTGAGGTGCAGAAACAGGCAAGAGAACTGCAGAAACAGGCAAGAGAGTTGTAGAAACAGGCAAGAGAGGTGCAGAAAGAGGAAACAGGGGTGCAGAAAGAGGCGGGCGAGCGGTGCAGAAACAGGCAAGAGAGGTGCAGAAAGAAAGAACAGGGGTGCAGAAAGAGGCAAGAGAATTGCTGAAAGAAGTAACAGGGGTGCAGAAAGAGGCAAGAGAAGTGCAGAAAGAAGGAACAGATATGCAGAAAGAGGCAAGAGAAGTGCAGAAAGAAGCAACAGAGGTGCAGAAAGAGGCAACATAAGTGCAGAAAGAGGCAAGAGAGGTCAGAAAGAGAGAAGATGAGTGCAGAAAGAGGCAACAGGGCTGCACAAAGAAGCTAGAGAGGTGCAGAAAGTAGCAAGAGCAGTGCAGAAAGAAGCAACAGATTTGTAGAAAGAGGCAAGAGAACTGCAGAAAAAGGAAAGAGACGTGCAGAAAGAGAGGTGCAGAAAGAGGCAAGAGAGGTGCAGAAAGAGGGAAGAGGGCTGCAGACAGAGGCAAGAGGGGTGCAGAAAGAGGCAAGAGGGGTACAGAAAGAGGCAAGAGGGTGCAGAAAGAAGCAACAGAGGTGCAGAATAGGGGAAGAGAGATGCAGAAAAAGGCAAGAGAAGTGCAGAAAGAGGCAAGAGTACTGCTGACAGAAACAACACAGGTGCAAAAAGAAGCAAGAGAAGTGATGAAAGAGACAAGAGAGTTGCAGAAAGAAACAAGAGAGGTGCAGAAAGAGGCAAGAGAGGTGCAGAAAGAGGCAAGTGAGGTGCAGAAACAGGCAAGAGAACTGCAGAAAGAGGCAAGAGAGTTGCAGAAACAGGCAAGAGAGGTGCAGAAAGAGGGAACAGGGGTGCAGAAAGAGGCTAGAGGAGTGCAGAAAGAAGCAACAGAGGTGCAGAAAGAGGCAACATAAGTGCAGAAAGAGGCAAGAGAGGCACAAAAAGAGAGAAGAGAGGTACACAAAGAGTCAAGAGAGGGCAGAAAGAGGGAAGATGAGTGCAGAAAGAGGCAACAGGGCTGCACAAAGAAGCAAGAGAGGTGCAGAAAGTAGCAAGAGAAGTGCAGAAAGAAGCAACAGATGTGTAGAAAGAGGCAAGAGAGCTGCAGAAAAAGGAAAGAGACGTGCAGAAAGAGGGATGCAGAAAGAGGCAAGAGAGGTGCAGAAAGAGGCAAGAGAGGTGCAGAATGAGGGAAGAGGGCTGCAGAAAGAGGCAAGAGGGGTGCAGAAAGAGGCAAGAGGGATACAGAAAGAGGCGAGAGGGGTGAACAAAGAGACAAGACAGATGCAGAAAGAGGGAAGACGAGTGCAGAAAGAAGAAAGAGAGTTGCAGAAAGAAGCAAGAGAAGTGATGACAGAGACAAGAGAGTTGCAGAAAAAAACAAGATAGGTGCAGAAAAAAGAAAGAGAAGTGCGGAAAGAGGCAAGTGAGGTGCAGAAAGAGGCAAGAGAGGTGCAGAAAGAGGCAAGAGAGGTGCAGAAAGAGGGAAGTGAGGTACAGAAACAGGCAAGAGAACTGCAAAAAGAGGCAATAGAGTTGCAGAAACACGCAAGAGAGGTGCAGAAAGAGGGAACAGGGGTGCAGAAAGAGGCGAGAGGTGCAGAAACAGGCAACAAGAGAGATGCAGAAAGAGGGAACAGGGGAGCAGAAAGAGGCACGAGAAGTGCTGAAAAAAGTAACGGAGGTGCAGAAAGAGGCAAGAGAAGTGCAGAAAGAAGGAACAGATATGCAGAAAGAGGCAAGAGAAGTGCAGAAAGAAGCAACAGCAATGCAGAAAGAGGCAAGAGAAGTGCAGAAAGAAGCAACAGAGGTGCAGAATGAGACAAGAGAGGTGCACAAAGAGACAAGAGAGGTGCAGAAAGAGGGAAGACGATAGCAGAAAGAGGCAACAGGGATGCAGAAAGAAGCAAGAGAGGTACAGAAAGTAGCAAGAGAAGTGCAGAAAGAAGCAACAGATGTGCAGAAAGAGGCAAGAGAACAGCAGAAAAAGGAAAGAGACGTGCAGAAAGAGGGAAGAGGGGTGCAGAAAGAGGCAAGAGAGATGGAGAAAAAGAGAAGAGGGCTGTGGAAAAAGGCAAGAGGGGTGCAGAAAGAAGCAAGAAAGGTGCAGAAAGAAGCAAGAGAAGTGCAGAATGAAGGAACAGAGGTATAGAAAGAGGCAAGAGAGGTGCAGAAAGAGGGAAGAGGGGTGCAGAAAGAGGCAAGAGGGGAACAGAAAGAGGCAAGAGGGGTGCATAAAGAAGCAACAGAGGTGCATAATGAGGCAAGAGAGGTGCAGAAAAAGGCAAGAAAAGTACAGAAAGAGGCAAGAGAAGTGCTGAAAGAAACAACACAGGAGCAGAAAGAAGCAAGAGAGGTGATGAAAGAGACAAGAGAGTTGCAGAAAGGAACAAGAGGGGTGCAGGAAAAAGCAAGAGAAGTGCAGAAAGAGGCAAGTGAGGTGCAGAAAGTGGCAAGAGAGGTGCAGAAAGAGGCAAGAGGGGTGCAGAAAAAGGCAAGAGAGATACAGAAAGAGGCAAGTGAGGTGCAGAAACAGGCAAGAGAACTGCAGAAAGAGGCAAGAGAGTTGTAGAAACAGGCAAGAGAGGTGCAGAAAGAGGAAACAGGGGTGCAGAAAGAGGCGGGTGAGCGGTGCAGAAACAGGCAAGAGAGGTGCAGAAAGAAAGAACAGGGGTACAGAAAGAGGCAAGAGAATTGCTGAAAGAAGTAACAGAGGTGCAGAAAGAGGCACGAGAAGTGCAGAAAGAAGGAACAGATATGCAGAAAGAGGCAAGAGAAGTGCAGAAAGAAGCAACAGAGGTGCAGAAAGAGGCAACATAAGTGCAGAAAGAGGCAAGAGAGGTCAGAAAGAGAGAAGATGAGTGCAGAAAGAGGCAACAGGGCTGCACAAAGAAGCAAGAGAGGTGCAGAAAGTAGCAAGATCAGTGCAGAAAGAAGCAACAGACTTGTAGAAAGAGGCAAGAGAACTGCAGAAAAAGGAAAGAGAGGTGCAGAAAGAGGGATGCAGAAAGAGGCAAGAGAGGTGAAGAGAGGTGCAGAAAGAGGGAAGAGGGCTGCAGACAGAGGCAAGAGGGGTGCAAAAAGAGTCAAGAGGGGTACAGAAAGAGGCAAAAGGGTGCAGAAAGAAGCAACAGAGGTGCAGAATAGGGGAAGAGAGATGCAGAAAAAGGCAAGAGAAGTGCAGAAAGAGGCAAGAGGAGTGCTGAAAGAAACAACACAGGTGCAAAAAGATGCAAGAGAAGTGATGAAAGAGACAAGAGAGTTACAGAAAGAAACAAGAGAGGTGCAGAAAAAAGTAAGAGAAGTGCAGAAAGATGCAAGTGAGGTGCAGAAAGAGGCAAGTGAGGTGCAGAAACAGGCAAGAGAACTGCAGAAAGAGGCTAGAGGAGTGCAGAAAGAAGCAACAGAGGTGCAGAAAGAGGCAACATAAGTGCAGAAAGAGGCAAGAGGAGTGCTGAAAGAAACAACACCGGTGCAAAAAGAAGCAAGAGAATTGATGAAAGAGACAAGAGAGTTGCAGAAAGAAACAAGAGAGTTGCAGAAACAGGCAAGAGAGGTGCAGAAAGAGGTAACAGGGGTGCAGAAAGAGGCTAGAGGAGTGCAGAAAGAAGCAACAGAGGTGCAGAAAGAGGCAACATAAGTGCAGAAAGAGGCAAGAGAGGTACAAAAAAGAGACAAGAGAGGTACACAAAGAGTCAAGAGAGGGCAGAAAGAGGGAAGACGAGTGCAGAAAGAGGCAACAGGGCTGCACAAAGAAGCAAGAGCGGTGCAGAAAGTAGCAAGAGAAGTGCAGAAAGAAGCAACAGATGTGTAGAAAGAGGCAAGAGAGCTGCAGAAAAAGGAAAGAGATGTGCAGAAAGAGGGATGCAGAAAGAGGCAAGAGAGGTGCAGAAAGAGGCAAGAGAGGTACAGAAAGAGGGAAGAGGACTGCAGAAAGAGGCAAGAGGGGTGCAGAAAGAGGCATGAGGGATACAGAAAGAGGCAAGAGGGGTGCAGAAAAAAGCAACAGAGGTGCAGAATAGGGCAAGAGAGATGCAGAAAAAGGCAGGAGAAGTGCAGAAAGAGGCAAGAGGAGTGCTGAAAGAAGCAACACAGGTGCAAAAAGAAGCAAGAGAAGTGATGAAAGAGACAAGAGAGTTGCAGAAAAAAACAAGATAGGTGCAGAAAAAAGAAAGAGAAGTGCGGAAAGAGGCAAGTGAGGTATAGAAAGAGGCAAGAGAGGTGCATAAACAGGCAAGACAGGTGCAGAAAGAGGAAACAGGGGTGCAGAAAGGCGGGCGAGCGGTGCAGAAACAGGCAAGAGAGGTGCAGAAAGAAAGAACAGAGGTGCAGAAAGAGGCAAGAAAATTGCTGATAGAAGTAACAGAGGTGCAGAAAGAGGCAAGAGAAGTGCAGAAAGAAGGAACAGATATGCAGAAAGAGGCAAGAGAAGTGCAGAAAGAAGCAACAGAGGTGCAGAAAGAGGCAACATAAGTGCAGAAAGAGGCAAGAGAGGGTACAAAAAGAGACAAGAGAGGTACAAAAAGAGACAAGAGAGGTACACAAAGAGTCAAGAGAGGGCAGAAAGAGGGAAGACGAGTGCAGAAAGAGGCAACAGGGCTGCACAAAGAAGCAAGAGAGGTGCAGAAAGTAGCAAGAGAAGTGCAGAAAGAAGCAACAGATGTGTAGAAAGAGGCAAGAGAACTGCAGAAAAAGGAAAGAGATGTGCAGCAAGAGGGATGCAGAAAGAGGGAAGAGAGGTGCAGAAAGAGGCAAGAGAGGTGCAGACAGAGGGAAGAGGACTGCAGAAACAGGCAAGAGGGATACAGAAAGAGGCAAGAGGGGTGCAGAAAAAAGCAACAGAGGTGCAGAATAGGGCAAGAGAGATGCAGAAAAAGGCAGGAGAAGTGCAGAAAGAGGCAAGAGGAGTGCTGAAAGAAGCAACACAGGTGCAAAAAGAAGCAAGAGAAGTGATGAAAGAGACAAGAGAGTTGCAGAAAAAAACAAGATAGGTGCAGAAAAAAGAAAGAGAAGTGCGGAAAGAGGCAAGTGAGGTATAGAAAGAGGCAAGAGAGGTGCATAAACAGGCAAGACAGGTGCAGAAAGAGGAAACAGGGGTGCAGAAAGGCGGGTGAGCGGTGCAGAAACAGGCAAGAGAGGTGCAGAAAGAAAGAACAGAGGTGCAGAAAGAGGCAAGAAAATTGCTGATAGAAGTAACAGAGGTGCAGAAAGAGGCAAGAGAAGTGCAGAAAGAAGGAACAGATATGCAGAAAGAGGCAAGAGAAGTGCAGAAAGAAGCAACAGAGGTGCAGAAAGAGGCAACATAAGTGCAGAAAGAGGCAAGAGAGGTACAAAAAGAGACAAGAGAGGTACAAAAAGAGACAAGAGAGGTACACAAAGAGTCAAGAGAGGGCAGAAAGAGGGAAGACGAGTGCAGAAAGAGGCAACAGGGCTGCACAAAGAAGCAAGAGAGGTGCAGAAAGTAGCAAGAGAAGTGCAGAAAGAAGCAACAGATGTGTAGAAAGAGGCAAGAGAACTGCAGAAAAAGGAAAGAGATGTGCAGCAAGAGGGATGCAGAAAGAGGGAAGAGAGGTGCAGAAAGAGGCAAGAGAGGTGCAGACAGAGGGAAGAGGACTGCAGAAACAGGCAAGAGGGGTGCAGAAAGAGGCAAGAGGGGTACAGAAAGAGGCAAGAGGGGTGCAGAAAAAAGCAACAGAGGTGCAGATTAGGGCAAGAGAGATGCAGAAAAAGGCAGGAGAAGTGCAGAAAGAGGCAAGAGGAGTGCTGAAAGAAGCAACACAGGTGCAAAAAGAAGCAAGAGAAGTGATGAAAGAGGCAAGTGAGGTGCAGAAACAGGCAAGAGAACTGCATAAAGAGGCAAGAGAGTTGTAGAAACAGGCAAGAGGGGTGCAGAAAGAGGGAACAGGGGTGCAGAAAGAGGCTAGAGGAGTACAGAAAGAGACAAGAGAGGTGAACAAAGAGACAAGACAGATGCAGAAAGAGGGAAGACAAGTGCAGAAAGAAGCAAGGGAGTTGCAGAAAGAAGCAAGAGAAGTGCTGAAAGAAGCAACAGAGGTGCAGAAAGAAGCAAGAGAAGTGATGAAAGAGACAAGAGAGTTGCAGAAAAAAACAAGATAGGTGCAGAAAAAAGAAAGAGAAGTGCAGAAAGAGGCAAGTGAGGTACAGAAAGAGGCAAGAGAGCTGCAGAAAGAGGCAAGAGAGGTGCAGATAGAGGGAAGTGAGGTACAGAAACAGGCAGGAGAACTGCAGAAAGAGGCAATAGATTTACAGAAACAGGCAAGAGAGATGCAGAAAGAAGGAACAGGGGTGCAGAAAGAGGCAAGAGGTGCAGAAACAGGCAACAAGAGAGATGCAGAAAGAGGGAACAGGGGAGCAGAAAGAGGCAAGAGAAGTGCTGAAAGAAGTAACAGAGGTGCAGAAAGAGGCAAGAGAAGTGCAGAAAGAAGCAACAGGGGTGCAGAAAGAGACAACAGAAGTGCATAAAGAGGCAAAAGAGGTACAGAAAGAGACAAGAGAGGTGCACAAAGAAACAAGAGAGGTGCACAAAGAGACAAGAGAGGTGCAGAAAGAGGGAAGACGAGTGCAGAAAGAGGCAACAGGGGTGCAGAAAGAAGCAAGAGAGTTGCAGAAAGATGCAAGAGAAGTGCTGAAAGAAGCAACAGAGGTGCAGAAAGAAGCAAGAGTAGTGATGAAAGAGACAAGAGAGTTGTAGAAAGAAACAAGATAGGTGCAGAAAGAGGCAAGAGAGGTACAGAAAGAGCCAAGTGAGGTGCAGAAACAGGCAAGAGAACTGCAGAAAGAGACAAGAGAGTTGCAGAAACAGGCATGAGAGGTGCAGAAAGAGGTAACAGGGGTGCAGAAAGAGGCAAGAGGAGTACAGAAAGAGACAAGAGAGGTGAACAAAGAGACAAGACAGATGCAGAAAGAGGGAAGATGAGTGCAGAAAGAGGCAACAGGGGTGCAGAAAGAAGCAAGAGAGTTGCATAAAGAAGCAAGAGAAGTGCTGAAAGAAGCAACAGAGGTGCAGAAAGAAGCAATAGAATTGATGAAAGAGACAAGAGAGATGCTGAATGAAACAAGATAGGTGCAGAAAAAAGCAAGAGAAGTGCGGAAAGAGGCAAGTGAGGTGCAGAAAGAGGCAAGAGAGGTGCAGAAAGAGACAAGAGAAGTGCAGAAAGAGGCAAGTGAGGTACAGAAACAGGCAAGAGAACTGTAGAAAGAGGCAATAGAGTTGCAGAAACAGGCAAGAGAGGTGCAGAAAGAGGGAACAGGGGTGCAGAAAGAGGTAAGAGAGGTGCAGAAAGAGGGAAGAAGTTTACAGAAAGAGGCAAGAAAGGTATAGAAAGAGGCAAGAGGGGTGCAGAAAGAAGCAACAGAGGTGCAGAATGAGGCAAGAGAGGTGCAGAAAAAGGCAAGAAATGTGCAGAAAGAGGCAAGAGATGTGCAGGAAAAAGTAAGAGAAGTGCAGAAAGAAGCAAGTGAGGTGCAGAAAGTGGCAAGAGTGTTGCAGAAATAGGCAAGAAAGGTGCAGAAAGAGGGAACAGGTGTGCAGAAAGAGGCGAGCGGTGCAGAAACAGGCAAGAGAGGTGCAGAAAGAGGGAACAGGGGTGCAGAAAGAGGGAAGAGAAGTGCTGAAAGAAGTAACAGAGGTGCAGAAAGAGGCAAGAGAAGTACAGAAAGAAGGAACAGATATGCAGGAAGAGTCAAGAGAAGTGCAGAAAGAAGCAACAGAAATGCAGAAAGAGGCAAGAGAAGTGCAGAAAAAAGCAACGGAGGTGCAGAAAGAGGCAACAGAAGTGCAGAAAGAGGCAAGAGAGGTACAAAAAGAGATAAGAGAGGTACACAAAGAGTGAAGAGAGGGCAGAAAGAGGGAAGACGAGTGCAGAAAGAGGCAACAGGGCTGCACAAAGAAGCAAGAGAGGTGCAGAAAGTGGCAAGAGAAATGCAGAAAGAAGCAACAGATGTGTAGAAAGAGGCAAGAGAACTGCAGAAAAAGGAAAGAGACGTGTAGAAAGAGGGATGCAGAAAGAGGCAAGAGAGGTACAGAAAGAGGCAAGAGAGGTGCAGAAAGAGGGCAGAGGGCTGCAGAAAGAGGCAAGAGGGGTACAGAAAGAGGCAAGAGGGGTGCAGAAAGAAGCAACAGAGTTGCAGAATGAGGCAAGAGAGATGCAGAAAAAGGCAAGAGAAGTGCAGAAAGAGGCAAGAGGAGTGCTGAAAGAAACAACACAGGTGCAAAAAGAAGCAAGAGAAGTGATAAAAGAGACAAGAGAGTTGCAGAAAGAAACAAGAGAGGTGCAGAAAAAAAGCAAGAGAAGTGCAGAAAGAGGCAAGTGAGGTGGAGAAAGAGGCAAGAGAGGTGCAGAAAGAGGCAAGTGAGGTGCAGAAACAGGCAAGAGAACTACAGAAAGAGGCAAGAGAGTTGCAGAAACAGGCAAGAGAGGTACAGAAAGAGGGAACAGGGGTGCAGAAAGAGGCAAGAGGAGTACAGAAAGAGACAAGAGAGGTGAACAAAGAAACAAGACAGATGCAGAAAGAGTGAAGAAGTGTGCAGAAAGAGGCAACAGGGGTGCAGAAAGAAGCAAGAGAGTTGCAGAAAGAAGCAAGAGAAGTGCTGAAAGAAGCAACAGAGGTGCAGAAAGAGGCAAGAGGGTTGCAGAAAGAAGCAAGAGAAGTGCAGAGAGAAGCAACAGAAATGTAGAAAGAGGCAAGAGAAGTACAGAAAGAAGCAACAGAAATGCAGAAAGAGGCAAGAGAAGTGCAGAAAGAAGCAACAGAGGTGCAGAAAGAGGCAAGAGAGGTGCAGCAAGAAGGAACAGGGGTGCAGAAAGAGGCAAAAGAGGTGCAGAAAGAGGGAAGAGGGGTGCAGAAAGAGGCAAGAGGGGTGCAGAAAAAGACAATAGGGGTGCAGAAAGAAGCAACAGAGGCAAGAGAGGTACAGAAACAGTCAAGAGAAGTGCAGAAAGAGGCAAGAGAAGTGCTGAAAGAAGCAACAGAGGTGCAGAAAGAAGCAAGAGAAGTGATGAAAGAGACAAGAGAGTTGCAGAAAGGAACAAGAGATGTGCAGGAAAAAGCAAGAGAAGTACAGAAAGAGGCAAGTGAGGCACAGAAAGTGGCAAGAGAGGTGCAGAAAGAGGCAAGAGAGGTGCAGAAAGAGGCAAGTGAGGTGCAGAAACAGGCAAGAGGGGTACAGAAAGAGACAAGAGAAGTGAAGGAAAGAAGCAACAGAGGTGCAGAAGGAGGCAAGAGAACTGCAGAAAGAGGCAAGAGAGTTGCAGAAACAGGCAAGAGTGGAACAGAAAGCAGGAACAGGGTTGCAGAAAGAGACAAGAGAGGTGCAGAAACCGGCAAGAGAGGTACAGAAAGAGGGAACAGGGGTGCAGAAAGAGGCAAGAGAGGTGCAGAAAGAGGGAAGAGTGGTGCAGAAACCGGGCAAGAGAGGTGCAGGAAGAGGGGTGTAGAAAGAGGCAAGAGGGGTGCATAAAGAAGCAAGACAGGTGCAGAAAGAAGCAAGAGAAGTGCAGAAAGAAGCAACAGAAGTGAAGAAAGAGGCAAAGGGGTGCAAAAAGAGGCAAATGAAGTGCTGAAAGAAGCAACAGAGGTGCCGAAAGAGGCAAGAGAAGTGCAGAAAGAGGCAAGAGAAGTGCAGAAAGAGGCAAGAGAGGTGCAGATCAGGCCACAGAGGTACAGAAAGAGGGAAGAGGGTGCAGAAAGAGGGAAGAGTGGTACAGAAAGAAGCAAGAGGTGCAGAAAGAAGCAAGAGAGGTACAGAAAGAAGCAAGCGAGGTGCAGAATTAGGCAAGAGAAGTGCAGAAAGAGGCAAGAGAAGTGCAGAAAGAGGCAAGAGAGGTACAGAAAGAGGGAAGAGTGTACAGAAAGAGGCAAGAGAAGTGCAGAAAGAAGCAACAGAGGTGCAGAAAGAGGCAAGAGAGGTGCAGAAGAAAGAAGCAAGAGAGGTGCAGAAAGAAGCAAGAGAGGTGCAGAAAGATGGGAGGTGCAGAAAGCAGAAGAGATGTGCAGCAAGAGGCAAGAGAAGTGCAGAAAAAGGAAGAAAGGTGCAGAAGAAGCAAGAGAAATTCAGAAAGAGGCAAGAGAGGCGCAGAAAGAAGCAAGAGTGGTTTGCACACCATTAGTACCAATTTAGCACCCACATTTAGCAATAAGTAACAGCTGACCATTCTATGTTTGGAAAGGGCCTTCCACCACGATGTAACACTTGTCGCAGCATTTTTGGTAACGTTTGAGCCAGGAACAAGGTTTTTTTTTTTCAAATCTGCAGATTATGCAGCAGATGATGGATAATGTGGCAAATGCGGAAAATGTATAACTGTGCGATAGTCGGGGCAGCCAAACAGTCGCATAATTCCAGTGGCCCTGCTCATACCTCTGACTAGGTCTAGAAGTGCTCCTCAGTGGTTCCTTCTTTTTTTGTCTCATTGAGTTTATAGTTTAGCTTCTATGGAAACGAGGAAGACTAAACCTGAGGTTACCACTCCACAACACAGACTACCATACCACATAATTACTCTCCATAACACATAATCCCACTCTACATAAGTCCTATACACTAAATACCACATAATTTCTATCCACATAATTTCACTGCACAACATACCACATAATTTCACTACACACAACGTATATCCACTCCACTCCAAAAAACATTCGTAAAAAACGTTTACATTTACAATGCCAATAGCTCTAACTCTCTCAAATCCGAAACCTATTACAACTAGTAGTCGCGTTTGCAGGGTGGTGGAGAAAGGGGGCTAGGCCTCCGACCAGCGCTCAGGAATTCCGCTGCGTAGGACTTACAAGAGGTACCAGGAGGGCTTCTTGGCCCCCAAAGTCCCTCAGGAGTAAAGTGGACTTCATCCCCCAACCAGTAGTGTGCCAGGAGGTGCATTTGCAGAGTGGTGGAGAAAGGGGGGCGTGGCCAACAAAGATCTCTTAGCAATCCCACTGTGTGGGACTTACTGGAGGTAACAGGAGGGGTAGTTGGCCCCCAAGGACATCCTTGGGGGCCAACTACCCCTCCTATTACCTCCAGTAAGTCCCACACAGCAGGATTGCTAAGTTCTCATAGCAGGCCATGCCCCCTTTGCCCACCACTCTGCAAACACGCCGCCTGGCGCATTGCTGCTTAGGGGATGAAGTCCACTACAGTCCTGAGGTCCTCAGGACACAAAGGGACCTCATCGCCCCACCACCAGTGCGCCAAGAGAAGCATTTGCAGAGTGTTGTAAAAAGGGGCATGGCCTTGGACCACCTCTCATCAATCCCACTGTGTGGGGCTTACTGGAGGTACCTGGTGGGCTAGTTGGCCCCCAGGGACCCTCAGTAGCGACGGGGACTTCATCCCCCTACCCAGAGCATGCCAGGAAGTGCATTTGCAGAGTGGTGCAGGGAGGAGACGGGGCCTCCAGCGAATCGCCTGTTTCTTTTTTAAATTTTCTATTAGGAAGGGGGGCTGTGTGGCCCCCCTTCTCTTGACCCTTTTGGGCCCCAGGGACCCCTTCCCCCGGGGCATGAGCCATTTAAAAAAAATTTAAAAAATGAAAAGGGAGGGGAGCGCGAGGCCTCCCTCCCGAGGCTGATTACGGCCCGGGGACCCCATCCCCCGGGGCTAGGCCTTTCTTTATCTTTATTTTTCTTAAATGTTCTATTATGAAGGGGGCTGTGTGGCTCCCCTTCCCTTGACCCTTTGGGCCCCGGGGACCCCATCCCCCAGGGCCTGAGCCATTTAAAAAAAAAAAATTGTTTGAAAAGGGAGGGGGCGCGAGGCCCCGCTCCCGAGGCCGATTTCGGCCCTGGGGACCCCATTCCCAAGGCCTGCCCAGCCTTTTTTAAAAAAATATTTGAGGGGGGCCTCGTGGCCCCCTTCCTGAGGCCAATTTGTGCCCCGGGGACCCCATCCCCCGGAGCTAGGCCTTTCTTCTTTTTTTAAATTTTCTATTATGAAGGGGGGCTTTGTGGCCCCCCCTTCCCTTGTTCCTTTTGGGCCCCGAGGACGCCATCCCCCAGGCCGGAGCCATTTAAAAAAAAAATTGTAAAGGGAAGGGGGCACGAGGCCCCCCTCCTAAGGCCGATTTCGACCACGGGGACCCCATGCCCTGGGGCCCAGAAATTAATTTTTTTTATGGAAGGGGGGCCTCGTGGCTCCCCTTCTCTGGGCCACCTTTGGCCCCCGGGGACCCCATCCCCCAGGGCCTGCCCAGCCTTTTTTTAAAAAAATTGAGGAGGGCTGCGTGGCCCCCCTCCTGAGGCCAATTTTGGCCCCGGGGACCCCTTCCCCAGGACATTGCTGGAGCCAGCCCTGGGGGGTGGCGGTCCCCAGGGCCCAGGAGGCCCCCCTCCCAACACATTTAAAGCCCCAGAGAGGTGGTGGTCTTCGGGGCAGTGTGGGGGGCAGGAGCCCCCCCCCATGCATTTTTATTTTCAAAGAGCCCCAGGGAAGTGGTGGTTCCCGGGGCTGCGGGGACATGAGCCCCCCCCCATGCATTTTTATTTTCTAAAAGCCCCGGGGAGGTGGTGGTCCCCAGGGCTGCGGGGGGACCCTTGTGCCCCCTGAATATCATTAAAATAGCTCCGGGGAGGCGGCGGTCCCTGGGGCTACGGGGGCCCTGTGGGACCCCGCATCACATTTGACATTGCCCCCCGGGAGACCGCACTTTTTTTTTTTTTAAAGTTTCAGCGGGATTCGCGGACACTACGCGAATCCCGCTGAAAATATAAAAAAATTGTTATGTACTTCCCCCTGAATCCATCTCCTGATGGAGGGTGGGATTAAATCTAACACTGTAAAGATATTAGTAAAACACTAATACTATGACAGAATTACCAAATGGGCATAAAAATATAAAAAATCAACACAAAATATAACTTTAGCATTAAACTAAATTGAGCACGTTTGATATTAGGTAATCACGTAACACTTAGCAGACACGATGCTTAACACATTCACTACAATTCCTAGAATCCCCAAAACAGGAAATATACAACGTGTTTGACGTGTTTATTAAGCGCGGCTGTTTGTGAATCATTACCCGTGAGCAAGGTCTCTGTGAGACCGAAACACGTTGGGAGGAACCTTGAATTGGTTGTGAACTGTTATGGAGAAGAAATAAAAGGAATTCTATTCCACCCGTGAGTGCGACCCAAATCTTTTCGAAGGGGCTCTGCCGTTTGCATCGGGGCCGCACCGCCACATAGCGCCGAGTTCGTCAGCGCATTTGAGCCACAACGGAAAGATTAATTTAGCTGTACGAGGTGACCGCTGGAACACGGAGACGGATCTCCATTCCCTGAAGTAATACTGAACGGCACGAACACGTGGTTCAACAACCGGAGGGTCGAGAACAACGTGCTACTGCCTAGTAGGTAAGCGGGAATTGAGGAAAAGCTTGCAAAATAACATAAATGCCGGTTGGCCTCAAACAGATGCTGTGATCTCGCAATCAACAAATATGTGAAAGTCAATCACTAACGTTTTAAATGTGAGAAATAAATGGGTATTCAGACAGCAGTTTGAGACGGGTGAGACTGCCTAATCAATACAATCTCCAATACAAAAAGCGTAAACACACAACCTAATTCATAGCAATGGAAATTAGAGAAGCAAAACGAAATGCCATAATGGCCACAATTTTTGAACAGACAAGCTCAACAACCACTAAAGGAGGAGAAAAAGATAATTTGAAAAAAACGGATATCAAAAGTAAACAAAAACTTTGGGAAAAGCTGTCTAAAAAAGAAATCAACAAGTGGTGGGAGGTACTGTCCCTCAAAAATACCTCGAAGTTAAAAGAGTACCCAGAGGATTAAGGATCATGTTGATGCCAAGCCACCAAGACACGAGCAATGAATTATTGCATGAATGGGGGAAACACATTTTGTGCTCCTCACTGGGACTATTTGCCATATTAATCAAACATACAGAGTTATCACTGAATAAAATTCAGGAACAGGTGAAAGAACTAGAAAAAAGACTTGCCAGCAATGGAATTAACCAATGAAATGAAAAATTCAAGGAAGAGTTGGAAAAACAAATTGAAAGCATGAGGAAACAGTACAAATATGGAAACAAACTAAATTTCAAAGGGACAAAGATGATTACAATGAAGGACGGATTTTCACGTTTGCCAGAAAATTCAATACTTTCAAATACCAAGAGAAATTACACCGCGCAACAGCGGCGTCAGGACGCTTATCATCACTAACTGATACAGATCTGAGTGAAGGAGAACCAGAGTCAACAGGAGAGAGCGTGAAACGTACTGTTTTAGGAGACATGAGACTGGCCCTACAACAGCGTCAATGGGAAAAGAATATGGGACCAGTCACTTATACAATCAGGGAAGAGGAAGAGGATGGAATCGTGGAAGAGGAACAAGACGCGGACAGGGAACAGAAAGAAAAATTGGGTACAACAACAAGGAGTATGAAACAGAAAAAATCATAAAGGATCAACAACAAGACCTGGTTGTCATAAATTTATCCAAATGGAAGATTCTGAGATGTCAGTACTAAAACGAGGTTTAATTTCTTTCCGGTAAGAAACATAGATTTGGCACAAATAAGAATTGATTTATATAAGTATATCAGAAAAATCAGATTGGCAAAAAGACATTCATGGAAAACAGCAAATTGAAAGGCTATCAAAAAAGAGTGGAAAAACCTACTATAGATCTGACAGTAGCAGACACAATGGGTCTACAACCCCTAATTGATTTGGGAAATGAATGAGAACTTCATGCAATTTACAATTAATTGACCAATGCCCTCAAATTGGGGCAGGAGTCAGTGGCAAAAAAACAAAATCATATTATTACCCACAACTGCCACCGGGAAATAAAATTGATATCTTCCATGAAGCAGTCATACAGGATCTTTACAAATTGAAAAAAAGATAAATAGATTAACCATTTCAAGAAAAACAATCTCTTCTAAAATTTCAACAGGATGAATCAATAGAGATCAAAACAGATGACAAAGGCAGTAACATCATAATCTTGGATAAAGAGGCATACATCAAAGAAGCTTATTCCCAACTACAGAATGCTGAACATTATGAGAAACTAAAAGTGAATCCCACACCAAAATACAAATCAGATCTAGACGCGAAACTCAAAAGTTGGCTGAGGACAAATTTAACAGATGATGAGGAATACAAATACTTAACAATAACTCACCCGGTTACAGCAACAATTTATTTTCTGCCAAAGATTCATAAACATCCCGTAAACAACCAGGGAGACCGATAATTTCTGCCAAAGGGGCGCTGTTGGAACCCATTGCGAATTACATTAATTTTTTCCTTATGCCATATGTTCAAGATCTTAATTCTTATCTCCAAGACACTGGTGACTTATTGAGACACCTACAAGAAATCCCATGGCAAGAAAGCTTCAAATTGATCGCAATGGATGTGATTTCATTATATACAAACATAGAGAATGGAATAGGCCTTAATGCCTTTAAATACTTTTTGACAAAGCTGAACATACGGTATTCACTTTATAACGAGATGTTATTGGAAATGATTGATCTTTGCTTAACACAAAATGTTTTCTTATTTGGCAATGAACTTTATCAACAAACAAAGGGGACGGCAATGGGTTTTTCCTTTAGCCCCAGCTACGCCTGCCTTACCATGGGCTGGTGGGAACAACAAATAGCTTGGCAAACCGCAAATGACCAGTATGTCAACAAGACCATAATGTGGCTAAGATAGATAGATGATTTATTCATCATTTGGGATGGAACGGAAGAAGAATTTGCCCAATACTTTAAAAATCCTGAATTCAACGAGAGCGAATCTCAAATTCACATATGAGATAAGCAGGTCTAAAATAATATTTTTGGACACAGAAATATACATTTCAAATAATAAAATCCATACCACCCTACATAGGAAAGAAACCGCAACTAATGCAATACTACATGCAGACAGCTTTCATCAATCTACTCTTATAAACAGCATCCCTTATGGTGAATTTTTGAGGATTTGCAGAATATGTTCTCAAGATGAAGAACTCAAATAACATACTGAAGAAACAACTCAGAGATTCAAAAAAAGAGGCTATAAACAACATATAATCAAGTCTGGCCTCAATAAAGTACAAAAGGAATCTAGAATTGACATACTAAAAAAGAGGGAGCGAAATATCAATTCTAAAAGTCTAATCAGTACTTTCTCAGCTGAAGCCAAAGGAATTTGGAAGATATTAATCAAGCATTGGAACATATTACAACTAGATGATACAGCTGCTAAACTAATGGGCAACCACCCTAAAATCACTTACAGGAGAGCCAGAAATCTAAAGGACAATCTAATGCATAGTCATTTTTGAAAAAAGAAAGAAAAAGCAACAAACTGGATTATACAATTGGGCTTTTTAAGTGCAATAATTGTAGGTGTGCCAAATAGCGGAAAATAAGAAAGAAATAAAATCAGCGACAAACAACAACTGGAAGATCAAGCAATACATAACATGTAAAAGTCAATATGTGGTATATACAATTGTTTGCATATGTGGATTAAAATACATGGGAAGTGCAATTTGTGAACTAAAAAAAAGAATTCTTGAACATGTAAGGGCTACCATTAATAAAGACCGAAACAATGAGATAGCGAGGCATATGGAAAGCAATCATGAAGGAAATTGGAAAAAACAAAAACATTTTGGAATTGAATCTATTGAGCCACATGAACGAGGTGGCGACCGTGAATGTAAACTGAGACAATGAGAATCTCAACACATATTGGACCTCCGTACACTCACACCACATGGCCTGAATCAGAATGAGGAACTTTATGTTCATCTTTGAAAAAACTGTATGCTGTTGGTTCCGTTTTTTGCTAGGATTAATTTTAAATGTGTCACAGATTTCTATCACACTTCACATTTGTACACGAGCACTAGCATGATAACACCAAAAATAAATATGCCCAGGTAACTCTGAAATAAAACAATATATATGAAATTAAGTTAATAAATATCACCTAGATAGCTATAAATAATATCCTAACCATCGATGTTAATATGATTAAACAACTTGTAGGGTAATTAATTGGAGATCTCCTCATTATAAATAGGAATTAGAAACTTCGGATATGATTGGGATAAGTATGAAGAAACAATAACCCACCGGATTGTTTTTTTGTAATGTACTTCCCCCTGAATCGATCTCCTGATGAAGGGTGGAATTAAATCTAACACTGTAAAGATATTAGAAAACCACTAATACTATGACAGAATTAACAAATGGGCATAAAAATAGAAAAAATCAACACAAAATATAACTTTAGCATTAAACTAAATTGAGCACGTTTGATATTAGGTAATTACGTAACACTTAGCAGCCACAATGCTTAACACATTCACTACAATTCCCAGAATCCCCAAAACAGGAAATATACAATGGGTTTGAGTTTATTAAGCGCTGCTGTTTGTGAGCCATTACCCTTGAGCAAGGTCTCTGTGAGACCAAAACGCGTTGGGAGGAACCTTGAATTGGTTGTGAACTGTTATGGAGAAGAAATAAAAGGAATTATATTCCACCCGTGAGTGCGACCCGAATCTTTTTACAATGTGATTGTAAAATCTTGAAGATATATATATATATATATATATATATATATATATATATATATATATATATATATATATATATATAAAAAAACTCTACCCCTTAGAAGAGAAATAGCCGCACTCCACAACGATGACAATCTTTGATTTATTAAAGCACAGCAACAGGGGTCCTAACATGTTTCGGTCACACTTGACGTTTTTCAAAGGTTCGCCTTGACACCGTTGGCGCTGAGTAGGAACCAAACAAGAACATTGCATAAATTTATAATATTCGCCCCCTAGTGGACGCCCAAATGGGTCAAACTGTTGCATGCTGGTACTTGCGGTTCACTGCCCCTTGCTTTTTATCCCTCCAGTGGGTGGTGCCAAATTTTTTTATTCAATTTGCTGTTGCAATATTATCGTTGTGCCTTAACAGTCCTATTCTTAAGGCTGCTGAGAACCATACCGAAGTTCGTCTGCGGCGGCTGCCCGTTGCCCATTATCGCCTTCACGAGCACACAGAATTGGTTCCACTCGGGCAAACACGGCGCTCTTGCTGGTGGTGCGTCGCTTGCGGCAGAACCAAGCCGCTAGACATCAAACAACTCTCCCCCTTAGAAGAGAAATAGCCGCACTCCACAACGATGACAATCTTTGATTTATTAAAGCACAGCAACGGCAGTCCTAACATGTTTCGGTCACATTTGACCTTTTTCAAAAGGTTCACCTTGACACCGTTGACGCTGAGTAGGAACCAAACAAGAACATTGCATCAATTTATAATATTCGCCCCCTAGTGGATGCCCAAATGGGTCAAACTGTTGCATGCTGGTACTTGCGGTTCACTGCCCCTTGCTTTTTATCCCTCCAGTGGGTGGTGCCAAATTTTTTTATTCAATTTGCTGTTGCAATTTTATCGTTGTGCCTTAAAATTCCTATTCTTAAGGCTGCTGAGAACCATACCGAAGTTCGTCTTTGGCGGCTGCCCGTTGCCCATTATCGCCTTCACGAGCACACAGAATTGGTTCCACTCGGGCAAACACGGCGCTCTTGCTGGTGGTGCGTCGCTTGAGGCAGAACCAAGCCGCTAGACATCAAACAACTCTCCCCCTTAGAAGAGAAATAGCCACACTCCACAACGATGACAATCTTTGATTTATTAAAGCCCAGCAACGGCAGTCCTAACATGTTTCTGTCACACTTGACCTTTTTCAAAGGTTCGCCTTGACACCGTTGACGCTGAGTAGGAACCAAACAAGAACATTGCATCAATTTATAATATTCGCCCCCTAGTGGACGCCCAAATGGGTCAAACTGTTGCCTGCATATATATATATATACAGAAACATTGAGGACTGCCTAGTGAAGACTTACTTCATGGGGAAGCTGCGAAAGATGCCTACTGGAAAACATTGCTGTCCAGAGATGAACTGAGGCCCTTCAATGTGTGTTCCTCAAGGACCACACTGCAAGCATTAGTCAAGCGAGTATTTCAGGCCATCTGATGACAGACATTGGGCTTATCAGCAGAGGGGCAATTGAAGTATTGGCTCATCTACCAAAATGATTGAAATCTCGGGAAATCACTTTAGATTGCTAGGAAGGACCTGAATTGGATTTGGTGGTAAGGGAAGATTCTCATCTGGTGGAGAATATGCTAGAAGACAGGTTTGGCATATTTAAGTTATGGTGGTGGATTTTTCACAAGAGGAGAATCTTCAGAGAGAGAATTTGGCACTTCCACCAAATCAAACGATTTTCCATTACCCACCTCTAAATCAGTCTTTACTGGTTGCTGTGTTCCTAGGAACAGGTTTTTTATACTTAGGACAAGAGATGAACAGGCATGCCCAGGTATCCATGTAAACGTATACTGTCCACAATGTAGATATAACTGACTCCTAGAGAGATTTGCTTTGGAGACATTTTTAATTCTCTTTGATATAAGGTTAGAAATACTAAAGGCAAATATATTTTTCTTTACATTCATGAAATTGACATTTCATCCCTAATTTTTTTATTTAAATATCAGTGTAAAATGTATCTCACCACTTTTTGCAAGTCGCTGGCAGTTGGGTTGACGCTTCGCCTCAATGCATTGTGTTTGTCGCAAATCGCCCTTTGAACGTCAGCATTATCAGTTACCAGTTTAGGATCTAGGCTCTGAAAAATATAATCAATGTAATTAAATAACCTAATGCAGTCTGAATCGTATGGGTATAGTGTAGTGTGCTAAGGTGAGGTTACATCAACCATATCAAGTGTACTGAAAAAATGCGGTTCTCTTTACCCATTCCTGCATCTCGGACAATCACCAACAATAGGCATTTCAGAGCATTCCTTTGTTTGATGCTGGCTTGCGCTTTGAGAACTATTGTGACATTCCCAACTGGTTGGGACTTTTAACGTACATTCATAGCTAGTGAAAGATATCAGGCTCAAAATCTGGTCCAATCAAATAAGATAATGGTGGATTTGGGGGCATCCACTTTGTCAGTGCAATCCCTCATTTATTCAGTGTTTTTGGCAAGGTCTGACCTACATAACACAAGGGTGGTTTGCACAATAGTTTATAATGTGGCATACTCCCTCATGTGAAAGATGTCTATTGGATTTATTTATTTGGGTATTTGTACATCGATTGCTGTATCTGTTTTTGTTTTGTAGGCCCATTTAAAATTGAAACATGACTAGGCACATTAAGAAGTACAAGTGCAACTGTCAAGCCCATCTTGATTGTGCAGTAATAGGAGTGTTTTAAGGCAGTCTTGATGTTATCACTTTAGTGTATGGATGCTGTAAACAGATTCCATGGGTTTAACCTGATGAAGGAGAGGTGTGCGCTGGTTTCATTGCGTTAGATTGCTCAGCATAGAGAGAGTATTTATTGGTTCATCGAAGTCTGTCCAATAGTCTTCACAGCATGGTTTCCTTTTCCAATCAATTTTTTTGGGGAGTCATTCATCCTGACTGTCCATTCATCTGCCTATAGAATAAGATGTATCTGTTGATTTATTTCAGGTTTGTTTTTTAAATGGACACAAGTCATTGCTTGTTGAGTGTGTCTATGAAGAAGAGGTCTCTGGTTTGTCTAATAGCATAGGTAAGATAACTGTTAGGTGTTAGGGTTCAAGGAAGTAAAGAGTTGATACCTGAGTAAACAGACCCTAAAGGCCTTGATCCTCAAAAAGAAGCTCAGTTATAGTATTAAATATAATATAGTTCCAGGAAATCCATCTGGGCCAGGTGTGTAGTGTTTGATGAAGTTTCCAGGATCATTTAGAATACTATATATATATATACATATATATATATATACATATATATATATATGTATATATATATATATATGTATATATATATATATATGTATATATATATATAGTATTCTAAATGATCCTGGAAACTTTCATCAAACACTACTACACCCTGGCCCAGATGGATTTCCTGGAACTATATTATATTTAATACTATAACTGAGCTTCTTTTTGAGGATCAAGGCCTTTAGGGTCTGTTTACTCCAGGTATCAACTCTTTACTTCCTTGAACCCTAACACCTAACAGTTATCTTACCTATGCTATTATATATATATATATCAACTGTGACCAATTACTGAGGTCAAAGTGTGCAGAACACAAGTAAGAACTGACACAAGCATGTCTCTGTGTCTGTGTACATGACTCACAAGTAGAGCTCATGTTTAAGGAGGTTCGAAGAATGCCAAGGACAACAAGAAAACCAAAAGACAGAAGCAAAGAGGCCCAAAACATGATTGCATTCTAAAAGGGTATTTTGGGTACACACAGAGCCCACTTGCAGGCACTGGGAAATTCTGCATGTTTGAGGGAAGCTGAGACTTACAACTATTGCACCCTTTGAAAATCAACTAAATAGACATGAAAAAAGCTCATCTAACTTTTCAGTGCAAAACAGTCACAAGAAAATCTTCAGGGTTCATCTAAACATAACATCCCCAGTGCCTACTTAAGCCTAATTTAGGTATCTAACGCCAAATACTTTTTCCATATAGTTATCGTACTTGTGGTCATACTTAGCATGGACACACTGGTCTATTTTTCTGCACTCAAAGATATTTGTGATGCCTGGGTGGAGCTTTACAATCTCCTGCAGCTGAACCACACACAAATCCTGTTTGGATTTACTGCATAGTTGTTTATTTATTTGTATCTCAGGTTTAGACCAGAGGCCACTTTGCAGTGCTAAAGATAATAGATGATCAACCTGACCGACTTTTTGGAGAAGGTGGATGTCAGACATTTACTATGGACTCCTGGAATAATAGAAGATAAAGGTGACTATGCCGGGATGAAGGAGTGAGTTTATGATCGTTTTTAATGTTTTCACAGTGTCTGCAGATGTTCCTTGAGTGAGGATGTAGAACATGATTCAAATGTAAGATACATTGGGCACGATTCACAAAAGTAATGAGACAAAATCCTAACTTTACAACTTTCGGTATTCACAAATGCATTTAGGAGTACTAAAGTTAGGATTCATAACTTTAGTACTCCTAAATGGATCTTGTGAATACCGAAAGTCGTAAAGTTAGGATTTTGTCTCAAATTACTTTTGTGAATTGGGCCCAAGGTTTTTAGTTTTCCTGCCACTTTGAGCACTTTGTCCCAAAGCAGCATAGTGAGGGTCAAGAGGAATGCATTGGTGGATGGTGGAATAACCTAGGCCAACTGAGTTGTTGAAGGTATTAGTCTGACTTTTGTAGATCTTGTCTTCTAAGACATTGAGTACGATATTGTCCAACTGACCAGTGAAGGCTGTGATATTCTTGTGGATGTGGTGATACTATAAAGAATTTAAAGATCTCTGATATTTGGCTTGGAACTTGGTTGATTTCCACTCCCCCCTCGAAGTTTCATCAAAAGAATGATCACAGCCAGCAAGACCACAGGAGAATTTGCCTTGGGCGGTCATTTTGGAATCATCCTACCCCTATTAAGTCGAGGAACCCCACCTAATCGAAAGATGGGGCTGTGTTCATGATGGAAGTGCCTAAACGTTCTCCTCTGACAAGGGAAGACACTGATTTATTGATTACCAAGGTGCTTTATTGGATTAGGAACTCCTGTCACTGCTATTCCTTGATTTGTTTTGACATTATAGCAGCTAGGGGTTACTTGCCAGTTTCAGACGACTTTGCTTATATTAAACTGCACTTCTGGCCTTAGATCTCCACACGTTGCCCAAACCTAGTACTTCCATACAATTCATGTATAACCCTTCATTTCTAATAACACGAAAACCTCACAAGAGTCTCATCAGGAAAAATCTGGCAGTGTATCTGATTGGGGTATAAGTCACCTAGATTGACAAGAGGTTCCCAAACCCACACAGATTCAAGATGATAAATTTGGGCTCCTAGCCTAGTGCTAAGACCCTTTTGTAACAGGATACCTGACGCTAGTACTAGAGATGAGTACTTGGCACTATCGCCTGGGATTATTTTTGGGTGGAATGCTGTTCATATTCCGTGTTCAATGATGGTTCCACTTACTGGTAATGTGGAGCTGGATGTTTGTCCCAGTGTGAACATCCTGGCTTGGAATGTCACTGGTGGGATCACCAAACTTCTTGACCCAGACTGGGATACCTTTGTCGACTAAGTTGACATATGTCTGTTTCAAGAGACGTGGTTGACCTTACTGGCTCATACATCAGGTTATATAAATTTTAATGGTAAGGTGATTCACAAAGGAGTGGGCCGACCCTCTTGGTTTTTGGTGACTCGGGTCAGTATTTTATTGGACTACAAAATCAGGCAGCTGCCGACTAACTAAGTAGATTTTCTAGGCCTAACACTAATTTCCCCTGAAGGGCATATGATGAAGCTTTACAATATTTACAATCAAAGCACCCAGAAGCATTGTGAGTGAGAACCATTCCATAAGTTGAGGCTTGCGTGGAAACAAATACTTTTAAATGCCTTATAATTATAGGAAGGGATGGTAACACTAGCTATGAACCAGTTGAAGCCTAATTTTCTTTACCAGAGCTGCATTGTGAGAGGTGGGGTATACTTATGCTGGAACTACCACCAAGTAAATCTGGAATGCCACTGTAAAACAGTTAACTGCCCTAACCCCGGGCCTTACAGCATACAATGGATGGACAAATCAGATATGAAAGGTGCGCATACTTTCAACAGAACTGATCGCAGGAGCACGATTGACTATGTCATGCCCTCTGCCAGTTTATGGCCTGCCCTGGGTGTCATGAGAATTATTGAATGGATGGATAGCGATGACAACACCGTTCATATGACCTCAGTGTTGGGTGCTACACGTCATGCAACAGATTCCCTTCTGACGGTACCCAACAGTAGAAGGTCTACCACGTGGGCATATTGCACCCAAATATTCTAACGTTGTTTTGCTTCGCTTATCATATAATACAGAATCTGCCTCACGGTGGCTCAACCCAACGAAGCAAAAGACATTTAACACAACTAACACCTTTAGAAAAGGGTTTTATTTTACAAAATGCAAAGACTCTCTTTCTAGAATAAGGCTTGGGGTTTATTTTACACAATGTTCTCTAACAGAAAGGCTTTCCCAGATGCCAAATGCAGAACATTCAAATATATATAGAGATGTATATGTTTATATGCAAGCAATAATAACACACTTGGTAAATGTAACAGTTAAATGCATGAGTAACACCATGAATAAACAAGCAGCAAATAATATGGGATAACACTGAAGAAAGTATAATATGCTGGACGTCCTGCAAGAGATCAGAAAGATATATATACACTAGATACATCAAATGATTACTTTGGATGTGCACCTCAACTCACTCACACATCACAAAGAAAACACCTCAAATGATCAAAGCCACTGGCCAAACATCACAATGGCAATAATCAAAACTCAACACTTCAAATGACCACAGCCACTGGAACCACGCATCACAATGGCACTAGTCAAAACTCAATACTTCACCTGGTACAAACACTGCATCTTAGCCCACTCCTGACCGGGGGAATTAAACAGCCGTGGTTAAGAGCCTCAGCAACCAGGGTCCCGAAGTGGACGCGTCCGTCCCCGTTCGGATTCCAAAATCCCGGTTTCTAAGTCAACAACCCTCAGCTTTATAATCTCAAAACACACTAGAAGGTTCGAGAGAAACCTCCCCCCCGCGCCAGAGGAATCTTACCAGAACTGGCCAGCTTCCAAGCAAGCAATCCAATGGCAGGAAGGAGTTTCCACGTTCCCTCTCCAATCTCACATGTTCCAGCCTTTATCTTGACAAAGCTCACAAAAGCCTTCAGGGTACATTAAACAATTTCTCACAAAAACAATCCTTGAACGTGATTAACCCAAACAACTTGCAAGCGCTGCTGTGCACGCAGATAAAGCTCAAGCAAGGCAGAGTCAGAAAACAGGATGACATGAGGCCATGTCAAAGCCAATAGTAAGAAATTCATAATTCTCATCAATGTACAACACAATGTACATTTGTGCACAAACTGCTTATAGCATCACATACTTCATCTCTCAATGTCCTATAGCATCACATACTTCATCTCTCAATGTACAACAGCGAGCACATTTGTGCATCACTGCTCACAACACTGCACTTCGAGACCAAAAAGTACATTCCACACCTCTCTCTCCCTCTCATGCTTTCAAATGCACATCCCACACGTTCTGTTCTTGGCAAGGCTGTCCTACTCCGTGACAGCTCCCACTGAAAGACTGCAAGATTACAAGAAAGAAACTTTTAAGAGAAACAAGGCATATGCAGGACATCGTACATTCAGGCAAGGGTAAAATAACACACCAAAGTCAATTAAAATAATGGTAGTCAAAGGTCATCACAGGGTGTCAGACCACAAGAGTGCCTCTAGCACTACATTCCACCCCATTACCTTTGACTATCATAACTTACATATATCAAAAACTGAACTTCTTAACTGAAAGCACATCTATGATTGAAAAATATGTCAAAACAGTGACATTATAGACTCATGTACTGAACTGAAAGCACAAATATAATTGAAACACACATTAGAACAGTGAAATCATAAAAGCATGTGATAATCATTTCAAAGCATGTAAAAAGAGCTCATGCATATCTGGATACTCAGCAAGAATAAATGTATGATGGATACACAAAATGAATGATGCAAATAGAATCAAGCCTATGAACTCAGTAATGCTCCTAATGTCACAAATGGCTAATTCTGGAACTTCTACTGATGAAGCAGCCAAACTTATATATTTTGTGCTTAAAAATAAAGGCAACATCATCATCTTTTTATCTTTAACTCAAAAAACATCTTCTCCAATTTCTATTTCACAAAATTTTGTTGTTCTTTTTTTTTCTTCATAATAGACAAATAATGTCCTTCTGTGTGAAAGGCACACAGCCTTCTTGCATTCAAAACTATAACAGAACATTTTACTTCATGTTTATGATATCAGTTCATGATTCTTGGCTTGGTAAGTTCGTCTGGTTTGTTCAGCCACAGGATGTCAGCTTGCACTGTCGGGTGATCACTCCAGGGTTGGGAGGGGAGGGGTCCCACACAGGGCCAGTCAGACCAAGGCACCCACTCACAGGACAGGGACATCAATACCAACACCTCGCAATATGATATGTAAAAGAAACAAGCATCACTCTTCTTGCAAAAAACATATTTCAAAAAGTGCACGTTTTCCTTTCTCTGTTTTGGGTCTGAAGGCACAATATTATCATTCCTCTCTGCACGGTTCTCTGCTGGCTCTGGGGAATTATCTGAGAATTCTACCCACACTATGACCTCTGAATTCTTGGTATTGGAGTGAAACTCTCCTTTTCCCTGCCCTGTAGAAGGGCTGGGGCAGTCTCCTTCCTGACTATTTTTCCACTCACTGCTGAATACGTGCTCCCTTTATCAATTGGCAGAAGCCCAAGGCAATCCATCTGCTCTGTCTGCTCTGGTAATTTTTCTTTCTTCAACTCACCCCTCACCTTCTGTAGGACTGGACTGGCTTGTGCATACTGACACATAAGAATCACAGTTCTAGGTAAATCTAGGGGGATATGCATCCCTTCATTCTCTGCCCACCTGTTTGTACGGTCTTTCTCTCCTAGGTGCTTGCACTTAGTCATGCACACCAAATCTGAATCATGTGTCACCACCTCTGTCTCCAAGATTTTAGCCTTTTCATCTGTAAGGGAATTAAAGGTTCTGTCTAGTGAATGTTTAGGACCATGAGCATACACAGTAGCTGCGCTTTGCAGTACAATCTGCCACTTCACTGGGGAAACCTGTGTCTCAAACATCACCCCTGGACTTTCCATTGGGACCTGCACCAACTGTTCATGCAAAACTGCAGTTTCTGTCTGTATGTGCCACTTTATTACAGTTGCTTCTTCCCATTGCATTTGAGAAAATTCAAAAGTCAACATCCCATTATGTCTTATTGTCATCTGCCCAGTGTCTTTCAATGCGCAAAAGCACAAAAGCATCTGTATTTGTCCAGCATTTGAAAATGTTTCAGTCCACAAGTTTAAAAGTATACTCTTCTTTCCCTGTTGTTCACAATTACTAAAAATAGCACACTGCTCCTGAACTAGCACACATGATACACTGTCTCCTTTCTGAATTGACCACTGGTTTAAAACACACTGCACAGTCTGTTGTGCAGATTCAAAAGCACATTGCTACATTTCTTTTTTCAAAATAGCGTCTTTCCATGTAGAGCAAGATTCATCATTCACTGACATGTCTGATTTATACCTGCAACCAACGATCGCTATTTCTAACAGACTGGTCTGTTTATCTTCCTGCACGTGTACATTTTCTCGGTTCAAATTCATTTCTGGCTGAGCAACGTCCTCAAAAGAATTAATTAAAACCTCTTGTGAGACCTGCAGATTAACTGGCAGCATCTCTAAGTTCACATTTTTCACGAATGAATCACACTGGCTATCTGAACAGCCTGGCAAAACAAATGGTTTTAGAGCTTTGTACATGTTTAACTCTTTTTTCAAAGACTTGTTTTCAAACTGAGCGTCAGCTAACTCTCTCTTCAGCTCACTACATTCTTTTTCCAAATGTTCACATTTTTGATACGTGCTAAGCAATGCATTCAAAATGACACCACTGTTTCTGTCTGAAATACCAAGTTGTTTTCCCTCTTTAAGAGAGGCAATCTCCCTCTCAAATAACTCAGTTGGCATGTGGGACTCTGCCTTCGTTTTTCTGAAAAATATTTTTCTTTCCCCTTTCAAAATTGCACTTGTTTCGAATTCTGACAAGTGACGCCAAAAATGTTTTGCTTCGCTTATCAGATAATACAGAATCTGCCTCACGGTGGCTCAACCCAACGAAGCAAAAGACATTTAACACAACAACTTTAGAAAAGGGTTTTACTTTACAAAATGCAAAGACTCTCTTTCTAGAATAAGGCTTGGGGTTTATTTTACACAATGCTCTCTAACAGAAAAGCTTTCCCAGATGCCAAATGCAGAACATTCAAATATATATGTTTATATGCAAGCAATAATAACACACTTGGTAAATGTAACAGTTAAATGCATGAGTAATACCATGAATAAACAAGCAGCAAATAATATGGGATAACACTGAAGAAAGTATAATATGCTGGGCGTCCTGCAAGAGATCAGAAAGATATATATATACACTAGATACATCAAATGATTACTTTGGATGTGCACCTCAACTCACTCACACATCACAAAGAAAACACCTCAAATGATCAAAGCCACTGGCCAAACATCACAATGGCAATAATCAAAACTCAACTCTGCAAATGACCACAGCCACTGGAACCACGCATCACAATGGCACTAGTCAAAACTCAATACTTCACCTGGTGCAAACACTGCATCTTAGCCCACTCCTGACCGGGGGAATTAAACAGTTGTGGTTAAGAGCCTCAGCAACCGTGGTCCCGAAGCGGACGCGTCCGTCCCCGTTCGGATTCCAAAATCCCGTTTTCTAAGTCAACAACCCTCAGCTTTATAATCTCAAAACACACTAGAAGGTTCGAGAGAAACCTCCCCCCGCGCCAGAGGAATCTTACCAGAACTGGCCAGCTTCCAAGCAAGCAATCCAATGGCAGGAAGGAGTTCCCACGTTCCCTCTCCAAACTCGCATGTTCCAGCCTTTATCTTGACAAAGCTCACAAAAGCCTTCAGGGTACATTAAACAATCTCTCACAAAAACAATCCTTGAACGTGATTAACCCAAACAACTTGCAAGCGCTGCTGTGCACGCAGATAAAGCTCAAGCAAGGCAGAGTCAGAAAACAGGATGACATGAGGCCATGTCAAAGCCAATAGTAAGAAATTCATAATTCTCATCAATGTACAACACAATGTACATTTGTGCACAAACTGCTTATAGCATCACATACTACATCTCTCAATGTCCTATAGCATCACATACTTCATCTCTCAATGTACAACAGCGAGCACATTTGTGCATCACTGCTCACAACACTGCACTTCGAGACCAAAAAGTACATTCCACACCTCTCTCTCCCTCTCATGCTTTCAAATGCACATCCCACACGTTCTGTTCTTGGCAAGGCTGTCCTACTCCGTGACAGCTCCCACTGAAAGACTGCAAGATTACAAGAAAGAAACTTTTAAGAGAAACAAGGCATATGCAGGACATCGTACATTCAGGCTAGGGTAAAATAACACACCAAAGTCAATTAAAATAATGGTAGTCAAAGGTCATCACAGGTTGTCAGACCACAAGAGTGCCTCTAGCACTACATTCCACCCCATTACCTTTGACTATCATAACTTACATATATCAAAAACTGAACTTCTTAACTGAAAGCACATCTATGATTGAAAAACATGTCAAAACAGTGACATTATAGACTCATGTACTGAACTGAAAGCACAAATATAATTGAAACACACATTAAAACAGTGAAATCATAAAAGCATGTGATAATCATTTCAAAGCATGTAAAAATAGCTCATGCATATCTGGATACTCAGCAAGAATAAATGTATGATGGATACACAAAATGAATGATGCAAATAGAATCAAGCCTATGAACTCAGTAATGCTCCTAATGTCACAAATGGCTAATTCTGGAACTTCTACTGATGAAGCAGCCAAACTTATATATTTTGTGCTTAAAAATAAAGGCAACATCATCATCTTTTTATCTTTAACTCAAAAAACATCTTCTCCAATTTCTATTTCACAAAATTTTGTTGTTCTTTTTTTTTCTTCATAATAGACAAATAATGTCCTTCTGTGTGAAAGGCACACAGCCTTCTTGCATTCAAAACTATAACAGAACATTTTACTTCATGTTTATGATATCAGTTCATGATTCTTGGCTTGGTAAGTTCGTCTGGTTTGTTCAGCCACAGGATGTCAGCTTGCACTGTCGGGTGATCACTCCAGGGTTGGGAGGGGAGGGGAGGGGTCCCACACAGGGCCAGTCAGACCAAGGCACCCACTCACAGGACAGGGACATCAATACCAACACCTCGCACTATGATATGTAAAAGAAACAAGCATCACTCTTCTTGCAAAAAACATATTTCAAAAAGTGCACGTTTTCCTTTCTCTGTTTTGGGTCTGAAGGCACAATATTATCATTCCTCTCTGCACGGTTCTCTGCTGGCTCTGGGGAATTATCTGAGAATTCTACCCACACTATGACCTCTGAATTCTTGGTATTGGAGTGAAACTCTCCTTTTCCCTGCCCTGTAGAAGGGCTGGGGCAGTCTCCTTCCTGACTATTTTTCCACTCACTGCTGAATACGTGCTCCCTTTATCAATTGGCAGAAGCCCAAGGTAATCCATCTGCTCTGGTAATTTTTCTTTCTTCAACTCGCCCCTCACCTTCTGTAGGACTGAACTGGCTTGTGCATACTGACACATAAGAATCACAGTTCTAGGTAAATCTAGGGGGATATGCATCCCTTCATTCTCTGCCCACCTGTTTGTACGGTCTTTCGCTCCTAGGTGCTTGCACTTAGTCATGCACACCAAATCTGAATCGTGTGTCACCACTTCTGTCTCTAAGATTTTAGCCTTTTCATCTGTAAGGGAATTAAAGGTTCTGTCTAGTGAATGTTTAGGACCATGAGCATACACAGTAGCTGCGCTTTGCAGTACAATCTGCCACTTCACTGGGGAAACCTGTGTCTCAAACACCACCCCTGGACTTTCCATTGGGACCTGCACCAACTGTTCATGCAAAACTGCAGTTTCTGTCTGTATGTGACACTTTATTACAGTTGCTTCTTCCCATTGCATTTGAGAAAATTCAAAAGTCAACATCCCATTATGTCTTATTGTCATCTGCCCAGTGTCTTTCAATGCGCAAAAGCACAAAAGCATCTGTATTTGTCCAGCATTTGAAAATGTTTCAGTCCACAAGTTTAAAAGTATACTCTTCTTTCCCTGTTGTTCACAATTACTAAAAATAGCACACTGTTCCTGAACTGGCACACATGATACACTGTCTCCTTTCTGAATTGACCACTTGTTTAAAACACACTGCACAGTCTGTTGTGCAGATTCAAAAGCACATTGCTACATTTCTTTTTCAAAATAGCGTCTTTCCATGTAGAGCAAGATTCATCATTCACTGACATGTCTGATTTATACCTGCAACCAACGATCGCTATTTCTAACAGACTGGTCTGTTTATCTTCCTGCACGTGTACATTTTCTCGGTTCAAATTCATTTCTGGCTGAGCAATGTCCTCAAAAGAATTAATTAAAACCTCTTGTGAGACCTGTAGATTAACTTGCAGCATCTCTAAGTTCACATTTTTCACGAATGAATCACACTGGCTATCTGAACAGCCTGGCAAAACAAATGGCTTCGGAGCTTTGTACATGTTTAACTCTTTTTTCAAAGACTTGTTTTCAAACTGAGCATCAGCTAACTCTCTCTTCAGCTCACTACATTCTTTTTCCAAATTTTCACATTTTTGATACATGCTAAGCAATGCATTTAAAATGACACCACTGTTTCTGTCTGAAATACCAAGTTGTTTTCCCTCTTTAAGAGAGGCAATCTCCCTCTCAAATAACTCAGTTGGCATCTGGGACTCTGCCTTCGTTTTTCTGAAAAACATTTTTCTTTCCCCTTTCAAAATTGCACTTGTTTCGAATTCTGACAAGTGACGCCAAAAATGTTTTGCTTCGCTTATCAGATAATACACAATCTGCCTCACGGTGGCTCAACCCAACGAAGCAAAAGACATTTAACACAACTAACAACTTTAGAAAAGGGTTTAATTTTACAAAATGCAAAGACTCTCTTTCTAGAATAAGGCTTGGGGTTTATTTAACACAATGCTCTCTAACAGAAAGGCTTTCCCAGATGCGAAATGCAGAACATTCAAATATATATAGAGATATATATGTTTATATGCAAGCAATAATAACACACTTGGTAAATGTAACAGTTAAATGCATGAGTAATACCATGAATAACAAGCAGCAAATAATATGGGATAACACTGAAGAAAGTATAATATGCTGGGCGTCCTGCAAGAGATCAGAAAGATATATATACACTAGATACATCAAATGATTACTTTGGATGTGCACCTCAACTCACTCACACATCACAAAGAAAACACCTCAAATGATCAAAGCCACTGGCCAAACATCACAATGGCAATAATCAAAACTCAACACTTCAAATGACCACAGCCACTGGAACCACGCATCACAATGGCACTAGTCAAAACTCAATACTTCACCTGGTGCAAACACTGCATCTTAGCCCACTCCTGACCGGGGGAATTAAACAGCCGTGGTTAAGAGCCTCAGCAACCGGGGTCCCGAAGTGGACGCGTCCGTCCCCGTTCGGATTCCAAAATCCCGGTTTCTAATTCAACAACCATCAGCTTTATAATCTCAAAACACACTAGAAGGTTCGAGAGAAACCTCCCCCCGCGCCAGAGGAATCTTTCCAGAACTGGCCGGCTTACAAGCAAGCTTTCTAATGGCAGGAAGGAGTTCCCATGTTCCCTCTCCAATCTTGCATGTTCCAGCCTTTATCTTGATGAAGCTCAGAAAAGCCTTCAGGGTACATTAAACAATCTCTCACAAAAACAATCCTTGAACGTGATTAACCCAAACAACTTGCAAGCGCTGCTGTGCACACAGATAAAGCTCAAGCAAGGCAGAGTCACAGGATGACATGAGGCCATGTCAAAGCCAATAGTAAGAACTTCATAATTCTCATCAATGTACAACACAATGCACATTTGTGCACACACTGCTTATAGCATCACATACTTCATCTCTCAATGTCCTATAGCATCCCATACTTCATCTCTCAATGTACAACAGCGAGCACATTTGTGCATCACTGCTCACAACACTGCACTTCGAGACCAAAAGTACATTCCACACCTCTCTCTCCCTCTCATGCTTTCAAATGCACATCCCACACGTTCTGTTCTTGGCAAGGCTGTCCTACTCCGTGACAGCTCCCACTGAAAGACTGCAAGATTACAAGAAAGAAACTTTTAAGAGAAACAAGGCATATGCAGGACATCGTACATTCAGGCTAGGGTAAAATATCACACCAAAGTCAATTAAAATAATGGTAGTCAAAGGTCATCACAGGGTGTCAGACCACAAGAGTGCCTCTAGCACTACAAACGTATATCAATAAGGAGGTCGCTGACACTATGCACATGATATCCCTATGTCTACATATGGGTCTAATATCATTTCTGGTCACAATAAATTGCTTGAGTCATTATGGAAATGTTTTTTTCAGGGAAACAAAATCAACTGTGGTGAGAGTCAAAAGATCTCCCCGGTTCTCTAAAGATTAAAGAAGGACTAAAAATGACCTTGTCTAAGCAATAAAATCCAGGGGCAGGACTGAAATAAAGGAGACAAGGGCAAACTATAAGCATTTATCGATTCAAAGCAAGAGATCCTGGAAGGAAAACAATTGGTTCGATCCTATTGAAGCATTAACGCGTGTTCTGCCACATTGTCACCCTCGGAAGCCATCAATCACTTTCTAGTGTAGATTGACATATTCAGTCACATGTTTAGAGAAACATTTTAGAGATCTATATTCTACCTCTATGCCCTTTAATAGCACTAGAAAGTTACCAATTATAAGACAAGAAGGTCACATGATAGAGGTGGGTTGGCATTCTCTTAAAAAGATACTATTCTAGCATTGGTTTCCTAAAATGGGCAAAGGCCCCTGGACCTGATAAAATTCCCAGTGACCCATTCCTTTCAGAATCACAGATATGGGCTCCATACATTACCTTGGTATCAAATGCAATGATGAATGAGTCCGGTATATCCAGTAACAAAAGGAAACAAGGAGGATCCGAGATATTACCGGCCTATCAACCTAATTGATAATCTGCATAACATTTTTCAAATGCAGGCACTCGCTTTGTTTTGCGATTCCACTGATGTAGTATTCAGTAGCACTAAACAATCTATATTGGCAGGCGGTCTCAGTATATTGCATCAAAGACAAAAGAAGGCTATAAGCCAGATACATTTGCACTTCTGAAGGTTTATCCTATACAAAATATAGTACTATTAGAAAAAAGTGATTTATCTTGGTCATTATATTGAATAAGGAGCAAGTAAAATAAAAAAAGAACGTGTTTGTGCAATTCTGAAGATAACTCCTCAAACAACCAAGAAAGAGATGAGAATGTTCCTGGGAATTTTTGGCTACTGTCGTCCGTGGATTCCAAACTTTTGTTTAACTGTGAACCCTTTATTAAAGCTAACAGTGGATATTAAGGATCCAGTACCATTGATGGCGAATGTATGAAGGCCTTCCAGAATTTAACAGAAACATTATGCAATGCACTCACCCTTGGAATACCCGATTACAATAGGGAGTTTTACCTCTTCTGTCATGGAAAAAGCAAGTATACCCGGTTGCTATTTATCAAAAAATAGGGGGGATCATGAGGCCTGTTGGTGGGAAGAAGTTTTGGAAGAGTTCAGTGCATTTGGATTGTGTGTCTTAGAATAGTTTAGCAGATTCTTTCCTGACTTGGCTGAGGAAAGATCTTTCCCTGACTCTGCTGGTTTCCCCTGTTCTTAGTCTTGAGCTTGTTCCTTGAAGGCCTATGCCTACTTCCCTTGAACCTTAACTTGGGATGACACCTTCCGCTTAGGATTTTCCCTTGCCATTCTTTGATGCTTTGTTTAGTTTAGGATGTACCTTTATGAAATAAATACTTTTTCTGTTGTGCATTTGTTATCTTGTAATGATTTCAATTGCCATCTACCTAATGTATGTTCTCAAACTGAATAACCATTTTTTATATAGCATATCTGATAAATGTATTTGCTGAATGATTTAAGTTATTGAAGCATGTAACTTTGACAAAACTGCTAATAAACCTTCATAGTTTGGAAGCCATCCTCTCTGGAAGCACTTCCAGTCAATATCTATAGGTCTGTAGACCAGTGGCGCAACTTATTTTACAACTACACCAGAGCTTACTGGGACAGGAAAGTTTTCCGGATCAACTAGCAGCTACGAGGATGGTTTGTCACTGAAGTGTAGGCAGCTAGAAATACTCAAGGAAGGTTTAAACCTACCTATGTCCAGCTCATGTCTCCGAAGTCCATGGTTCTGTTCAGAGTATTGGCGGTGTTCCGGCACTTCTGAAATTGGTTGTGGTGTCCTATGTGTGAATATAAGCAGGGCTATGCATTGGTAATTGTGTGTTGCCAAGCTTTATAAGTAAGTAAGTAAGTAAGTAAGTAGGGGTTTTATATAGCGCTCGATTGCCGAGGCGTCTTGCCGCTTATAGTGTTTGTGCTGGTGCTGTGTGTTTTATGGTGGGGTGTCCACTTTGAGTCATAGAAAGTTGTGAAGCTGGGGGTTGTAGAAAAATTAATGTGCTCCTTTGTGTATATTGTTTGTCTCATTGTAGTCTAAGATTCCTGGAAAATTAAAAAGTATATTGTGGTTTAACTTGTCTCTTAAAGTTTGTGATGTGAGTTTGTGAGGTACCATCGGCCGCACAATTCAGATAGGGAACTATTAAAATACTGTTGTAAGGGTGCACTTATAGCGATTAGTGTTCATAATTTTGCACAGAGGGCAAACTTCTCTAGTCAGGGTGATTTCCAGATGGTCAATGCTGGGCTTCACACAAGCATTTGGCTTAAACAATGGAACAAGATCACTGAGAAAGAAAGGTCCTTGCAATTTCCCTGATATGGTACACTTAATTTGAATATAATAGAAAATTTGAGACGAGTATTGTACAACATGAAAACACCACCTAGTCCCACACAGTATGAGGATTTAAATGCACAGGAGCGAGCTGCACATGCAAAGATTAAAGAAAAATACCAGATCCAAGCTAAAAGAACAGTTCGTAGTTGGATGGATGCAAAGTGAGATGCCAAACAACAGTTATGGAAGAGATGATTGAGGGAGTTAGGATGTATTCTGTGTTAGTAAATAGTAAATAAAAGAAGAATAAAGCACAAGAAGAGGGTTACAAAGGTACACAATTAAAAGCAAGCCTCTATGGGGATTCTAGTTATGAGTTTCTGGAGGAGCTACTGGCTTATCGACTGCCTCCATATAATATATCTCAGCCCATTGCAAGGAATTTGCCAGATGATGGCAATAATGTGACTGTACCTACTAACCCAGTCCAAGACCAAATGGAGTAAGTAAATCTGGCTGTCCCAGTAATGACAGCCCCAGTTGTGATAGCCTCAAATACCATAGCCCCTGTCACGGTGGTAGGAACACCAGTTATCACTACTGTTACCACAACCCTTAGTTCAGAAATAGTTGTATGTGTTTCAAGTACCCAAGGAGGTGATACTGTACCTTATTCTCCTGTAGTGTTCTCAACGCCTGCTACATTGAGTTTGCAGAAATAGGATCACAAACCAAGTTAGATGGGACATCAACAGGAAGTGGAACCATTGAAGAGATTGGTGATAGTCCTAAGGCAAAAGCAGCCGCAATACCCCTAGATGTTGCCAGGCTAAATGTAGAACAGGATGAGTTTATCAAGGAAAATTTGAATGCGGGCTAAGCAGATGGATACCAAGTGGAGGAACTTGTGTTCCTCTGTAGAGAAGTTATCCACCTTGAGGTTAAATCCCATACAAGGATACAAAAGGCTGCTGCTGAATTTGATGTTGACTTATCTAAGAACCACACTTCGCAAAAGAACTTTAGGGTGCACATAAAGGAGGATACTCTAATTAACAGGAGGACCCCTAAGTTGATGGTACATCTAACGGAGGTAGTGATCATTATTCAGAAATTGCGTAATCTAGAGAAAATCAAGGATAAGTTGATTCAGAGGGGAAAGAAAGAAAAGGAGGACTCGGGGGCATTGAAAAGAGGTGTCCAGAGTGATTCTGAAGTTGGAGCTTTCCCCCTAATGGAAGTGCATGAAGGCGGTATGTGCAGGGGCCCTGAGTTGAGGTGATCTTGCTACATTTACAAATCAATTTCCAAAGTTAAGAGGAAATCCTGATTTGTGGTATACTCAAGTTGAGCAGTCAGTGAAACTTTTGAAGATGTTGTGGGAGGAAATGAATATCTTTTTCGACATTGTGGTTCTTAGTGATATGTGGGTCAAATGTAAAGTAATCCAGCTGTGCCGCTTATGTCAGCGACATCCCCCTGGGCACTGCAAAGCGACCGCAAAAAGCGGTTTGTTCAATTCAATAAAGATTTAGAAAAAAGCTTTGAAAACAAAGTTCAATCTTGTTGTACTCGTTTCTTGAGATTGAATTTATTCCAAAATTACGTTAGATAACTAAACACATTGCCATCATGATGTGTTTAAACAAATCTCCCAAAATTTCGGACCAAACGCCCTTCGTCAGGGAAAAACAACTGTAAGAAAAACGAAAGACAACAGAGCATCACTATAAACAACCTGGGACATATCCAAAGTCCCTGCACCTGAGTAACCCGGTGTCAAAAGTTGTGCCATTGCAGTAAAAACTCAACGGTGTGAGAACAGAAATAGCCACGAACCATTAGTTAAAAATCATGTTCACCGTGTTGCTAAAGGAAATATCACAAAACGTCACCATGTATTCCAGAAGTAATTGAGAGAACACGAACTGAAGCTAAAAAGACGTGCCTGGTAGTTGTTAACAAACGTGAAAATATAAATGGAACTCAAGAAAATGAAACGGGTCAACAACCTGATTTAGTGAAAATGAAGTAAATACGTGTGATGTGACCAACCAATACGTGCAAGAGTGAAACGATATTACATGTGAGTCAAACTCAATGGCGTGTGTAATAAAATAAAACGCTTACCTGAGTCGGAGGTGCATAAAGCATGCAATGAAGATGTTCAAAGCGCAGTCAGTCTGACGAATGTGACTTAAGTCAAAAGTCTCGCGGGGTGAATAAAGATAAAGGAAGGACTAAAATAAGACCAATGAACACCAACGAATACGTGGAGGCCATCTTAAAAAGTATTGTGAGGTGAATGAACTATGTGATAGTGTATGGAAAGTATAAACGATAACGTGTTTATCAGTTGCGTGATTGTTAAAAGCCTGAAAATAATGGGAAAGTCAACAGAACAACAGTTAGCAAAGTGAGAGATGATAGATAGATGAGTGTAACACGACAATCAAAAATTGTTGAACAGTGAAAACACAAGCGAAAAGTTTATAAGAGAAAAAAATAATAGAAAAAGCTGTGATTTCTCTACCATGTGTATATCTTTACCATGTGTACACCTTTACTTATTCACCGTTCACATATCATCATTTATGTACTGCGCTCCATGTATTTCTATGTTTATGGTTTCACTCTTTGCCGACACTTTTGAGTTTTTTTCAGTGTACATTCATTCATCTATCATTTCCCACTTCTGTTAATTGTCGTTCTGTTGACTTTCTCACTTTTTCTATTATTTTTTTCTCTTATAAACTTTTCGCTTGTGTTTTCACTGTTCAACAATTTTTGATTGTCGTGTTACACTCATCTATCTATCATCTCTCACTTTGCTAACTGTTGTTCTGTTGACTTTCCCACTATCTCTTTTTCAATTTTTCTGTCTTTGTAAACTTCCCGCTCGTGTTTTCACGGCTTAACAATTTTTGATTGTCGTGTTCTGACTTTAAATGCTATTTTGTTAACCTCGCATTATTTTCAGGCTTTTAACAATCACGCAACTGATAAACACGTTATCGTTTATACTTTCCATACACTATCACATAGTTCATTCACCTCACAATACTTTTTAAGATGGCCTCCACGTATTCGTTGGTGTTCATTGGTCTTATTTTAGTCCTTCCTTTATCTTTATTCACCCCGCAAGACTTTTGACTTAAGTCACATTCGTCAGACTGACTGCGCTTTGAACATCTTCATTGCATGCTTTATGCACCTCCGACTCACGTAAGCATTTTATTTTATTACACACGCCATTGAGTTTGACTCACATGTAATATCGTTTCACTCTTGCACGTATTGGTTGGTCACATCACACGTATTTACTTCATTTTCACTAAATCAGGTTGTTGACCCGTTTCATTTTCTTGAGTTCTATTTATATTTTCACATTTGTTAACAACTACCAGGCACGTCTTTTTAGCTTCAGTTCGTGTTCTCTCAATTACTTCTGGAATACATGGTGACGTTTTTGTGATATTTCCCTTTAGCAACACGGTGAACATGATTTTTAACTAATGGTTCGTGGCTATTTCTGTTCTCACGCCGTTGAGTTTTTACTGCAATGGCACAACTTTTTGACACCGGGTTACTCAGGTGCAGGGACTTTGGATATGTCCCAGGTTGTTTATAGTGATGCTCTGTTGTCTTTCGTTTTTCTTACAGTTGTTTTTTCCCCTTTCAAAGGGCGTTTGGCCCGAAATTTTTGGGGAGATTTGTTTAAACACATCATGATGGCAATGTGTTTAGTTATCTAACGTAATTTTGGAATAAATTCAATCTCAAGAAACGAGTACAACAAGATTGAACTTTTGTTTTCAAAGCTTTTTTCTAAATCTTTATTGAATTGAACAAACCGCTTTTTGCGGTCGCTTTGCAGTGCCCAGGGGGATGTCGCTGACATAAGCGGCACGGCTGGATTAATGTTCTAACACCCAATTCAGAGGGTGATACCCCTGGTGCACGCCACAAATTACTAATTTTGGTTTAATACTTTGCTGTGCGTGCTCATACACTTCATTCAAATGTAAAGTAGCCAAACAATGGCCAAATGAATCACCTGAGGGTAGTTCATACAAAATCTCCATCTCCTGAAGTTATGTTGAAGTATGACCAAGTAATACATTTCCTGAAAGGTAAGGTCCTGCAGAAAGGGATTGATTGGTTAAAGGATAACACAAACTACACAGGAAGCTAATGAGTCATTGCAGGCCTATTATGAACGCCTCATGCAGATATTGAGACAGCATAGCTGTATTGAAATCCCCAAGAGAGGAAATTTGAGCAATTTTGTGTCCCAGTTTGTTCTTGGGTTGCGTCCCATATTCAGCAGAATGTTATTTGTTGGTAGATGTAATACTTTGTTATTGCAGTGATTAATTGGAAATGAAACAGAAAAAGAATAAGGAAAAGTTCAGGTTGGCCCTGACAAAGTTAGCGCAGAAAGAATTTCAGAATGGCCCGTACATGGGAAGTACAGGTTACAATAATGGTGTTGGTGGGGGAATGGAGGAAGTTTGGTTCCAAGGAGGAGTATAGATTATGCATAATGGGAACGGTGGTACACAAGGTAGAGGTTGTGGTTTACTAATTGACCCGAATGCTGGAATAGGTGTGGTGCCTCTTAAAGGGTCGAACCCATGTCATTACATTAATAAGTTGGGATATTAAAAAAGGAGTGCCGACTTAATTCGAACAGAATGTCAGGTGATGGTCAAATGCAAAATGTAACTTTGATGCAGGTACAAAATATGCAGATGCAGAGACCTCCGAACCCTCATATGACTCCAGCCCTAAAGATGCAGAGGCCCAAGCCCTGATGGCTTCACAAAGCATGGGTAATCCAAGGTTCAATGCAAAACCAGATCCTGAAGCCAACCCAAATTCCTTTGAGAATCATGTCAGTTTCCCACAGTTTCTAGTCTTCAACATTTCCAGAGACTATGGGTTCTATCAATCACAATGATGGCGCCTGAGAGGGGAGTAAGATTGTGTACTTGGCACAGTCTTAGAGGTAGACCAGAGTGGTCCATTCATGGAAGGTGGGGTAAATGGCCATCATGTGTCATTTTTAACTGACAATGGAGCTACCCGTTCTACTGTTAGGACGGTAGAACTCTCAGACCTATCCCCCGTGGGAAAACAAGTCTAAGTTGTAGGTATTGCCATTAATCATATTATGAACCCTGTGTCAGCAAGTTGCCGCAAAGTTAGATCCATTTGAAGTGGGCCATCAGTTTGTAGTGTGTGATTCATGTCCAGTCAATCTATTGGGCAGGGACTTACTCTGCACCGGAGAGTGATGAGTTTCCGACCTATGATGAGAATGTACATTTTAAATTGGCCAAACAGGCCGTTGGGTTGTTTCCCATAATGACTGCAGACAATTTGCCCTCTGATCTGAAATATTCTGTAAAACCTGAAGTCTGGGACTTCTCAGGCAAGAATATTGGCCTTATAAAAGGTGTAGAGCCAATGCGAATGACAGTTTTTTCAGTGTTTATAAAGGATTTTGCTTAAGTTTAAATCATTCCCTCAATTATTCCTTTTGTCACTTGTTTTTGTACTTCTTTTCAGCTTCTAACTTTGGTAACATTTCATTATTTATCTCACCTCTTTGCCAGTCTCATTTCTTGGCTCTCAAGCACTATTTTCCAAGCAGATCAACTCCACCCCATGTCAAGGACGTGCATAGATTGAGAATTGTTTGCACCTCATTCACATTTGATTGCAGCAGATAAAAGTTACTGGTCGACATTTAACACATCCTCCTGCTGCTCTATTCTTCAGAAAAATTGCAAAGTTTCTGTTTGCAATATATATTGTGGGTGCTTAGTATTCTGTCATTGCAAGTCAGTGTCACACTGCCCTGTTTTTCATATTGAGACACCGCGAAATTACAGTGTAAATAAATGTATTATTCCTGTCAGATCTGGGCCTATTTGGTGATTACAAACAGTGCTGCTGTATGAAAAAGTAGCGGAGGTAGGAAAGAAACTTCATGGCGCTGCATAAGCTCAGAAGGGGCCCGTGCCATAGTTCTGGTTGAAATGATGGTGTCTGCAGCATGTACTAGAAAACACAGAGCAATCCTTGCCTCTTCTTTTTATTGATAGTCTACCTTACGGATTTACTGATTAAATGAATTCACCATAGGTAGTGCATACATTTCAGCGAACTGGCATACAGAACCCTTTTAGGCCACTGCATTGGCACTGAAGATGTTTGTTTTAAGGCTGTTGACCCTTCTGTATGAGGCAAAGCAGCTCTTATAGTCATGTGTTTAAGACCCTAACAGTGTCAACCTAAGACCAGGTGTCTTTGTTGCAGCTGTTTATTGGAGAACCTGGATTTCTGGAGGCATCAATATGCACAATGATGAGTCTTACCACAATCCTGATATCTGAGTTTCAGAAAGGAAAACTTTGCACCCCAGTCACTAAAGGAAGATGACATACTGATAGTGCCCCTTGACTTAGATTAAGGGTCTGATCTGTAAACTACTACCAAGAAACATGAAGTGTAGCCATATGAGGTGACCCAAGCTTACAATTTGAGAGTGAAAGTAGGTCGTGGAAGTCAAGGGACCTTGTGGATGGTCACAATGGCAAACTAAGTGATTTGCAATGGCCAAAGTGGATCATTGAAGCAGCATCCATTACAGAAAGAAGCTTAGAGGAAGGCCTGCACTAATACTGTTTTGAAAACAGATAGCGCCAAAGATTACAAATACAATGAATTTCAGTGCTTTTTCAGTTGCTCCTGAAAAGCAAAAAACTATAATTTGGGGTTGTTTTATCTGACATACTAGGTCTGAAAACTAGAAACTCGAGATATATTCCTATACAACACAGGACTCTGCATAGTTGTAGCTTTGTGATTAACTCAGTGAGTGTATGTACGCTGAAGCATTTCCTTTTCTTTGATCACAGCTTTATATAATATTTATTTTTCTTACCTGTACAGTAGAGTAATGCAGTCCCAAAGCCAGAATCACTGATAGTAGTAGCGAATCCATTTCTGAAAAGGAGAGCAACATTTTGTTTATTATTTAAAGATCATCAAGTTTACATTTTTAATGTTTGTTCTGTTGGGCAATTAATGTGCATGGTTTCGCCATTTTTACAACTGTAATAACTAGCAATACCATAGACCTCCACAAGGTGCAAACTGCTGACCGAGCACATTATGACATAAAATACATCCTAGTTGTGGCACACATATACACACTACTTAAGTGAGCATGTGTGCTCCTGAGAATGCCCATAGCAAATTGTGGTCCCCATGCCCCACTCTGACCATGTGATGGAGTGTTTCCATGCATTACAGCTTTGTATAGTGCCCTTGAGAAACAATGCAAGGACGAGCTTGATTCCTTGACTGCACTCAGACTGGTGAGGTCCTTCTTGCCCCATGAGTGACTGGTATATTGCTGATGCAGATCAAGGTGACACACCTACGGGTATAACAATCTGAATCTGTGCTGGAGGCTCTAAACCCGCTTATTCAAGGGCCAGTGTTTCCAAACGGACAATACGAATTTTGCAACCCTTTCTGAATTGCAAATAAGAACTGATGTCAAGGAGGCATCTCCCTCTATTTGAGAGTCACATAGTATCCCAGATGTCTTTTCTGGCTGAAGAAATTGTTTATTGAAAGCAGACACTTTTCTTTAAAGGGACAAAGGCTGTGCTTCTAACAATTTTTTTTTCCTGGCAGAAAATGTGAAAACAGGGACAGATGTCTGCTGTCCCTCCTAAGACTCCAACTGTGCATTTGCAGCGAATCACAGACAACACAAAATGCCTTGTCTCTTAAATTTTAACAAGGCTTAAGGTTATGCAAACTTCTACCAACATACAGTTTAGAGCTCCTGATTACTATATCAGCAGCATCACAAAACACAGCCCTGTTTGCAATTTGAACTTTCTGTTTACCTTAAAAGTGTAGGATGCACACACATATTTACATTTGTGTTCATTCCCAAACGCCAGTCGGACTCCTATCCACCCCGGAAATAGTTAAAGATTTCCTCCAACATAGGGCTGACACAATACCCCTTCGAGGAAGGTAAGGAGCACAGATTTCCCCAACATTTTGTGGAAGTTGAGGGGAAGAGCATTCTCCACGGGGGGAACATTTACCCTGCAGAGGACCAAATGTTTAATTTTGCCCACAGGACTGCATCCTCTCTTCAATGGAGAATTCTACATAGGGGTAGCAGTCACTTGACCTTCCCGGTATACACCTAGAAATATGCACATAGATCAGCTTTCCAGGATTACTTCTGTGAATATTTATAAATAGGTAAAACATTGAAAAATACACTCAAGCAGAGGCCTGACCCTCCGTCCTTACTTTTCCGTCTTTCCTTGTGTATAGGGTCCTATGTGTGCTCTTGGACTAACTATGTACTTGTCTGAAATGAAACCTATCAATCCTAATTCAAAGATACCTCTCAAATCACCCTAGAGTATCAATCACAATATTTCATATACAAGTTAGCCCCCTCTCGGAAATATTTCTCAAAAGTTCTTTTCACACCTTGCTGCATAATTCACAATCCTTTTTAGTTTAGATAGTATCACAGAAGCATCTATAAATGGTCAGAGACTTCAGTGCCTTTCATAGATTGCCTTGGGTTCTGCTGCTAACATAACATGTTGTTTTTCAAAGTTCTCATTATTGTTGTTGGTATTATTATTATTAGCTGTAGAAGTAGTAGTAGTGGTAGTAGTAGGTTTAGGGTTACTATTATTAGTATTCGTTTTATTACTATTGGTATTACTATCATTATTATTGTTATTATTTATATTTTATATATGAATTGGTTCTATGTGGTCTGTAATCACTTTATAGACCCCAACAAATGCTGCTACACTTCCAGCAACAAGTAGGACATTTCTTAAAGTTCCAGTGACAAGCAACCATTTACCACAGTCTGAGTTGGTAAAATACCACTGTTCCAGGTCTCCAGCTCTTAAAGCAACCAGTCATCCCAAAACTGTGGCAGAAACATTTCTTAAATAATACTGCTGTGCTTGTGTCACAAAAACCTTTCACTTTCACTATTTTATGTCTTTGCGGTAAGATAAGGCACTGCTTTGTGTAAGCACCTTTTACCACTGTATTATTAAAGCAGGCTTCCAGAGGGGGTTGTGTATGATAAGAATGTGTGTGCATATTCATTGTGTGGCATTTCACTGTGGTGGTTATGTATTATGTAGATGTTTCTCACTTACCACTGTCCAAGTTGATAAAGTAGCTCTGTTCCAGCTCTTTAACTATTTAAGACATCAGACACCATCACATTATTGGGGAAACTGTGTCTTTTATTAGCACTTTGACTTCTCACTTTATGGCATACAGTCCTTGGTTTTAAATAAGCTCTTGGCGGTGATCATGTTATATCATACTGCCCTATGGTGTTTAAATTGTTTTCTTTCAAGGAGAAAATGACTTTGTGAAGCTTGCAAATTTGTAAATGGATGACTCTTGGAACAAATGCCCCTGCTTTTGGCTCCTGCATATGGCTAGTGTGGTGCATTCGACCTAACTTTGTGGGTATCATGAAAATAAGATACTTCACATGTTCAACAAGAAATTTCTAGCTTCTCCAAGTGAGAATTAGTGAAGGGTTACATAAGATAAGCACTGCATATTTGTATCCCTGGAAACGTAATAGACTCAAGGTTCTTACATTTATACTTCAGGGTTGATTTATGCTTTTGAATCAGACAGAGTGCAACCATCTAGAACATGTTTAAGTTCTTGGATTTGATGTATTTAATCATGAGAGTGTTAAAAAAAAAAGCTTACACTGAAACATAATTGCATTTACTGTAGAGCTTATTTACAGGCCCCTTGCTCCACCAGTGCGTCACTTTTTGTGATGCACTGCTGGCGCAACCTCCTGCACCATATTTATAAGGATGCGTAAAGCCACCCTGCATGGCTTTTCCTGTCCTTGTAAATATGGCCCCTTCTCACGCAACGAAAGAGGCGTGACAATGGTGTTGCTGCGGGTGTTCCCACGCAACACCCATGTATTCTGCCGCATTTCCAGATTTACGAGAATTCGTAAACCTGGAAATGCGTCAGAATGCTACTCCACCCCAAGGGTGGCGTAGCGAGGCACAGCGAGGAGAAATGTTTACATTTCTCCTTGTTTTTTCCTCTTTCTAGGGGTGCTGCATTCTGCAGCACACATAGGAAGAGAAATACACCTCTTTTTATTGTTTTTGTTATTGTTTTTGTGCAGGAAGGTACCAGCTCAGGCACCCTTGCACCATGGCACAAGGGAGCCTGCTTGGTGCATGGCAGCCGATTGTGCGCCAGCACAGTGGAACGCACATGGATGCATCATATTGTTGTAAATATGACGCATCCCTGTGCTTTGAAAGTGCTGCAGCGTGGCTCAGCCAAAGGGCTTGCCAGTGCTGTGCTGCTGTACTTTCTTGTAAATGAGGCCCTGAGTGTCCCCTGGCACAAATATGGGAAATGGAGCAAAAAAATAAATGCGCCCAATGGTGCCTTAATTAAAGGCAGTTTTTTTTTAAAAATAAAGAAAAATTAGACTGGCTCATTTTAAATCTGAAGTATACAAAAAAGTGTTGGATGAAATGCTCGAATTAATTAGTTGGTAAATACTCGGGCCGCATGCCAATCCTTCGTTATTCTGCACAGCATGCCACCTCAGTATGGACCCAGCAATATGCAAATTATTATTGGCCCTGCTCCAGTGGGAACAGTACAGCTTAAACTGCCAGCCCTGGTCCTTCCTGAAATGGAACACAAGCAACCCAAGGCTCATCAGCCAGGTATAGCTTGATTCCAGTGACACAGTGTGCATCAGCCCCACGTCTGGGTGTACTCGTCCCACTTAGGACGACACACTAAGGTATACAAATAAGTGATGGATGGAATGCTTGAATTGACCTCAGTGGCTGGTGATTACTGATACTAACTGGGTTGCTTGTGTTGCAAATCAGGGAGGACCTGACAGGGAGGGCCTGGCAAATGGTGCGCAAAAAATCGATGAGCTAGGATGCAGCCCCGAGTAATTACCAGAGCTGAGATTAATTCAATTATTCCTTCCACCACTTTTTGTATACTTCATTTTAAATCTGAACATTGTTAAAAGTTAGAACACAATCTAAGAAATGTCCTATTTGGGCTATACTTCTTTTATTTAAAAAATAAAATTGAGCCCATCCTTTTTCTCAAATGTGCAGAGTAGCATTAAACAAAGTCTGCCAAAAAGTCAACGGATATATAATACTCTATAACCCAAACATCAGCATTTCACAAACAACATTTTACACTTATTACTACTCACAATTTGATGTTTGGGTTAGTGGTGAGATGTCTTGTTCCTTCAGAAAGATTCTGTTCTAGTGGTTTGGTGCAGTCATATGTCTGAATTTAAAATGCTAAATATTTTTAGAAATTGTGCAAGCACATTTTTTAAATAAAACACAAATTTCATTTGTTTTTCAAAAAATTTTTTTTTACATCATTTTACACATAGATATGTGTAAATTATAAATTTTAAATGTATTATTTACATATACTGGTATTTTTTTTTAAATCTAAAATTCCATCTACGGAAGTATAAACAAAACCACACAAATATTGCATTTTATCACAGTATCGCACTACATAATACTTTTTGGGAAAACAAACAAATATCATTAACATTTTGTATATTCAAACAAAACTAGCTACCATTTTGAGTGGTGGTGACACACTTAACATTCACAAACACACTATTTAGAATGGTGGAAGCCTGATCTCGCCATCAGGACATTTGCAATTAGATGGAAGTCAGCAGAAGTTGACTGGGTAGTGGGCGTGAAACTCCACGACTGACACAGCCATAGGCTGTGTGTGAAAGCAATGTATGAAAGCCAATGGATGTGACCGTTTCCATTGACAATCTCTCACGTTGTGTTGATGTACGGCGTTAAAAAAAAGCTCACTTGCCTCCTAAAAGTACCATCAAGAAAACCTCCTCAACTGTTGCTCCTGTTTCCTACCTCTGGGAGCTACAATGCCTGACATCGCAGGAGACAGAGCCCCAAACTTCTTACCAGATGAGCTGGCTAATGAGGTCCTGTCCCTGTACAGCAAGCTGTATGGCTTACCAGAGGAACAGGTACATGTATTAAATGAAAATTAAATCATGACTAACTTGTTGTTAATTTAAACACAGGCTAGAATGTCCCTTCTAGCCTGTGTCCCTCCCAGCTGGCCACTGTGTTTCGGATGGTGAAACATCAGACACTGATGGACACAGTGGCATGGATGGTGAGGGGACTGGAACAGAGGGCACCACCTCGTCACCTTCATTAGAGGCCTCGCCAAGTAACCAGTCCCTAGTGGTGATGGACCTTACCGGAAATGTAACAACCTCATCCTTGTCCACCACCCAGAGACACACTCACTGTCCCTCTTGCTCCCCCCCAGTTGGCCAACCCCGAACCCCTAAAAGGGATGGGGTCTCATTTGCTACAGGTACCTCACCCCCTGCTCCTGTCACCCCGGCTGCGCTGAGTGAGGAGGCAATTGACCTATTATGCAGCATCTCTGTAGGCCAAACTGCAATAGTGAATGGCATTCAGGACTAACCTGCCAAATGCAACAAATGGTTGTATTTCTGGATGCCATTCACAGTTCAATGTTTGGCATACAAGATTGCTTTCCAAAATAGCAGCCTCCTCACTCACATCAGCCTCCCAACCAGTCCAATCTCCTGCCCCAACTTAGATCCCTTCCTCAACCCAAGGCAGATAGATTAACCGATGAAAAAGTGACGGCGGGACCGGTTCCGCCAAGATCTAAATCAGGCCTGAACCCATTGAAAAGGTAGTAATGTACCTGCAATTTTCCATTTCAAGTTGGTGATACCCTTTGTTCAAATCTAGGGGGAAGAGACTTTGGATCCATTCAGCTGTGCAATCATGTCAGCAATATGCAGACCTGGATGTCGTTCTCTTTCAATCGCCTTGTTAGCCTGGTGCATATCAATGCAAATGTGCATGGCTCCTCCACTATCCTTCTTAGACACTACCACTATGGAAGACACCCATGGTGTGGGACAGGTTGATCGTCCAGTGATGTCTTGCTTTAATAGCATCTCGATCCTCTTGTAAATTAAATGCAATTCAACTATGTCATTGAGCAACAGGACCGATGTCCTCATTTTTGTGAAGTTGCACTTGCATTGTCTTAAGTCTTAGTCCATGAAACAAAGATGGAAACTGATTCACTATCTCATGATAGACATTGACGATGTAGTTTACAGAAACCAGCCCCATGTCAGCAGCAGTGCTGAAACTGAGTAAATATGTACTTGATGAAGTGCCTGGCAGGACATGAATGGGTGCTTGGACAATCGCCTTTTTAGTCTTCACAGGTGGTATAAATTAACCTTCACTTTGCAGTAACATTTAAGCAGCCCACATATACAGTTTGGTTTGTGACTGGGTGGCATAATGTTTTTCGAAATGCCACTGTCTTTCATAAAAGGCATGGAGTACCCATTCACCTTCCGTGTGATTTAGGGACAGTGTCCAAATGAATTTTGCACTTTCACTTGTCGATCTCGCTTCGACCAACATTCTTCCTTGCAAGAAGCTAATCCTACATGCGCACGTTGGCCAGTGGTCGACATTGACATCACATTGACATCCTCACTGTCGCTTGACAATGACAAACTTTAAGATGAGGAATTCGATGAAAATCAACGTCATTCAGTTTCTACTGATGTTGCCGCTTGGCCTTGCGGGTGTAGGTAGAACGTCTCTTGAACTTTCTGGCAACCATTTTGATCCATCTTGATCTTTCTTTCGCTTTGCAAACCGTTACAAAATGGTTCTCTTTCCCACAGCCTTTGCATATATGTCCAATGGCAGGACATTTACCTTCATGTGGAAAGGAAAATCCACATTGAAAACACAACTTCTTTTTCTTAGGATACATTACTTTGTGACCTTCCACCTTGTGAATTTGGCTTACTTTTCAAACTCAACTCCGATTTATTTTGGGCCAATCCGGCATCCATGTTAGCGGCTTGTCTGTTAGTTCTTTCTTCTGCTCTAGCAGCCATGAGTACTCGCTCCAAGCCGAATGTCTCTTTCAGCATTCGTCATCTGAAGGAATCAGAGAGACAGCTATCTATTACCCTGAGACGCATGGCCTCTTCATCGTTGTACTCATTGAACTTGCAATGCTTGATGAGCTAATTAAGTCTATCTACTAGGGGTGGGTGGAGTTCGGGGAGTTGCATAAAAACTCCAAGGAATTCCGCTGAGTTCTGCTCTGCCGTTTTGTTTCAGGCTTAGTCATGTGGCTGGGAGCAGTGCGGGAGCCCAGAAAAGGCAGGAAATCAATAAGCTGAAGGCTGGTACTTCTTGGTTTTATTAAATATACAAGCCGGCCCCTTTTCGGTGTCCTGTAGCATTCGCAGCAGCACTACTCATTGTGGGATCACAGGCACCTCACCCAAAAAAGCCTTTCACGGCATCAAACCGAAGCCAGCCTCATTATGTCACTCAACAAAGCGCCATTTCCAAATTTTCCGCAGAGGCTCCATTCCCAACAATCGAAGGAAAGGAGTAAATAAAACCCTTCCAAACCTTGCATACCACCTCAGCTCTTTCAACCACAATATGCCAGCCAGTGCTTGGGAAAATAAAAAGCAAAGAGAAGACAATTCAATCAGTGTGTACAAGCATGACACGCTGGCCAATCACAGCTACCCACTGCTGGACGTGAGCCAACCACGGCACTACTCATTTTTGTCTCAGCTGCCTTCGGGTGAGAAAGTATGACACCGAGAGGTTCTGCGACTGACCAACGCATCCAGCAAGCCCAGCCCACTCCGATCAGGGCGGCACTCGCCAGCTGCACCCTACCAGCCCAACTTAGACTGAGGCTCGTGCAACACCTCAGCCTGTCAACAGTTAGGAATTCTATTCGGCATACTAGGATTGATTAAGATGCTGCTAAACCTCTCACCATAGATTAACTTTTACATTGTCAGTTCTGCCCAAACTTCCAGACCATGCCCAATATATATTGAGTTGGGGAATCAGTTGTTGTGTGACAGGAAATGCTGAAGACACAGACAAATGACATCCGTCAAAAGATCAACAATGGACAGCGGACTTTAGATTAAATTCACTGACGTCTGTGTAAGTAGCAGATGGGTGGTCACTTTATCTTCGTGTAAGATTTTAGCATATTTCCCCTCAAAGGGCGACCCCCGCCTATAAATGCTCCTCAGATTCTGAATGTATTCTAGTATGCTTTGGCCCTGTCACTATATGCAGGGACATACTCTGGCATGTGGTGGAATCTGAGTTTTTTGCCGAACTCCGCGCTATCAGCGGAGCGTGGAATTGGCAAAACTCTGCAAACTCCACTGGCGGAGCGGAGTTCACCCCCCACCCCTACTATGTACAAACTCATTCATCGTTTCACCAGCTTTCTGTCTTTCCTGACAGAAAATGTATCTTTCATGGTCGTTATGCGGCATTGGATTGTACTTGGTTTTTTTAACACCTCTTTGATTTTATGGTCTGTCACTTTATCACTGTGTGGTATTTTCTTTATCACTTCTTTTACTCCATCACCCACCAAATGTTTTAGATATTTAATGTTCTTTTTGTCATTTTCTTCTTCCAGTTCATCAATGAAATCATAGAAATACTTGATTCAGGCAGTCCATCTGTCGCCAATATTCTGCTTTTTGGTGGTATCAAAGGGAAGAAGTGGTTTTAGGAATGTGACAACATCATAAACTGTGGAAGTTTCTGCTGTCGAAAGTGAACCCTGCTCCGGCAGCGTCTGCTGCCCACTTGGTCTGGCACCTTAATTAAGCACTAGCTGTGTGCTAAAATTTGGATCGTCGCACCCGCTCTCTGGTTGTGAGGCTCTGTCTTCTTCTTTGGTAGTGAGTAGTGGCTTTGTTTCTTGTGCTGGATCTTCACCACTTTCATCTCTTTGCATGGTACCTGGTTTCTACTTCCTTTAGCCTATCTTTGCATTAGAAATTTTACCTCTTTAGCGTTTCCTTCCACTCGGCTATAATGGCCTTTAGTGCTTCTCTGTACCTTGTTGTTGCTTCCTTTAGCATTGTAGTACTGTATGAATGACAGATCTGTGTAGGGCTGTGGCACAGTATCTCTTGTCTCCACTTTACCAACAAATTTCTAGGAAACCATAAATAAACTTCCTGTAAGGCCTTCACTTTCTTCATAAGTCTTGCACTGGCTGGAGTGGTGCTTTGACTACACATATGCCAACCATCGATTTTTCACCTCGACTGAGGCACAAATGGTATGCACGAGCAGTTTGCTGGACCATGTCAAACTCTCTAGGAGAGCACTTTCAATTCTTCTGGGTGTGGAGTTTACGTAATCACCTATCTCGTCACCAGTTGTAGCATACTCCCTAGCCCGGGTACATGCAAATGATCACGGAACACACGGTGCTCGGTATTACATATATTTATTCTTCAGAGTGTGCCTGTTAACCGAACGCATTACGTCATACATTTCTTAACCACACCCAATCACTTCTACGGAGTCTGTCAGGGACTAGAAAATTCACCCTGTCTCTAATATACACAACACTGCAGACCGTAAGCTATGGTGGTCATATTGACATGGAAAAGGGGGTATAGAACACATCCGTGTGTGTAAAATGGTATAAATCAATATAATGTATAAACAAATAATTGTAGAAGTCAAATGGATCTAATCACCTACTATTGCTGAAAAAGATTTGCTGCAAGGTGCAATCGCATTACTAATTTAACTGTGACGGGCAAGTGCTTACCTTGTTAATCAATAACTGGATCTTTGCATTTGGTGACCATATTGGATGTGAAAATCCGAAGCTAGTGTGTGAACAAGTAGGTTCTTTGATAATTCTAAAATCTCAACATTGTATGAGAGCTCAACCAACTCAACAAGCAGCAATATTTAACAGAATGATGTCAAAGCTTGTAAAATTCAGATAAAAATTATTTGGCAAGACCATTGAATATTGTAGTTTTGGAAAGAGGGTGGTCATCTTATAAGTGAATTGTGTTCCAAAGAGTCTCCATGTCAAGTATGGCAGTGGCCATATTGCTTGCAATTAATAAATCTTAATTGTGCATTTATTATTGCAGCAATTTACCACAGAATATGAGAAACATAGTACAAGGAGCATGTTCATTTGTTAGTTTTCAATTATTGAGCCTGCAGAATACAACAAAACATCTAAGGTGGAGTTGATTGATGAGTTCATGACTGCAGTCCATTTTAGAATTAAAAGTCAAGATACAATAACAAAACATATATATGTTGTGGTATAGAAATTTTTCGGCGCACAATGTCAAATTCATATGAAAGTTGTAAAATTGCACAATCATTAATATGATGAAAAGTACAGTGAAAGTGCTTCACAATGAGAGTAACCATACTTTACATTTTCATCTACTGTATTTAGTCTCGAAATACATACAGTACATCATCCCTTAAAGTGTAAAGCTGAAAAATGAGTGTGAAATGAAATCTGAAAGCTAGATCATAATGTTAGTTTTGGACATTCCACGACAATGTTTACGTCCCTTACCACACTAATACCCTCCAGATCCAATTGTTTTCATGAATTGCTAGCATGCGATCAATGTTGTTAGAGCTAGTGGTTGGTATTATCACATCGATTACCCACCATTTCATATCTCTAGTGGAGCGGTTTAACATGACAAAGTGTTCCACTAAAGGGGAATTTTCAGTTTTACATCTGATATGCAACTGGTGGACCAAGAAACTCAGCCGCGCTACACAGAGTTCCGCAAGCAGCGGAGTGTGTTAGGTCATGCCTTTCAAGCTGATTTTTAGCTCTGAGTGTTTGTTCCAACACGATTGGCACCATGCGCAGTGCAAGAGGGCGCTGCTTCTTTCTGCCACTCAAGTAGATTTTCTACTTGAGCGGCAGCTTCCTCAACGCGAACGGATGGTTTCTCAATGCGAGCAGTCACATTGACAAATTTTGCTGGAAAGAGGACTAGCATTGGATTTTCCCTGCTCGAGCTCCTCCACTTAACGTTGGCGAGCGAGGAAAAAACTCCACTGTGAGAGTTTTTCAGAACTCTGCGTGCTCTGGGGAGTGCAGAAAACTCCACAAACTCCACAGAGTGGAGTTCACCGCCAAGGCCTACTTCAGACAACCTGGCAACCCTGCGGCTAGTGGGTCAAGCATGGAGGAAAAAAACACAACCGGTCTTCTGGAATCACCATGAATTTGCATGAGCTCTGAGAGATCGCACCCTTCTCTCCATCTGCAATACAAAATGGACTCTTTAGTGCAATCTGGCATTCATAGAGCTGGGGAGCTATAAAGACTTTCGCTCAGTTAGAGGAAGGCATTCATGCTTTCATTGTCTCAAGGTATTAGGCACATACTAGGGAAAGATGGGTATCCATGGACAACAGTAGCCCACCATTCCCAGAAACATCCTGACCTCTCGCTGCGTAGTGGGAGGGTTCATTTTCAGAATATCAGACATTCTCTCCTGCATCACCTTCCTTGCGCCTTTCAAAAATTCTATTTTGAAACCAGAATGCGAAGAGAACTTTGATCTCTGTGTGTAGTTAAATAGAAAAGAATGCTTGACACAAATTGAGCACTGTGAACCCCTCAGCTTCAAAGGGTATTGAAACAGTATTACAGTAGGATTCAGCACCATAGGACAATATGGGATAACAATATTTTTTGAATGTTTCTTAAATCCTGTACTTTCTGTTAGGTTTTTGCAGGTCCAAAACCGAGGAATTACATGGACTCCCTAAGATCTCTTTCAGAATTCCTTGTTGTATCATGGACCGAATAAATGGGGCAAGTCTAGTCACCTTCTCTAGTGAGAGATTGAACTGGGGAATTACATGGACTTCCTAAGATTTCTTTCAGAATTCCTTGTTGTATCATGGACTGAACCACTGGGAAAAGTCTAGTCACCTTCTCTGGTGAGAGATTGAACTGGAGTGTTTAGGGATACTATGCACTCGGTTTAACAGTTATTCGTTCTGGCCCTACAGCTTTTATAAGGCCAGTATTCTTGCCTGAGAAGTCCCAGACTTCAGGTTTTACAGAATATTTCAGATCAGAGGGAAAATTGTCTTTAGTCGTCATGGGAAACAGTCCAATGTCCTGTTTGGCCAATTTAAAATCTACATTCTCATCATGGGTCTGAAACTCAACACCCTCCTGTGTACAGTAAATTATGCAATTTAACTTGCAGAGTAAGTCCCTGCCTAATATATGTGCACACTACAAACTGATAGCCCTGTACAAAGGAACCTATCTTTACAGGAGCTGTTGCTGACCCAGGGTTCATAATATCTTTATTGGCAACACCTACAACTTGGACTTTGTTTCCCCTGGGGGATAGGTTTGGGAGTTCTACCATTGTAACAGTAAAACAGGTAGCTCCGGTGTCAATTAAAAATGACACATAATGGCCATTTACCTCACCTTCCGCGAATAGACCACTCTGGTATGACTCTAAGACTATGCCAAGTACACAATCTTCTTCCCCTCTCAGGCACCATCATTGTGATTGATAGAATCCATAGTCTCTGGAAATGTCAAAGACTGGCGACTGTTGGAAACTGATATGATTCTTAAATACATTTGGGTTGGCTCCAGGAGATGTGTTTGCATTGAGCCTTGAATTACCCATGCTTTGTGGTGCCATTGGGGCTTGAGGCCTCTGCATCTTTATGCCTGGAGACATATGAGGGTTCTGAGGTCTCCGCATCTGCATATTTTGTGCCTGCTTCAAAGTTACATTTAGCATTTGACCATCACCTGACATTCTGTCAGAATTAAGCGGGCACTCCCTTTTCCAGTGTCCCAACTTATTACAATAATGACATGGGTTAGACCCTTTAGGAGGCGCTATATCTATTCCGATATTCGGATCAATCAGTGCATAATGACCTCTACCTTGTGTACCACCATTCCCATTACGCATCATCTATCCTCCTCCTTGGATCCCGATTTCCTGCATCCCCCCACCAACACCCTTATTGTAACCTGTACTTCTCATGTACCGACCATTCTGAAATCCTTTCTGCGTTACTCTGTCTGGGCCAACATGAACTTTGCCTTAATCTTTTTCTGTTTAATTTCCAATTCATCACCAAAATAACAAAGTATTACATCCGGAGGTTTACCTTACCAACAGATAAGATTCTGCTGAATATGGGAACCGATCTTCGGATGCAACCCAAGAACAAACTGGGACACAAAATTGCTCAAATTTCTTCTCTCGGGGATTTCATTACCGCTATGCTGTCTGAATACCTACATGAGGCGTTCAAAATAGGCATGCACTGACTCCTTAGCTTTCTGTGTAGTTTGTGTTATCTTTAGCCAATCAATGCCTTACTGCAGAACCTTACCTTTCAGGAAATGTATTACTTGGTCATACTTCAACCTGACTTCAGGAGATGGAGCATTTTGTATGAATTACCCTAGGGAGGTGCTGCATTTGGCCATTTTAGACTACTTTACATTTGGACTACAAATCAATAGGAACCATAATGTCAAAAAAGGTATTCAAATCCTCCCACAACACCTTTGGAAGTTTCACAAACTGCTGAACTTGAGTGTACCACAAATCAGGAATTTCTCTCAACTTTGGAAATTGGTTTGTAAATGTAGAAAGATCACCTTGACTCAGGGTACATGCAAATATCTGCTTCAGGCACCTCCATTAGGGGCAAAAATCCAACTTCAGAATCGCTCTGTACACCTCTTTTCAATGCTCCCCGAATGCTCCTTTTCTTTCTTTCTCTTTCTCCTCTGAATGTACTTATCCTTGATTTTTTCCAGATTACTTAATTTCAGCTTACTGATCACTCTTTTAGATGTGCCATCAACCCAGTGGTCCTCTGTTAGTTAGAGTATCTTCCTTTATATGCACCCTGAAGTTCTTTTGCAAAGTCTGGCTCTTAAATAAGTCAACTTCAAAGTCAGCAGCAGCCGCGAGTATCCTTGCATAGGATTCAACAGCACACTGGGTAACTTCTAAACATAGGAAAACAAGTTCCTCTACCTGGTATCCATCTCTATAGCCCGCATTCAAATTTCCCTTGATAAACTCATCCTGTTCTACATCTAGCCTAGCAACATCTAGGAGTATTGCTGCTGCTTTTGCTCAAGGGCTATCACCAATCACTGCACTGGTTTCACTTCCTGTTGATGTCCCACCTAACTTGGTTTGTGCTCCTTTTTCTATAAATCCAGTAACACTGAGTGTAGCAGGTGTTGAGAACACTACAGGAGGATTAGGTACAGTAGCACCTCTTTGTGTACTTTTTGTTAACACAAACTGTATTGCAGTTTATTTTTCATACATATCTCATCATCGTCCGCAAGGAATGCAGTACCTTATGTTACATTGATTTTAAACATTACGCTTCCAGTATCAGGAACTAAACAGTGACATTGTTCATCTTACAATCAAATCCTGCAATTGTAAACTTACCCCCGCAACTACTATCTAAGTGTAAATGTAAATGGTGTGAGGTAGCGGTCATTCAGAACCAAGAATATTGTATAAAACCTGTGGGGTGACTTCTCCAGCTCGCTGGAGCCTGGAATCGTTTTGATATTGGTGCCAACAACCTATCTCACATGGACCGTGGGAAGAGCAAGTGTCTTAAACTGAGCAAAAGCGTGGGTGGGGGGAAGGATACCTCAGCTGTTGCACTCGTCAGATACATGGTAGCTGCGTTCAGCCAGTGCTCACTGTCGTCCTCCCTGGCCCGTACCCGAAATTCCTCCAGTAGGGCATCCCATTCTATTGAAATTGGCCTCTTGTGCAACCCTCTGTATTCCTCACGCCGAATTGCGCCACTCTCAGCTAAACCCTAGTGTGTCACCTCTTCTTGCCAACAAACGTTTGGGGAGCCCCGCGGGGACTTCCAATGTCTAGTCAGCAGACGTTTTTCTAACAGTAGAGCTAAATCTACAAACCGAGAAGTCACTTTAGATCACTTAGGTCTGTTGTATAAGCCTAGCATATACTGTTCTAGTGTACGCCCATGGTCTGCACCTGTCACCTCTGACAGTGTTGCCTCAACATCACTCCAATAGTAGGCCTGGAGTTTTCCACACTCTGTGGAGCACATGGAGTTCTGAAAAACTCTGCTCCGTGTAGCAAGCAGAGTTTTTCCCCCACTTGCCAGAGCAAGGAAAATCTACCTCCCAGCGGTTTTCTCAACGTGGCCAGTCCGATTTCTCAACGCGGGCGGTCGCAGATGGTCGCGACTGCTCAAGTTGAGAAACCATCTGTTCACATTGGGAAAGCTGCTGCTCGAGTAGAAAATCTACTCGAGCAGCAGAAAAGAAGCAGCACCCTCTTGCACTGCACATGGTGCAGTTCGCGCTGTAAAACACCCGGCGCTGAAAATCAACATGAACGGCATGACCAAACGCACTCTGCTGCTTGCGGAACTCTGCGTAGTGCAGCAGAGTTTTTTTTGGTTACTTTGCGAAGTTCTGCTAACTCCACACAGGCCTATATACTAGGCTGTCAGTGTAGGGCAAGTCCACAACATATGCATGAGACCTACGTCCGGTGTCTGGCATTAGGGCAACCCAAGGAGCCCACTGGGAACATCACATTAATTTTGTGGGGTGTGAGACAGGCCCTATGGAATATGGAAAATTGTACAAATTCAAATTGCAAGTTATGGGTGATCTTTTTAGGGTATTGTAAAAGAAAGGTCCTTTCTCTGTCAGTTAACTCCCTGTGCAGATCCGCCTCCCGACTGGCTTGGAGAGGGTCCAATGGTGGCATAAGATGAGTGCGGCGCCCCCGATACAGCCATCGGATCAGGTGTCTACCGTGGCCCATGGTGTGTAGCGCCTGTGGCAGCCCATGTGTTTCAGGCTCCTTTCCATCTGGTGCCCAGTGTCGGTAAACATAGCCAAGAATACTACATGCGTTAAAAACAGCGTTTCGAAGGGGGGTGTGGCCAACCACCGAGAAACATGGCCGCTCCGTGAGGTGACTCCGTCAAACCTACCCGTTCAATGGCATATCCGCACAATAATCCGAGGGTGGAACCAAACCCTACACAGAATCGAATGTCGGAACCCTTTGGGTACACAGCGAGATCAAAACCAGAACGATCGGCGGCGGAGACGCGGAGATAATTGATGTGGCGTGGCCGGCTCCGGAGTCTAGCGCTGAAAGTGGGGGAGGGGCGCCTGGGCACCGGGAATTCTCGGGACGCCTGACTGCTGTCGCGGCTGGAAGAGAAAACCCGGAGTTGGCTGAGACTGCCGGAGGCCGTGAAGGAGAGAGTCGGCATTGGGGCCGAGGGCTGGGTGCGGAACTGCTGGGCACTGGTTGTGGTGTGTCTGCAGCCCCGGTGAAAAGGAAAACGGCGGCCGCAGTGAGTACGCAATGGCTGCTCCCGCCAGTAAAGATAAAGTGAGCACTGTAATAAAGATGCGCTTGGAGGACGTGCACTGAATAATAGCGCTGTGGAAGGAGCGGGCACGGCGAGGGAGGCCTAAATAATTGTGAGCCCCCGGTCAGAGTCAGGTGGAGGACCCGGGGAAGAGGGATGACCGCCTACTGGGGCCCATGAGGAATGGTGGAATGCCAGTAGCAGGACTTGAGTAAACCGGTGTACTGCACCAGAGGACAAAGAGTGAGCCTTAACTAAGGTTTGCCTGGGGGCCCTGCTATGGCTCAAACATAACTCTATCAAAACATAGGGGGCTGCCCTAAAAGGGTATTGAACCAACACAAATACTGGGGACAGCCCGCTGGCTGTTTCCAGTGCTATTGCTGGAGGGGCTTGCCGGTGGAATTACCGAGGGCTTGCAGTGAGTGCTGACCCAGTCACTGTGAGGGGACGTCTGCAGCAATAAGATTTTTCAACATTGGGGGGTCTGCAGCTGGAGGACGCAATTGAGGACCACATGGCCTATTAAGAGGCTTCCAACTCAGATGAGGAGGAGGGGCTGGAGTGGAGGCCGGAGGTCTTCACATTCTCATAAGGACACACTACCCGCTCCGAGAATATAGTATAACAAAGGGGCCAGGACCTGGGTCCAAGAATTAGTAGCTCCCTGTGACCAGGGAGTCAGCAATAGATATTGAGCTGATACAGGCTGCGGTCGCCTGGAGCCAAAAGTACAAGGCAGAGGAGGCAGCCCAGCCGGATTTGGAACCCCGACTTGGAGTGGGGGCGGACTGAAAATGGCTGGGGGTCGCAACACTAAAGCCTCCATGCAGGCTAAACTGAACAAATATGCCTGGAACGCGGGGAGGGACCCAAAGGACAAGGAACAGGATGGCCCGCCTGAGAAGCAACTCGAGGCTGAGGGAGCTCAGGAGCTATCCCTTAAAGATATCATGTCCGCCATTACGTCAGTGAAAACGTCACTAGAGTCGCAAAGCGACTCAGTCTCTTCAGAGATTTCCCTGATGAGAGCTGATATGCGCTCTATGAACGTGCGACTTAAAGACGTGGAATCGACTGCTGGCTCCCTGGTTACGGACACAGCTGCCCTTCAACAAAGAGTGTACGAGCTTCAGGCCCGGGGGGAGCGCATAGAGGCCCAATTGGATGAGTATGAAGGGCGCTCTAGGCGCAATAACATCCGCATACTGGGGGTTCCGGAGTGAGCAGAAGGTCAAGCAACGGACCTGTTCGTGGAGGAGCTGATCACCACCCATCTGAAACCTACTGGACTCTCCGAATTCTTCACGGTAGAGAGGGCGCACAGAGTACAAAGGCAGACCAAAGCCCGGTGCCCCCCGAGACCCATAGTAGCAAGAATATTTAACTTCAGAGATAGGGACCCCATACTCCAAGCATCCCGGGTGTCACCCCTGATTGAGTGGGACAATAGCAAGGTGACCTTCTTTCCGGATTTCACACTCCATGTACAACATCAACGGCACAACTTCCTTGACATCAAACGAGCACTGCGGGAAAAAATTTGAAATATACTATGCTTTTTCCAGCTAAGCTGAGAGTGGAGGCAGAAGGAAAGGCCTGGTTCTTCAATACGCCTGAAGAATGATGGGATTGGCTGGAGGGCTGGCGAACGGTAGGGAAGGGGAATCGCCAAGCTCGACGAGACAAACCAGGAAGATCCTGAGAGGAGCTGACATCAGGAACTCCGATGGGGGATACCACGTTGACTGAAGGCGGTGAATGAGAGTTGGGCTGTATGCCTTATGGGCCTGTATGGGTCTCATTGTCTTTTCTGCCTGGGGCCTGCTTAGACCTGGCTATTCTGTATGGTGATGCGGGGGGGAGAATAGTGTATGGACACTCGTTGCTGGTACAATATTAATTTGTAGAGTTTGTGCACATGGTTCAGGTAGAATTGCAAAGATGAACGCAACAAGTTTGTAAATAATGATTGAACGGGGATGGGGTTGGCACATGCACCACAAGTTAAAGGGGTGGGCGATAGGCACTCTGCAAGTTGGGGGTGGCTGAAGGTCTCAAAACTGCCATGCAGGGAGGCAGGGAGGGGGCACGGTTTAAGACAGTAGGGGTGGGAGGGATCCAGTCTCTTAGATTCTTTGAAATGCTCCAAGATAGTGTGCAAGACTGGAAGGGGGGGTGGGGAAGTTTATTGTTTTTTTACAACAGGTTGGCTATGATGGACGCTAGATGGCACACTGGAGAGGTTACACAGGGCACTATTGAAGTGGTTACAGATGTAAGATGGGGGGCTAGAGGGCCACTTCCGATGGTGAGACACCTGGCTATATCCGGAGACACCCCTTTGAGGGGTCAGTTCCGTATTCGGGGTGTGGATGGCGACTGCATTTGTACATAAGCTTAACATTCTGTCGTGGAATGTGAATGGATTGGGGGACAAAATAAAAAGGTGAATCGTGCTACAATTCATTAAAAGGCATGCCCCAGATGTGATTTTACTGCAAGAAACGCACTTGATGGGTAGTACCTGCCATGCATTGTCAAGGTTGGGATTTAAGCTTGTAGCACACTCCGCATTTGGGTCTGGTTCAAAGGGTGTGGGTATCATGACCAGGAAAAATCTTTTGATGTCTGTTGAACGCACGTGGACAGATCACCCGGGTAGATTTGTAGTGATTGCCGGAAGGTGGGAGGGGAGAACGCTGAATCTGGTTTACGCCTATGTACCGCCCTGGCTTCAGGCCTCGACATTCAAGGATCTAGGTGCCCTTTATCTGGGGTTGCCGGAGGGTAGATTGTTAATTGGGGGTGATTTTAACTCCATTGTCTCTGATTCCTTGGATTGGTGGCCCCCTAGGACTCTGCCATCTGCCCGGATGCAAATTCATAACTTCCTGGGGGCAATGGGGCTGGTGGATACGTGGAGGATACTCCACCCAGTTGAGCAGCAATACACATTCTACTCGGGGGCCCACCGAAGTATGTCGCAAATTGACTATATAGTAACATTGGCGGACCAGATGATAAATGTTAAAGAGGTTAAACATCTTGCCTGTGGTATTTCGGATCATTCGCCCATTTGGTGTCAATTGGAAGTTGGAGAGTCAAACATGGGGAGGACGATCCCAATCAACCCGTGGTACCTTAAGAACCCCCAAATCAAGGACAAAGTCATACGGGACACAGAGCTCTATTTTCAGGAAAACGAAGGTTCGGTAGACTCGGACTTGACTCTGTGGGAGGCATATAAGGTGGTTATCTCGGGGTCAGCTATAGCTCAGATATCGGGGCTTAAAAAGGAGAAGCAAGCAGCGTTAACACGCTTACAAGCAGATATACTACATATGGAGGGAAGCCTCAGGAACAATGACACAGATGAGACAAGACATGCTTTGCAAACCAAAAAGAAGGAATATCTGGCTTTAGCTACGGACGCGGCAAAGGGGCGGCATTGGGCAACCCTTAGTCGAATCTATGAAGTAGGCGATAAGGCCGGGAAGCTACTCGCCTGGTTAGATCATAGGGATCAAGCTAGCAGAGTGGTGGCAGAACTAGAGGGGGACTCGGGGGTACTACTCACCGAGCCACAGGATATTGCAGATGCCTTCGGTCAATACTACCAAAACATTTACGCGTCCCATACAGCACATACGGAGGAGGATGCGTATTCCTTCTTGAGGGACATATCATTGCCAACGCTTACAGAGGAGGAAAGAGTAGACTTAGAACAAGACTTAACAGAGACTGAAGTAGAAAAGGCGATACAACAATTGAATACAGGCAAAGCAATGGGCCCAAATGGTCTCTAAGGACCCGGATCTGTTTTATGAACACAACCTGCAGCCTCCGCTGCAGAAATTTAAGAGTGACGTCTCCCACTGGAGGTCGCTTCCTCTGTCTTTACTAGGGCGGGCAGCCCTCTTTAAAATGATGGCCCTGCCTCGGTTTCTCTATGTCTTGCAGAACACACCACACCCAGTGGGATCGAATTATTTCAGAGCCATTGACAGTGCTCTAAGGGACCTTCTATGGGAGGGGAAACCACCCAGAATCGCCACCCAAAAGTTGACGCTAGGATGGTATGATGGAGGGATAGCCTTTCAAGACTTCCAGAAATACTACTGGGCGACACAACGCAATAAATCAGGGTATATATCGGCCACAGGAAGATCCTGGTTTCCTAATGGATAGGGCTGCTCCGGCGGGAGGTTTTACAGGGGCATTGTACACCAACCCAGCTAAATTGAAGCTATCAGGGCCCATGAAGCACGCGATCCAAGTGTGGAGAATAGCCACGAAAAGTCTGGGATGGGAGGAAAAGATTACGCTTGCCACCCCACTCTGGGATACGGACCTACTCGGAAACTTGGGGCGAACCCTTTGATTTGACCGTTGGGACCTGATAGGTATTTCCAGGGTGGGCGACCTATGGAAAGGAAGGGGAGTGATCCCCTTTTCCCAATTGCAGTTGGAATATGACATGGCCAACACAGAGTATTATAGATATTTACAGATCAGGCATTCTTTGAGTGCGGTGATACAAAAGGGCGATACACCGCCAAATTCTTCCCTGTTGGAGGACAGGGTCTTGGATGGAAACCTCCCAGAAAAAGCTATATCACTGATCTATAAGAAATTAATTAATAACATGGCCGACCCCTCAGTGCGGATCCGAGCAAAATGGGACTACGACGTGGCTGGGCTAGATGACAGGGAGTGGCTTGAGGCTTTGGCCTCTCCTAGGGACATTGCAATCTCTGCCAAGCTCAGGCTAGTGCAATTGAAAATATTACACAGAATATATCTAGTGGGATCGGTGCTGGTCAAGATGGGTCTCAGTGCTGATTCGGGTTGTTATAGAAACTGCGGGCAAGAGGGCACTTTTGTACATGTTCTTTGGAAATGCGCATATATCCAGAGATACTGAGCAGCAGTAACAAAACGGATGGAACCGGTGATGGGGTATAACATTGATTGCAACATCAAATTGAGTCTCTTAAATATTTGGGGCCCCACAGACCTGAACAATAAAGAAAGACTATGGGTAACATTAGGCCTAATGATAGCGAAAAGAAACATAGCAAGAAACTGGAGGGGACAGACACCACCAACATTACAAGATTGGGGGAAAGATATGGACTGGTGTATGGTGTCAGAAAGAACAGTATATGAATCCAGGGGGTGCCCTGCCAAATGGACACAGATTTGGGGGAAATGGAACGACTACAGAGGTGGCCTCTGTGACCCCCCTCAGTCCCAAGACCCACTGTATAAGTTACTTAACAGTAGTACAGTTTAATGCTAATGTGTGTAACCTAAATGAAGCCTTGAAATTGTCGATTGGTTGAAACCGAATGTGATATCCAAGAGTACTAGAATGTAAGCCATCTGTTGTATAAACTTTGATCTTAATAAAAAGTTATGATAAAAACAGCGTTTCAAGTAACCCATGAGTGTGTACAAAATCAGAGTGTGGCATTAATAATCCATCCCCACATAGAGAGCTTAAGGACATTACCCCTTCCTGCTCCCAGTGGCATAGCATCCCAGCCGTTAAGGGGCCTAATGCGGTGGGGTGGCTGCACAAGAGAACATTTGGGGCATAAGGCATCGGGGACGCAGTATATCTCATAGCAATCTTACAATAAGAGAAGACAGTGCGTAACAAAAGGGACCCTGCTGAGATCATAGGGAGGCCAGGGCCAAGCAGCTTATGCAGCTGTCCTCTACGACGCGCTCTGGTGGTGTACCCAAATTTCTTCCAAGTTTTGACCGGCCAGCCAACATGCCAGCCACTGCAGCTTTTCAGCCATGCAATAGGCACTAAGGCCATACTGCCACTGTCCGTTGGTAATTGCAGCTTAACTAGACTAATCTACCGGTGACCGTTACCACAGATCAGATCTATTAGCAATGTATTTAGTGTGCGAAACACCTGTACCATCACTAGGATCGGTAGGTTCACAAAATAGTATAGTAGGTGAGGTAACCATTTTAGCCAGAGCCAAATAGCCGGCTACAGACAGGGGCAACGTGGACCAGAAGCCCACCTGTGATCGGATCGCAGCGACCACCCACAGATGATAACCTTCTAATATGTCCACCGGTCCACAGTACACTTGAATGCTGAGATAACGAAACACGCGTGCTGCTACTTGGATATACAAGGGCCCGAATGGGACCGAAGGTTCTCAGTAGGTGTCATTAAAGGAAATTGCATAAGATTTCTTGCATTAATCCGGAGACCAGACAGGTCGCCGAACTTAGCCATCAGCTGTGCCTCACCTCCCAGTTCACCCCAGAGGTCTTTGAAGTATAGGATCATATAGTCTACATAAGCGATTTTTAATAGACCGCATGATCAATAGAGATTTGCCACCCCCCGGCCTCCTGGCAGAAACACTGTGCAAGAGGTTCCACTGCTAAAACAAACAGTAGTGGTGACAGTGGGAAGCCCTGTCGTGCCCATGTGATACCCGGTATGGGGCCGAAACGTATGGTCCCATCCTGGCTCTCACCATAGGATCTGAGTACAGCAGCCACAACAAGCAAACGTATGCTAGGTGTATCCCAAATTCCGTAAGAGCCGCCAGCATAAATTCCCAGCTAATGGTGTTAAGTGCTTGTAGGATATTGAAGGAGAGGCAGCCGGCGAATGGGTAGATCTCTTTAACTGCATCCATTATGTGGAATAAACAGCATATATTTATGGGAGTACTGTGATGGGGGACAAAGTCACATTGATCCACTTATAATAAGTGGGGGAGTAGGGGAAGTAGTCAGCGAGCCAGAACCTTACTAAAGGTCTAATACTCCGTGGTTAATAATGACAGGGGCTTATAGGAGGACATGTTGTTGGGTGGGTTGCCAAGCTTGAGGAGAGAGGTCACCAGTGCCTCCCGTGTCAAAGGGGGTAGCATCTCTCCCTCTAGGGAGGCATCTCTCCCTCTAGGAAGGCATTTTACAATTTTTCGTGGTGAGGGATCAGTCGCGTAGCGTAAGTGGAATAAAATTCCACTGAGCCTGGCGTTTTATTACGAGCAAGCTCTTTGAAGGCCCCACGTATCTCATTTGCAGAAATGGAAGCATGAAGTGCCTCTCTGTCAGCTGCCGCCACCAGAGTGTAGCCCTATCTGACTTAAGAACAAGGTTATTTCAGCCGTATCAGAGGGAGGCGGAGCGCTATATAAGTCAGTATAGTAATCCAGGAACGACATATTGATTTCCAATTGCGTCTCAACTGTACCGTGGTGCGGTCTGTGTATTGAAAGGATGGGTGTAGGGGACTGTTCAGATTTAACCAGTATGGCGAGTAGTGTACCTGATTTGTTTGCTACTGTGTGCGTTCTTTGGAAATAGGCACTATAGTCTATACACGGAGTCGTTCAAGAAGTTCAGCATAGGCCAATTTGCAATTGGGACATGATATTTGCATTTTGCACAGCTGCCTGCTTTAGTGAACCCACGCTGTCCTCTACTTGTGTGAGTTCCCTCAAGACCACCGCGTGCACCTACCAATGTGTTAATGGACGTCCCTCGCACCACCACCTTGAAAGTCTCCCATTCGATCAATGCATAGGAGGCTGTTCCAGTGTTCTCTGCGAAATATGTGTCAATGGCTGTAGCAAGTGTCTCTCGAAATACTGTGTCCCGCAGTAGTAGTGGGTAGAGGCACCAGGTAGCAATCGTGCCAGTACATGGTCCCATGTTAGTGTGATTTTCAGTGGATTACAGTCTGATAGTGTCTTGCCTAGGTATGTAGCATGGGTGGCCCGTGGTTGTAGATGGGAAGCACAGAAGAACCTATCTAGGCAGGAGTGAGGTGTATGTGGGGGAGAATGGAATGAGTATTCCCTCAAACCAATGTTACAGCTACTCCAGACATCCGAGAGATTCCACCCATTCCTGAAGTGTCTTGGCCTGCCGGGCCGGTACTCTGCAAGGGAGTGTGAATGGTCTAAAAGAACGTCCAACAGTGCATTGAATTCTCCTCCCAGAACCCACAGGAGATGCACTCAATCTGCCAGCACCATAGATAAGTGGGATAGAAACACATCTTGCTCTTCATTCGGTGCGTATATGCAGCCAAGCACAATTGGTTCTCCATCCAGGCTACCTCGCAGCAGTACATAACAACCCTGCATGTCAGTTTTGGACTCTTGGACCAGGTGTGGGACCCCCGCTCGCATCCAAATCACAGCTCCCTGGGCAAAGGCTGAGTATGAGTTATGAAAGAGCTGACTCCTCCATCTCTTGTGTAATTTCTACATTGGTGAGGTGTGTTTCTTGCAGATAGGTTATATGCGCCTGGCGTCTTTGCAAGTGTGCTAGCACCCTATGCTGCTTATGCAAGGAGCCCAACCCACAAACATTCTAGGTGAGTATGTTATAAGAGCTGGCTACAGTGGCCATTGTGTTGCTGGTGCAACCAGTTATTCGCAGTCCCCACCTATCAATACTCATTACCCCACATGACAATTATTGGTGACAGATTCAAGCATACAAACAAATTCCCCAAATGCTAGGTGCAGCGAGAAGCCTTCTTTCGATCAAACAACCATGAAGAACATAACATAAGACCCAGAGAAAACCAAAGGCCTATGCTTGTGGGGTGAAGGGACCAAACTCCAAAAACAGTCAGTGCCAGAATGGCAAGTTCTACTGTAATCGGCTTTGAGTTCGGACCCTGGGCCCACAGGATATAAGGAGAGTATCCTGTGAGAGCAATACTCGGATGTAGAGGAGTACTATGCATCTGGTCCCCAATTATGATATTCAAAACTGACATTGTAGTTACTTACTGGTAGTAGACGAGCAACACATTTTCCCCAGGGAAACAAGATAATAAACTTAGATTAGTATCCGTGAAAGGCCCCACGAAGCCACATGGATGCGTATATGAGACCCCCAAACCAGAAACCATAAGTCTCAGTGTAATAAAGGACTCACAACCCTCAGCCCAGCATGTCATTAGTCATCTGTGGCATAATCGCGGGGAACCGTGCAATGCTGCTATCGTGTCTGAGTCCAAAGTACCACCCCTTGAGGAGCTGGAAGTGGAATGCAGGTCAGTGGCTCGCAGAGCGGTCGCCGATCCTATGGTCGGTCGCTGGTCTTCCAGGGCCTGGTGTGGGGATGGCGCCACCTCCTTGCGTTGCTTGGCAGCAATACCAAGGCACCTCTGTCCGGGTGGTTGTTGGGTCTTTGGAGGCGAGGATCATGGTGGGACAACTCTTTGAGAATCATGGAAGTGGTGGTCCAGCCAGTCTCTAACGGCGTCTGGGATGTCGAAAAAGTCAGAGTGTTGGTCATGTAGAACCTTGGGTTTAGCTGGGAAGATAAAGGCATAAGTGAGACCAATTGTGCACAGGTGGCGCTTTACCTCCTGAAAGAGGACTAAGGTGTAATCAGGAAACAACGAGACTCTCATACCCTCAACAGTAAGTGAAGCGTTTTTACTTGCTGCGTGAGGTAGCTGATCCCGGTCCCTAAAGTTAAGTATTTGCGCTACAATAGACCTTCGGGTGCACCTGGAATAGGTTTCCTCGTTGGTACATCATGCGCCCTTTCAACCAAGAAAAGTTACGACAGGCCCGCCATGGCTACTGCAGTTCGAAACCAAGTCTGGAGGAATGGAGTAGCATGTGGGCCCTTTGTGCCCTCGGGCATCCCCACTATGCGGACATTGTTTTTGCACAACCTCGACACGATCTTGGAGCAGATTCACCGGCCTGTGCAACTGCACCACCAGAGATACATGTGCCGCTTGGCACGGAGCTAATGTGGACAGCGTCTCCTCATTAGTTTTGACCCTTTCAGCCAGTTTGTGGTGGTCATCCTAAAGAAGGCTGATATTTGTCGTAATGACACCCAGCTTTTGTTCCATAGCAACTCTGGAGCCCTGTATCTCCTGCAGAATAATGACTAGTTTGTCCACGCTGGGTGCCGCCATTGTAGGGGGTGTTGAGGGCATTACTCAATAGGTAGGAATCATAACCTCAGTAAGTGATCCCCTCACTTAATGCACCAACTGCTACAATATAGAGAAAAATTCTCAATTATAACACAAACAACAAAGGCCTGACAAGGGTTTCTTTTGCTGATATATATTCTCTCAACAGATCTCAGTAATCATCAGTGTACTTATTATATACAAAGTGCAAACGACGCAGTGCTCAAGTGAATGTGACAGTACATAAAAGCAAACACAAGACACTGTACAATCCAGGCTCATCTGATAATTTACAACAAAAGATATGCCAGCAGTTATTACACGTTCATAATCATCATATTAGAAGAGTGAGCCAGGAATAAGATGTTGGCGTTTTGACCCAAGTTGAATAGAAGGGTCTCTTCAAGACTAAGTAATTTGGCTTAGGACCTATGACAATCTGAGACAGAAACCCAGCGGCCACAAGTCAGTTTCTCAATCCATTTTACTCGTGCGGGCCTTAAACCTCTGCGAAAGTTACCACTCGTCGCTGAGTATGTATAAAATCTCATGAAATAACGCAATTTGTAATCCATAGCATCATCAAATGATAATTAAATACAGGGTCTCAGTAGGTCCAAACCCTTGTCAGACCTTTCTTGTTTGTGTTATAATTGAGAAATGTTCTCTATATTGTAGTAGTTAGTACATTAAGTGAGGTAATCACTTAATGAGATTGTGATTCCTACCTACTGAGTAATGCCCACAGCAGTCTGTATATATATAATATACTTACTCCTGTCCAGGTGGGCTTATAGGGTGCTCTTTGTTAGAACGTTCGCCATTGTAGTGGGTACATAATCTGCAAGCGTCAGTGTTGACAAGCTTTCAGAGGGAGTGGAGCGAGAGCACATATCCAGCCCAGGAGGTTTGGTCTTGTTGCGCCCCTTTCTGAGTCCTTATAGCTGTGTCCAACACCTTTGGAAGTGCAGGGCCCTCAGTTTTGACCAAGGTGAGCGGAGGGCAGCAACAGCCCTATTATCATAGTCCACTCAGGGGCACCTCTCCTGGACACGCATATTGTTGGGAGGTCCTCAGAGAACCTCACATTTAATCGGCATGCTGTAGGTATCAGATGATGGTGCCTGGGCTTACATGTAGAGGATAGTGCCCACAATGGGTAAAAAAGTTCAGTACATGGGAGGGCAGCGTGTTTAGTAAGTGCATGCATGGACCTCAGTATTAGGAGCAATGTGCAGTCCAGTCAGTAATCCCGGCCCATCTGCTTCCTCACGGGCGTTGCGCTCCAGCCGGCCCCACAGTCCTTCACTCAACTGCCCTAGTGGCATCCAATTGTCTCACTCATCCACGGCGTTCGCTCACTAGCCTGCATGCATTAGTAATGTAGGGAATGTCTCCGCAATCAAGGCCCATAAGATCCTTAGCCAGATGTTTTCCCCAGGTGAGTCATGTGTCCCCCCGCCCTTCAGGCTTGTCACAGCACTGCAGGCAGGCACAGCAAATGCAGGAGCTCGCTACTCATGGCCCGGGTGCGCAGGCCTCACATGTGGTGAAACAGGCAGCAACAGGCTGCACCAGCTATCTTGTTGATAGTCCAGGCCTTCAACCCACAGTTACTGCTTCTGCATGCAACATTTAACTGGTCATGCATCAGGGTCTTGGTGGGACACCAAATTAATTTGTAGTTCCCCAGGCAGGTGCCTCCTAACACCTCAGGCAGATCAGGGTATCGGCTGTTATCGGACGCAGCAGCCAGCTGAGCAGGCCGGCAGGCGGGCCGGAACAGGCACAGTTGGATCTCTGGATCGCTGCCCTCTGGGCCTGCTCAGCGTCACAGCAGTTCTGGCAGCCTGTCTGCCAGGGCCTCGGCTCTGTTCAGGCAGGCAGTGTGAGATGAGAACTGCAAACTGTTTTTTAGCTTGGATTTGGTATTTCTCTTTATTCTTTGCGTGTGCAACTTGCTCACTTGCAGTTAAAGCCTCATACTGTGCGGGACTGGGTGGGGTTTTCATGTCATACAATACTCGCCTCATATTTTCTACTAGATTAAATTTAAGGGTACCATATCAGGGAGATTGCAAGGATCTTCCTTTCTTATTGATCTTGTTCCATTGTTAAAGCCAAATGCATGTATGAAGCCGGCTTTGATCGCCATAGTAATCTGGTGTGCCTTCAGGTGAAGCCTCCTCACCCTCACGAACAACCACCTGTACACCACCCCTAAAGAAATCTCTTAACATCCTAAAACATTTAATTTTTATTTCAAGTTTGGCATCTCAAATCAATTAATTCAATTAAAACAAGCAGCAGCAGTTCTAAGTGAATCACAATGTTACATGTTAATGTTAATCTCAGTCTCCAATGCCAGCGCAGCACACTCTACACTGGTTTTTCTCAGCGCATTACATGCTGATTATATGACCAATACCAGTGCACCACGCACACCAACCAACCACTACTAGTGTGGCAGGTAATGACGTGGCTTGCAGCACCTTGCAGCGCCTAACCCTCCATCACAATTAGCTTTGCATAAGCAATATTTCACAAACACCAAAGTAAAAACAAATCTCTTGTCTGTTCCACTAAATAAATTCAAAGTTATCACTCACTCAAGGGTATAAATAGGGAATAATGCTTTCCAGACGTTATCACACACGCACAAGTGAAATCTTGACCATCTGAAAATCACCCTGACTAGTGCAGTTTGCCCTCTGTGAAACATTATCAACACTACTCGCTATTAGTACACTCTCACAACAGTAGTTTGATAGTTCCCTATCTGAATTGTGTGGCCGATAGCACCTCATGAACTCACATTACAAACTTTAACAGGCAAGTTAAACTACAATATACTTACCATGTATTCAGGGATCATCGACTACAATGAGTCAAGCAATATACAGAAAGAAGCGCATTAATTTTCTTCTGTCCAGCTTCACAACTTTCTCTGATTCAAAGTGGACACCCCACTGTGAGACACACAGCATCAGTACAAACACTGTAAAGCTTGGCAACACACAATTACCAACGCATAGCCTTCTTATACTCACACCTAGGACACTGCCACCGTTTTCAGAACTGCCGGAACACCCCCAATACTCCGAGCCGGACCATGGACTTTAGAGACATGGGCTGGACATGGGTAGGTTTAAATCATTCTTGGATATTTCTAGCTGCCTACACTTCAGTGACAAACCATCATCGTTACATCCAGTTCATCTGGTGCACTTCAATTGATCCGGTGCACTTTCCTGTCCCTGTAAGCTCTGGTGTAGTTGTCAAATAAGTTGTGCCACCATGTACCTTTAGATATTTAATGGAGGTGTGTGGTAGGAGGGATCATCAGGACCATAAATCAAATTACAGTGAAACCTATTTGGCTCCACAAGTACCACAGGGAGGATGTCTTTCGAACTATGAAGGTTTATTAGCATATTAGTCAAAGGTACATGCTTCAATTACTTTAATCATTCAACAAATACATTTATCAGATATCCATATATATAAAAATGGTTATTCAGCCTGAGCACAAACATTAGGTAGATGACAATGCAAATCATTACTAGATACAAAATGCAAAACAGAGAAAGTATTGATTTCATAGAGGAACATCGCTAAACTAAACAAAGCATCAAAGAATGGCAAGGGTAAATCCTAAGCGGAAGGTGCCAGCCTTAAACAAACCAAATTAAGGTTCAAGTGAAGTAGGTATAGGCGTTCAAGGAACAAGCTCAAGAACCAAGAACAGGGGAAACCCCAGAGTCAGGGAACCGTCTTTCCTCAGCCAAGTCGGAACAGGATCTGCTAAACTATTCTAAGACACACAATTAAAATGCACTGAATTCTTCCAGAACTTTTTCCCACCAATAGGCCCCATGATCCACTACTCTTTTTTTTAATAAATATAAGCAGGGCATACCTGCCTTTTCCATGACAAAAGAGGTAGAACTGCCCATTCCAAGGGCAGGAGCATTACATAATGTTTCAATTAAATCATAGAATGCCTTCATACATTCGTCATCAATGGTACTGCATCCTTAATGTCCACTGTTAGCTTTATTAAAAGGTTTGCAGTTAAACAAACATTTGGAATCTACTGACGACAGTAGGCAGCACTTCTCAGGAACATCCTCACCTCTTTCTGGGTGGTTGGCGGACTTATTTACAGAATTGCATACATTTTCTTTGGAGATTTTCCTTGCTCCTTTTTCAATGTAATGACCAAGATAAAACATTTTCTTTTCTAATAGTACTACATTTTGTATGAGGGTAAATAAACCTTTAGAAATGCAATTGTATCTAGCTTACAGCCTTCTTTTGTCTTTGATGTAATATACTGCATCAGGAATGTGTTAAAGGGTAACTGCAGAGTCTCCAAATTTTTCTTTAGAATCTGACTAAAATTCTAAGGACTTTCAGTGTACAGACTTTATTTTGGAAATTAAATGCAGAATGAAATTGAATATACTCATGGGATCACTTTTTTTTCTATTTTCCTCAACTCTTGCACAGTTCTCCATTTACCACTTAGTTTTTCAATGTCCATTATTGGTGAGTTGCAAAGACTACCAGGCACCTCTTGCAGAATCCTTGCTCTATCATATGTTCAATGACAGGCTTCATTCCTAACCTCCATTCCTTTCTCTGCCTCTTTTGAAATCTAGGAAAGACTGCATAGGGGTTGACCTTAATCTTGACTGGTTTTGTACGTTTTATCAATGCTATATCTTTACCTGTGTAATCTCACACCTCTTCTTTGACAGTATGCCTTATATCCAGAGGCAAGTCATCTTTAGTAAGAACTGGCAATAACTTATGTAAAAAAAAACAATTAGTTGTGGAATTTCATTTTTATTAAAAAAACATCATGGGCTAAAATTAGCCGAAATCTTTATTACACCTTTAAAAGCTGACACTTCAGTACTTTGAGCAAGAGTATAGTTCACACTCGTTTTCATTGCATGTATTCCATTACAAGTTATACTGCCTGTAAGACACATTTGTTCAGTATACCTTTACAGCTGACAGTAGTGCATTGCGGAATGAAGACTACTTTTCCCATCAACCCCGGGCACTATGATGCTGATGCACGCAGCGCAAAGTGTCATGCTTTTACTTTCACAATTGCTAACCAGGTCCAGCTGAGCTCGGCATGGGGGATAAAAACTCCTCTCAAAGCCGCACTCAGTCATACCAAAAGCCGGGTGTGAGCAGAGCCAAGTAGGGGACATATATGGTAAGGGACCTTTGAAGAAGTGAGTAACAATTGGACTTTTGTCCTGAGCAGCACTCTCTGAGCTGCTCTGGCGTCTGACCCACGAAAACATTTCTATGAGCAAAAAGCCTGATTTGTATCTGTATTAACATATGTGTGGCTTTTTTTTCTGTTTTGTGTGTGGGGACGTTATTCCCAGTGGTTTACTGAGTGATTGGGACTCAGGGTCTGACCACAGGGCCTAACCTCCCTCTACACTATGAGGGGTCTGCAAATACTCACTTTAGGGTAAGTTACACAGACTATTGTATGCCACTTTACCATGTATATCAGCGAAACTTCATGGCTCACTGTCTTATGCCCCTGATTGCAGGATTGTTCATGGAACATCACTATAAAAATGTGATTGTGCATTTGTTCCTCCAAGAGTCTCAATACTAAGCAATAAATGTGTATGGCTTAGCCCACATAAAAATACTAGTGCAGCAGGCGATTCAGACTGCACTGTAATCAGCATTGCAGGAGTGATATAACTTTTGTAGGAGAGTTGATATTCACATATTGTTGTGTTTTTTGTGCATTACGTCAATTTGCTTATCATTGTATACACATTTGTATCTTTTTATATATCTCTACCTGTAGGTACCATTGACCAGCAAGTATTTACTGCCTTTGCATGCCTTAATATATGTGCATGCCACAGTGAAAAGTTATTCACAGGACGTCACTGGGGGAGTATTAATAAAACAAACCTAACCTGATGAATATCCTGTACCTTCTGCAACCATTAGAGTAAGGCAGAAACATGTTGTAACCACGAGGGTCATAGGACCATTATATCCTGTATGCCCCTCATATATTAATTATTTTTAATCATTGCCCATTCACCCCACTAATAATGGAAACCTTGGGAGTGGATGAGGAATTTTTATTTACAGGTAGCTTCCCCAGACACCATAACATACAAAGAGCTTTGTGGAATACAGTTGAGCCCACCCAATGCAATAGGTCTATTATTTGCGAGAGTGTGAACTATTGGCATTGTAAATGACAGTGGGCCCGATTCACAGAACTAACTTACGTCAAAAACGTAAAGTTAGTACCTTTAGTATTCACAGAATACACTTACTCATTTGGTATTCACAGAATACACTTACTCATTTTGGTATTCACAGAATACACTTACTCATACTAACTTTATGTCCGCACTTCGGGCCGGAGATTCCGGCCGTTTGTGGAGATTCGGCCCGAGGTGGAGATTCCGGCCGTTTGTGGAGATTCCGGCCGTTTGTGGAGATTCCGCCACCGGCCGGAATCTCCACAACCGGCCGGAATCTCCACAAATGGCCGGAATCTCCACAAACGGCCGGAATCTCCACAAACGGCCGGAATCTCCGGCCGGAATCTCCACAAACGGCCGGAATCTCCACAAACGGCCGGAATCTCCACCGCCGGGCCGGAATCTCCGGCCCGAGTGCGGACATAAAGTTAGTATGAGTAAGTGTATTCTGTGAATACCAAAATGAGTAAGTGTATTCTGTGAATACCAAAATGAGTAAGTGTATTCTGTGAATACCAAAAGGTACTAACTTTACGTTTTTGACGTAAGTTAGTTCTGTGAATCAGGCCCAATGTCTTTTATTTATGTGTTCTGAAAACCAGCAAGTGATGCGTGAACACGCACTTTGTACTTATAGTCCTTGTTAACGAGAAGCAAGGCTGACAGTAACTGCGCCTCTTTTATTGCCAGCCTTGCTTGTCGGATAGAACTTTCTCAGAATTAACTCTTCTAAATAACATCTTTTTCATGTATTTTCATAATGTAATTTGTTTGAAAATATTTTCAGCTTTTTATGCCCCAATTAAATGTATCATCCATTCTAAAATAAAATGTTAAAAAGAAGCCTACAATGTAGCCATTAAAATACATTTACTCGATAAAATGAACTAAATAGTTATTAAAAACGCAGATTCAAACAACGGTAATTTCTTTTCATGTTAAACACTCTCTTTTCTCACTGAAAGTGGTGGAGGGCAGCCTCCCCTGAAAACACTACCATCTCCCTCCCTGAATAAATTCAACCCCCAGCAACGCAAACAATGCCTTCTACTGGCGTGTATGCTTGACTTGTGCCCTGCATTTGAGTCTGCTAGCTGGACTGCCTAGGTCCACAAAGTATGCCCCTAAGGGCCAGCCGCACATGCACTTTTTCACAAGACCTAGAAACAGCAGCTTCTGTCCAGTGCTCATTCTTTTTGCTAGGTGATGTCTATCGCCAAGTGGTGTTTCTCCTTTAAAATTGTCCCTATCAGCAGCCTCCAAGTCAACTTTAAAGTAAACAGGTATGAGCGCGCGCAGCAGCGAACTAAGATGTCTGCTCTCTAACGTTCCTCCAGAGCATTGAGGAAACGTTTATCAATGGAATGACGGCTATTCGGCACCTCGCTACAACATAACTATGCGAGAATGTGTCGGAAACTCCCGGGAGCGGCGAGGTAGGTTTTCAGAGTTTTTTCTGTTCTGAATACCTATTTAGGGCCTTTTTCTTGCCGCTCCCGGTTTGCTCCTTATTCCGGCCGCCATTTTGTAAGCTTTACAGGTCATTTTTCTTCTTCTCCTTGCCCTCAGGGATGAGTTTGCATCTGGTCAGCATGTTTCTTCAGTACAGAGGCAGAAGCTGAGGAAATTCTCTCTTTTCTTCGCTTCCTGCTTCTTTCACGGACATTACTGGTCATTCGGAATTTTTGTGTAATAATTTTCTGACAGACTCACTTCAAGGGGCTTTGTCAAGAATTTACTGGTTGTCTCTTTTCGGCATGCTTTTACTGTGATTCCTTGCAACACTCAGTCACTAAACTCTCCTCGTCAGCAGTTGCGCACCTATTATATCTGGTGGCTAATTGAGGGAATATCCAATGTCTCCTTTTGGTGCACAAGCCTGAACAACTATGGAGTCTGCACATTCAACTAAATCTTCGGCCTCCATCAATTCCACTACCAACGGTTGCAAAGACTCTGGAGGTAATGCTAATAAAAGGGTTAAAAAAGATCCCTCCTCTTCAAACAAGTCACCGTTACCTTTGACATTAGAGGATATCATGGATGAGCTGAGGAATATAAGACCCTTTATGGCATACACTACTGCATCACTCCAAAGAATTGAGGCTAAGTGGGCTCATGTGGATACAAGGCTCTCAGAGGTTGAACAAAGGATTAGTGATGCTCAGGATGTTGTTGTTAAGGTGTATACCCTATCTAAAGAAGTTACTCACCTCAAGAAGCTGACAGAAAATTTGAAAAATCGTAATCGGCGAAATAATTTATGAATTTATGGCATTCCAGAAGGTCCTGAGGGCCCTGACATGATTGAATTCTTGAAAACTCACATACCAAAAATAGTTGGCTTGCTGAAACCTGCGGATCTCAATAGTCAGAGGGCTCACAGGATCGGCCCTCTCCACGCACCATCTTCAAACAAAATGCGGGGAATAATTGCGTACTTTCTTCAATATTCAGACTTAATGATGGTTTTTACTGCGGCCTAGCTACATAAACAAATGTTATGGTCCGGTCAAAAAGTTTTTTTCAGTCAAGATGTCTCAAAGTCTACTGCTAATCGCAGGAAGGAGTTTCTTCACTCCATGAATGCTCGTTATGGCCTTATCCACCCTTGTTTTTTTAAGGTCACATACAAAGACAGGACATACACATTTGAAGACCATGCGGAACTTAGGAAATGTATTCATATGCATAAAGGAGAAGATATGGAACTAACTTAAGTTTAAAATGTTTTATTTTTGTAAACCTAACAACTGATTTCTCTTTGTTTTTAGTGGAGGACCCCAAATCTCTCTTGTATCAGTGACACTGTATCTGTCCATTATTGCATACGTATCCAATGTCCACGTTTTATCCTGATGTGCTATTTTCCTACTCCATGGTAAGTCCTTATGGTCCTGTGTTGGTCACGTTTTTATATTTCCTCACAACGTCTTTCCATTTGTTTTTGTTGATATCAATTTTCTTTTAACCTCGATATTTCCATTTAAAGCGGTATCTGTTTTTCTCGCTCCCCGGTCTCTTTGACATTATCTGTTACTACGCTTTACTTGCATGGCTAAAGCTCTTTGGCTTTCTGTCATCTCTCTTGCATATGTCTGTCTGAGGAGTTTGTATTCTCCTCATACCTTTTCTGCTTTTTTCTCCATCTCTTATTCCACCTCCTTTCTTATCTCTCTCACTCCTCTTTCTTCTTTGTTATGCAGCAGATGTCTCGATAAGCAACTCTGTTTTTCTGGTTCTCCATTACTTTTGGGTCAAAAAAGTAATACTCCCTTTGGGCAACTTCACAATACAGCTATCACGCATTCATACCAAGGACCAACCTATACCACCAAAATATAAGATCAAATGTGCTAGGCATTTATGCACTTTATTCCTGTGTCCTAAAAACATCATAGCAAATTGAGTTCAGCAATAAATAGAATATATTATGTGTAACTTAAATATTTAAAATTCTCCGTTTACATGCCTTAGATGTATGACAAACTATAAGCAATAATATGTTTGTGTGATATTGTTACAACAGTTCCTCGTAATATTGATAATTGCTAGTATTGAGGACTTTGCATTACAGAAAGTTTGTTGGAGTTATTAATTTGTGAGACCTAATGTATTGATGCAGACATTATGGCATGTAAGCGTTTTTTCATGTTTTAGAAATTCTCTTCTTTTTTTAAAAAAGATAAGTCTGTTTTCATTGTCTATGGTCATATGACACGGAGCCTTGGAGGTGGGTGTGCACTTAGCAAACATTTAAAATAATCATGGCGATGTTGCTCTGCATGTGAACAAGGGCTTTTGGAGCCCGAAACGCGTCATCGTTCGTGAGGACAAGGTTTAAATAAAAAACATCTTGCCTGACACTGTGGGGTCTGTTTCTCCTTCATCGCCGTCAGGAGGTTGCGGGAGTTCGAGTCCTTGGATATATATATATATATATATATATATATATATATATATATGCACAAAACCAACTAATTTTATATATAGACAATTTAATATGTTCATTAAAATCACAATGCATAAAAATTATTTTTTATACAAACATGTACATGCGGAACCTGTCAGCTTAAAGAACACAGGTAACAATTGTGTATAATAATCACTATATCTATTGGGTTATAACAAAAGATGGGCTATTACTAATGGGACATATGCCCTTATTTGTAGGTTTCTATGGAGCTCAACCAGGGGTAATACATATAGAGATATTTACCTACATCTACTGGTTCAAGGAGTGGATAAATCAGACTCCCCTATTTTCGAGTAGGAGTCTCTAACTAAAAAAGAAAAAAGGTATTTTTATATCTACATGAAAGGGTGATCTATCGAGTACTCTTTTAATGAAAACGATAGAGTGACATGGATGGATGGTGTGGGATGAAAGGGTGGATCTGTGTAGGAACTTTTAATATCACCAAAATGCAAATATTTTTAAGAGTGGATGTAATTAGTATATTATCTTTGGTTGGGAAAGGATATTTTAATTTGTGTTTAATTCATGTTTCTGTATATTGTCTAGATAAAATAACGTTGTTGGGAGATATCGCTCTTTCCTGAGGAAGGTGGTTTTGAAATTAAAGAACCCACTGAAATGCATCGATGCTTTATAACCTTGTACACTAGATCATTGGAACATTTGTTAGAACTAGAAAATTAAGCTCAAAAGTACCTCAGTTCAACAAATGATTTGTAACAGATTGGTGTCCATTTAACAACATAATTTATTGTCTAATGTACTCTCCTGCTATGTTTTGTGTATTGGTGTTTTAATTATGATGTGATTTTTCTTTCTTTGATTGTCGAGATATTGGTGTATTGAATGATTAATGTGCTCTTTTTAAATGCTTAATATGTTTGTATAAATAATAATTTTTTAAGCATTGTTATTTTAATGAACACACATTAAATTGCCTATAGATAAAATTAGTTGGTTTTGTTTATATATGTGTGTGTGTATATATATATATATTTACACCATTTAAAAAAAAGGGCCCTTTCTGAACCAAGGGCTACCTTTTTGCCAAATTTGGTGTAATTCCGTTCAGCAGTTCGGGCTGTAGCCGTGTCTAAAGTTTCCTATGGGAAATAACATGGAGAAAACAAGTTTTGGGACCCCCCTTTTTTCTCAGCCCCCGCTTGCCGAATCACCCCGAAACTTTCAAGATAGGAGCTGACCGGAGTGGGCCATAAGTTTTGAAAATTTCGCGAAGATTCGTCAACCGGCGCCAAAGTTATTGGGAAAAGAATGTTACGAATTTCCTATGGATAATAGGTCCTAACTATAACTATCTACTGGCGACCGCCAGTAGATAGTTATAGTTAGGACCTAGTTTCCATAGTAAAAGCGTTTTTTCTTTTCCTAATAACGTTGGCGCCGGATGACGAATCTTCACAAAATTTTCAAAACTAGTGGGGCGCTCCGGTCAGCTCCTATCCTTAAAGTTTCAAGGTGATTCATCAGGCGGGGGCCGAGAAAAAAGGGGGGTCCCCATGTTATTTCCCATAAGAAACTTTAGACACGGCTACAACCCGAACTGCTGAACGGAATTACACCAAATTTGGCAAAAAGGTAGCCCTTGGTTCAGAAAGCGCTCTTTTTAGCTCTCGGCTAGGCAGCGCATGCGCTGTCTCGTTAGGTCTCAGCTAGGCAGCGCATGCGCTGTCTCGTCGAGAGATGCTGTATACAGTATTGTGGGGGGGAAGCTCCGCCCACTTTCCATCTATGTTTTTCATTGGCTTCAATCATAAATGCTGCATTTTGATTCATTTTTGGGTTGTTAGTCCCTCCTCCTGACGGCCATGTTGTCATTTATATCCTTCCCTGGCTATTGGCCCCTTTACTCCAAAACTATTTTTGCCCCTGTGGCCCCCCCGCACCCTCCCGCAGTCCGTGACTTTTTGTCCCCCCCCCCCTCAGCTCCCCCCACTCCCGTTCGTGCCTTCCTGGACCCCCACCCTCCCATTTCTAATGCAATAGGTCTCGCGTAAAAACACATCCTATTGCATTAATAAATGCTTGTTTGGCGTGTGATTGGTGGGTGAATTCGCACTCTTTGTCTCGCATGCGCGCGATGCCTTATATCGTACGCATGCGTGACAAAACAGTGGCGTTTTCACAATTCACATCGGGAGGCAGAGACAGCACAAGCAGCGAAGCGGTTTCCTGCAGCCTTCTCAGAGCCGAGAGAACAATGGTGAGGCGAATTACAAGCAGGCGCCGCCTCATTATGTCGCGTTAGCATCAGGCCTCGGCTGCGCGAAGCTCACAGGATCAACTGTGTCAAAACGCGCCGTTCCAGACCCCGGCATTAATGAAAACTTTTCTTGTCTGCTTTGCCGCCAATGGGATCACTAGACGTCCATGAGTAAGTTATTTTTTCCGGAAGGGCTGGGCTGCTGCTGAAACAGGTTCGGCAATAAGATGATTTTGCAGCCGATACCCCGTCCAACATAGCGTCCGCTTTTCTATTCCACGTTCCTATTTCTACCGTTCCACTGTGGAATATTTCCCATAAGACCTGGCGCTTACTCGCCGGAGTTACACCAGTGTTTGTTCCACGGTTTTACCGAGTACATAACCTTCGGATTCTCCGACAAGGTAAACGCGATATGATGCTTTAACTATCTCACGCTGATTAATCACCACGGTGATCTGTTGATGCAGTTTCATCATTCTTCACTTTTCTTGCAGTTCAGGGAAGATTTTTTAATTCTCGTGTAACAGAGGTAGACCCAACTTCTACGTTTCTTGTGGCATTTACTAGGTATGTGTTTCCTATGACACCAGCCGAACACTCACGCATGAGCACTATGACCTTGGTTGCACTTACAATAGATACGCAAGTTTTTCTACCATCACGTTCGGCACAACGTCACACAAGACCGTTCGAGCACAAACTCCCGCATTCGTATTCACCCACGTTTCACTGTGGTTAAGATCGTATTGACGCCGCACTTTCACTTTCCTTCATCGGCATGTGCACACGCAATTACACCTATCTATACCGTTTTTACATCTCACCTAGTTGTTTTAGCGTTTTGTTTTCTATTCACCTCTTCATCTTGAACTATAAACGTAACTATATTGTTTACTTTGAGCCCACCGCAATTGAACATTCTAGCATTATACAGGAGGTTTTTAGCCTTTAATTTGATGTTTAACCTATTCCTTTCCAGAGAATGATTCCCCTGAAGAAGGGTATTCACCCGAAATGCATCGGGAATATGGAAATGCCATGTTTAATGTTTTCGTCATGGATGATGTAATATAAAGTTCACATGTGACTAACAGTGTGATCTAAAAAGATGATTTAAAAAGAAGATAACAAAATAAAAAGAAAAGAAAAAAACTTTACTAAATTCGCGGAAAATATTTAAATGCGGGTCCTATTGCATTGCAAATGCTTGTTTCTTTGGGTAAGAAGCCACCCGTAGACAGAGCCAGCTGCAGAGGAATGTTCCTAGTACACCACAGGGTAGAACGAGTGCCACACCAAAAACCCAGAGAGGCACCTTGTATCCCGGTGATTTGCAGCTGTGCGACCAAATGTACTAACATAACTATGACAACGGCCAAACACGATGACACGAGTCTGACTACGAGGCATTTGGAGTGAGCAGCCCTCGGCTCGTAGGATTAATCACATGAGGGATTTTTTAGAGCAGAACAATTCGTGTGTTTGAGCCTGTTAATGTAAACGGGGGCTCCTCCCCTCCCCTCTCCTGCAGCTGAGGACCCCGAGGCTGCAGAGACGGAATCCCCTTAGCTTCTCCGTGTAACCTAAACAGGTCCAGGGCAGACGGGGATATTGTATGTAGTTTCATGCGACAGAGTGCTTCGAGCTATAGCGCCTTGGGAATAGAGCGCGAGGCGGGTGGGAGGGGTCAGCCTTCTCGCAGACACAAGCGAGCCGTGTCACTGGAGGCACGGTGTGTGAACACAAGTGAAACTTCACACTGCAGAGGGTGGTTCCTTACTTCAATCGATCTGGGAAACCACCCGAGGGATGCCTGGCCCGGCGGGGGCACTGTGTAAACTAGAGGGGCACAGGGGTACTAATGGCGGTGAGAAGAGGGTCTGTGATTGACTGCAGGCGGGTTGGTGTTTCAAGTGTCTGGGAAAGGTTCAGCACCCCTCACATACTTAGTCTCAGGTGAAGGAGTAAGCCCTGCTGGAAACCCTGTTTTATTCCATAAGCATTTTTGGATTATATTCACATGTGGATCTATATTTTTTTACATTTAACGTAAAAAAAACAACAACAAAAAACGTTAAATGGTTAAATGGTCGAGATTAAATTATTCCTGTAGTAAGGGCTTTGTCTAGCGTTACATATCGCAGCCCAGGTGCTTCTCAGCACCAGCAAACAGCTGTTATTAGGCAAATGACATAGAAGCTGGACCCGCTGCTCATCTGTGGTCCACTTCACATGTCTGTGGCAATTCAAGCAGTAACTGGTACAGCGAAGCACTCATGCGCAAGACATGCGCGTGGCTTTTGGGAAGTTTTATGAAAAAATAGGTTTAAAGTTTATTCCATTTTTAATAAAGCTAAAAGGGCTTTCTTTTCGAAAAAAAACGTGTTGTTTTCGTACCACCGTTCATCCGATAACGGGATATTCTGGAGGCATGCATTCAAAACAAGGGTCAAATAAAGTAAGGAGAAGTGGAAGAACCATTACTGAAAACTAGTCTCTACTGTGGGCAAATGCTGCAAATCCATAATTATGCAAAAGTTGCAGCAGCTGCATAGTCACATAATTCCAGTGGCCGTGGGTATACGTTAATACTTAACATTTTATTTCGATTATAGTTATCGCTTTCTTCTCTCGTGCCTTCTATTGTGGTAGACGGGGCCCAGAGACATGACTGACAGCCACTGAACCGAGTACAGTCTGAGGAATATGACTGGCTACCCCCATTCTCAATATTCCAATTAATGTGCTAATTGCTTTTATTTGTGCTTGGAACCAGAGGCAGCTTTGTGGATGGGAACCAATGAGGAAAAAACACACCCACAGCATCTTAGTGGTCTCTTAAAGTGGAATGCTCTTTTCCATTTTCCCTTTCAATTCATTTCCTCTCCCTTGTTGTCGTTTCTTTGTTTTATTCCATCTATGGTTATTTTCCTTAAATTTTTTTACTTCTACTACGTTATCTAGCAGTCACTGTAGAATTGTTGTGCATAAAAGTTGTGGTACAGTTAGTGAATATTCTTGATTATGGGTTATATCTACAATTCTAGATAAAGTTAGACAATCCTAGATCTTCTCGTGTAGGATGGTCGTTAGTCAGGAGTGTGCTTATGTTCGTGAGTGTGGCCTGTAGCACATGTGTTGTGACTTGCCTTTAGTAAGAAAGAGTTCGGCCGTTATGGCCTCTCACTTCTGCGACCCAGCTCTAGCAAAGCCTTCCACGGAGAGTTCCATTTTTAGCTGTACTCTGCAGAGGCGATAGGTTGATTGTGGCCTCAGTGACGCAATGAGTTCACCACAGAACCTGGAGCCCTGTTTGCGAATTAACATAGTCAGTGATGTGGGGGTTTCATGGGTGCACAGTGGGAGGTCTCTCTCCGGGGACAGTCTGGTCTGTTGTGTCTAAGCTCTTCAGGCGTGATGCAGACAACTTTGAATTTGACGTTCCATTTCCCTGGGAGCCAGAGAAGTCATTTTAATGTAGTTTGGACATGTACATAAGTTAGCAGGCTGATTTGCGAAAATCTAAATATCACCCAAAACGTAAACGTGTGATTAAAAAACGCAATGTGAGAAAATGTTCCTTGGGGGACAGATGTAAGCTGCACATACCTGTAGGTACGCGCGAGCTACTGCAGGATGGCTCTCTCTTTCAGCAGAATAACAGTCAGCAATTTACACCCTAAGGCCACAGAGACTCCTTCAGTCCCAGCACCCTAGAGATCTGTATCTGCAGAGAGTTAAAGACTATTAGCAAAAAAAAAGTGTAGGGGCAAACAAAGATGAGCAAAGTAGAGGGGAAAAAAAAGGAAATAACACACGGAATGTGCTTTATTACATAATTCGCCCAGGCCCTGAAAATTCAGCTGTTACACCTCCCAACCAATGAGCAGAGAGCTGGCCCAGTTATCAACAGTTTCGCTCTCAAGTGAAATCGGGATTTCCAGCCCACCCCCTTACTAATTGAATGTCAAACATGGTTGGAAAAGAGGTCTTACATAGTTTCTTGCGTGATTCATGAAGGGTTAAACCCGTGCCAGCTCTCATTTCCTCTGGTCACTTGCTTCTAAAGGCTCCCTCCGAGTCCTGCCATTTCTCAGGCTGCCAGGCGGGAGGTATGGCGGGTGAAAGTTAATAGGCATGCTTGCCTTTCCTCGGCCTCCTGTCACTCTGCCTGCGAGGAGCAACCAGCCCCTGGGCTAACTTTGGGTAGAGGGGCAGGGGGCGCATGTTTGCACGTCTCTGCTTGTACTAGCTAGTGTTGATTATTCACACAGTTCCAAACCACACAATTCAACTCCACACATTTCCACTCCACACCACGTAACTTGACACCAAACCCCATAATTCAACTCAATAATACAATTACACAACACACCACATGCATTCAATCTGCATCACAAAATTCCACATTATGCCACATAATTAAATTCCACTACATACCACTCCACAACACAAAATACCATTCCACATAATTACAGCGCCCCACATAATTCCAGTACACTCAGTACCACATAATTACTATCCGTATATTTCCACTGCGTTCCATGCCACATAATTTCACTACACAAATCCACTCCACACCTCACAATTCCACACCACACAATTCCACAACTAACAATTACAATACACTCCACATAATTTCACAACACACCACATACATACACTCCATAATACATAGGTGAAAAACATTGTCATTTACAAGGCCAATGAAGCTAACTCAAGCAAATGCGAAACCTATTGCATTTCCAATGCTTGTTTAATCGGGTCAGTCAGTTGTACATAATGTCTTCGTAGTTATATATAAGGTAACAACAATGCTTATAACACTTTTTTATTATACCATTTCAATATGCTGCACAGCTGCCACACTGCTCTACAACAGTGCTTAAAGACAAAGACAAAACCAACAGCTCTGGCTAACACTTATAACATCCCAAAGGTGAGACCTATTGGCTATGCCAATGCTTGTTTTTAAATGGTGTAAATCCGTTCAGTAGTTCCTGAGAAATTCAAAAAATAGAGGTCAAAAAATCAATTTCCCATAGGAAACTTTAGACACGGTTACAGCCAAAACTGCTGAACGGAATTACACCAAATTTTGCAAAAAGGTAGTGCTTGGTTCAGAAAGCGCCCTTTTTTTGAAATGGTGTAAATCCGTTCAGTAGTTTTCGAGATATTAAAGGAAAAAAACTTTATATATCTGGGCGGGACCTAACTACAGAAGCACGAGCTTGGCTCTAATTGGCTGCCAACACTTCAATCCAGGAAGTGTTGGCAGCCATCTTGGTGCAATGCTTTTTAGGTCTCGCCTAGCGACGCAGCACATGTGCTGCACACTACACAAACACCACTGCACTGCCCTAAACCCTAAAACACTACCCCAGCACGACCCCTACACTGCCCGAACACCACTGCACTGCCCTAAACCCTAAAACACTACCCTCCAGCACGACCCCCTACACTGCCCAAACACCACTGCACTGCCCTAAACCCTGAAACACCAACCCCAGCACGACCCCTACACTGCCCGAACACGACTGCCCTGCCCTAAACCCTGAAACACTACCCCCAGCAAGACCCCCTACACTGCCTGAACACCACTGCCCTAAACCCTGAAACACCACCCCCAGCACGACCCCCTACACTGCCCGAACACCACTGCACTGCCCTAAACCCTGAAACACTACCCCCAGCATGACCCCCTACACTGCCCGAACACCACTGCATTGCCCTAAACCCTGAAACACTACCCCCAGCAAGACCCCCTACACTGCCTGAACACCACTGCCCTAAACCCTGAAACACCACCCCCTGCACGACCCCCTACACTGCCCGAACACCACTGCACTGCCCTAAACCCTAAAACACCACCCCCAGCATGACCCCCTACACTGCCCGAACACCACTGCACTGCCCTAAACCCTAAAACACCACCCCGCACGACCCCCTACACTGCCCGAACACCATTGCACTGCCCTAAACCCTAAAACACCACCCCCAGCACGACCCCCTACACTGCCCGAACACCACTGCACTGCCCTAAATGGATGTATGACGAAAAATCGCACACCATCCCGCCGCGTGCTTTTACCATGCGTAGATCATATCGCACATGCCACAGCATCGGCAACTTCCACATCGCACGGTGTTGCAACGCCAATGCGTTGATTCCTATTGGCGAGTACATCACCTCGCACACAACGAAATCGTCCGCCAATACAACGCAGCCTTGTGATCCCGCCTCTACCCCCGCCTGCCCCCCCAGCCGCCCCCACGACGCAAATTCTTCCCTTTCTATAGTTCCTAAACTTTTATTTGTTTAATGAAATTCCTGCCCAAAAATTATGCTATGAACATTTCTCTAATATTAAAATGTTTACCCCCACTGTTGTGAAAAACTTATTGGGGGGGGTACAAAAGGGGTCGCAGACCGTCTCTCCAGCCATTCTGACTCTATTGTCCAGCTGACCAGACGTGAGTCCAACGTTCGTGTGCCCAGACATCCGCCATATCAAGTAAGTAAAACGTAGTAATGTCTGAGCGTTGAACCCGCTGTTTGCAATTTCCAAAACTAAGTGATTTTGTATTTTGTTTCCTCAAGGACGTGCCTTTCAGAGGAATTCTGCAGCCAATCTCTAAAGTTCGCCGATTTCGAAGTTTACTGTACGCGTCCCCCCAAGTTTCCCGATCACAATAGGTAAGTGTTTGCAAATGCGAGTGATGTTACATGTTACACTATTTAAATGTTTCCCTCCACCCTTGTGAAAAAAGGCATTTTTAAATGCCTAATTGATTAGTCTGCATCAACTAAAAAGGCGAAATTTACCGATACACTGGCCGGGCAGCGTGGAAGGGGGGGTAGGGCAACAGATCAGAGGCTGGTGCAGTTACTGTTTACAGTTTCCTAAAACTTGTAACATGAATACTGGGACAAAGAGGCACTGCATAGGCCCTGGACAGTGAGAGACAGACATTAGGACAGGAGACATTGAGGCAGAGACATGAAACAGACCCTGCGGTAGAAAGGCATTAACACCGAGATAGACACATTTCCTTCGGATCAGGAGACAATACACTGGGACAGCGAGACAGGAAAAAACCAACACTGAAAAAAAATTCCTGAGAAAGACAATAAAGCAAACAGAAATACACATGACATGTAATAAATAAAAGTGTAGGCAGAACGTTTTCGATACTGAACAGGAAAGGCAAGAAAGGCAGAGACATGCAGGCATAGAAACATGGAGGGGGAAACACAGACTCTAAAACAGTTTGCTCTAAAAATGCCTGCAGAAATGCATATACACTGCTGTGAAAACTGTTTAATTACATTTCTCCAATCATTACAAGGCAAAGAAAACCAGTTTTCTGTATTTGACGATGCCCACAGTAATTTCAGAAATTGTCAAGCACTGCAAAGTCGTTAAGCTCTCATGAGCTGTTGTTGCCTACTTATACGGCATTGCCTGGCTTGAAAAGCAGCAAAGGAAGCAAATAATATGCACAGTCTGAGAGTAGAAACTCATCCCACCGCTCCTTCAAAAAATCGAAAACAGCAATGTGAACAAACATTGTTCAGAGAGTGCATAAGCGCAGTAAGTCGTTGTGCATTATTATAATTTGGCTGGCATTGCTCAAGTTTCTCTTGCGTTCTACCTCTGCTCAGGTTTTAGATCCTGCTGCGAGGGATTGCGTGACATAGAGGGAGAGGCACTAAGGCCACCACTGAGTGCTATTTGTTTTTTTAAATGCCTAATTCCCATTAGTAGTTTAAAAGATTTGAATCTTGTGGTCTTGTGGTCCCAGCCCTCGGCTCTCGGGCAAAGCACGGCAGACTGCGTTTATAGTATCTGCCACTTGGTGGCAGCGTAGTCACGTATCTGGTATAGCTATTTTATTATGACTTTAAAAGAACTGCTTGTGACATTTTGTATGTGCAAAATTGTATGGATGATGTGTGAATCAGAGCAATTAATGTGACGCTCTGGTCTCCATCTAACATAATGGGAAATGCAATTAAAAGCACACCTGCTGTAGAGTTGGTTGTGCTTGTGCGTAAGCAAATGTATTATGCGGATTACACAATTCTATTTTGCTTGCATTCTTGTTACTGGCTTTATTTGTGTTAGGCTATCTGGTATGTGTTTGACCTCCCATGGAGCATAGCCTGTTCACCATCACTCCTTACATTCTTCAGCGAGTGCTTGTTTTCTCTAAGGTCTTTAAACGTTGATCTTGTCTTGTCACATTTAATGTGCATTTAAAGACAGTGGTAAAATGTCACGCTCTGCCGTCTTACGGGATCTTGGTGTCTACTTTTCTTTCTCTGACTTCAAAGTGAGAGAACTGTAGAAATATTTTTACCATTTTTTAATCTATCCGAATCAGAAGGCACAAATGAAGAAAAGTTGGTTAATTTTTATCTGTCAGGGATAAAACTATTTCCTGTCAACGTGCCTGTGTATTTAATGTACTATATTTTGTTTTCACTTCCCCCCCAGCTAATGTCTGAATCAAACCTGGCGAGATACATCACCTCCAGCAGGGGGAACCGCCTACTACAGCACAGTGGTTATGTGTATTGCAAAGAGCGAAATTCGGAACCTCGGCGCCATTGGAGGTGTGTGCAATACTACTCCACTCATTGCAGAGGTAGAGCGGTTACACTGGGTGACTCTGTTCTAAGAACCACAGACCATAGCCACTCTGCCTCCGCGACAGCGATTCAAGTGAGAGGATCGGTTAATCAAATGAAAGAAATTGCAGTAAACTCTAATGAACCGTGCAGTGCAATTTTAAGGGAGGTAGCCCAACATATCCCTGAGCATGTTGCAACGAGTATGCCTAGTATCACAAATTTGCGTCGAATTATACAACGTAAAAAACAGGCATGCAACCCCAAAAGAGTTACCCCTCAAACTTTTTCCGATATATGTATTCCTCCACAACTGTCTGTCACTGCTTCTAATGAACCTTTCCTATTGTATGACAACGCAAACGACCAAAAGCGCATTTTAATCTTTAGCACCCCAGAAACCTTGTTAGGTTGGAGAACAGTGAGGTGTGGATGATGGATGGTACCTTTAAAAGCACGCCCACCCTTTCACACAAATATATACAATTCATGGGTACTGTAACAACACAGTTGTCCCATTGGTGTACAGTTTGCTCCCAGACAAACAATCGTCCACGTATAGTGAGCTATTAGCAGTTGTAAAATCCAAAACCTCTGGCAAAAGTCCGCGCAAAGTTATAATGGACTTTGAACTGCCAATGATGAATACGATAAGTAAATTGTACTCAGAGACCAAACTTCAGGGTTGTTTTTTCCACTTTTCTCAGGCCTGTTGGCGCAAAATACAAAAAACATCTCTAATTGCCGATTATGTGTCTGACAGCAAACTGCAGTTTGAGTTAAAAAAATTAACCGCACTTTGCTTTGTTCCTCCTGAAAGTGTAGATGAGTACTACACCTCGATTACAGAGTCTGAGTACTTTACGTCAAACGAAGAAAAATTGGCACCTATCCTCAATTATTTTGAAGACACATGGATTGGCCATCTAAGCAGGTCAGGTCACAGGAGGAAGCCACGTTTTCTTGTGGACTGGTGGAACTGCTACTCGACCTGCTTAGAGGGAGGAGCAAAGACTAATAATTCCATCGAGGGATGGCACAACTCCTTAAACCACTCAATAGGGAAGCCACACCCGAATTTGTACAACTTCCTTGAAATTTTGGTTAAGGAGCAAAGTTTTCAAGAAATGCGCATGTCTCAATCTTCGACAGGTAGTCTTACCCCACGTATTTCACATAGAACTAAAGAAATGTCGGCGAGACTATTGTCAGCATTACAACTCTTTGATTTGTCTGTGGCTTCAGACTACCTTTCTAGCCTTGCCCACATCCTGAATTCTTATGTGTAACTATACAATGTTTTCCCTTGTACCATACTATTGTAATCAATAAAGTCCCAAACGGTGGCCCAACAATTAATTATAAATTAAGGTTGTCATTATTAAGGCCATGCAATAGAATGACTTAGAATTCACTGTCAGAATGTGTAACCGTCATTACAGTGCCAAAGAGTTGGTGTTTCAAATGTGTAAATTGCATATACTTTAAAAAGTTTCTAATGGCATACAGTGTTGGATAATCATCCATCACAGCGATGTATAATTTTATGTAAAGATGTGTAAATAAAAAATGTAATACTGTTAGGATTTATTTTGCCCACATGTGAATAAAAATGTAAAAGAATGCAAACTGTGTACTTCCATTTCCTGTGAAGACGTACATGAAGCAATTATTAATATGTATGTGTTTCTTACCATACGTCGTGTGATTTCACCCATCCATCCATCATTCATCCACCCACGCTTTCATCCATCCATCCACCATTGATCCACCAACCCTTTCATCCATCCATCCATCCACCCATCCTTCACCCACCCACGCTTCCATCCTTCCATCCACCATTCATCCACCCACCCACCCACCCACGCTTTCATCCATCCATCCACCCATCCTTCATCCACCCATCCACCCATCCTTCATCCACCCACGCTTTGATCCATCCATCCACCATTCATCCACCCGCCCTTTCAAGCCACCATTCCTGCACATGTATGACTCCATCCACCATTCATCCACCCACCCACCCACGCTTTCATCCATCCATCCACCATTGATCCACCAACCCTTTCATCCATCCATCCATCCACCCATCCTTCATCCACCCACGCTTCCATCCTTCCATCCACCATTCATCCACCCGCCGACCCACCCACGCTTTCATCCATCCATCCACCCATCCTTCATACATGTGAATAAAAATGTAAAATAATGCAAACTGTGTACTTCCATTTCCTGTGAAGATGTACATGAAGCAATTATTAATATGTATGTGTTTCTTACCATACGTCGTGTGATTCCACCCATCCATCCATCCTTCACCCACCCACGCTTCCATCCTTCCATCCACCATTCATCCACCCACCCACCCACCCACGCTTTCATCCATCCATCCACCCATCCTTCATCCACCCATCCACCCATCCTTCATCCACCCACGCTTTGATCCATCCATCCACCATTCATCCACCCGCCCTTTCAAGCCACCATTCCTGCACATGTATGACTCCATCCACCATTCATCCACCCACCCACCCACGCTTTCATCCATCCATCCACCATTGATCCACCAACCCTTTCATCCATCCATCCACCCATCCTTCATCCACCCACGCTTCCATCCTTCCATCCACCATTCATCCACCCACCCACCCACCCACGCTTTCATCCATCCATCCACCATTCATCCACCCACCCTTTTAAGCCGTCCATGTAGAAGTGCAATAAAAACCACAATCTAAATCAGCCCCTTGTCCCTTAAAGCACATGGCTGCCTTCTCAGGGCACAAGAATCAAGGGTAGTGGATAAACAACAGAGCCATGAAAAGAGGCTATGGGTGTAAAATAGTACCCCCGAGAAATGGGTGTAAAATAGTACCCCGAGAAAAGGCAATATGAAGCCACCAGTGTCAGTGTCTATTAAATAGTACCCCCGAGAAAAGGCAATATGAAGCCACCAGTGTCAGTGTCTATTGAGGGTTGTCAAAGGGGCCTGCACATGTATGGGCAGAGGAGAGGTACGCAGAGAAAAACCCGGGGACACATCTATTAGTTGAGATGTGCGCAGAGAAAAACCCGTCGCATGGATGTATGGGCAGAGAGAGTGCATCGCATTAAGAGAGGTGTTTAACGGATGTAGTGTTTTTTAACATGGATGTATGGGCAGAGAGAGTGCATCGCATTAAGAGAGGTGTTTAACGGATGTAGTGTTTTTTAACGTGGATGTATGGGCAGAGAGAGTGCATCGCATTAAGAGAGGTGTTTAACGGATGTAGTGTTTTTTAACTTTTTAACACGTCGCATCTCTAACGGATGTATGGGCAGAGTCACCTCGCATTGTTTAACGGATGTATGGGCAGAGTCACGTCGCATCGCATTTACGTTTACATCGTAAAGTTGCGTTGTTGTGGCTTACGATGATAGGCCTTGCGATGTAAACGTGTAAGCGTTGCTGTGCCTTACGATGTAAACGCTTCTGCGATCTTGTACCCGCGTTGTAATGGCACCGCGAAGTGATCTCTTCGTTGTAATAGGTGTTTGCCCCCTAAACCCTAAAACACCCCCCAGCACGACCCCCTACACTACCCAAACACCACTGCACTACCCTAAACCCTAAAACACTCCCCCAGCACAACCCCCCACACTACCCGAACACCACTGCACTGCCCTAAACCCTAAAACACTCTCCCCAGCAGGACCCCCTACACTACCCGAACACCACTGCACTGCCCTACACCCTAAAACACTCCCCCAGCACGACCCCTACACTACCCAAACACCAATGCACTGCCCTAAACCCTAAAACACTACCCCCGCACGACCCCTACACTACCCAAAGACCACTGCACTACCCTAAACCCTAAAACACTACCCCCGCACGACCCCTACACTACCCAAAGACCACTGCACTACCCTAAACCCTAAAACACTACCCCCAGCACGAACCCCTACACTACCCAAAGACCACTGCACTACCCTAAACCCTAAAACACGACCCATGCACGACCCCCTACACTACCCAAAGACCACTGCACTATCCTAAACCCTAAAACATGACCCCCTACACTACACAAACACCGCTGCACTACCCTAAACCCTAAAACACTACCCCCAGCACGACCCCCTACACTACACAAACACCACTGCACTACCCTAAACCCTTAAACACTACCCCATACACTACACAAACACCACTGCACTACCCTAAACCCTAAAACACTACCCCCAGCACGACCCCCTATACTACCCAAACACCACTGCACTACCCTAAACCCTAAAACACTACCCCAGCACGACCCCCTACACTACCCAAACACCACTGTACTACCCTAAACCCTAAAACACTACCCCAGCACGACCCCCTACACTACACCAACACCACTGCACTGCCCTAAACCCTGAAACACCAGCCCCAGCATGACCCCCTCCACTGCCCGAACACCACTGCACTGCCCTAAACCCTGAAACACCAGCCCCAGCATGACCCCTACACTGCCCGAACACCACTGCACTGCCCTAAACCCTGAAACACCAGCCCCAGCATGACCCCCCTACACTGCCCGAACACCACTGCACTGCCCTAAACCCTGAAACACCAGCCCCATCACGACCCCCTACTCTGCCCGAACACCACTGCACTGCCCTAAACCCTGAAACACCACCCCCAGCAAGACCCCTACACTGCCCGACCACTGCACTGCCCTAAACCCTGAAACACCACCCCCAGCAAGACCCCTACACTGCCCGAACACCACTGCACTGCCCTAAACCCTGAAACACCACCCCCAGCAAGACCCCCTACACTGCCCGAACACCACTGCACTGCCCTAAACCCTGAAACACCACCACCAGCAAGACCCCCTACACTGCCCGAACACCACTGCCCTAAACCCTGAAACACCACCCCCTGCAAGACCCCCTACACTGCCCGAACACCACTGCACTGCCCTAAACCCTGAAACACTATCACCAGCACGACCCTCTACACTGCCCGAAAACCACTGCACTGCCCTAAACCCTGAAACACAACCCCCTGCACGACCTCCTACACTGCTCGAACACCACTGCACTGCTCTAAACCCTGAAACACCACCCCCAGCATGACCCCCTACACTGCCCGAACACCACTGCACTGCCCTAAACCCTGAAACACCAGCCCCAGCACGACCCATTACACTGCCCGAACACCACTGTACTGCCCTAAACCCTGAAACACCACCCCCCAGCACGACCCCCTACACTGCCCGAACACCACTGCACTGCCCTAAACCCTGAAACACCACCCCCGCACGACCCCCTACACTGCCCGAACACCACTGCCCTAAACCCTGAAACACCACCCCCAGCATGACCCTCTACACTGCCCGAACAACACTGCACTGCCCTAATCCCTGAAACACCAATCCCAGCACGACGCCCTTCACTGCCTGAACACCACTGCACTGCCCTAAACCCTGAAACACCACCCCCTGCACGACCCCCTACACTGCCCGAACACCACTGCACTGCCCTAAACCCTAAAACACCACCCCCAGCACAACCCCCTACACTGCCCGAACACCACTGCACTGCCCTAAACCCTAAAACACCACCCCCCCTCACTGCCCCCTACACTGCCCGAACACCACTGCACTGCCCTAAACCCTAAAACACCACCCCCAGCATGACCCCTACACTGCCCGAACACCACTGCACTGCCCTAAACCCTAAAACACCACCCCCAGCACGACCCCCTACACTACCCGAACACCACTGCACTGCCCTAAACCCTAAAACACCCCCCAGCATGACCCCCTACACTACCCGAACACCACTGCACTACCCTAAACCCTAAACACTCCCCCCAGCACAACCCCCCACACTACCCGAACACCACTGCACTGCCCTAAAACCTAAAACACTCCCCCCAGCAGGACCCCTACACTACCCGAATACCACTGCACTGCCCTACACCCTAAAACACTCCCCCCAGCACGACCCCCTACACAACCCAAACACCAATGCACTGCCCTAAACCCTAAAACACTACCCCCAGCACAACCCCCTACACTACCCAAACACCAATGCACTACCCTAAACCCTAAAACACTCCCCCCAGCATGACCCCCTACACTACCCAAACACCAATGCACTACCCTAAATCCTAAAACACTACCCCCGCACCACCCCCTACACTACCCAAAGACCACTGCACTATCCTAAACCCTAAAACACTACCCCCCGCACGACCCCCTACACTACCCAAAGACCACTGCACTACCCTAAACCCTAAAACACTACCCCAGCACGAACCCCTACACTACCGAAAGACCACTGCACTACCCTAAACCACGACCCCCTACACTACCCAAAGACCACTACACTACCCTAAACCCTAAAACATGACCCCCTACACTACACAAACACTGCTGCACTACCCTAAACCCTAAAACACTACCCTCTACACTATACAAACACCACTGCACTACCCTAAACCCTAAAACACTACCCCCAGCATGACCCCCTACACTACCCAAACACCACTGCACTACCCTAAACCCTAAAACACTACCCCCAGCAGTACCCCTTACACTACCCAAACACCATTGCACTACCCTAAACCCTAAAACACTCCCCCCAGCAGTACCCCCTACACTACCCAAACACCACTGCACTACCCTAAACCCTACATCTACCCTCAGCACGACCCCCTACACTACCCAAACACCACTGCACTACCCTAAACCCTAAAACACTACCCCCAGCACGACCCCCTACACTACACAAACACCACTGCACTACCCTAAACCCTAAAACTCTACCCCAGCACGAACCCATACACTACCCAAACACCACTGTACTACCCTAAACCCTAAAACACTACCCCCAGCACGACCCCCTACACTACCCAAACACCACTGCACTATCCTAAACCCTAAAACACTACCCCAGCACGACCCCCTACACTACACAAACACCACTACACTGCCCTAAACCCTAAAACACTACCACCAGCACGACCCACTACACTACCCAAACACCTCTGCACTACCCTAAACCCTAGAAAAGTAACCACCACCCCATGCCCAATCCCCCTTAGCTCTCACTCCTCGTGGTTCCTCTCTCCTTGTGGTTCCTGCTTCATGTCGTCTCTGAGGGGCGGTGCACGTCATTGTGAGGAAATGGAACAGCCTCTGTTTCCTTACAACGACGTGGATCGTCTACATTTTTTAGAACTCATGGTCATTTACCATACATACCTTTACAACAAAATTTGTTGTAAAGGCGTGCGTGGTAAATGACCATGCGTTCTAAAAAGATGCGTAGTAATGACTTTGCGATGTACAACGCATGCATGGCAATGCATGCGTTGTAATGGTATTGCGAAGTAAAAAAGTCATTGTAACGGCTGTTTACCGATCGAAGCTGGCCCCTGTTCTTCAGTGAGTCATTTATTTGATAAATTAGGAGGAAGGAATGTGTTTTTTTTACCGAAAAGTGCATTCCCGGCTGTTGTATTGTGAAAGTGTCCGCGTGGCCTGGTTTCACTTCCGGTGAGAGAGTGGAAGAGTCTGTTTGGATCTAAAGGGGTTCTGCTGTTGGACGGGGCCGGCGCGACACGTCATCAGAAAACACAGCTAATGGAAAGCGTTGTCCCCGAAGTGTGGAGCAGTGCCATGAGAGGTCAACGAGTGTGCGTCCCACCGCAGTATGACCGTACCGCGTGACCCATGTGCCGCCTCCAGTGTACGGAAGGCAGAAGCGGCATCCATCGCAGGTCCTCTTGAAGACTGTTGTAGCACTAATTCTACATTTTGGAACTAGGGCATTTTAACCTTGTTGATCCTGCCAGATACAAAGAGAAGATCCTGTGTTATTCAGTGCCCTTGTTTCCTTTTCTGTGGGTAGTGGTGCTTGTCACTTCGCTGCCCCGCCGGTGCACACGACTGGGCTCCCCACCTCGTGTGCCATCTGCAGGGCCTCTGCCCTCGGATCACTGGTTTCGGTTTCTGGAGTGGCAACATAAACAGTTGCTCCCAAAGAACTAGCCTGAACACTTAGGTGAATATCCCCGGCGCCAGCATTCTGCGGAAATTCTTTCCTAGCTCTCCCACGTCGACGACGATGTCATAATAGCACGGCTCCACTCGCGACACCGTATGACGTCATAGGAGCCATAAGAGGACCTCGTCGGCGTGCTGACGTCAGTTCCACCCATTTTTTCCGTGCCACCGAGGTAAACAGGTGGACAGACACATTTTCACATGTATACATAGTATACTAAATATATATATATATATATATATATACACACAAATGCATAACCAATAAAGGCATAAAGAAATAGCAACAGATCAAGCATTTCTCACTATTAAAACATAAGCATGATTAAGACATATTAAAAAAATTCATGCCAAACAGTAAAAGCATATTTTTGGTAGAAACAGGTGGACAACGGGGAGGCGGGTGGGACAGTGAGGAATCCACAGGCAGATACTGTATCCACCAGAAAAAGCGTTGCGAAGGTAAGTAACTTGGTCTTCTGATGGATACTTCTGCCTGTTGATTCCTCACCTTTTGAATAGAATCCTCAAGCCGTACCTCACCCGGAGGAGGGTGTCCACCTGACTAGACCAAAAAATCTTGCAAAACAGATCGAGCAAAATGGCCATCCCTCCTAACCTCCGAATCCAATAATAATCGAATAATTTTTAGTCGAAATTATATTGAAAATAATACTTTAAAAATACTTTTATTAATAAATTTAGACAAAAACTTAAAGGAAAACTTTTATTTATAATTAATTTAAAGATATTTCATACTTTACAAATTACGCCGAAGTCGCGACCCCAGCGCGACTTTTCAAAATGGCTACTGGAATGCGCGCAGCCATCGTGTAGGGTGCGCGAAGGGTGCAAGACTTCTGTATAATATTTAAAAAAACAAAAAGAATGAATATAGTCTTCCTAACTAAAAATTATTCACAATTTTTTAAAATATATATATATGTATATATATATATATATATATATATATGTATGTATGTGTATATATATATAAAATAAAAAAAACATAGGATTGAGGTACATTAGACTTACAAATTTTCATTTAAAAAACCTTTGAAATTCACTGGAAAAACCATAGGTTTCAGGCACGTTATAGTTAGAAATTAGCATTTAAAAAACCATAGGAATTCACTGAAAAAACCATATGTTTCAGGCACGTTATAGTTAGAAATTAGCATTTAAAAAACCATAGAAATTAACTGAAAAAACCATAGGTTTCAGGAACGTTATAGTTAGTTGAACATTTCACTCGTACAAAACCATAGAAATTCCGGCGTTCTAGTTAGTTCAGCTAACTATAACTCGCGCCCCATAATGCACTGCTGATGACGTCACATATTGCATCATTCATGACATGGTCAGTGACATCACTGATGACATCACTGATGACATCATCCACGTGAAAATCTGATGCACCTCCTCACACCTGAATATAACCTTTGATACACCCACTCTAAAATACAGACTACCATTTTCGAAAAAATAGACACATCAATACCAGTTACTAAATACGCACTGACTGATTCCTAGGTCTACACACACATCCACTCATTCACCCATACAGTCACTCATACATGCAGTCACTCATCAATACAACACTATCATATGCACTCATACACCTATACAGACACTCACACACTGCCACATATCCAGAGTTACTCACACACTTAGTCAGTCATGCAAAGAATCAATCTTACTTCCATTTACTCACCTATACAGTTATACAGACACAACCTCACTTATTCATACAGATACTAACACATAATTACTCTCTTATAGAATCACTGATACAAATACACACTCATCCATGCAGCCACTGTCACAATTACTAACTCTCACATATAGTTATTTATATACACCACTCACATATACTGCCTTTTACATATGTGGTTACTTGCACATGTACCACTGAGACATCCATTCACTCACCAACACACCCATACACACACTCACCCACCCATACAGCTGTTTCCACATGCACTCTAGAACCCATACACCCAGTGAATCAACCACTCACACATCTATGCACAGAGTCACACACCTCCCACCCACCCACACACACACTCAGGCAGCCATACAAATACTCAGGCAAGCAATCAATAACCCATATAGACACTCATGCAGCTACTCACCAACCCATGCAGCAGCTTACACAACCACAGACAGACTGATACAGACTTTCACACAGTTTAGTCACTAACCCATGCATTCAGTAAGACACATTTAATCACTCACTTATACAGTCAGTCACGTACCTACTAAATCCTCCATACAGACATTATACACCCACTCATTCCTCAATACAGCTTGGCATATATATAAAACAAAATTAAACTTTACAGAAACACACAGTCACTGGATGATGTCATCAGTGATGTCATTTGAGATGTCATCAGTGATGTCACTGACCATGTCATGAGTGATGTAATATGTGACGTCATCAACAGTGCATTGCGGGGCGCAAGTTATAGTTAGCTGAACTAACTATAACGCCGGAATTTCTATGGTTTTGTACGAATGAAATGTCCAACTAACTATAACGTTCCTGAAACCTATGGTTTTTTCAGTTAATTTCTATGGTTTTTTAAATGCTAATTTCTAACTATAACGTGCCTGAAACCTATGGTTTTTTCAGTGAATATATATACTTACATTTAATCTTAGATTTTGGTGGTATTGATTGGTCCTTGGTATAAATGCGTGATAGCTGAATTGTGAAGTTGCCCAGAGAGGGTATTACTTTTTTGACTCATTGTCTTGTTGGTGCCCTACCCCTTTGGTACAGAAGGGCCCCTCTCTTTTTGTTGGGATCTGCATTACTTTTACCTGGTTTTAGATGGATGGGAGGATGTCTTTGTTCTTTCAAACTAACCCTTCAGTTCTATTTTAAATTCTTTTCTATAATCTTATCTACAACAACTTCGTTGTCTGTGGGTAATGTTATTTACTTGGATCTCCACTACTTTTTCCTAAAATCGATTTGGTTTGCTACGTTTTATAGTTCCTATTGGTTTCTTATTTGTTCTTTAATAGCTCTTCATTTATCTCTTTGATGAGTGGTTTACAATTTGTTTCCTGGAACGTTAAAGGAATTCGTAACCCAGTCAAAAAACAAAGAGTATTGTCTCATTTATCAAGGTTGAAATGTCAAGTAGCTTTATTACAAGAAACACATCTTAAAGAACAAGACTTAAACTCCTTGCGTAAACAATGGGTTGGGAAGGTTTTTTGTTCTCCTGCTGTTAATAATAAGAATGGTGTTGTAATATTATTTCATAAATCGTTATGTATTCATTTGCTAAATGAGGCCAAAGATGACAGCGGTAGATGGCTTCTATTAGAGATTAAGATAAATAATGCTCAGTTCTCTATCTGTAATGTTTATGATCCTAATGGTGTTGATTTAGTATTTTGGAATGCATTCTTCTCTCTTTTTTCCTCCTATGCTTCTGAAAATCTCATTGTAGGTGGTGACTGTAACCAACTTATGGACCCCTTTTTAGATCGGAAATCCCAAACTAAGTTTATTCTAAATAAAATGCAAAAGACCTTTCACAAAGCTATCACCTCTAGAGGGCTGATAGATGTTTGGAGAATCTCTCACCCAGATGGTCTGGAGTTCTCTTTTTCTCTCCTGTGCATAGATCCCACTCTAGAATAGACTATATTTTTGTCACACAACCTACTGTGCAATTTTTACGCATGCTGAGATGGGTTTAATACTTATTTCAGATCATGCCCCTGTCATAGTAGACATCAACTACCCCACTCCTACGCCCACTTCACGTCGATGGAGATTTAATAATATTCTTTTGCTGGACAATCAATTCACAGAGCAGTTTACATCATTTGCACAGGAATGTTTTTATAATAACCTCCCCTCAGACTCATAGATGAATTTTATCTGGGACTCATTTAAGGCAACGGCCAGGGAATTCATTATAGAATATGTTGCAAAAAATAAAGAGGAAAAGACGCAAGGAGTTAACACTACTTATCGATCAAATCAAATCCTTAGAACACACATACTTTTCTTCAAATCACACTGACACTGTCTAAACTTGTTAAGGCAAAAATGTAATCCAACAAGCAGTCTTGGGATGACGCCTGTGAATGTTTGCTTAAGTTTAATGCTAAGATGTATGGAGGTCGGAATAAGGCTGAAAAATCTCTAGCTAATTACCTTAAGATTAAAAAGCAAAAGACTAAAATTGTTGCTATAACAGACAATGCTGGGGTTAGGCATTTTAGTGACTCTAAAATACTTGAATGCTTCCCAGATTTCTACAACAATTTATATACCCCTGAGGCCTCCCCTTCACAGGACCAGATAGATGCTTTCTTTCAATCTATTCCTAAGTCACCTGAAAATAATATTGATTTATCCTTTTTGATTCATCTTCCAAAGGACAAAACTCCTGGGCCTGATGGATTCTCTGTGCGCTTTTTTTTACATTTCAAACAATTGCTGATTCCTAATTTGTCGCTTCTTATTACCCATTATTTAACCATGGGAAGGACACAAGGCTCTTTCACTCAAGCCATGTTTTGTTTGATCCCTAAGAAAGGCAAGGATCCCTCTCAATGCAGCAACTACAGACCTATTTAATTGATTAACACAGACTGTAAGATTGTTGCTAAACTATTAGCACTCCGTATTAACCAAGTTGTCCCTGACTTGGTTGATATACATCAATCGGGGTTTGTCAAGGGTCGCTCTATCACAGACAACTCTAGAACTTTCGTTAACATAATTCATCTGGCCTCCAAGTTGAATTCCCCTGTGGCAGCTATTAGACTAGATGCAGAAAAGACATTTTTGGAGCATTGAAATGGAACGGCTTTAGTCCCCATATTCTTCAATATATTAAGTTATTATATTCAGATCCTTCCACTTCTATTTGGATTAATGGTCAACAATCCAGTTACTTCTCTCTCCACAGGGGGACTAGACAAGGTTGTCCTTTATCCCCATTATTGTTTATTTTATCCCTAGAACCCTTTCTGGAAAAGAATTGTCGTTCCTCACAATTCACAGGTTTCCAATTTAAAGATATAGACATTAAATTCACTGCTTATGCGGATGATATTTTATTATCCTTACTAACCCAAGCACATCTGTTCCAGAACTTTTCTCGCTATTACAGGAGTACTCCATAGTTTCTGGGTATAAACGTAATATAGACAAATCAGAGGTCCTACTCTTAATAAATATTGCCTCCCAGACATGTTCAAAGACACGGAGTTTAAATGGAATTCAAAAAGTATAAAATGCTTAGGTATTTTATATACAAATAACATTAAAGATACTATTAAAATTAATCTAAATGAAATCATTACTAAATTCTGAGCTGGTCCCCGTTATTTTGGTCCTGGTGGGGTACACTGGCCACAATTAAGATGATGTTGCTACCGATAGTTAATTTTTATTTATCTATGTTGACAGTTTCCCTCCCACTTTCTTTCTACAAAACTGTTAATCGCTCTCTCATCAAATTCTTATGGAACAATCGCAAGCCCAAAATCTCATTAGTTTGTCTGCAACAATCAAAAGAAAGTGGAAGGGTCAATGTTCCAAATCTTAGACGATATCATTCAGCCTTTGGACCTCCTTCGCGCTAACCCCTCAAGAAGAATTGACTAGTTGGGGCCAACTGGTCAATGTACACCATTTTCATTAAACAAGGCTATTCTTCTCTCTCAACCCCCCCAAGACCTTTTCTCTCCAATACTTAACCACTCTATAGCTGTTGCTAAACCTCTAATTGTCTCTTCTAACTCCTGTTTGGATATTTTCTTGCAAACTCCCATTTGGTACAATAAACACTTGAAATTAAATAACTGAGCTCTCTCTTGGAAAGAATGGATTAACAGAGGCATTATTACCATTGGCCATATACTTAATGATGGCTCTCTTATGGATTTTAATGAGATTCAGGAAAAGTATGACATCTCTTCGTTTCATGCTACACATTACCTTAGACTTAGGACTCTTCTTCTTCCTCTCGTCACTCAGGCTTCTCTTCCTGTACCAGTAGGCCAATACCCATTCCTTAATTTAGATTTTGCCTCTCATTTGAAAGCTTCTGGTGTTTACAGGATTTTGTCTCGCCCCTCTGATTTGAGGTCTAAAACCAAGGTGGAGCTCGCATGGGAAGCGGATCTTAATCAGGAGCTCTCTCTCCAGACATGGGAATCCATATGGGTTAAAATCCATACCTCATCTCGCTCATCAAGCACAACACAAACACTATATTATTTTTACAATAGGCTTTTTCTCACCCCTTCGGATCTTCACAAATTTAAGTTGACAGATAATGCAAAATGTTGGTCTTTTCGCAAGTCAAGAGTGATCTCTTACATATGTTTTTTCTTTTCCATCCTGTTAAGAAGCTTTGGAAGCTCATATGGAAGAAGCTGAATGACATTTTATCCACGTCCCTTCCTTTTGATATTATACACCTTTTCTTAGGAGGTTCCTATTTTGTTTGTCAATCCCAGGGTATGGTAGGAAAGCTCATAGACTTGTTCATTGCGTTAGCCCTCCAGATTATCACTACAAATTGGAAAGATTCCACGAACATTCATTTTACTGGTTGGTGGAATTTATTATGACATCATCATAGACTGGATCGTGCATATGCCACCTCTATTTCTTTATTAATTAAAAAGGATCTACTATGGTCACCACTTACATCTTTCCTATCCAGACAGTCTGCTCAATCCACATCCATTGTTACCAATTATGAACCACCATAAATGTTATGAACTTTAGCAGGTTAATACTGTTCTTTACGTTATTTTTTTTTTTTAAGAATTGTTGCTGTTGCTTAATACATGTTTTCTCTCTTTTCCCCTCGCTTCCCCGCGGTTTCTACTTCTTCCTCTTTCTCTCTCTTTTCTTCTTATGAAAATTTCAAATGCATTTACGTTGGTAAAAGGCTTATGTTTTTCATTTTAGGCTATATATATATATTTTTTTTTAATCCATCAGTTCATGCATGGTTAACCCTTGTTGGCTGTATATTCAGATTTTACTTGAATTGAAGTGTTTGTACATTTTGTCTAATTGTGGACTTATATAATTTCAATAAAGCATTCGAAACTTAAAAAAAAAAAAGTAAACAAGTTGATCCACCCTGATCAATCTGGCTTTATGCCAGGTAGAAATACTGCGCTCAACCTTCGGCACCTCCACGGAGTGCTAGGCAGGGCCCGGAACATTGACGAGGAAGCAGTAATAGTATCACTAGATGCCCAAAAGGCATTTGATATGATTGAATGGCCTTTCTTATTCGCAGTCTTGGAGAGAATTGGATTTGGCGAGAAATATGTGTCATGGGTAAGGCTTCTTTACACGAGGCCCCTATCACAGGTTACAGTAAATGGAGGAAGATCTACGATCTTCAAGCTCCAAAGGGGGACGCGGCAGGGATGTCCACTCTCGCCATTAATATTTGCACTGGTGCTAGAACCGTTGGCGACATGGATCCGGGAGGATCCGCTTCTTAGAGGACTCAAATGGACGGATGAGTGGGAAGATCGAATCTCCTTATATTCAGACGGCATATTACTTTACCTGGCCAACCCATATTCCTCTATGCACAGAGTTCTGCATATATTTTCCCTCTTCCAAAAATATTCAGGTTATACTATCAATTGGGACAAGTCGCTCATATATGTCCTAAGCGGCCAGGGTATCAAACTCCCTAGACTCTGCGCGGCACAAAAAGTAACAGACGGGTTTTGATTAAGCCTGGGCGTAGTTTGCGTAGTAGCACTTCACGTAGCTACGTGAAGTACATTTTCAACTGCACGTAGCTATGCACATTGCGTAGTGCGTAGCTGTGTGCTTGACTGCACTGTACAATAATTGCCAAAAGCATCTTGTACAGTGCAAGTTAAGACAAAATAAATATCTGTCTTTATATGCTAAAAATGCATATAGTTACTACACAAAAGTGAAAACAATAAATTAACAAGCAGTGAGAGAGGTGATGATTTTGGGATCCTCCCTAACCTAGGGAGAGAACCAAGCAGATGCCTTGAAAACAAAAAACACATCTTTTGAACCATTCAGTGGTGGTCCCATCCTCTTAGGACCACCCCAAGCACAGTTATTGGCAAAAATACAATCCCAACCAAAGGCCCTGCAAAGCATTATGGGACGAGATTAGCAGTGGGCAGTGAATATTATAGTATCCAATATCAAAATAATTCTACAAAGAGCTGCAGTTCCACTAGTCGTTACTAGATGTCCCTCACGAGTCAAATGCAAAAGCTTCATGAAAGGGTTTCAATGCTTTTGCATTTGACTCGTGAGGGACATCTTGTAACGACTAGTGGAACTGCAGCTTGATGTATTAATAATTTCAATGCTTTTGCATTTGACTCGTGAGGGACATCTAGTAACGACTAGTTGAACTGCAGCTCTTTGTAGAATTATTTTGATATTGGACACTATAATATTCACTGCCCACTGCTAATCTCGTCCCATAATGCTTTGCAGGGCCTTTGGTTGGGATTGTATGTTTGCCCATAACTGTGCTTGGGGTGGTCCTAGGAGGAAGGGACCACCATTAAATCGTTCACATGATATGCTTTTGTGTTCAAGGCATCTGCTTGGTCCTCCCCTAGGTTAGGGGGACTCCAAAATCATCACCTCTCTCATTGCTTGATATTTTATTGTCAAAGTTCATTTTTGTGAATTGGTTATATGCTTTTTTAGCATAGAAAATTGTTTTATCAAAGCATTTGAAGGTGTTTATTTTACTGCTGCTACGCCAATTAGCACAGTTATTCACTCTGCTATGTGCAATTTGCGTAGTAGCACAAACTTTGCATGCTCCGTGAGTGTAGCGAAGTATTATGCCCAGGGTTAGTTTTGATATTTAGGGATTTATGTTACAACAGACCCAACAGTCTTTTATGAGCATAATTTGGCTCCCCCATTGCGTCGGCTACAAGAAGATGTGCGGCACTGGAGAACACTATCTCTCATGTTGCTTGGGAAAGCCGCCCTATATAAAATTATGGCACTCCCCAGATTTGTGTATGTTTTACAGAATGCTCCCTATTTGGTCCCACAAAAGTATTTCCAGGCAATCGATGCTGAGATTTGCATGCTCCTTTGGGACGGTGGTGCCCCTCGCATAGCTCTGATTAAACTCACTAAAAGTTGGTACGATGGGGGTATAGCCCTCCCGGCAACTCAGTATTATTATTGGGTGGCTCAACTCGCAGTCACAAACCACTGGGTGCACTGGCCACGAACAGACCCAACATATAGAATGGACAGATACAATATGCCAGCCAGAAGCTACCTACAATCACTATACGGTGGACGAGGCAACACGCCGCAACACACGCCAACATCAACAATGATTGCGCTATGGCACACTGCAACAACCGCACTGGGGTGGAAAAATAGGATAACATTGGCTTCTCCACTATTGCAGTCAGCGCAATTGGGACTGCTGGCTAAACACCCTGGGTTTGATAAATAGGATCTCATTGGACTCTCCAGGGTTGGGGACCTATGGGCAAAAGGGGTGACAATTCCCTTTGGCAATCTCCAGAGGGAATATGAACTCGGAGTAGGGGAAACCTTTCGATACTTGCAGGTGCGCAGCACACTTGAAAAAGCAATTCCTAGGGGTACCGAGCTCCCGGCCTTCTCCCCCCTGGAGGATAGACGCTTAGATGATTACTTACCAAAAAAAGTAATATCACTCACTTATAGGAAGATATTAAATAATATGCCAGATCACCTGGGGAAAATACGGACTAGTTGGGTGGAGGATGTCGGAGACATGAGCGATGAAGAGTGGCAAGAAGCACTGGCATCCCCCCGGGAGGTAGCAATACGTTGTCGATTCCATTTAATACAACTAAAGGTCTTGCATAGAACATACTACACGAGTACGACACTAGCCAAAACGGGTATCTCTGATTCCTCGCTCTGTCCTAGAAATTGTGGTCAAATGGGAACTTTTTTACATCAGTGGTGGGATTGCCTGATTATTTAAAAATACTGGGACACAATAACGGGAAGAATGTTAACACTGTGTGGTAAACAAGTAACGGTGTCTCCTTAATATCTGGGACAGCAATGACTTTACATCCAAAGAAAGAACCTGGATCGCACTGGGGTGTATGGTGGCAAAACGTAACATTGCAAAGAAGTGGAGTGGGGTGGCCGGGCCTGGACTCCGAGAGTGGGAAGATTACATTGATTGGTGCATGCAGGCGGAAAGAGTGATTAATGAGGGAAGAGGCTGTCCCCAAAAGTGGACCAAGATCTGGGGGACTTGGAATAAAAGCAGAGGAATGGTATGCTTGCCATTTGACGATTCGTCCTTGCATGGGGAACAATGAGGGGTGGACATATATATACAAGATGGCGACCGAAGTGGAGCGCAAGAATGGAGCTCCGTAGGCTGGGGATCAAATTTGTAAAAATATCCCTGTTTTAGCCCATGCCAGACCTGCTGCTTCAGGCACTGGAACATCGGAACATCACAGGAACATCGGAACCTTATCAGAACATAGAAACTTTACCTGAGTCCTCCGCTTCTGTAACAGGACTTCGCTAGTGGCGACCCCTCGCTCGACCAAGCTTGCCTTCATCGATTCTGGCTGGGGAGTCACTCGGGTTGGCACCGTGTCTGGAGGCAGTACCGCATAGGAATCAACGGGTCACCGGCACCCGATTCGCTTGAGGACGTCCCTGGAGGAAGGCGCATTGCTGGAGGCATCACTGGAGGCAGCACGGCACTGCCTGGGGTGCGAAGGTGGCATCCTACCCTCGCAGGGAGCTACTTGAGTTGAAGAACGGCTCCCGGTTCACTTGAGGACGTCGCTGGAGGCAGCACGACATTATCTGGGCCCTCTCAGGGGAGCTGCCGAGGTGAAGAACGATAGCGGATGTCCCGGGGTGAACTCGCATGTCGGAAGGTGCGAGCAGGACAGGTCACCGCACTCCAACCGTTCCTTGCAGCGAGTGCTTTGGCCCCCAGGGAGGTCTTTCCCTTATCGCCGAGGAGGAGGATGTCTTTCTTGTAAACCCCCGAGGATCTCCGTGCAGGATTGCAGCTACTAAATGCTGGTGATCTGCTACAGTCACCGCTCGGTTCTGGCGGAGCGGTATGCACTTTCCACCGCTAAACAGGACTTTCCCCCTGGGCGCTTGCTTCCCTCATCGCTTATCTGTGCAGGCAGCAGTACGCAGCGTATTCAACACTAACACGGCATTCAACTTCAACACTGATCAATGCGTGATGCTGGGAACCGGCCACGCAGACCCATCGTTGTTTTGTTTTTAATGTGGATCCGGGCACATGGCGCCATGATTATTTAAAAGGTCGCGGGACACTAGACTGCACGGCGCTCCATCAATCATAGGACAACCCGTGTTGCAAGGAACCAGCCCCACAGATCTCCTATTATTTTAGTTGCTAATCTGGACTTTTCCCTTATTTTTACCTCGTTGTTTTATCTTTCATGTCCTCTTGTTCATTATCACACAAAATCAACACCATTAGGATCATAAACATTACAGATAGAGAACTGAGCATTATTTATCTTAATCTCTAATAGAAGCCATCTACCGCTGTCATCTTTGGCCTCATTTAGCAAATTAATGGCCCTTGTATCAGGTCCAGACCACCATTTTGTTCTTACAGTGTTAATAGCTGCAATTCCCCCTCAAAATGGCAGTCCTAACTATCTAAATTGAGAGGGCTGTTCCTTCCCCACTCCAAGCTATATTCAAAAACATAGGACTACCTCGGGCTTCACAGTACTAAAAAGAAACAAAGGACCAACAACTACAACCCAGGGTAAACTCTTGAGGACTTTAACTAGCGTGACAGGCTCATGGAAAGAGTGATAGGACTACGCATTTAAGCCAAAATCATCACTAGTTAAACATGCAGCCATCTTGGAACAACTTTTCCATCAGGTTTATCTGTCTATAGCATAACCCTGAACTCTCACTCAGATTACCCTTACTACTAAATCATGGAGGCAGATTTGCCCATATTTGCTGACAACCACTAATTCAGTAGGATTTATTCTGAAATAAAAAAAATAAAATAAAAAAAGAATTTAATTATATTAATTTCTCCACAGTTGGAGGGACTTGGCTTAGTCGGCCATTTTTGTCCTCATATCTTGAGGTAGTTACTTCCTTTAAGACTGCGAAAGGTTTGCCTGAACTACATCCCTTATAATCGAAATATTCCCTTCTAAAGCTCTACCTCCAAGTAGTCGCAACCTAAGCCTCATGTCTTGTAGTCCAGGATAGTCAGGTCGCGTGGGTCTTGATATTCCCCAAGGAATCTGAGGTCGCGTTGCTAGCTAAATTGATTCAGCTATTCACCCTGACCTCACCCCAGGATCCTCTCTGTCTGATTTTACACTGTACTCCTCGACAACCACCCTACCTCTGTCCTAACTCCTGACATACCTTTCGTCCCCTGTGCTGGAGCTAACTCCTGACTTGAAGTCGGGCCTACGTACGCTTTCTGAAAACCATGACAGGTGTAGCTTATTAAACCTAAAGCCCCACGTGCTCCTCAATTGCCCTACCTCATCGCGACGTCATATTGTATTGAATTTTTACTCTGGATGTATACTCATGTTATTGTTAACTGAGCTGTTTAATGAATTTTATCCTTATTGCACTACATACACTGTTAACTGTCCTGCCTCTTTATGATCATCTAAAATGTACTATTCGACTTTACCCACCGCCATATATTATGCGTTATAACACATTGCACGTCCGTCTCTTTGTGCAATAGGGAGGAGAGAATTGTTCAGGCGTATAGTTAATTTATCTACCATTCTCACTGCATCTTTATGTTACCTCCTCCCTTCGTTTTGTCCTTTTGAACAGGTTTTACGCCCCTCTCACCATTTATGACTTCTTCCTAGCTCAGACCTCCCCGGGGTCTACTCTAGTCACTTTCTTTTCCCGGCCTTATACGGAATAACAATGCCCCCTTCACTCACCCCTCCCTACACTGGATGCACCTATCACTAGACACGGCCCAAACTCTTGGACCATCCTTTATCCCCCAACCTCTCCAAAAATGCTAAGAAAAACTTTAAACACAAACTACTAATTCGTCACCAAGAAACGCTATTTGTAGATAACTACCGTAGTCTCACCTCGATTGTAAAAACCAACTACATCTTCTACTCCAAGCGCCCCTCCAAATGGAAAAGCACCTTCCTCTACCACCTTCCTATCACGAAATCATGCAAAATCCCATATGGTTTGAAACTATCTACCACCCCTTCCCCTACTTTTCTTGGTGAAATAGACATCTCCATTTTCAAATCTGGAAACATCCTCATTCAAGCCTCTGAAAAACACCTCACCATCTTTGAACACCATTTCAGCACCTTATCCTACCTACTCTCGATACCCTACTCTAGCCCATCAGCCTCCCAATCACAGTCTGACCATACACCTCCTCTTTCACCTACTCTAACCCCTCCTCATACAGACATTGAAAACACCCTAGAAGTCTCACAAGCACAGATTCTCAATCTCTCCCCCGCCTTAACAACTCTTCCTCCTACTGACTCACCGATGGCCTACTCAACCACCCAAACTCTCTCTCCTCCTCTTGAGGCTCCAACAACTCACACCAACTCCTCCCTTCTATCTTCTCCCTCCTCCCAGCCCTCACTATTTGACCTAACTTCGACCCAATCCCTTACTCTAACTTCTTCCCCCCCAATTGTCCTTCCCCTCCCTAACCAGAATACCAACCCTCCTCACTCTCCCCGAGCACCCTTTCCTTCTCCTGACTCTCTACAGTCTCCAGTGACTGCCCAATCCCACCTCACCTCCCTCCCTTCGGCTATCAATCGGATCTCCCCTCTCCACCCCCCACCTGGACTCCCGCCCCTCCCTCTCCACAGACCTCTCGCCTTGACTAATGCAGAACATCCTCCATGTCCCCATGAACTCCCAACCTCCATCCCCTTCTCCCTTATTCCCCAGACGCTTTTAATATAGAACTCCATCTCGCTAACCTAGCGTTTGAACTCACCTCTCTCAGAAATGATGTCAACTCCATCTCCTCACTTAACTGCCCCAACCATTCTATTGCCCGGTGTACTGAACAAATCAACACCACATTCCCCCAGCAATGGGATACTACCCCCTCGGTAATGATTCACCTAGAACACTCCGCGCCTCAAACCTCCTCCCCGCCTCTGAACTCCCTGACCTCTGTAATCCTTACCCCCTGCTCTTTGACTACTGACCCTCTGACCCCACAGGCACTTATTCCTGTGATCCTAGGGACTAGCAGAATTCCAAATTCCCCAGCTTCTCCAAGACTTCCTCCGCAATTCACCATTATCCACTCCTGCCCCCCCTACAACCAACCCTATTCCCCTGACTTGCATGCTGGTTAACTGTCGCTCGGCTGTCCAACATGCGACTGAAATTTCGGAAACCATCCTTAGTGAATCCATTGACATTGCCTTTCTTACTGAAACTTGGCTTAAAGATCACTCCTCTTCCATTCTTGATATGCTCTCTCCCCTGGCTACTCCATCCTCAGAAAAGATAGACCTATCAAAATTGGAGGCGGTCTAGCAATAATCTTTAAAAACGAACTCCAACTCTCCCCTGTGCCAAACTCCGATCATTCTACTTTTGAATACCTCGGAGCGGAACTTAAAGTGAAGGGCTCCCTCCAATTCGACTACACAATATCTATCCTCCTCCCGGCGACCCTCTCCCTTTTGTAGAAGAATTGTCTGACCTTCTTTCCCAATCCGCACTTTCCAACTCTAAAACCTCGTCCTCGGAGATTTTAACCTTCATTGGAACAAAAAGACGATCCTATGGTTAACCTCCTCACCGATCTACTTGACATCTATGACCTAAAACAACTATGCCACTCTCCTACTCACTCCAAAGGAGCCACTCTTGACGCTATCATTACTAGCAATGATCTGGCCTCCCTTTCCTCCATCGTTCCCATCGACTGGTCCGACCATCACCTCATCCTTTTCACGATCACTAACACCGTACTACCCCCTCCACCTAAAACCATCAATCAGATGAAACTGACCAGGAATCTTCATCTTATCCCCCCAGGCGAACTTGAGTCCAAAGTCAAAGCTCAACTTCGACTCCCTCCTCCCTCCCAGAATGCCAATGACCTCACCGAACACTTTAATAATTCCATTGTTAAGGTCCTTGACCAAATTGCCCCTGCCAGACTAAAACGACAAAAAACTCCTCCTCCAAATCCTGGTTCAATTCTGATCTCAACAATGAGAGACGTACACTTAGATCGACTGAACGCATATGGAGGCAAAACCCTTCCCCTCTAATCTCTCTCTCCTCAGATCCGCTAGATCCAACTATAAAAACACATCCTCAATGCTAAGACTTCCTTCTTCCGCTCCCAACTCGACCGGGCCAAAAACAGACCTAGGGAACTCTTCAACATTGTCAAAAACCAAACATCCCCTGCACCCCCCAAGGTGATTGCCACCACCGAGAGATGCGAAGAAATTGCCAACTACTTCCCCGAAAAACTCTCCAAAATTGATCAATCCTTCGCCCTTACTCCCCTCCCTCTTAACCTACTTTCCTCACCGGACATTTCCTCCAATTCTCCTTCACTCTCTACACTTCCTCATGACTCCTCTTCTTTCCCCCCTATCGTCCAGATTCCTGATCCCGACCCCATCTTACTTGAGCAAAAAAATAATGCTTCTTGGCTTGACTTCCAACCAGTCACTGAACTTGATGTCCTTAATGTCATCTCCAGACTTAAACCGTCATCGCACACTAAAGACCCTCTCCCTTCCAACCTTGTCCAAGATCTAAAACATATCATTGCCCCCTATTGGACCTCTATCATCAACTCCTCCTTTACCTCGGGTTGTGTACCAGCTTCCCTCCAATTGGGACAAATCACTCCCATCCTCAAAAATCCTGCTGGTGACCCTAATGACCTAAATAACCTTCGTCCTATCTCTAACCTTCCTCTTCTCTCAAAAGCCCTTGAAAAATGTGCCCTGCTCCAACTAGATAGACACATTGACTCATTCAATCTTCTAGACTCTTTCCAATCAGGCTTCAGAAAGGGATGCAGTACCGAAACGCCAATGCTTAACATAATTGATGACATCGATCACGCTTCTCTACCCTTTCCCTCCCACGCTAGGCCAATTTCACAGGACTCGCTGTGGACCATTGCAATACATGTAATTTGATTGTGTTAAACTGGAGCTGTTCTTACTGTCTGGATCGTTTTTGAGTACTACCTCATTATAAGTCTGTTACATTACAATTAATTATCCATGTATAGCGATATGATCTTGCCTTAACCTACCCCCCTCCCTAACCTCTCACCATTCCTATACCCTACCTCCCTCTTTACCATCCTTTCCCTCTCTCACTAGCCTAATCTCTCATGATTTGCTGTAGCCCATCGCAACTTGTGTATTCAGATTGTATAATATTTCAGCTGCTTTATATCGTTTGTATGGTTTCGGAATGTCTACCTCATTGTAAATTTTGCTATATTGCAATGAATACCCATGTAAAGCGCTCTGACACCCTCGGGTCCAGCCAGCGCTATATAAAACATTTTTAAATAAAATAAAATAAAAACATTACAACACATGCTATCGATAATTTCGTATTTATTGTATTTGACACATACCCTGCAATGTGAAGATGATGTAATTATTGACATGTACTGCAACAATGTATCGTTAATAATAGTTGCTTACTTCCATGTTTTCAATAAAAAGAATTATTTAAAAAAAAGGCATGCAGTTATTAAATGTTGAGTTGTACATGAACACATGACCTATTTTAGCTACTAGTGTAAAGATTCCAATAAATGATCTGCCAGTGCAGCATTTGAGCAACGGAGCACTAAGTAGCTCCTAAACTAATATTAAATCTTAGGCCATGATGTGTTTGGTTGTCAATCGTAAAGGTTTAAATTAATACATGTTCAACCACATTTGCTACTGTAACATTTTTACAAATGTTTAGGTCGGTCACAATTTTAGCTGTGGCGTTTTTACTAGTAATGATTTCTAAAAGTTAATAGTATTATGTTCCAGCTTTTAACATCAAACTCACAGCAGTCAATCATGTTTGCTATTGTAAAGTTTTTATGAATGCTTAGTTTTATCTAACTTTTAGCTGCTGCGTTTAAATGGTAATGCTTTTTACAGTTGAACAGTATCATATTCCAGTTTTTAATCACCAACCCCACAGTCAGGCTTAGACATTCTGTGGGTGGCAAGTGACTGGCAATTAGCCACTGTAAAAAAACTTTTCAAAGTATGTAAAGCTTTATTGGCAGTGTAGCAGTGGTGGGTTAATCTTCTAATGATTTGTTTTATAATTGTACAATTGCTCAATAAACTGTAAATCTAAATACACATACAATCTAAGAATGTCAGATGTATCTGAATGCAAGAGTAATTATTATACCAATAATCATTTACCTAGCACCGACCATAATTATATATTAATACCTAAAGGAATCGCTCTGTGTAACCTTCACATAATGAACAATTTAGAAAAAGAACAGGAAGTTTGAAGACATAAACCTGTAGTATGCAGGCCACTTCTTAGTTCTGGCTCATAATTCATTAGGCAGACTACGCTATATTACAAAGAAAGTGATTTGTGTCCTGCAGGTAACACCACGGAATTCACAAAGAAAACAGTAACCCACTGACCAGTTTACAGATAACACAACTCTGTTTCCTTCATGCTTCATACTTTGCAGCAGGTGCATTAAAACTACTGTAAAGCAACATCACAGAATCCCCCTAGCCTGCTCCCATATTTTGTTGATATTTATAGCTGTAGGCTTACTGGGGGGCATCTGAAGGGTGCCCCCTGTAGAGCTGGAGTATGTATTATGACCCTGCATATTTAACCCACTATATCATTTAATGACTAGACCAGGGGTCTCCAACCTTGTCTGCAGTGAGAGCTATTTCTGATCAGTGAAAATGGTTGTGAGCTACTAAAGGCCACGCAACTCGCACATTTTTCCGAGCGAGAGCGCCTCACACCCAGCTTCAATGATTTTAAGCCGAATTTCTTTGGAGCCCATACTGTGGTTAGATAGTAAGCAGAGGCACCACTCTGTGCAGCCTAGCCCCCAATACTTGTATTGTTTCATGGTACCAGTTTTGCCTGTAAGTCTGGATCCCCCATTACTTAAATATTATTATAAAACCACATTTAAACACTGGGCGCTCTAAAGCATTACTTTTAAATGTTGACCGTATTAGTGGTTTTGTGTAGTTTTCTACAGCATGACTATAAAACGTATTGACTCTTAGGACTTGTTAGCAGATGCCAATGCTGGGTCTTTTTTTACGTAATTGGCCAGGTGTTTCCCTCGGGTCCTCGAGTATTCTGGATAAATCCATGGCATCCACATAGGAATCATTTTCTTTCATGGTAAATATCTCCTTTGCATTAGGAGTAATGTAGCTCTTACCCACCCTTCAAAGCTCCCAGAAAGGCCATGCACTCTCTGCAGAGCCCAACCTCTTGCGTTTTTTTGCAAACCTTTATAAAAAAAACTGTCCTTTTTCCACCATGCCAATGCTCAACTCTCTCTGAAAAAGCACTTCACTCAGTGCTAGAACACATGGCTCGACTCGGCAAAGTCCATTCTCAGAAAATACACAGTTATTGTCTGTTCACCAACATCGTGCTTTATATCTGCCTTCGTTTGGCAATCAGTGAAAGTGACTCAGTGTATGCAAGACCCTTTGATTTTAACCTCGGCTGCCACCACTCTTTACTATGGGAGGCAAATGTAAAGCACGGTGGCAGCCGACATTAAAATCAAACAGCCTTGCATGCACTGAGCCACTTTCACTGACTGCCAGGGCTTTAAGTGGGAAAAAAAACCTGGGGGTGCTCTAAAAGGGGCGTGGCACATCTCTTCAAGGGGTGTGGCCTATCCGAGTAGGGGCGTGGTCTAAATAAAGATAACTAGCATTGTGTGCTTAAGAAAATCATGAAGTCGCTTCCTTTCCATGAGTCAAAACGTCCACTAGACAAAACACCATCTCTCTCTACTAAGAACATTAATCCCTGGAGTTATCATGACATTTTTATTGTTGCCGAAAACTGTTGGAGGCCAGGAAGGAGACAGCAAGTGCTTTTAAAACCATATTATACTTGCAAACACAACGCCCCCACCTGAAGTCAGTGCCACCCGCGGTCCGCGCAGGTAACAGCGGTGGGGCCGGGGAAGGGGGGGTTTCGAGAGATGATGCTGAAAGAAAATTAATTATTTAATTTTCCCTCGCCATCGTCCTTGAAATCTCCCTTACCCGGCCCCTCTGCCCCACTGCTGTTAGCTGCATGGATCGCGGGTGGTCAGCGCCTGGTGCGTTCGCACTGCCCTAGAGCCACCCTGCTCAAGGGTCCTTTGACCTCAGTGACAGAGTCACTGTCACTCTATGGTGTGCTGCTTCATAGGCCTGCCTGCAAGACTGGAGGTGAACTTCAGAATAAATTGTGGCGGACAGGCCTTCAAGGTTAACCCACACATGCCACTGCTAGGGTCCACCTGCTGGTGCTAAGACACCAGGGCTTTTAAGATCTTGCGGGGCCTTCTAAGGTCTAGCATGGGAATGTGCTCCCTCAGCGGGAGTGGTCTGGTGGACTGGTCATGAAGGCTGAACCTGGTTCCCCAGTTCCGAATTCAGCAGCTCTGACCATAGTGCCACATCCTCTCCCCCACTGAACACGATACTGCCCCACTGAGAGAAACTTGCACTGCACTGACCCGCTATAAACACCTGGATGTGACTCAATTCAAATTACGCACTAGACAAGAGCAATATGCTGCCTAAAAAAAAATTAACATCATCCTAGAAAAAGCAAACACTCATAGAGAATGCAAGATTAAGTAAAGCACATGAAATGTAAGCAGGAACAACAGGGTTACCTTTTTCTTTTTACACTCATTATTCAGAAATTAGTGAGTGCTTTTGCCTGAAAAGTTAAGGCCATGACTACAGGGCCCAGAAGGGACCCGTTTCAATGCCCATTGCTTATATCCTTACAAAACGTAAGCAGTATGGTTTAAAAAGACCACATTCGTGAACACACAGCAGCTGTACACATTTTGTTTTCCAATTCACCCATCAAGCAGGTATTTCAGTACCTCCAGGAATATTGCACTTTCCCACCCAGGGAAAACAATGTTGTTCAAAGAGAGACGAGAAAACAAAAGTAGCGCTTCACTGGCAAACACTGTAAAGTGGCGCTAATGTGTTTAGGTGTGAATAAATCAATCTGGCCACCTTGCAACCACTCTGTCTTGCTTTAGCTAGTTACTTTTCATATTTTGAATGTTTTAGTTCTCTCCACCCCGAGGCTGCACTTAGAAATTGAAAAAGTCCGAAAAGAGGACGTTTCCAGCAAAAGTGTTTTTCTTTTTGGATCCATTTCACAGGGGAGCAAATAAACGAAAGGAGGAAAGAGAAGGTAATACCTGTTTCTAAAAGTCTCGGTTTTCATCATCCCACGCTGGCACCACGACGACGTTGCTCCTGCGCTGGAAAAAGAGAAGGTGACGAAGGTCCCACGCTGGCACCACCACGACGTTGCTCCTGCGCTGAAAGAAGAGAAGGGAAATCCTGAGAGAAAATGGCTCTCTTAAAGGGTTTCCCTTCCTCCAACAACACTCACCTGGCATGATGTCATGCCGTCATGCCGTGACCTCCACTACTCAGTGAGGAAACTGAGCTCTCACTGCAGTCCAGAAAAAAAAGAAAAGACTAACTTTGCCAGCCGCGAAAATAGAGCCCGATAGAGACCCGTTTCGAGGGCCCCCAAAAATAACTGCCGGTGCTCAGACCCGGACAGACCCGGCCCACTTAAAGCCCTGCTGACTGCTATGCAAATGCAAATATAAAGTGCAGTGCAGTCAGTGAAAGCGGCTCAGTGGAGGCAAGAGCCTTAGATTTTAATGTCGGTTGCCACCGTGCTTTATTATTGAAGGCAGATGTAAAGCACGGTAGCAACTCAGTGCAGGCAAGGACCTTTGATTTTAATATCGGCTGCCACCTCGGTTTACTACTGAAGGCAGATGAAAAGCGCAGTGCAGCCGATGTTAAAATCAAAGGGCCTTGTATGCACTGAGCCGCTTTTATTGACTATTATGCGGATGGAAATAAAAAGCACGGTGTAGTCCGTAAAAGAGGCCCAGTGCATGCAAGGACCTTGGATTTTAACATTGCTGCCACCCCGCTTTATTATTGAAGGCGATGTACAGCACAGTAGAAGTTCAGTGCATGCAAGGCCCTTTGATTTTAACCTCCGCTGCCACCGCGATTTACTTCTGAACGCAGATGTAAAGCACGGTGGCAGCCGACATTGAAAACAAAGGGCCTTGCATGCACTGAGCCGTTTTCACTGACTAATACGCGCATGCAAATCTAAAGCGCGGTGTAGTCACTGAAAGCGGCTCAGTGCAGGCAAGGACCTTGAATTTTAACGTGGTCTGCCACCGCACTTTACTGTGGAAGGCAATGTAAAGCGCGGTAGTGGCCCAGTGAAGGCAAGGACCTTGGATTTTAAATGTTGGCTGCCACCGCGTTTTATTATTGAAGGTAGATTTAAAGCGCGTGGCAGCCGACGCTATAATCAAAGGGCTTTGCCTGCACTGAGCTTCTTTTACTGAATATGCGGGTACTAGTACAATGGCTTGCCTACCTATGCAGCTTCTCGGTGAGGATCAAGCGGCAGATATCAAGCGCTGTGCCAGACTGGAAAAGGCGCGTGACTGTGCAGAGTGCAGGAAAAACGTCACGTTCTTCGGCCCGCCCCGCCCCATCTAAGCTCAGTTCAGCCATTCTGAGCAGCCGGTTTGGGTGAGGGCGGGCAAGCACTGAGAATAGCCCTAAAAGACACTGACGTGATAATAAATTAATGCTCACAATGAAGCCTTATTAGATACCGGCGCGAGCTACTCCCAGGGGGTCGGCGAGCTACCGGTAGCTCGCGATCGACCGGTTGGAGACCCCTGGACTAGACACACCTGTGACTAACACCCATAGATCTCTCATGCAAATGCTATTTCTAGCACTGAAAAGAAGGCACTATAGTATACCCAGAGGAGGCGTGGGTAGGTATCAGAGATATGCAGATGAATGAATGAAATAGCACTTCTAAAGCGCGTAGCTACCCGAAGGCATCCCAGCACTGAACGATTCATAGAGGTGAAAGGGACACCTAGGGGAAAAGCCACGTCTTTAGGAGTTTGCGGAAGGCCAGATGATTAGGTTCCTTCCGCAGGGGCAGAGGGAGTGAGTTCCAGAGCCTGGCGGCATTGTAAGCAAATAGCCGTCTGCTACTTCTGGCCTTTTTGCTCCTGGGAACAACTGCTAAGGAGAGATCATCTGAACGCAGATGCCTATTGGCTCGATAGGGCTGGATCAAGGAAAGATTGATTGGAGGGCCATTCCCTCCAAGCGACCTGTGAGCAATACACAGGGCCTTGAAGCGGATTCTCTCCTGGCACGAAAAGCTGGGCATACTCACCATCAGTGTGAGTGCCTGGACACTTCAGGGTGCCTTCTGCTATTCTGCAAGAGGGAACTGTGTGGCTCTGTGAAGGCTAAGGGTGAACCGACATAGGCCAGAGTGCAGTCAAGTCGAATTCCGCAACATGACGAAAATTCCAGCTCTTCCAAAGCGCAGAAGAGTATTTATGAGGCGGCTCTCCTCAAACAAGGTGTGACTGGCGGCTCACCGCCTACCTGAATGTCATTTGCTTAGAAAAGGAATGGGAGGTGGGGTGAATGAAAGTAATGGAATGCAAATCGACTCTTTATAGGAACAGCTAACAATACTAGTACATCTGCATATAAATCACGCAGTGGCAAAGAAAATACGAGTTTCGAAATGAAGGATTTGGCTACAGGTCTCCTGAGTGCTACCATCAGCAGTTAGTCCCGTTCCATGACAGCCTCACAAAACCCAGCCAGCATTTCCTGAAGCTGCACTGACGAAAGATAGCTCACAACACGTGATGTGCTGCTGGCAGAACAGAGTTGACATGTTCCAGGGGACTGTACGGAGGACGAGATGGTGGCGCTCGTGCATTGATAAAGAAAAACGCATTACGTAAATAACAATCACCTTGTATGAATACATCAATGTTTAAAGTCAGCAGATCTACTACAGTAGGTAATTAGTCAGTAGAGGGTAAATGGAAAACTGAAACACCCTTTGCAAAATCTTTGCAAACTTTCAATAATGTAATGTCAGTGTTGCCAGATTTTGAGGCCTGTCCCAAGCCCAAAGACGCTCAAGTATAAGCCCAAATTTAGCCCAACGCAGACCAGTGTCAGCCCAAAAACCAGCCCAAAGTTGAAACTCTCAAATTTTGCTAAAGTAGTCTTCAGAAAACATTTTAAGGATGAATCTAAATTCTATTCAATATAAAGATAGTGGGAGGAGGTTAACTGGGCACCTGTGTTAATAACTACTCATTTACAAGACCAATCCCCACTTTGACTTTTCATCTTGTAGTTTTGTCACCACAAAACCAAAACCCGAACCTGGCATTCATGAATTACTGCTACAAAAGCAGATTATAAACCACTTTATATCAATGAATATATGAAATTTCAATGCTATTTCAACAATGGAGTTCCCAAAAAAAAAAACTGAAAAGGTTATGCAGAATTAACACCACACAATAATCCACATATTAAGAAACATCCCCTTGGATTAAAGTCATTGCAGCACAACTGTTTGGCACGGCTTACATTCTATGTACTTGTCTAAAGATATTCAACAAAAAAAACTCCTTTACAATGACAGAATGGGACAACAGCAAAAATAAACATTGCAGCAGACAAATCTGACACGCAGCTATCGTGCAAAACAAGTGCACGTAAATGTGAAGCAACAGTGCTAAAACTGAGGGTTGCTGCAGTAAGACGAGAGTTCCACACTTTTCCAGTTGAAATGTAAGGAGGGGCCAGAAAAGAGACAGTCGCCTACTCTGACTGATTCCCTGCCCTCCGTTCCAAAGTCCATCACCATGACCACTTACTCTGGCACTAAAAATGATAGAGGACATTTTTGTTTCCATTGTATTGCAGCAAACGCTCGACTAAAGCTCCTGGTCTTGGCAAGCAGCAGATGGGTTTGTTTGGGGTACAGATGAATGCAAGGCTGTTGGAGCAGAAAGGAAAATTACCTTTTTTCCCCAGAACATTCGGCAACACCCTCAACACTGACACTCCGTCACCTCTACTGATACTGTTGTCACTGTTCGTGTTCCATCCCACTCCATTCCCCTTCATCATTAGCACTGTCCCACTCCCATACCACCATTGGACTGGGCCCTCTCATGAGGCTCCTTTACTCCTATCACCCAGCTAGGGCTTTAATTATCTACGCTCTTAACTTTAATTTCTCAGCAATGACTGTAAACACCCTAAGGTAATCCATGTCAGTGAAGCAGTCCATGTTTACATTTCATGTGTTTTACTTCATGCAGTCTTCCCTAAGAGTATTTCCTTTATCCAGAGGATGTGTTTCTCTAGTTTCATTTTCAAAAAACATACTTTTATAGAACAAACTGTGAAATGAGTCGCCTTCAGGTCTGGGTGAGTTCAGATTGCAAGTAGACATTTATGATGGGCACGATTGAGAGTCCCGAGGCTGAAGACAGCACTGCTTTCTCATAGTGCCTGCCACTGGGTCATTAAGGTGTTCAGACTAAATGCACATCCAATCCTTGGCCTCTTTTGAGAGCGCATAAAGCGTTGGCTATATAAATGCCAATTGTAAATTAAAGCACTACTATGCATGTGCACAATGAGGGCTACAATGTGTGGGAGTCATATCATGCACACTGGTAGGCATTAGATATTAGGAGCACTTGGTCTGCAGAAACACACAGTCAGGATTAAAACGCTATGCAGTTGTTGAGTGTGCTAATAAATCTTTATTATCCAAAGTAACCCTTTTTAACAACCTTGGAATTACAAAATATTGAGGATAAAAACAAGGTTCTAAAGTAATGCCTTTCAGTTTGCATGCGGCTCCTTGATGTCAGGTCATACCTCACTGTGCTATTTTAGGATTGTGACATATTAGCAGCAAATAACAAAAGGATCTCTGTGTTACAAGCAGTGGCAGCCTGTAATTTTACCAGGGGGGGTTATGGTGGTCACACATGCACACATACACATCACTTACACCTGTGCATTCATACACGCACACACACCCATCCACAACACTAACAAATGTATTAATTTATTTATTTGCAAGTTTTAGATAGCGCTAGCTAGATACACATATATTCATACATTCACGCATGAAACATAAAAAACGCATAAACGTACCTTAACTGCAGCTCTCTATGAGAGGGAAGCCTCTGAGGTCCCAGGGTGGTTGGGACTGATGCCTTCCCTCATTGGCTGATTGGAAGGCAGCAGTCCCAACCTCGTCACCGAGTGGGATGGGGTCAGTGAGACTGCTGACCCCACCTCACTCAGTTACTAGGTGCCACTGATTGACACTCTGCCCTGGGCACTTCAGGGCTTAAAACTGAAGCGCCCAGGTCCGAGGCAAAAGGAGATAAAAGGATATCACAAAGGAGAGGGCCTCGAGGCACTTTTGCCAGACTGAGGAGTTCGGTTCAGCTTCTGCCTGCCTGATCTGAACAAGAAGAGTGTCTGTCAGGCTGGCCATTGTTCAACCTGACAGACACTCTTCTTGCCTGGAAGAAGGTGGGGGGCGTGGCCCCTCAGCCCATGTGGACAGGCCTCTGCTAGTTAAAAGCAGTAACTTACTGAGTGATATACATACAATACGTTAGAGGTGGGCAACCCTAGCTAGAAACCATGCCATAAAAATATTTGCAATGTACATCATGCAACAAAAAGCATGTTCGAATAAGATATGGTGTCTTGACAATTCAAAAAAGTGAATTTTTTTTTAACATGTGAAAGCATTTTATTTTAGCACATCAAATTATACCACTGCATCAGGATGTTTTTATTAAATGTGAATGTTTTTAAACATGAACTGGGCAACATTCCTGCCCACACCTTGATAAAAAATATGTTGATAATGAACTAAGAGACAAGTCAAGCTTCATATGGAACCTATATGTAGCGTAAATCCTTACTATAGATAGCACAACATTATAGGCAATTAAACAGTAGGTCTTTGAACAGCGTACATCCTGCACTTGTGTATGTGACAATGAACCAAAACACATGAGGCTCAGTGAAATACAGTACTTGCCCAGGATCCTACAATTTGATCAAGCAGGAATAGGACCACTAGATGGGTATATTTTCAACATCAAACCTTAACAATTTGCTTTAACTCTAGGAGGATGAGATTAGAGATCACGAATAACCAGTAGAATCTAATCTATATTGTCAGTAGTCAATATTTTACCTTGGCAGTTTTACATAGTGTGAAGCGTGTTCCAGGACACAAGAGCAAGAACTTCACAATAGCCAGAGACTACATTTCATGTTTTTTGACAAAAGAAAGAAAGATCTTTCTAACCCTGGGCGTAGTTCGCATAGTAGCGCTACGCATAGCTACGCGAAGTGCACTTCGCACTACGCGAGCTATGCGTAGCACTACGCGAACTGCGTAGTGCGGTAGGAAATGCAGTTCGCAATGATTGCACAGTGCCGGATGCTTGTCCGCACTGTGCAATCATTGCAAACGGCATCTTGCACAGTGCAAGTGGTCGTTTTCTGCCGCTCGAGTAGATTTCTACTCGAGCGGCAGTTTTCTCAACGCGGACTGGTAGTTTCTCATCGCGAGCATACGCGACCACTCGCAATGAGAAACCTGACCTCCCCGCGTTGAGAATCTCGCCGGGGGGTTTATTTTCCAGTGTCGCGATCGGCAACTTGATGTTGCTGATCGCGAACGAGGAAAAAGTCTCGCCGGGATGTCATTTTGCTTGCTCGCGACGACGTCAAGTCAACGACGTTGACTTGACGTTGAGGACCGCGAGCAAGCAAAAAATGCCCGCTACGCTACGCATTTTTGCACTGTGCTACGTGCAATTTGCGTAGCGCGTAGTTGCTCAAACTACGCAAACTACGCGAGCGTAGCGTAGTTTTCTGCCCAGGCCTAGATCTTTCTGGCAAGATAACTAATCTTATCATACCCGGTGGTCGATCAAACGGATCGAAAATTACTAAAAAGTGTGGCTTGTGTTGCACTGAAGTGGGGGGCCCTTTGCAAAGGGTGACCGGTCACCTTTGTCACTGCTGCATTTGTATGTTACGCTGCTACTAATGAGGCAAAATCTTTGCAGAGACTGTTATTATGTGTAAAAATATAAAAATAATAAAGTATCAGGAAATGTACTGCATTGTGCTGCAGTCTTTTTTTTGCCCCATAATTTAATCAACACTGTGACATAATTTTGTCCTCCATTGCTGCATAATTCCAGTGGCCCCAAAACAGGCAGCACATACTAAACGAGCAGAGAGACCGTGAAGTTTGTGAACTTAGGGGCATGTTTGCAAGTCCCTATCGCCACAGGAACGTCACAAAGAGAGGGAATAAGAGGACAGCGGCAGATCAGGAGAAGTGGATACTTCGATTCTAATCTTACCTTAATAAACCTGCTGGGCTCCTACGGACTCTCACACGCAAAAGAAGCAGGTTAGGCCAACCAGCCCTTGCCTTCCCTTGACACTCCTGACTCCTCCTCTCTCAAACTCCACAGCACTCCGAGTCCGCTGCACCAAGAGGTAATTAATGATTCAAAATAAAATGATGACAGGCCTGCCCCTCGCAAAATCATTGGTCCATTCTCTCTGGGAACACGCCAGCAACATGATGCAGGGCCGTCATAAGTAGTGCGTTCTCGCTATGAATTATTTACGGCCCTGATTTGAAACTGTGGACTGTGCAGAGCCTAAGGAGTCGGGCGTCGCCGATACCACGAATATTGCGCACAGAAGGGTAAATGTCGCCCAATTTTACACAACCCGCCAGGGGTAATTTTTTCCTGCACAAATGGGAAAAATGTCTCCCATTTGTGCGGGAAACAGCCCACTCTGGCAATATAAGACTGTGCACTAGGAAGAACTACAAGTCTAAGATGGCCGTCTGACTTTCATTGGCATCTGAACGGAAACCCTGGATTGATGGAAAGCTAACGACTTTGAACTGGGGAGGAGGAGCCATCACAGCTGTGCCAGGAGAAAGCATGAAGGCATTGCGAAGATAAACAAAACATCCATGCCACACAACCAACAAAAAAATGCGATCTCCGGGAATAGTTTAGAAATACAAGATAAAGGCACGCAAGCAGCGTGCGCGTGGCTACTCGTTCCCGAGGCAATACTCCATGGGAGTTAACTTCTAAGAAAAGGTTGAGCATGTACCAACCATTATGTGGAATGACATAGACATAAGCCAATCCAAACCGGTGGGATGGGTCAGACCCAACAAAGTACATACAACAGATCACCTGACAGCACAAGCACTGTCCTGGCTTGACCTAAAAATTATTAATTTTCCTTATTCCCATCTCATGCAGAGGTTGTGTCTATTCGAGAAGCGCGCCATAGCTTTTTGAGGCAGAGGGATACCCTTATTGATCTTGAAATTTGAATTCAAGGAGAATGTATAATTTTTCTTCCTTTTTTCAAACATAAAGACCTCCCTTCCCTTATGGTAGATGGGTCAGCCAACCTCCCTTGCCACTGTTTTGAAGTCCATTCACCTCACCATCTATATAAAGACCACTCTTGTCTACCTCTAGGACAGCACCAAGCCTGCAATCCTCCTCCTCACCCTCAGGCACCATCATTGGGAAAACAGAGGAAAATCATTATTCAAATCAATAGACTCTGCTGGTATCCTGAACTGAGAAACATTTTGATTCTTATATTTTACTGCTTCACTGGAGCTATAGGCATATTCATAAGAATTGCCCTTGATTTTGCACATTGTATACAGGAGCTGGGTGGTTCTGGGGTCACTAACTGATTTCACATGATCCACTGCTTATCCACAATTTCAAGGCACTAAATTACACTGGCCCAACATACCATAACAATTGCATCTGCTTTAACAAAACTTCCAGACACCTCCACTTGTCCGGACTCTTACTTGCGCAAATCTCACACATTCGGAAAATCAGATCTGGCGGTCAGGCCTTCTCCTACATTGCTCCTACAGCAAGGAATTACTTGAAACTACACATAAGAGCCTCCTCCTCACTTCTTGAATTCCACAAGAAGCTAAAGATCTGAGCCCCAATGTACCCCATTATAGGCCTAGGTAGTTTCACAACCTTTTACCTACATTTGTCCTACCTTGCTCTACATAACGGTTCTGGCACTGACCTTTTACCTAGTTAAGTGCTGAATAAATGTTGTGTGGCTTTCTCCGAAAAACTAGCTTAATTTATTATGCATGAGGATTCTTAGTATCACAGCAGGATTACCATCTTCTGCATAATAACTGTATAAAGGTCATCACTATCGTCATCCTTGGCTGACATGCCCACAGTATGGAAAGCACCCAAGTGTACCTTTTGGGTATATAAACATCACCACTTCATTTGGCAAACTAGAGGCGAAGCTTCCATGCTGACACATTGACATGAGGCGCTGAGGTCGCTGCACGCAGACACTCCAGCACGCAGTGGTCTGACATCCCTCGCGGGGTGTCCAACTCGAGACCAACACGGGGTCCCTTGTTCTCTCATCTCAGGTAATGGGGTTGGCTCTTTCCTAGGGGGATTCTTGGCCTTCCACCTACATACATGCATGCTAGGTACATTTAGGTACATCTAGCTAGGGTTGCATCGCAGGAGTACGCCTTTATTACTGTCATGTATCTATATACCTGCATATATTCACTGTTTTAGCACTATGGTGGAATTCTACCTTTTATTTACTCTGTTTGTGCTTATAAACGTATATATCTGTTTCTGTCTAATGGTTGTTCCAGCACACATACTTTATACTAGAATGATACTGGGTCAATAAATACTTATTGAAAACGCCCCCATCGTTTATTCTGCATATCTCTTTGAGAACAAGTGAGCATGAGTGACTGAGCAAAAAGTACTGTACTGTTTCCACGAGCCCTGAGGGGTCAGAGTTGTCATGTTCGATAGTTGCCAGAAACTATACGCTCCTTGGTAAGAGGGGCTCATAGTGGCCCTGTGAGCTAGCTGGTCCACAGACTAACATATCCTTCGGGGGCGTCTGGAATCAGTCTGGACACCAATCCCTTAGTTTATGTTGTCTAAATGCGCAGATAGTATATGGATTTGTAGGAACTACACAACACCACTAGGCCCTAGGTGTGTCTCGACTAACACCTGCTCAGCACCAGGATACCCTCCTGGGTGATAGTGCACTTTAGAAAACTGCATAAAATAACATAACCTTCGCATTTTGCTGCATAAGGGGGACAAAATCATTCTGGATTCTGTTCAGATCTTTATGCCCACTTCCAGTGCCCGATTCTACAGCGGAAATGACAAGCAGTGCTCTTCTTCAGTGAACTAATATTTGCATTCACTCCAAAATTATTCACAACTCCTCTACCAGGACCTTGCACATGCACCGTCTCATTGCCCATTCTCTCACCTTGCATGCGTACCATTCATTCCCGAATTATCAGGTCGCACAAAGTGCAAATGAGAACCCATCATCTGATTCTTACCACTTCTCTGAATCTGCTTTGTTTGTGTATTCATTAACATTTATTTAATGCTTTTCTGCTATGCATCAAACTAAACACTGGTATACTTGGCATATTTTAGGATCTCATTGATTCTCTTAGTTTGCCAACACATCACTGTAGGAAGCTGGATCTCTATATAGTGTACTAAAAAGAAGTAAACTGCACAGAGAGTCCAGTGAATCCCCAAATTGTACACAGTGGTAAAAGCAGATAATTCAAATGCTCTTCTTGTGGAAGTGTGGGCGAGCAGTTAGGCTTATAAGAGGGTACTGCTAAGCATTTGTTGTACTCCACAGAGGCCATAAATGAGACACACACTGAAGAATAAATCCAAGACCAATTTATAAAAATATTAACGATTTGTATAGAATTTTAAGACCAAGAAGTTCTAAGTTCTAAGGTACTTTTTTTGCAGTTACGATTTTTCAAAGTTCTGAAAATTTATCACATTTATGCGTAAATACGCATCATAGGAAGTAATGGGGAAAAAGCTAAAAAAATGCATAGAAGTTCACCTTCTCGTTTTAGGTCGATGTTGGGTCCAGGTCCAAAGTTCCAGCAGGAGAAGTTCGGGAGCATCCCGGATCGGGCGGGAGCGGAGTGCTAAGGGCCTTTGAAACTGGTGCACAAAGACGAAGGGGGCCACTTGAAAACACAATGCACAGGTGGACTTACAGGTAAGTCTGTGGGGGGCTACTTTGAGAGGGGAGGTCGCAAGGGCATGGGGACCATGGGAGCATAGCCAGTTAGATGATGCCGGGGCTGGTGGGGCCGGGTGCAGAGCGAAGAGGTCAGCTGTGCGTCGTGCATCTTTAGGTCCTCGCGGTCCGGAGCAGGCAACTTTGAGAGGCGATCTCGAAACAACTGGTCCACTCAGGAAGTGGATCTTGGGTGTGTCAATGTCGCTTGATGGGTGCTTGCTTCTGGTGCTTTGGCAGTCCGGAGTGGACTTTTCTTCTTTGTGTTTGCCGTTGGGGGTTTGGTACCCCAGGTATTAGTATGCCGTAGCTCCGGTAGGTCCTGGTGTCTCCAAACTTGGTGAGGAGACAGATCTGACCCTCTTGAGCTGTTGTACCTCTTCTTGCTTTGGTGCTACATCAAGAACATGGAGGAGCATCAAGTCGACAAATGGGACTCCTTGGGATCAGTGACCGTGGTGTGCAGGGTAGTGATAACTTCACTCTAAGGGACCTTCTTGGCAATTTCATGAAGGCTGGAGGTGCTCCGGGGAAGACACAGCAGCAGCGATTGTCGAGTCTTGGGAGCAGCAGGCAGGGTTTGGCATCTTTTTCTTCTGCAGCAGGGCATCAGTTCTCCAGCAGCAGGTCTTATTTGTCCTAGTCTTCTTTTGTCTGTCGAATCTGATGTTCAGGTCTTGGGGTGCTACCTAAATACTAAGTTTAGGGGCGTTACAAGGGGAGCCAGGTAGTAGCCAATGGGCTACTTACCCAGAGGGTGTTCACACCCTTTAGTGACCCTTTCCAGTGGGACGGGGCACTACCCTAGCCCTGATTGGAGGTTTCTCCACCATTCCAAGATGGTAGAAATTCAGGAGAGGGGTTCACATTGCCTGCCCCACCCTAAGGGTGGTGTAGGTCAAGTAGGGACCCTCCTCCTAATCTAACTAATTTTCTCACCTTTCCTCCCACCAAACATGGAGCAGGATAGGAGGTTTGGCTTCCCCCACTATCTGGAAATTCCTGGGTTGGAATTCAAAATCGGCATCACCTTTGAAGCTTCCCACCCAGGAAGGCCATCCTGACCTGGAGGAGGTGTGAAGCACCTCAGCCCAGAGCAGTCTTTGTTTCTGTCCTCTGAGAGCACTGGCTCTCACCCTATGAGATAGAGAAACATGTCTGGTAGTGGCGGGCTGGCAAAAACAAGTCAGGAATCACACCAGTGCTTAGTAGGATTTCAGGGGATCCTCTAAAAGTGTCTCCTATGTGAATATATTAATACATCCAACACTGACATCAGTGAGGAATTATTAAAGCAAGATGTTGGGTACCAATCATCTTAGAAATCGGTGAAGCCATCATGGAGCTAGGAAACTCGTGTTGACAACTATACAACCCATGTACTCTTTATGCCTTCCCTGTTCGCTTACAACATCCCAGAATAGACTAGACATTGTAGGGGCATATCTACTCATGCTGATTTTCCCACTCATAGGATACAGTGCACCCTGCCTTATGGCTAAAGGCCTGCAGTAGGAGTGACTTACCTATATCTTATGCAGTGTATGGGAGGCATGGCACACAGGCTGTTTGCCATGTCGACTCTTCAATTTTCTTGCACCAAGACACGCAACCTGCAATGGCATAGCCTTGGTGAGGGGTCCCTGGAGTGGCACAACCAGTGCTGCAGCCCCAGAGGACCCTCTTTGGTACTCATGTCCTAGGTACCAGGGGTACCATTTACTAGGGACTTACAGAGGTAGCTGAAGTGGTGCCAATTGTGGTAAATCTTTAGATAAAGAACACTAGTACGGGGAACCTGGTTAGCAGTGACCCAGTACACCTAGGTCAAAGTTGCAAAAACCAGGCAATAAGTAGGGAGGTACTGCAATAGGCACCCAGCTTCTCACAATCACATTCTGCTGAATAGCTGAACTAAGCTTAGGAGGCAGACCTAAAACAAAAGCCTTACAAAGCCTCTAACACTTATTTCTTGGGATCTTCAACTCAGCTGTGTTTTCAATAAATCTCATAGTAAGCATGCACCCACTCCTTTGGCTCTTATGTAGCTCTCAAGATCTTTGCCCAGCTCGTTTTCTTCTCCGGCACCTTCTTTTTTAAATGATCTATCATGGCTCTATATTTGTCAGCAACCACCTCTGATGGAGCATGGTTAGATGCAACTCTAGCCGGTTCCTCTGTCAGCCAAGCAACAGTAGCCGTACACTCAGTCTATAGATCATTAGGAACAATATTCTCAAATAATGCATCTAAATCAGTCTAAATCATTTTCAAAATCCTTAACAATTGATGAACCACTTATCAGGTTCCTCAAGCAATTTTGGGAAATTTGTCATAAATGCATAAAGATCACCTCTAGTCTAAGGTACTCTATGCACTACTCTCAGAGGACATTTTTACACTGCCTTTGGTTCTGAATCACTAACAATCACCTTTGCTTTCTTTCCTACCTCAGTATCTTTTTTATTAGTAGTGACTTTCTTCTTCCACTTCACCAAATTCAGGGGCATATTAGCAAGACCGGCGATAAAATTATCGCCGCTTTAGCGGCAGGAAACTGCCGCTAAAACGGCGATAATGGGCTTGCTAATATGCGTTATTGAATTCCATAAGCCCAGGTTAGATGTCCTGCACATCTAACCTGGGCTTCTATTGAATTCCATAACGCTTATTAGCAAGCCCATTATCGCCGTTTTAGCGGCAGTTTCCTGCCGCTAAAACAGCGATAATTTTATCGCCGGTCTTGCTAATATGCCCCTTCATTCTTTCATCTCCTCTTTAGTCAAATCAGTTTTATAATTTCTCTTTACATCTTGCATTCCTCAGTTAATTTCGCAAGTTTATTATGTGCTTCAGTCACACACCTCACTTTTTCTCTGATCAAATATCATATGTTATCCACATTATAAGACATCAATCTATTTAGATCAACTGCTGCTTGTAACATTTCTCAAAATTCAGTCTTTAGAAATCCAATATTAATTTCCCTCTTTTTAGGAAGCTCAGCAACAGTAGCAGACATGTCATTAGAAACTTGACAGACAGCAGTAGTGTCTCTGCTTATTCTTGGCAAGTTTACCAATGTATTCTCAGATGGGGCACTCGTTCATGCACCTAATACTGCAAGTGAAATCAATCCCTGTGACTGTTTACTTGTAACCTCTCCTGCTGTACTCATTTCAGGTACCATGGAGACCTGCACTTGTCTCTGCATCCCGTTACTGTATGGAGGAGGCCTGGAATTCAAAAGATCTTTGTAAAACCTATGCTTCTCATACGAATCCTGTTCTTGGATCTGCTTCTCTCCACGTCTCTTATCAACTTATTTTTGTCTGCTGGTTCTTATACTATCACAGGGAAAACTCTCACTCCTTCTATTATATCTCTCTCAAGCAACTCCTCTTATTGTTGCAATTGTTTTCTAAACATTGTCTGTAAGAACCCTTAACCTGTTTTTTCATTTTCTTCTTTTCCTTCTCTGTGGCAATGGCCACCGAAACCCATTCATTTAATGCCTCAAACTATTTAAGCCTAGGTAATGGCTTTCTCTCATTCATTGTCTGACTCAAGAGATCTAGCTTCCTAATGTTAATGGTACTCTCTAAAGGAAATTGCAAATCCTTGTCACCAGAGGTGTATTCATGCCAATAATTAATCAATGTGCACATATAGGCCCCAACATTTGTCAATATCTCGTATGCAGGTGTACGCTCTGCAGGTACGTTCTGTCTCTCCACAGCAGATATGCTAGGGGCTTTAGGTTTTTTCAACACAGCACCCATTATTCTCACTCAAAATAATCCAAGAACTGCACAAAACAACAAATCCCAGCGCTGCTATGCCGAAAACCAAGCAACCAACCAAGTGCGACTTTGACAGCAACCAACCAATGACAGCGCAACTCTCTGGTGATGTCTCACCAATCCCAGCACAACTCCTCAGCTGAGTAACCAATCACAACGCCGCTTCTCCATGAACAGGGAAAATAATTGTACAACCTTTCTCAAAGAACACCCACTAATAAACAAAATAATCTTGTCTACTTAACCATAATAGAAGAAAATCAGGAAGTTAGAATGAAATAATTCTCGCAAACAATAGAAACAAGACTAGTACCTCAGCACTAGTCAATGCAATTCATATTAAAGCAGACTTTGGCCAGTGCCAATCCACCTCCTGCTATTGTATTTACCCCCATGCACTTACAAGCAAATAACACCAACCTAATTAGACACGCAACCCTAGAAAGGAAACTCATTAATTCAGAAAGATCCCTATCTTCATTAATGTGGCACCTCGCAAAACACACTGCCTTTTTTGCAGACAAGTTCAACAATATCTCGAGATCTTGGAATTCAACGTCTCCCATTACTAAATCAACCAATAATAAAATGAAAAATTATTTAAAGCAAATCCTATGTAAGACAAGTACATCAATACCACAGTGATCAAACCACCAATCAAATCAAGAATCAGCATCGCACAACCAAAAACCTTTAATGCAGCATGACAGTCCATCACACAACACTATCACAATACCTCAATAACACATCAGAGCACTCTTAACCACAAGAATCATTCTGCCCTATTTATGCTTACAATCTTCTTTACTCAGAAAAGAGCAAATCAAGTCAGGAACTTGGCAAGTATTCCAACTGGAAAATCCACAGTTGAAAAGCCACTAAAACTAAGTGCAGGGCTAACACAGATCCCTGAAGCAGAAAGGAGGCACTCTTATCTCACAACCATCCACTGATTCCTAACATTTTGGGTGCGTGGGGAAGCCCTCAGATTTTACACCCCAAAATATTACCTTAACAGCAGGCCTAGGAGTGGATGAACTGGAGAAAGTATCAACCCTCAATTTCAGGAAGCAGGACAGACTCAATAATTGAGTTCTAGGACAGAAATAAAGTTTAAAGATTTATTACAAAAATTCAAAAGGTATGGTACAGAAACCATAAATGTAAATGCATAGTCATTGCCACAAAAGCTCTAATTGGGTAGAACATACAGAATAATGTATACAATCTGAATAATTCCAGGTCCCAAGTGAGCAGCAAAAGCAATAAGAAAATGGACAGCATCCCTAGCATTATCGGAACATCTTCGGAAAAGTTCTAGACTCATCCCCAAAATTGGGGGCTTATATACAGTTTTTTGCATAGGAAATCATCCGTTTCTGTTAAATCATCGTTATATGCAAAACAATTTTGCTCCCAGCAAATCAGAGCATAGGTCTATCAAACTTCATATTGCCTTCACATCTAAGCACTATGCTACTACATAAATATTGATTCTGCCCACTCCATACTAATGTCATCCGGAGATGACCAGACAAACTAGTAACTAGAACAACAGTTAACTATTGTGAATGAATGTTGTAGAGTGAGCTAGTGGAAGGGCCTTGGAAAATGCAATACAACTGTGACAGTGTTGGAAATTCTCTTCAAGAACAGCAAGAACGTCTGCTGCAGAAAAGATGAACAGTGAATATTCAGGGAAATTACATCCATTTTGAACAAGATGGCGTCAGGCCCTAAATTGAGGTCTAGTTAACATAAGCCAAAGAAACACACTTTTATAAGTCATAACAAATTTGTTTCAAATACAAAAGCACCATGTCAGTCTGTACATGTGAATTAGGTGGCAAATCTACATTTTGCATGTTGCAAATAATGCGCATAAATATAAAATGCACAAAAAACTATAAGATCAGTGTTAGTTAGAAATGCCCATTCTGTAGTTGCATACATTTTGTTTGGCACTGCTCTTTGAACTCTTTTTAGCACTCTTTTCTACCTTTCACAGTCTCAGACCACATGTCTACTTAATCCACACTCTTATCTTTGGATCCACTTATAACTACTACTGCAAATTCGTCTTCACTTGCAACCTGGTTCTCATTATTGGCTGAAACAGCTTGATTCACTGCAAACTGATTGCATTCGGAGGTGTTTGAAATTCGAATTTTCAGTTACAGCCCTTCATCTTGAACTCGAATTTCCTGTTCTTGAACACTCCCTTCTGGATCCATGCTGTAAACTCATGTTTGACACTATGAATTAGCGGTTGCGGTTACTACTTCTTCCTCTTCAGTCTACACTCTCCTTGTGTGAGATGCATGGATACACTGTGGTAAGCCTGCACATTTCACTGCAGTATTCATCATTAGGATCACTTGATATGGAGCTTTCCATCATGGCTGCAGACACAACTTGAGAATATACTTCTTTACCAGCTCCCAGGCAGCAGAGTGTAATACAATTCTTCTTTTGTTGATGATGTTACCAAGTTCACCCGATGAGAGATGGAATGTATGATATCTGCTAGGCCTTCACAGTAGTCCAACACAAAGCCATCTCATAAATACACAAGTGTTGCTGAAGGTAGATAAGGGATTCTCATTGCTCTCCCATAGCACTTCATGAGGATAAAGTCCTGCTTTTTTATTTTAAGTATTTCTGAGGCTCATCAGTACAGGCAGAAGTGCATCTGGCCATTTCAGTGATTTTGAGGCACATATGTTTGCTAATTTTGATTTCAATGTTCCATTGTTTCGCCCCACTACTTCTGATGCGTCTGATCTGTAACTGTAATGGAACGTCTGCTCAATTTGTAAGGCTCTGCACAGTACATTTATTAGCTTACTCTTAAAGTGGCTAAGTTTATCTGATTGTAAGGAAGTTTGCTTGCTGAATATGGGGATCAACTCCCTTCATAATGGTTTGGCTGCAGGTATGCTATCACATCGCCTTGGTGGGTAGGCCTCAACCCACTTTGAGAATAAACATAGAGTAGCTAAAATGTTTCTCAGATTATCGCAGACAAACATTTGAATGAAATCTATTGGTATTGTGGTGAATGGGCCATGAGACTTTCCTAAGTGGCTCATTGTTACTAATGTCTTTTTCCCAGCAATAATTTGTGGAAAAGTAATACATAGGAAACACAGACTGTCAGCTACAGTACTAAAGTGTGGATTGAACTAGTACTTATTAAACAGCCTGACCATAGCATCACAACCAATATTTGTAGAACCATGTAGCAATGTAGCAATGTAGACATTGGTGACAAAATTCAAGTTTTACCCAAACATCATTGTGATCTTTTCTAAAACCTGTTCTTTCCCACATTTTACTCTCACCTTCAGGTGCACCATTCTGGAGTTCTCTGAGCTCACTAAATATTTGAAAAAGATGATACAAGATACAAATGACACTGTCAATTTTATATTTTATTTTATATTGCTCTATTGAATGTATTGTGACTCAAACAAGTACTTTGCAATGCCCATCTGCGAACCTATTTCCTAAAGTGATCATGTCACTTAAACCATTATGAGCAGTACACTTGACTACTGAAATGTCACTGGGTAACCGCAATACTTCCATCAATTCTAGAATGTGTGTGCGATTCCTGAAGATGTCATAAAACTCCTTCGTGATCACAATTGTCCAAAATCATGGACCACACTAAAATCATATTGGCTGTCAGTACAAATTGTAACACTCAATCCATTAGCTATGCAGCATTTAATTTGATTTCATTAATTTCATTTTGTGGGTCTTGTAAAACTCATGGCTACCCAAGAATGGGCTTCCCATTGCTAACAAGCAACCTGAGAGATGAACAAGCTAAAAAATTCAGGAGAACAGATAATTTTTCAGTTGCTTCCTAAAGCTGTGCAAATTATTGTTAAAGGCTGCGCTCAGATCTAAAAGTATGAGCGCAGCTGAGCTCCCTGGTCCAGAGTTCTCATGAGATCTTCGGTGGCTGCTAGAAGTGCTGTCTTTGTCCCGTATCCTGATCTAAATCCCATTTGTGTTGGATGTAGCATATCATGAGATTCCAAGAATTTGGGCAGCTGGCTATTGACAGTCTTTTCTCGAATTTTGCTTACACCAGGAAGCAGAGAAATAGGTCTATAGTTTTCTGTCTTGTCGGGATATAATGGGGGCTTCTTCAGCAGTGGACTAACGATTGCGTGTTTCCACCGGTCGGGCACCTGAGCATGCTCTTGTTAAATCAATCAGTTCTTCTATTTGTGCTGCAGTTACATTGCATAAGTATGATCCTTTCTAAATGTTTCATATGTGCAGACTGCATGCTCTGCCCTTATTATTCCTTGATGGTCTCTCAGACAAGAATCATTTACAAACAAAATCAGATCAGCCAGTTCCAGTGGTACCTCTTGTATGTCTGGTCTTGGTTTGGTGCACAATTCAGTCACATACATGCAGTCATGATCACAGTCTAATCCTCATCATCATCTTTGTTTGCAATTGACAAAAGTGTTGCAGGATTCAGGGTATCACATCTTGTGATTGAAATGTTCTCAGGTTTTGGGCCGCCTTCCATTTTCTACCAGGTTTCTTTATGCCGATGATGGAGAGTTCCAATGGCTTCCTTGTACATCTCTTAAACTGACACGTTCGATCATCTTTTCAAAAACAGGCTTCAGTCTATCCTTTGCTTCTTGTGTAAGGTTGTACTGAGGAGTTCAAAGGTAAACTGCATTTGGTGCCACTTCCATTCCCACTGACTCTGCACTTTTAATCAATCCAGTTTCTTTGCCGGTAAAATTCCATGCCTCCTCTTTCACTGTGTATCTTAAATCAGGTGGTAAGTCTTATTTTGTAAAAATGCTGCTCTACCCGCATTCTCCACCATAACTGTTAATGCTATCTCATTAGATAATCTAAGATAAAGCACCTATGCAGGACTGTGGGCAGTGCTATCCTCAAGAGTATATAAGGATTGCGCTTCTAAAAGATAGAAATGTCAGTGCAATTAATTGCATAGTCAAAGAAATAAGCCTTCTCAAGTCAAAAGCAAATTTAAAACCAAGGAGGTTTATTAAAAGTCCTCAATGATTGCAGAAGGCAAAAATATAGTTCGCCAATCAGGTATAGCTCAGTCAATTGGTAAGATGCAGCATGAGAAGATTTCAAGCCTTTCATCAATAAAATTCGAGAATGTGGATCTGCTCCCAAAAATAACAGAAAAACTCAGGCTCATCTCCAAAGTGAGCCCTCTAATATAGTAAAATACACACAGCCATCATGAGTTGAGCAAAATGTTGCATGGTCTCATAAAATCGCAATACAGAATAAAACACAACAACGCAAACTCAAGGAGATGATGGACGGAGCACTGAAACTTTTCAGACACTCACCCCCAGTCACAGATCATGGGTTGAATCCATCATCGTTCTTTAGCTCACTTCGCCACCCCAGTTCAGACCCAGCCATATGCAAATCAGTCTTGACCCTGTTCCTTATGGGAACAGTCCAGCCCGAACTGCCAAGCCAGGTCTTCCCTGGATCGAAAACAAGCATCCTGGGACCAGTTTCGGGGTAACACCCCTTATCAGCTAGGCTAGTTTGAATCCAGTGGCAAAGTGAGCAAGGGACCCATGTTTGGGGATCCCCTACCAACTTAGGGTGAACAAAGCAAACATAAGGAGAGGATGGCCAGAGCGATGAAACCTTTCAGACACTCACCCCCAGTCACAGATCTGGGTTGAATCCATCATCGTTCTTTAGCTCACTTCGCCAACCCAGTTCAGACCTAGCCATATGCAAATCAGTCTTGACCCTGTTCCTCATGGGAACAATCCAGCCCAAACTGCAAAGCCAGGTCTTCCCTGGACCAGCAACAAGCATGCTCGGACCAGTTTTGGGGTAACACCCCTCATCAGCCAGGCTAGCTTGAATCCAGTGGCAAACGTTAGCAAAGGATCCACTTCTGGATCCACGTCTGGGCATACCTTGCCAACTTAGGGCAAACAAAGCCTAACACCATCCCATAAATTAATAATATCTGACAGTACAAATGTTGCTACACGAAACAGTGACAAGCATATGAAATGAGTAGCCTCACTGAGCTTCAGGCAGGAAGAATTGTGCATAGTTTGATGCGTTTGGAGAGAGAAGAAATGAAAGCACACAGGGGCCGAATACGATGCAGCCCGTAAAGGGTCCGACTGACGGTTGGAGCCTTTAGGGCTGCATTGTAATGGGCCGCTCGGTTTACTTTCCGATCGCCTCATTATGATGGAGGCGGTCGTTAAAGTAAACTGGCCGGTCATTCCAGCTGGCTTCTGCCGTCAGCCAGTCGGAAGGCGACCTGTAATCTCAAGGGCGGGCCTTTCCACCCTTGAGATTACGATGCACAGTTTCCGGCATGGTTTCCATGCCGGCCTGCCCGACAAGGAAACCATGTTGTAAAGCATGTTTGGGGGCCCCAGCAGGGCCCCCTTGGGTGTGCGGCCTCCGGTTGGTGGCCTGTTGATCCCTGCACCCGTGGCAGTCACTCTGAGGAACCTGCCACGGGGTGCATGGATGAACCACACCTCCCTTTTCACTATGGGAGCATGCAATATGGCCGGTTTACAGCCAAAATGCATGCACCCATAGGGAAATGTAGGAATGCGGCCAAACAGTGTTCGGTCGCACCCTAATGAGGTGGTTCGGGACTGCTGACCTGGTGTCGGTCGGTCCCAGAACTGAGTCTGTTTCGGGCGGAAGGAAGTCCGCCTGACATCGAAATCGGCCCCACAGTTTTGTTCAGAATTTCAAATTGGAGCTGAGGCGTAATTCGAGCCTAGTGTGGCCAATTTAAAGAAACACAATTCAGTAGTGCGTAAAATTATTCAGAACTACAAGCAAATATTTTATTAATTAGAAATATCTTTACACCACTTTCAGAACATGTTTGCACATCTGAATAACAGAGGTTGGATGGCATTTTGAAGACCCTTTCGTTAACTGTGAATAGCCTCTTCACTTTTTACAAAGTCTCCAATTGCAAAGCCTACCTGCTTAGTGCAAAGTAACTTATCATATCTCAGTTTGTCTATGACTTTCATAATCATTGGCTTTACCTAAATACATTTGTGAACCATTCATTTGATCGTACCCTTTCAGTCACTCACCCAGTTGAAAGTTTACACACTGACTCTCACCAAGCAACAGGAAGAATGCTGTGACTAGAAGTATGAGTAATTACACATAATTGTGAAAAATGCAAAGCTGTTACTTAGCTCTGTATGTTAACACTAAATGCATCAATACATCATTTTTTGATGCAAGAAAGGTTTTTGCACAAAGAAAGTGTAAAACACAAAAGCACCCTCAACAACAGCCAGTCTGTGTGATTGTTCTCATGAGTTTGTAGTAAATGTTTACTGCAAATTGCACGTAATCATATGAATTGGCATCATTTTGGAAATTTTGTGTAACGTGTAATATTGCATTCCCAAAATTACGCAAATTACACTGAGATAATTCATATTTCTCCTAGGCCTAGCAGTGACCCCTGTGGTTGAGTACATCCAGATGGTGTCACTAAGTGCTGGGCAGACATCAAAAGCTGAAGTCTGCAGCAGTTGTATCATCTCCTTCATCAAGTGGTTGACTACTCAACCGCTTCATTGCTTGTGAGCTATCTAAAGCCACAGTTAAGTGCTCCATACCCATTGATTTAATAAAAAAATCCTATCTCATGAGATGTGAACTGGACACCATTGTCTATTACAAAAAATGTGGGTGACCTCTCAACTTGGAAAATGAACTTTAAAAATTCCATCACCTTTTCAGTAGCTGGTTCCTTCATAAGCATCTAATAATCACTGTTGGAGTGACAGTCAACTATGACCATAAAAGTAAGCAAGCTCCATACTCAGCTGGTTCATTTATCCCACAAAATCCATTCCTAACATTTACCATGAATCACTTGGAAATGATACTGGATACCAAGGTATATGACTAATAATGTGAGAGTTGTCTGACTCTTTCTACACCATGCACAAGATGAGGTATATGTAAATTACAGTTTCTGTACCAGACAACCAATAGTGCAGTCTTAACCTTTTTCATGCCAGTCAAACCTACCTGTCTCAAATGTGCTAAAAATGATCAGCCGTGTTCTTAGAGCAACTAATGAACTAAATTGTCCAGCCTAACTACCAAATGCGCTCTCTAAACGTAGTTTATCTTGCACCTTGGAGTTCCCTCTGACCTCCTTTTGAACAGAACTTTCTCTGGGCGACCCGTTAACTACGTAGTCCGTAACACACATAAGGATGCTGTAAATTTTTCACTACTTCCATCCAACTTACAAAAGCTTATTGGATCCTCTGTTATCAGTACCATATCAACCAGTCCAATGGCATATTTAATGTCATTGTAATCTTCCTCCTGATCACTTTTCAGGAGACAACTGAACAGCCAATCCGTCCTAGAATTTTTGCCTTGCGCTATATGTTTTATTTCAAAAGTAAACTCTTGCATCTTTGAAAGTGGTCTAACTAGCCTTGAAATAGCCATGCCCATACCATCGTCACTCAGAAGCTATACCAGAAGTTTGTAGTCAATGAGTGACATAAATGATATACCGTCCATACACACACTAGCCCCTCAATCATGCTGTAGGTATGTTCAGCCCCGTTCAAATACTGGGATTCCAAGACCACTGTGCTCTATTTTACCATCTATGATCTAGCTCAAGCCTGCCTCATCCTATTATGCTAGCATCTACAATGAAAATGCCCTTGAACATCATGCCTAAACAGCTATAATGGAGGAGCTTTGACAAGCAATAGTTTTATTTTAATAATGCTCCATGTTCCATTGTTTCCCATACATACTTTATTCATATTTTCAACAATTTTGTTAGGGGGTCAGTGTGAAATACAAAAATATCAATGAAAGATTCATAATATTTTCACAATCCCCAAAACTACCTTAATTGGTCTTTATCAGTGGCGCAAGGTGCAAAGTAATAACCTATATTAGATCTTTTTGCTATCTTATGCCAGTACTAATATGTGATGTCCTAAATACTCTCCACTTACAGTCATGTACTGAGACTTTTCTATTTTCACCATCATTCTGTTATCTTCTAAAATTCCTAGCAACCTCTTTAGAGTTAACAAATGTGTTTCCTTAGTTATAAGGTGCAGCGGCCAGGGCAGCTGACTTCGGAGCACAGGGCTCACGGTTCGATCCCCGGCGGCAGCTCAGCACCATGTGACTCTGGGCAATAGCTCACTTAATCTCCACGACGGCCCCCAGCGCCTTGAGACCCGTAAGGGTGAGTAGCTGCGCTATATAAAAACGGACTTACATTTTACATTTTACTCCCCTGTGAACAGTTATTACACAATCTACCATAACATGGATGGTGCTGACACATTTTGAAAAAGCATCCTGAGGAAACTGAATGCAATAAAAGGTTTGATAAACGTTATCAACAATATTGAGTCTGCGCTAAGTTCTACTTATTGGTACGTTGATGTGAGGTCTATGGTTGAGAAAAACTTGGCTACTTCCAATTTTGCTGTTATCTTCTGGATCTTAGTTCACATAAAGATGACTACAGGGATGTTTTTGTTGAGAGACCTAAGGTTCACACTCATTCCTATCTCAGCACATTTTCTTCCCACAATGACGACTGGGACTACCCACGTAGAGGAATGTAATGTTTCAGTTACTCCCACAGCACAAAAACTTTGCGGATGTTCTTGTAATTGATTTCAATACCGAGATGCAACTTCTATTCCTTCTGAACACCTTGAACATCATTAGGCTTTAATATTACCCCTTGTTCAAAGCCCTTAACTGGATACACCATTTTATTAAATATTGATTTTTTTGTGTTTTGACGGTCTACCAATTAATTTTTTTGTGTTTTGACGGTCTACCAATGATATGGGATAAACTGTACCTAGCTCACTGTGCCAAAAGACTCTTGATATCTCCATCTTAAAATGCTGTACCCCTTACTTGCCACATACATTTTTTGTAAATATGTTCCTTTCTTTGTAACCTATTTTTCCTAGTCTAACGGTAAGTGGTGATAATATTTTGTGTGACCATTTCTCATTATAACGTTTCTCCATTCCAATATTGATAAGAAAACCAGAGTCAATATTAACACTACATCCCTTATCACAATGTTACACACTTTATTATATTTATGGTTGCATGGTCCTACATTCCCTACCATTATGGTGGAAAAAACACCTTTCACCTACTCAGCTCTTCCTCAGTATTATCTTCTGTAGTTTGCTTTACTGTTTGTTGACCAATATTACTTTTTGTGCATATCAACACACATACGGGAAAAATTCCCCATTTTCCTACTCTTCAAACTTGTCTTTCCCCATCACAGGGCAAAATATTGGTATTCCATTGTTATTGCATGAGCCACACTCATAACAAAGTCCACTACTGTAGCCTATGTTCATGTCGTGCCTTATTGCTTCATTTTGAGTGTGAAATGAGACTTGAAAAGATCATCTTCTTATACTTCTTTGTAATTGTACCATGTCCCAAATACTTCTGTCAGTGGTAATATTTTTGGCATGTGGTTGAATTTTCGAATTTAGGACCATCATAAGGTAATTATCAAGTGCTCTAGTAAGAGTAGTCTTGGTAAATTTACATTCTGCATGCTGATAATGCAAAACATTGCCTTTCATTGCATTCTATCTGCAAGTTTTTCCTCTACCTCTTAATCCTGTTTAGAGATAAGTGTCTCACTCTATGTTCCTGTTAAATGCAGCCCCCATGCAGAAATGTGCTCTCTATTAGCAAGTAGTGCATTGAAACACATGTTGACTTTCTTTCCCACATGTGTGTTCCAATCTAGCTGCACTAAAGCTGCAGGCTATGCCTTTCTGCCTTCCTATTCTCTTATGAAGTTTGCTTCTGGAGTGGCCAATCACCTGTTTTCTCCTCTTTGAAACTCTGGATGCTCAGCTAACCAAGTAGGAGAAAGATCTGTGGCCTTGGTTCCTCATCTGTGCAGTGCCTCATCACTCCATTCATCCCCGTATACCTGACTCATTAATGGCACTGTTCGGTGATGCATTTCATGTCACTGTCTACCTGGGTCTTTTTTGGACATACTTGTGCTCTCCTAGCTGTCGTAACAACTGGATAATCCTCCATCACTACTTTGCAAAAGTGTATTCTGATGGAAGACAAAATGCCATTGGGGTGTCAGCTCTCCCCTTTGCACTCATCATCCTCACGACAGAGGCTCCAAGTAAGTTCATAAAATAAAGTTTATTTAGTTCATGTCAGGAAAACCTGGTCACAACAACCATCAGTGTCCATTCCTGCACAAAGCATTCATAGAAAACATTAGCATGTTGAACTACCAAATGGCTATTTGAGGGCACATTGAATATGTATGGATGAAATGACAAATTTACCTGGAATAAGACATATAATAGCCTTGCTTTCAGGATCAGGAAAAGGAACATTTAGAAAGGGTGATATCAGATTTCATTCACACTATAAACCATTTATTGGTGGTGTCAAGGTAATTTGAGTAATTTTGGTGAGCTCTAAGGTAATTTCACCCTTTGAAAAATGCTCTTTAGAGACATACTTTAGCTTCTAAGGAGAGGACAGAATTGGGGGTTTACCCCTTTTCTGTTGGCCCATATGTCAAAAGTACGCCAAAGAAATCCTAATGTCTTCTTACTTGCCTTTGTGAATGTCTTCACTATTCAGGCTCTGGGTTTTCTGGTACCTTGGAACCCTACCATCTGTGGGCTTTTCTGAAACCTAGAGATCCAAAGGAAACCCGGTTGTGACTTTCATGGATCCTAGCACATTTATTTTCCCATAATACCCTAGAAGCATCAAAGTATTGGTCAAAAACGGCTATTTTTTCCAAAACTCAGGACTTCCATTCAATGGCTAAAGTCTTACCACCCTACATACCCACACTCTCTTTTGATCAAAATGCTGCTTCTCATGTGTGGTTATACCTAATGTAAGTCATTGAAGTGGACCAAAACTGTGATCATGTGAAGCCCTCACTGAAAGCACATTAACTTAAGGTTCGGAGGGTTGAATGATTATTGTAATGGGGAAATAGCCCTGTCACACAAGTGAAGTATAATTTTTATTGAAAGTGTGGGTATGCTGGGTGGTAGGACTTTTGCGCCTTCCCATGGATTTCAGAACTTTCTTTCTCAGAAATGTGAGGAAAATCAGTGATTTTAGCCACAGTTTGCAGGGTATTCTGGGTAACAAAATGCAGCAGCATCCTCACAAGTCACAATACCCTGTTTTCCAGTGGTTGTCTAGTTTTCATAAATCTCTGGATTTTTTTAGTTTTTCCTGGGTGCCGGATGAGCCTGGGCCCAAATATCACAACTGTCTGTATTGTCAAAATGGGTCAATTTGCAAGGCGTAATTCCAAAAGACTGGAGTCTTGTAATTAAACAGGCTTATTCAACATTTTCGATTTTTGCAAAGAATTTTTATTTGAACTTATTTCATTATCTTCTTCTCAAACGCAAAGGTATACATTAGTATCAGATTCTCCTGTAATTCATGTATATAATGCTGTCCTTAACACAGATTAGAGCTCATCCATGTATCGACCCAATGCATTTCAGGCTTCTTGAGTCCTTCGTCAGGTGAATCTCATTCAATCTAAAGAAGTGCAAAATAAAATGCTGGATTACCAACCCTGAAACAACAATTGTGAACTGCTATATATTACCTGGTCAAAAGTGTAAAAAGAAACTTGAGCCCACCGCTGTGACAGTTAATTAAAACTCGGGTGTTATAATGGCAGTCTCAACATTTATCATGCAACGTATATATTGGCTACAGACGTGCTTATATCACCATATTACGTGTAAACAGTATGCAAATTATATCAATGGCAATGTCCGCAAGGTATAATGCGTTAATACCCATATCTTATAATCGCAGATTCTCATAGCGACATTTCTCACCGTAGTATAATATCCTCATTTCTAACACTACTCGTGCATTGTTTGTTAAATAATACCTTAAAGTTTCCGGTAACGAAATGCAGCATGTCGTGTGCATTTTCATGAAAGTGTGTCGATAGAGTGAAACCGCTTGTATAAATGCGCAAGTGCTTGGCGAAACCGCCATGTTCAATAAAACGTAAAAATCAATGAGGGACTCTCCGCTATAGACCACTCTCTGTTTCTGTTCTCGTTGTGGTCGCCATGTTGATATGTGTTCCTGATCTTTACACAATACTGACCACTCTAAACGGTCTCAAATAATCAAAATCAGAGGTGTTGTGTATTTTATACTACTGTCATGTCACATGTTAATACAACACTAGGGGGCCGATTCCGATTCGGGCCGGAATTCTCTCCGACCGAGCCGGACCCGGAGAGATTTCCGACCGAATCGGACTCTGGCAGTCCAACCGAACGAGTACGATGCGTTCGCATGCCATCGGACTCGATTCGGTCGGACTCCCATTGAAGTCAATGGGAGCCTGGCGTACGACGCGTACGCGGGCTCCCATTGACTCAATGGGTGCGAGGCGGTCAAGGGCGCCCCCTACAGCGTGTACGTGTCCATGCGCATCGCGGCGTACATGCACAGGTAGGGGGGACCCATGGGTCCCCCCTGTGTGCGACTCGCGCGCCTACGCGTACAGGGGGGTCTGACGCGGACCCCCAAAGTCTGGCTCCGACAGCTTTTTCGAGCCGGACGGCGTGAGTCGATCGGAGTGGTCGCGGCGCGCATCGTACTTACCCGGCCGGGAAACGTCTCCATAGCGCGGTGCGAGTCGTGTCCATGCGAGTCGGTCGGAGCGTGTTGAAGCCGCGTTCGAGTCGGTCGGAGATTTCACGGGTGCCTGCATTGTACTCGCTCGGCCGGACCCGCGTACGATTCGGTCGGGAAACAGGGCTCCGAATCGGATCCTGTAAATCCGAATCCGATTCGGAGCACTACCGGCCGAGATCGGAATCGGCCCCTAGATGTTAGAATGAATTTGAAACGGCCGCCATCTTGAAAAAGAATATTAAATGACATAGCACATGAACTATTGCATACATGAAACAAAATCTTATCAAGACAGTAAAAATATTACAAAGCGCGTTACAAAAAACAACTGTATTCCATACGGTCGTTTAACCCATTGGGGTGGAGGATATCCAGTCTTTTAATCCAAAATAGCTCTCGTTGTAGTAATGTTTTAGTCAGGTTCATAACTTCTTTCTGTGTAACAACTTCCAAGATCAAAAAGCATAATTGGCTCACATTATGATTATTAGATTCAAATAAGTTCAAATAAAAATTCTTTGGAAAAATCGAGAATGTTGAATAAGTCTTTTGGAATTACGCTGTGCACGAAGGGGACGCCTCCCCGCGGGAGACGCTTATTACTGTTCAGATATACCTTCGTGGACCAGAGAACGATACCCAGACTGCAAGCACAACTGATTAAAGGATAAATAATATATGAAAACAAACTAAAAACGGAGTGCAAGTACTATTCTATTGTATATTTTCAATTTGCAAGGCAAAATCTTGAAGGTTCCTTGTTGTATTTTGGGTCTTTTGCTTTTGTGGGCCCAAATACCTTAGTAACCCAAGTTGCCAGAACGGATCAATTTGGAGGGCTATACGCTCAAGGAACATGGCCTCCTTGACTAATAATAGTTAGCGTTTGGCTGTAAACAAGGTGTCAAGTGCGCTCCTTCTTCCTAAGAAAATCTAGATGCAAGTTATTTGACTCCATTCTCTCCTAGTGTAGTGCATAGTAGTAGGTTTTAGGGTGTTAGGTTTTTAGATTACATCTTAACCATGGTAGAAATGTTCATGGCATTCTTGTTGTTCACAATGTGCATATGTACTGTTTTAATCGTATTCTGTATGGCTATTTTAGATGTTTTCAACAACAAGGTGCACCTGTTGAAATAAACATGCATTTTAGCTCAAGTGTATTTTTCTCAGTGCATCTAGTGTGTGTTTGATTGGAGAGAACAAAAAAGGTTTGTTTCAGATCACCATGGTGTCTCTGGATCCCTGTGTAGGGACTATTAGTCACCAAAAAGCATTGACATTGCTTCAACTATGTATTGAGTTGGGTTCTGCGGAGTTACAAAAATGTGTCTGTCACATTCAAGCATTGGTGCATTGAACTAATTTCACTTGTGTCACCCGTGGGTGTGAAAGCACCTTGTAGAACTGCGCCAAAGATTAAGGTTACACAACATCAGAATGGAGAACAAACTGCCTCCTAGGCGAGAATGACTAAATTATAGGACTAAAACCCTACCAAGAGATAACGAGTGAAGAGTGTGACTCAGGAGGTAACATAAGAATAGGGCCAAAATCACAGGAGCCCCAGTGTCATGCAATACCTGGTAGCCAGACACAACAATATAAACAAAATTCCTTGTCATACTAGTAACCAATGTAGTTCAAATCGGGCATCCATGACATGATCAAATTTACCCAGTCTGGCCAATGTTGCAAACTCATGAGCAGCTTGGAGAGGAGACTTGAATGGCAAAAACTGGTGCAATTCAGAATGAATGGTGGCACTCACCAATGATAATCTTAATTTTGAGGGGGATGACTGGCAATATTTTGTTTTTAGAGCCATCTCTGGTGGAAAATTTCCAAAACAATTTGCTTTTCCTGTAATAGTCCTTTATCCAATCAAAAACATGACTTAACCAAGCAGGCAGAATGGTCTAGCTCCCAGTTGGCTGGACTAGAAATAGCCATTTCATAAGTGTTCTGGGCCACATATTGAGCACCTCTGTTCTATCAGCATGTAACTTCAAAATAATTCTGCTCATCCAAGAATATAAGGCAGGACTGAAGAGTATGTTTAATCTCCTCTATGGCACAGTCTAATCTAAGGATGAATTGGGTATCATTTGTATAGGACATGCAGCCCAGTCCAAAAGATCTTATGATCTTGATCAGATGTTGCACATAGATGTTAAACAGCAACAAAGACAGTGAAGATCCTTGAGGGATGCCACACCTCACCATATTGATCTTTGACCTGAAGGAGAAAAGTGTCAATGACTGACTGCATACATCATCAAAGAAGGGACGGGGCTTTTTGGATAGATCCATCATACATGCCCATATAAATGTATGGCAAGAAAAGTGAGTATGCAGTTCCTAAGGAAGGCGTTGAGAGGGGAAAGGAGGGGATATATCCCAGGTGCCAGGAGGTAGAGAGAACACAGCTAGGGGGATAGCTCCTTTTAGGAGCAGGGGCCCTCACACACCCGAAGGATGTCATGCTTCATCATCGGGCAGCTCCTTGTTGGGCCGGCTCTGCAATGCCCAATGGGCCCCGCAGTGGGGCTCTTTGCCAGAGGTCTTCTCTTTTTGCCGCTGTGAAGTATGAGGGGTGAGGGGGCAGGAAAACTAGTGTGAGTAGAAACGGGAGAGTGTGAGTGAGAATTAAAAATAGCTGTAGGAAATCCACAAGGTATCCTTTATTCACTGGATTTCTATGCTATATTTAAAGCAAGGACTGGGAAATCGTGGCTGGAGAGGGTGAAAAATGTATAACCTCTCGAGCTCAAATTAGAATATGTGAGGTGAATGTGGTCAACATGTTTCATGCCACTTTAAAGTCCAAGGGATCTCTGCATTTCATCAGGACTAAGGGATCCTCATCTACTCTGACAGGGACGGATTGTATGTGCGATTGTGTGAGTGAAGTGCCGTTCCCTGAGAACTGGACTCGTGATGTAGCCCAGTACAATTGAAAAACAAGGTACCTTCAGCATACACCTGGAAGGGGGAGCTACTGGCCCCCTCGTGTCAATACAGGCAATTCGCGCAGTGGCGAGAGACAGAGCTGCAATTGGCACTCCTTCAGGGTGTACGACCTACCAAAGCCCGGTGGACCCAGCGAGTGCTGTGCTTCCCATGACTGACTGCACCCTGCTAAGAAAGAGGACAACGTCCAACTGCCATCAGCCGGTACACTAAGAATGGGTGGTCGACCATATCAAAGACTCAATGAGTCAACAGAATTCCCAGCATACAGGCTCATCCTAGGATCACCTAATTGCAATTCAAGTACTGTCTTCATACCCATGCCTGGGTGGAAGCTGGGCTGTATTGTAACTAATAGATTATAACATTCTAGGTAGTTTGAACCAATTGGCCAAATATTTCTCCCCTTATTTAACAGTGGAAGGGAGTAAAGATATAGGTTTATAACAGCAAATGTTCAAAACTAGGGGCTTGATTTAAGAGTTTTGCGAATGGGTTTCTATGTCACAAATGCAACAGATCATCTTATTACAAATGCATTATATCCTGTGGCACTTGTAATATAGCAGACAGTATTTCTGTCATGTTACTGACAGCAAACCCATCTGCACATCTAAATCATGCCCTGGGTTTTTTTCTAAGGGTTTCACCATGTTTTCAGTCATAAAGGACTATACCATAGGAGAAGGAACAGTTTAAAATTGCTGTATGGGCTGCTAATTTATGCAGGATCTTAGTAGGACATATACCATCAGCAAAGTTCAATTTGATTGTCTGGTGCTAACCTTCTGCCAGATCCCATGGGAGCAGAAGTATATTCCTCTATACCCACCCATGGACACATGAAAAGGATTTCACTCATTAACAATTCTATGAATTCACAGGGGGAAACGGAAATTGGGATTAAAGGTAGACTGCTTCCAAAGTCTGCTATGCCATATTCTGAATGCTCAATCTGCGCCCACCTACGGACATTATTCCAGCTGGATTGAGTTTTGATATTGGAAATATTCTAGAAAAATAATACAACAATTGTTCTACTATCTTTTTTTTAGAAGATCTTGTCAAATTAAATATTTCATTCACTTAAGGCAAATACTTTCGATGATGCATTCTTTTTCCATGTGATACTCTCATTCATTCACAAATACTTGAAAATGACTCTCTTTTACTCAGGACTTAAGAGGAATTAGCATCTCACCTAAATGTGATCTTTGTAGTTGTAGATTTGTAGAGTACCTTGAAAAATACACTTTCCTTTACTTATTGGTGTTATCTCTATGTACCTAATAAAATGAAAGTCTGCACTGAGTGTTGATCACTTAAGTTCCTCAAAAAATGTATATATATCTGAATACAAGTCTTAGGAAATGCATTTATGTTTAAGTAGCTTTTCCTCAAAATTCTCTAAATATTCTTTGCATCAAACCATCAAAGCTTTCTGAGATTCTCTCAGGCGAAAATTCTCTTAAGTCTCTTGAACAAATAAAGGCTTAAAATGAGGTAAACATAGACACTACTCTATTGGGGAATAACCCTGGACTGCACACCAACTAACCAGGGGGCAAAGACAAAAAATGAGGACTGCCCAGTCGAAAATTCCCTCTCAGAAGCAAGAGTTGTGGAAAAAAAGCTACTCTCAGGGCTGAAAAGACAGTTGAAGTGTGCTGCTCGAATATCGCACACTCACAAGGGTGTCTTTGTTGCTCGCTCTCTGATTCCAGACTAGAGTGCTAACCTCTCTTTTTATACTATTGCTGCCACCATCTTGGAAATGAATAAGTTGAACAGTATCTGCATGACAACTGTTACAAAAAAAAAATTGCACCTCGATCGAGGATATTTCCTTACCAAATGCCGTCTTAGGGACCGATTGCAAGTTCGTTGGTGTGGGAGCAGGCCGCCATGCTACCGCCCCGCTCCCACACCACCAAACAGGGTCGCCGCTAGCCCGCCAAATTACGAGTAATATCATGGCCTGGCAGGCGGGCGGCGTGGCGGTGCAGTTTAAAGGCTCATATGTTAGCCTTAAACTGCGCCCCCGCCAGATCGCCAGTGCATGTTCCTGCATGGCATGAACTGTGCAGTCCATGCCGTGCAGGAATGAGGTGTATGCAGACAGGGGGGCACAACATGTGCCCCGTGCATGCACCCCTGTGCACAGGGCCCCCTTTCTTTCCTCACCGCCAGCAGTTTCATGGAGTAGGAACCTTCATGAGACCTCTGGCAGTGAGGAAAGTCGTAATATGCTTGGCGGTGCTGCAGGACACCACCGAGCATATTATGGCCCTCAAACCGCCACGCCACCACCAGGGATCTCTGATGCAGCAGTGTCATGGCAGTATTATTGCCCAAGTTGTAATCTGGCGGGTGGACCACTGGTGCAGCAGCGGGCAGACCGCCACCGTGAGTTTGGCGGTCCTCTGACCCCCCGAACTCAAAATGAGGCCCTTCTTTTCCTAGTTCCCTCGTAGATCATGTTTATTTCAGCATTATTGACATTGATTAACAAAAGCATCTGATTATCTTTGGTATCTGAAAATGGAAAATAGTCTTTGCTATGACTGATATTTGTTATTGAAATTATGTAACACTGATTTATTTTTGTTATATGTTATTTGCTCGCTGTTAGGTTTGTAGGGTAATAGGGTGACAAATTAATTAAATAATCATTAATTAACAATTATTCATTGTTAATTCACTATTTAATTGATTTTTAATTGTCATTTATTGAATTTGTATTCATTTTAGTTATATTTTAGTTGGGGACTACTAGATATGTAGGGGTCTTGGATGGGAAGTTAATTAAGCAATATTTGTTAAACAATTTATAATTAATTGTTTGTTAATTATTTAATTGATTTTTCATTATGTACAATATGGAATATTGATTTATGTTACGTATATTTTAGTTGCAGGAGTCTAGGTTTGTAGGGGTATATGGTGGGACGGTAATTAAGTAATAATTAATAAACTACTAAATATCATTTGTAAATTAATTATTTAATTGAAGTTTAAATATTTAATATGTAAATTATGGAATACTTATTTATTTGAATGATATTTAAGTTGTAGGCTGCTAGGTTTGTAAGGGTCTAAAGTAAAATATGAATTGTGTAATCATTATTTAACAATAATTAATAATTAATTATTTAATTGATTTTAAATATGTTTTAGTTATATTTTAGGTGTGTGTTGCTAGGTTTATAGGGGTATAGGGTGGGAAGTTAGTTAATTAATAATTTAATAACAATTATTTATTAATTGATAATTATTGAATAGTATCATGTTAATTAATACTTCTCATGTTAAGAGTTTAATTTGTTTTCTACCTTCATGAGGTTACTCATATATGTAATGTGTTTTTAGTGAAGTGCTTTGCATACTCTTGCATGGACTACAATAGGAATAGTAAAATTAACACCTCCGAAGTCCAACACATTCCCTACTGTTGCGCTGTTTGGAGTGGGAATAGTACATTTCGTGCCTCTGAACTCCAACACTTTCTCTACTGTTGTGATGTTTGGAGTGGGAATAATAAATGTAACCCATCCGAAGTCCAGCGCTTTCCCTGCTGTTGCACAGACTTGAGTTGGAATAGTAAATTTTACCCCTCCACAGTCCAATACTTTCCCTACTGTTGCACTGTTTGGAGTAGGAACAGTAATTTAACCCCTACGAAATCAAATGCTTTCCCTACTGTTGCACTATTTGGTGTGGGAAGTTTAAATTTAACCCTCTCCAAAGCTTTCCCTACTGTTGTTTAGACTGGAGTGGGAATAGTAAATTTCACCCCTCGGAAGGCCAAACCTCAGGGTCGTAGCTCCCAGTGGTGCAACCGGTGCAATGTACTGGGGCCCAGAGGTAGGAGGGTACCCAACTACAACAGCCCCTTGAGCACTGGGAGGGCAATAAATAACCTTGCTGAAGGTACGAAGGTGAAGGAGTATTAAAGAGGCCTTTAAATTTGGATTTTTTCCGTGTCGCATTTGATGTGCGTTCAAAGACAGAGGACAAATGTCAGTCTTGGCTTCTGTCAGGAGTTCTTACAGCACTGGGAGCTTGCTGTTTTTTCTGTCTGATTCCATCTGCTGCAGTAATCAGGCCTTGGACAGCAGAATCTACTGAAGCACTTGCAGGGAAGCTGCAAAGGCTTTATTGCATGCACACTGAATGGCTGAGCAGTGCGCATGTTCACTTGTGTAAATTCAGAGTACACCATTTGCACTGGCCGCCTGACACCATCAGAGATCACAGAAGAGGTTATGTCCATGGTGCTGAGTGACTTCTGAAGACAAGACACTCAAAGTAATCACTGCCTTCAGTGTTACGGTTGTAGAGCAGAAATTGGCAGATAGTAAAAGAGTATTGCTTGGCTAGGACAGAGTGCTGGGATTGGGAAAACTAATGATTTTAGGGTTGTTTGTTTAATTTTATGCTGCACAAATGCACAGGTAAAGTTAAACAACTTTTTGGGGTTGCTAATGCACAATTCTTCCTTATTAAAACTAGAAGTAGGAATAATTATCCTTCTGATACCTGTGAAAACCGGACAGAATCTCAGAAGACAATATATTGCTCACCAAATCTAAACATTGAGAGAGCGAAAACTCAAGTAACTGTTACACTCAGTACTGCAGTAGAGGTGCGAGCTGAGTTAAGGGTCTGTCTTGGCTCTAAGAGCTCATCTTGGCTCTAACAACCCAGGCACGAGCTGAGCCATGGGAACAATTGTCATGGAAATCGTGCAGTGGTTCACTGATAGAATATCGATTGTAAAAACATTGATGGTAAAAAAATCGAAAAAAATATTTAGATAGTAAAAATATCGACTGCCTATACTTAAACAGGTAAGTACAAAAATATTGAATCAAAAATATTGAAGTTAAAAATATGGATGTAAAAAATATCGATTTAAAAATATAAATAAAATAAAATAATATATATTAAAAATATAAAATATTAATATTATCTTTAACAAAATAAATTACATTTAATATACATTTTAACTAAATATAAAATTAAACTTAATTTAAAAAGATATAAACACACAAACATAATAATTTATACATATACATATATTTACTTTAAAATAATTTATTAACTATTATCTTTATTGAATTTTTAAAATGTTTAAATTATATAAAAATAAAATATATACATATATCAATAATTTAGAATTAAAAAAACATTCTATAATTAATTAAAACATTAAGGGGCACATTACGATACCCGGCGTAAAAAAATCCGCCAGGCATGGAAGCGGCAAAAATCCGCCCGCACACACCGCCTGAACACCGACCACGCCATTATGAGTACACAAACTGAAAACCGCCATCGGCGGAAAAATCATACAAAATACCGCCCGCCATCGTCCGAGTCGGAGTCAAACCGCCCGCCACGGACGGAAACACGCACGACAACACAAAACCGCCCGCCCACACGGCCGACACACCGCACGTGAAATTACGATCGCACCGCCATGAGCGCGGAAAAACAACAAATATACCGCCCGCTAGCGCAAACAACGCCGATGAGAATCGACACGGCAGAAGCCATGGCGCCCACGTACCTGCACAGAAACCATCCGCACACAAAACCAATAGCACACAACATGGCCAACAAGTCCACACAGCAAGGCACGCACAAATACACAAGCACAGTACACATCCCGAAAACACCCCCCGGACAAACAAAAAATACAAAGGCCAGAACCCCAGACACAACACACCTGAAAACAACAGACCATGAGGACACACCCACATAGGTGAGTACAAAAGCAGCACTCCCACAGACCACAACCCCTTGCTACATTGCAAACCAGAGAGGAGAGGAGAGGACACAGTGACACAGCAAGGACAGCAGCACACCACAGAAACGCACACATCACAACCACCACCACCACCACCACCAAACACCGGCACCACAAACCCCCTGCACATTACACAACACACACCGCACCAGCACCACAAACACCATGGCACCACAAAGAATGCCCAAGTTCACGCCCATGGAGCTGACGGTCATGGTCGACGAGATCATCAAGGTGCACCCACAAATCTATGGGAACATGGTCCAGCACACACCACTAGCCACCAGAAACAGAATGTGGAACCGGATCGTAGACCAGGTCAATGCAGTCGGGACCCTGCCCAGGAACAGAGTCGAGATAAACAAACGTTGGAATGACGTAAAGAGCCTGGTCAAGAAGAAGGAGGGCAAAAACAGAGAGCTGGCTGCCGTCACTGGCGGAGGGAATCCCGCGCTCTTTAAGACCTTCAAAGCGTGGGAGGAGAAGGTGCGAGTCGTAATACATCCGGAGATCCTCGCCGGATTAGCAGGGGGAGTGGAGGCTGGTAAGTACAAACTAATGTATACCAGCACACCGCTATGTACTCACATGCACTACCACCATGCCACAGCTCCCAGGGACAAACACCCCCATGTCCAGCACACAATACACAACACATCACACACACATGCAACAGACACCACCACACACAGCCCAAACCGAACAACTGTAACATACGTGGGGACATGTGTACACTCAGCCAGCCACGTAACCACCAACAGGTCCCCAAATATGCCAGAAGCACCACAACGAGCACCCACCACACCCATGTGTCCGCCACAGCTGCACCAACTGACAAGTAACAGGTAAGTGGCAGGAACACAAAGTGCAGTGGGTCGGAGGGGGACAGCTGAAGTACAACACCCACCAGGCCCCCACTCCCACAGACCAGCAAGGTGGAGCACTCCCCACACCCATGTGTCAGGCACAGCTGCACCAACCGACAAGTAACAGGTAAGTGGCAGGAACACAAAGTGCAGTGGGTGGGACGGTGGACAGCCCAAGTACAACACACACCAGGCCCCAGTCCCACAGCACAGCAAGGAGGAGCATCCCCCACCCACCCACGTGTCAGCCACCGCAGTGCACTACGACAGCCGAAAGGCAGACATCACGGTCCACAGCAATCGGTGTCAGTGGGTGTACAGCCACCCCCACGACCCACTACACCCCCCACCCCCACAGACCTGCAACATGGAGCACCCCCGCTAAGAGCCATGTGGCATCCAGTACAGTGCACGCACGAACAACTTGCAGGTGGGAAACTGGACAGGGCTGGATTACTGGAGGCATGAGGACCATAACACCACCAACACATGGGACATGTCACGTAGCACACGAACACGCAGCACCGCCCACCGTCACGAACAAGTGAACAATGTGCACACGGACATGAACAGCAGACTCACACCCCACATGACCCATCACAGACATAGCAACACCCAAGGAGCCACGTCTGCATGCACAAGCCACACTGAACATAGTCCCACACGGCAGCCACTGTGCAACTCATCACACACAACCGAAACACCATTGAAGTCCTGTCCATGTAGCCCCTACTGCCTGTCAACCACACACCCCACAACTACGCCTATGTAAGACAAACAACACTAGACGCAACAGAGCGGAACAACAGAAATGCACACGAACACCACTGAACCCATCAAACACACAGACACACCATGCACATACAACATACCATCCATCCCATCCGTCAGCCCCAGTCTCATGAAAGGCATGTCATCCGCACAGCTGCCACACATACAGCAGTCACGCTAAGACACATGCCCATGACCAACCATGTGCCAGAAGTCAATTAAGCGCACGACACACTGTGAGCAACAACACACAACATGGGCCACACCCCCCGAGCACTGCAGTGATGCACATGGCACAGGGCAGCACGCACACCAAGGAGATGGGACAACTGCAATACGTTGGCTGGCACACAACTATCACTCACTCATAACGATGCGTCCAATGCCATGTCCAGTAACCACAACAGACAGCAAATATGCAGGGCATGTCAGGCATGCACACACCTCAGACCATGCACTGTCATGCTGCCACAACACATGTCACGTTCGGCACCCATGGCTCACAGCATGTACCCCAAAAGCATATACCCTCCCAAATGCGAATCTGGGGCATGGCCCCCATGTTGCCATATGCGTTCCTAAGCGTTCCATTTGAACCCCAAAAGCAAAGTACAAACCAGACCCAGGATGGGCCAGGAGCCCGCATACACCAGAGTCACAATGAGTAGGGGCAAAGCAACACACCCATCGGCATGGCCAATCCGTCCCATGCCACATGTGCACAGCACACAGTCCCATTGCCTAGCACACACACCTACAGATGCCACAGCCACACACTCGCCTCCGGGAAACCCATGTACGAGATTGCACGAACTGCCAATGTCAGACGACTAATACATACTTCGCCAGGTGCAACACAATAACAAATCTCATTCTCTCCACAGGTGACGAACTGCTGGACGCTGGGGATGGAGACAGCAGCCAGCACAGCCAGCCTACAAGCCCCCAACGAGGACACACGGATCTGGAGGATCTGTCCACCTCTTCGGACACGGACCACCAAGCTGGCCCATCTGGCGTGGCAGGGCCCAGCCGCTCCCCAGGACCCTCCTACCCACCAACCCATCATCCAGGGATGCTGAACAGTCCCAGTCCCCTGCTGCCACTGTCGTTGCGGCCACACCCACGGTCATTGCGGCCACTACCACTGCCGCAACCGCCACCATCGCCGCACCGACCACCACCGCCTCCACCACCACCACGTCTTCGCTGGCACCAGCCCCAGCGCAGGTGGTGGCCCGGCCGACTGGATACACCCTGGGAGCCACAGCGAGGACCGTGGTGAGCAATGTGGCTAGTGGGCAGGGCCGGTGGCAGCAGGACTGGTAGGAGGAGCAGGGTCAGGGAAACGCCAGCCTCCCCTGGGAGCCATGCCCTGCCTCAAATGGACAGAGTCCTTGGGGCCTATGAAGAGGCCCAAGGACAATGGGCCAGGTCTGCTACTGACACGCGGGAGGTGCTGGGGGTGCTGAGGTCCATGGACGCCCATATGGGCCAATTCGTGTCCCGTATGGACCAACTCGTGGACCTCATGGGCCAGCTGGTGGTGGCGGTGGGGTCACAGGCAAGGCCAGCAACACCACCTCCGCCACCACCTGCTAGGGCGCAGGGTCGGGCAGCAGTGTCCACTTCCCCTGCGTCCACAGCCAGTGAGCACACCTCACCCACCACCAGCAGGTCGCCACCACACACCCCCTCCCAAACGTGGAAGGGGCCGTCCGAAGAGGAAACAGATCTCCCGGGAGGACTTCGCACGCTCCAGTCGCAAGTGAGGCAGCCAGCCAGCCTTCCGCCAGCCTTCCTTGACCAGCCACTGCATTGACTTGCTCTACGATCCCACTCCACACAGCCATCTGGATGGCATGTGTGTGTTGGACTATGGACATAGAACCAGTGGGTACACCCTGATCATCACGCAGCCATGACCGACAGCTCATTGTCACTGCACGCACCACTTTTGTCATCACCTTACACACAATCACATGTCACAGTTTGGAATAAATGCACCTTTTTCACTAACTGCTGTTTGTGCCCTGTGTCTTTATTGTACGGAATACAACGGCCACCTTGGGCGGAAAGGCACCTGATGCGTGGCATGGAAATGGAATCCGGAGGGCCTGTAGGGACCTAGGGGTGGGAGACAGAACAGGAGCACATTCAATGAGTGTGTCACACACCCATCACACAGTACATGTCAACAACTACAAGCAATGTACACACATCGCACAGAGCAATAGGGCACAATGCCACAGTCACCAACAGTGGCATACTACCCTGGCCATGGAGCGTTGACACACTGCACGCAGTGAACATACGGCCACCCTGACACAGCACACACACACCTGCATAGATACAGACACATCATCCGTCGTACATGGACACTCACCGTCAAGTGAAGTAGCGGGCGATGAGCTGCTGGCGCACATTCCCAGCTTCCTCCTCTCCGCTGTCCACCTCACTCGAGCTGTCCTGGTCTGCGGGCTGGGGCCCTGGTTGATCTCCGTCATCCACAATGAGGGGGATCTGCTTCCGAATGGCCAGATTGTGCAGCATGCAGCACGCCACCACTATCTGGCACACCTTCTGTGGGGAGTACGCCAGTGCACTCCCGGTGCGGTCCAGGCACCTGAACCTGGACTTGAGGAGGCCAAAGGTACGCTCGACCACACGTCTGGTCCTCCCATGTGCCTCATTGTATCGATCGTCTGCTGGGGTGCGAGGATTCCTCAATGGACTGAGCAGCCATGCCCCATTCGGATACGCAGAGTCACCTGGGTGTGAGGGACACAGAGAACCGTTGCTATTCCAACTGGACAGGGGACAGCATCGCACAACCAGCACGCTACACCACTCCACATACTCACCGACAATACAGCCACGATCCTGTTGCAGATTGGCCATCAGTCGTGGCAAGATGCTGTTGCGCATTATGTGTGCGTCATGGGCCGAGCCTGGAAACTTTGCACACACGTGGGTGATCACCATGTCCGCAAGGCACACCACTTGCACATTCAGGGAGTGCGTGTGCTTCCTGTTGCGGTACAGGTGCTCAGTGGCCTGTGGTGGAACAAGGCCAACATGAGTGCAGTCAATGGCTCCCACGACGTGTGGGATTCTGCCAAGGGCATAGAATGCACCCTTCACTGCCGCCAATTCACGAGCCCTGGGGAAGCGGATGTACCTGTTCCGGCACAGCATCATGGCTGCCAGTACATCCCTCAGCACCTTGCTGAACATGGGCTGGGACATCCCTCCTCCACTGCCCACTGTGTGCTGGAATGACCCAGTGGCGAAGAAATGCATGGCGGCCATCACCTTAGCCGTGGGGGTGACAGCAGTCGGATACACCCTGCGGGGACGGAGATGGGGCTCTAACATGGCACACAGTCGATGCAGAGTTGGCCTGTCCAGCCGAAACTTCCTGATTACCTCTGTATCGTCCATGTCCGCCAGCAATTGGTATGGGCGGTCAATGTTCGGTCTCCGCCTGGGTTAAATGGCAGAGGACACATGTCAAAGCAACACGGCACATAGCAATTTCGCATACACATCACTGACATGACTGAGCAAGCACATGGGCCACAGCCCAGCTGTCAAGCTGGGACGGCACGGCCACAATACACTTACACAGGTCTCCCAACAATGGCAATGGCAAGTGAGACATACCACTGCCATGTGCATGCACATGGGGATCTAGGCCCCAATGACTTGCGGGGCGTGCTGATGGGGACTGACTGCATATTCGTCAAGCGGCAACGCCACGGCAACATGAGTGTCTGCTGAGCATGGTACTGCTTCCGAGGCTGGATGAGTATGGCACACGACGACGACGATGTGGGCACGGGCTGAGCGGCCAATACAAGTGGGACCTGTGGCACGAGGGGATATGAGACAGTAGTAGGTGTCAGCACTGCACCCTATGTACAGCACTGTACGGATCACAGCTCCCGAAACATTGACTGGTGTCCACATTGACAGCCCCATGCCAAGACGGCTGTGTGCTTGCAGTCACACGTCACAGGTGAGAGGTTACATTGCACGTGCCAGGTGGCAGTCGTACATAGTGGGAGCTGGCATGTGTGTGCATGTGTCTCCTGTTCAGGATCCACCAGATGGGCGCTGACTCTGTACTGACCATTGGACACAGCATGTTCCGTGGAAGGCTTGTGTGTGTGGGATGGTGGCACTGGATGTGCCTCCGTTGGGTGGGGGGCCATGCACAGGGCGGGTACGTCGATGATTGCGCATTGTTGGTCACGGTGGGTGCACCAGCTAAGATGTGTTGCCCTGTGTTCAATTCCTATGTCCGCATGATGATGGACTGTGGATGTGGGCAGACTACACATTGGTCGATGTGCTGTCTATATGCATGTGCCTTCACACCAGGCACAGCTGCCCCTGCACATGTGACCCCTGCTGGACTCGCTGCTGGGTCTGTGGAGCTGATGCACCTTCTGCGCGTGGGGCGGACAGCTCTCCTCACTTCCCTCATTGCGCATGTCATGTCTTTGCCGCAGGTGACATGGATCATGGAGGGCCCACATGTACGCGTGGGTAGGCTACACATGATTGTTCACTGGTCGCCACCCCCAGTCAGTGTTTCGAATGGGAAGGTAGTCGTGCTGGTGGTATGTTCGATGTGGCGGATGGGCGGGCCTAGGTGCGGGCTTACATTCCGGACATGGGGGTAGTTGGATTGGCGACTAGTTGCAGTACACACGGGACACGTCTCTTCCTTTCCACATCTGGGTCATCCCTTGTACTAACTGACAGTGATACAGTCATCTTCGCCCCAGCCCTCATGTCCTCCCCTCGCCCCCCAATATGCATGCTCACCTGCGAGGCTAGCGCTTGCACAGGCAGCCCCAAGCTCGCACCAGAGAGGGCAAGGAGTGTATGTGTGGGTCCAGTTGCACGAGTGGGCTGTCTCAGGGTATGATGTGTGGCGGGACGCCGTCCACCTGCGTGGTGCCCCAAATGGAGACCCGGCCTGCATGGACTATGCATCACAGTCTTCGCCTTCCGGATCCGCCACCTGCGACACCCAGTGGCTGTGGCTGCCCTTGCGGCCATGCCGCGTCCGTCTGTGGCTGATGGCCCACACATTCACTCTTTGGCCTCTCTGGGGAGGGCTCAGGGGTGGTGGCGCACGCGCTTGCACTTAGTCGCAATGGCATGTGGCGTGGTTGGTATGATGGGCAATGGATGGGATGGTGCGAGCCACCTCCCGTGACGTCAGTGCTGCTCGTGCTGTGGTGCGTCCCCCTACACTTCCATTTGACTTTTTGCCATGCTGGACGTTGAGGTTCTATTGCCTGCGTGATATGACCAGGAGGAGCGCGAGGAGACCTCTCACACACCATGCTCCACTGCCATCCCGTGCCCTGTATCGCCTGTGCGGATTGACTATGTTGGGGTTACACCTGGTCGACTGGGGCTGTGTGTGCCTTGTCAAGGGGCATGGCGGGCGCACAACAGGATCCAGCTTGTCCACAGAGGGTGGGCTGAGGTGCGCCTGGTACCGCTTTGTACGTGTGCCCGGCTGCTGTGCACACACGTGTTCACTCCCCCGACAGGTGTCCTCTCACAATGCCCAGGGAAGCGGTGGTGTACTGTTCATGACCCCTCCCAACACGGCGTGCTCCAACTTGGCATGTGCGCATCTACCCGTCGCACCCACCCACCTGAGCACTGCGTCCATACGACTTCACACGACACATGTGTGTCTTCCACAGTAGTGCTACTCATTTGCGTTGACATCCAATACCAGTGGACTACATGGTCATGTCACGACTGCCGTGTACTTCACATACTCTCATCCTCTCTCATTCGTACTTGTGAAATGAGTCAGCGGAGACAGTTCTGGTTTCAAACATTATATTGAGTCTTCTGTCCTCTGTGATGCAGTATAGTGGACACTACTGGCAGCGGAATACATGTTGAGGATATACTGAGCATGATTACAAATGGGATAGGGTGTGGGGTTACATCTGCTTGGCCAAGGCTGTGCTAATGTACATTTACGTATAGCTGCGGACTTTGACACAGACGGTATACATGTAGCCTACCAGACCGCTCGGCATCATGGGCACAGTCCATCTCAGTTCCATGTGACAGGTTTGCTGCGGTTGTTCCTCATGCACGCGTGCATGTGAGATGACATCAGGGCATGTGCTTGCGTGCATGCAGCGGCGTGCCACTTGTTGTTGCACTGTGGTGGTTACTGGACATGTCACAGTCACTGGGGTCGTGTTGTTGTTGTATGCACTTGTCGTCCATGCAAAGGTCCTGGTATGGGATTCCCGGGGCGGGGGTGGGAGGGGTGCAGCACCCACAGACTCCAGGCGACCTATTCATGTCCACTGAGCGGTGTGTGTGTCCATGTGCGCTGGATCCATGTCGTGTCCTGGTTGTTCGTGCAGTTCCGTCCATGTGGGTGCGATGCACAGAGCCCATGCCACTGCCTCCCACGATGCATGCGGTGTTCCTGGATGTGATGGGGAACAGTGTGCATGTCCCGGTCATATCCGATGTCATGGCGATGTCGTTGATGGTGTGGTTACAGTTGCCGGTCGTTTGGTATGGCTGTTGTGGTGGTGACTGGCCAGATCCATGCGGAAGCTAAGCATGGGTGCGGGGTTGGACATCATAGGTCACTCGGGGAACCTGCGTTGTGGTCCGACGTATTTACAGGTTGTCAGGTATGCGATGCCGTCCAGCAGGGCTTCCATGTCATTGGTGGTGTACATGTTTGCCAGCCAATGAAGCGGATGGTGGCTGTCAAGGTGTTGTTCGTAGGTTGTCCCTTGGAGGACCATGATGGGGCATGCTGGGTGACATTCGATGTAGCTGTTCTCGATGATCCGTCGTGTGGAGGCACAGTGGTTCCATTTCAGTGCGCGTGCGATGTTGGCCACATACGCCATGCCCCCATAGACAGAGCAGGCCCTGTCGTGTGCGTCCAGAGGGAGGAGTAGTGGTAGCAGGTCCGCCTTCAGACATGCCGGGTTGGAGAGGCATATCTCGACGGGATGCTGGTAGGGACACCTCCGACAGTAGAAGACGGGCATGACGCAGCTGAACAATGTGATGCGGTAAGTCAGTCGGTAACTTACGTTCAGCAGGGACAGGAGATCGCATCCCAATGTATGTATCGTGCTGGTTTGGTACAGCTTGAGCTCTTCGGCGTAGTTGGGTAGGTGTGTTGCGGTTGCCATTTCGCAGCGGTTCGTAGAGGTGGCGTGCTCCGGCTGTGTGTGCAGTCTGCAATGTGCACGCTCCGGGGTTGCTGTGAGCTCTGTGTAGTCGTGGGGAGACAGGACTTGTGTTCTGTTGGCTTGTTTGGAGGACACGGGCCCTCTTCCCACATGCTTCTCAGACAGTTCAAGGTCGGTGCTGTGTGACTCCTTCCAATTAACTTGCATGTGGCCGACATGGGGGAGTGTTTTCTTCTTTCTTCCCCGTCCGTTGTGTGCTTCTGTGATATGCGCTATCTGCCGTGTGGTCGGTCTCCTCGGCATGCCTGTGTTGGTCTATTCTTGGACAATGGCTGTATTCACCGGCTTCTGTCGTAGGGCTGTGGTTTCGGTGTTGGAATGGAAGGTCATTCAGTGCTGTCTGCTCTCCCTTGTGTGGGCGGCAGGCTGCCTTTCCGCTCTGCGTTGGGCCTTGTGTGTGGATGTAATTCTTGGGCCACCTGTTGTCGGTCCCCGGGTTCTTTGGTGTTCCGTTTCATGTGTCTTGTTCATATGTGCAGGGTGGTATGGGTTTTTCAGTGTGGTACTGGCGTTCCTCTTCCCGAAGGGGCCCTGCTTCTCCTAGTTGGTGTTGCCGCCGCTGTGTGCTTCGCCATGTTTGTTACACTGGGGTGTGTCCTGCTGTTGCGTGACTTCACTGACATGTGTGCGTCGTTTGTGTGGCGTTGGGTGTTGTCCGTGAATTGGGCGTTGGGGACATGTCTGTGGCCGGCCTGTCACGTGTCATGTGCGTTCGGGGTGGGGCTGGTGTGTGTGCTGCTTGGTTGTGTCCCTGTGTCTGTGTGCGACGCATGCATGGCGCTGCGGTTGGCCTCTGCGTTGTGCGCATGTGTGGCGGCGTCATCGGCGCTTTGGGGCCGTGACGGGGTGGTTGGTTCCTAGTCCCAGGTGGTGTGTACACATGTGTTCCGCGATGTTAGGATTTGGCCTGTGTGTCATATGTGGATGCAATGGTGGATGTGTAGTGTACACGCGCTGGTGGGGGGTTGTCCGCTTTTCCGCCCTTGCACTGTGTGCGCTGTTTGCGTGCACTTGTTGTGTGTGTGCCTACCTGCGTCTCCGCGGTACGTTGCGTCCTTGGTGGTGCATCAGCAGAAGCATGGGAAGGGCCTGCAGTGCTGGATTCATGCCCGGGGTGCCGCTTCTTCGTTGTCCGTGCTCTGCGTCCGTGTTTCCGCCTCTCTTTCACGTGCGGTGTCTCTTTGCCGTGGGAGCCGTTTGTTTGCGGCATCGTAATTTATGCGCCGGGCGGGACGTGTTTCGTCGGACGGTGTGTGTCAGTTGTACTGCGCCGCTACGTGTGCGGGCGCACTTTGATGGCGGACGGTGTTGCTGGCTTGCCGGCGGTGTTTGGCCTGCTTTTCGCATCGTAATTGGGCGGGCGTGTGGACTGCTGCGTGCTGGCGGTAACTGGTGGTTTTTGCATCCGCCAGCACGGCGGTAGTGCTTCCGCCCGCCATCGTAATGGGCCCCTAAACTATTAAAACAAAATTAAAACATACATTTCGAAACACAATAAATACAACAGTAGGGAAAATGTTGGATAGCGAAACAATTAAATTTACTATTCAAACTGCAATAATTGCAACAGTAGGGACAGTGTTGGATAGCGGGGGCGTAAAAATTACTATTCCCACTCCAAAGAGTGCAACAGTAGGGAAAGTGTTGGATAGCCGAGGGGTAACATAAAGGGGCCGATTCCGATCTCGGCCGGTAGTGCTCCGAATCGGATTCGGATTCACCGCCCTTATCGCAGCCACCGACGACATCAGAACCCTAACCGACAACGGGGAAACAGCTGCCCTCATCCTCTTGGACCTCTCCGCGGCGTTCGACACCGTCTGCCACCGCACCCTAGTGAAGCGCCTCAGCAACATCGGAATCCGAGAGAAAGCACTGGAATGGATCATCTCGTTCCTCGCCGGAAGAACCCAGAGAGTCCGCCTCCCCCGTTCAGATCCGAAGCCACCGAAGTCATCTGCGGCGTTCCACAAGGATCCTCACTCAGCCCAACCCTCTTCAACGTCTACATGAGCCCCTCGCAGCCATCGCACGCCGACACAACCTCAACATCATCTCCTACGCCGACGACACCCAGCTGATCCTCTCCCTCACCAACGACCCCACCACCGCCAGAGCCAACCTACACGACGGGATGAGAGACGTCGCCGACTGGATGAGGAACAGCCGCCTTAAACTGAACTCAGACAAGACGGAAGTCCTCATCCTGGGCTCATCACCCTCCGCCTGGGACGACTCCTGGTGGCCCCCGGCCCTGGGCACCGCGCCCAAGCCAACGGACCACGCACGCAACCTGGGCTTCATCCTGGACTCCTCCCTGTCGATGACCAGACAAGTCAACGCCGTCTCATCTTCATGCTTCAACACCCTGCGCATGCTCCGCAAGATCTTCAGATGGATCCCCACTGAAACCAGGAAGACCGTCACCCAGGCACTCGTCACCAGCCGACTGGACTATGGGAACACCCTCTACGCCGGAACCACAGCCAAACTTCAAAAGAGACTCCAGCGCATCCAGAACGCCTCCGCACGACTCATCCTGGACATCCCCCGACACAGCCACATCACCGTACACCTGAAAGACCTGCACTGGCTCCCCGTCAGCAAGAGAATCACGTTCAGACTCCTCACCCACGCACACAAGGCCCTCCACGACCTGGGCCCAAAGTACCTCAACGACCGCATGACCTTCTACACGCCCACACGCCAGCTACGATCAACCAGCCACGCCCTCGCCACCGTACCACGCATCCGCAGAACCACCGCCGGAGGAAGATCCTTCTCCTACCTGGCGGCCAAGACCTGGAACTCCCTCCCCACTCACCTTCGGCGAACCCAGGACCATCTCTCCTTCAGGAAGCAGCTCAAGACCTGGCTGTTCGAGCAGTAACTTACCCCCTCCCCCAGCGCCTTGAGACCCTCCCGGGTGAGTAGCGCGCTCTATAAATGCCGTGATTGATTGATTGATTGATTCGGAGCCCTGTTTCCCGACCGAATAGTACGCGGGTCCGGCCGAGCGAGTACGATGCAAGCACCCGCGAAATCGCCGACCGACTCGAACGCGGCTTCAACACGCTCCGACCGACTCGCATGGACACGACTCGCACTGCGCTATGGAGACGTTTCCCGGCCGGGTAAGTACGATGCGTGCCGCGAGCAGTCCGACCGACTCGCGCTGTCCGGCTCGAAAAAGCTGTCGGAGCCGGACTTTGGGGGGTCCGCGTCGGACCCCCCTGTACGCGTAGGCGCGCGAGTCGCACACAGGGGGGACCCATGGGTCCCCCCTACTTGTGCATGTACGCCGCGATGCGCTTGGACGCGTACACGCTGTAGGGGGCGCCTTTGTCCGCCTCGCACCCATTGAGTTAATGGGAGCCCGCGTACGCGTTGTACGACAGGCTCCCATTGACTTCAATGGGAGTCCGACCGACTCGAGTCCGATGGCATGCGTGCGCATCGTACTCGTTCGGTCGGACTGCTAGGGTCCGATTCGGTCGGAATTCTCTCTGGGTCCGGCTCGGTCGGAGAGATTTCCGGCCTGAATCGGAATCAGCCCCTTACTATTCCCACTCCATTGAGTGCAACTAGGGTAAATGTTGGATAGTAGAAGAATTAAATTTACTATTCCAACTCCAGTGATTGCAACAGTAGGGAAAATGTTGGATAGCGGAGGGGCAAAAATTACTATTCCCACTCCAGTGAGTGCAACAGTAGGGAAAGTGCTGCATAGCGTAAGGGTAAAAATTACTATTCCCACTCCAGTGAGTGCAACAGTAGGGAAAGTGCTGGATAGTGGAAGGGTAAAAATTACTATTCCCACTTCAAAAAGTGCAACAGTAGGGAAAGCGCTGGATAGCGGAGGGATAGAGGGGCCGATTACGATGGCGGGCGGACAAAGTCCGCCCGCCATCGCATTTGCAAAAGGGACCGCCCGCGATAGGTGCGGCGGTCCCGCAATACACATTAGGATGCGCCCGCCACACTGGTGGGCGCATCCCGTATATTTTACATTGCGGCGGCGGTGCTGCAAGCAGCACCCGCCGCAATCTAAAATAAACATGTTGTGCTTTTACATGCACAACGTGACAGGCACCGCGCGGTGCCTGCCACATTGTACATGCAAACGCAGGGGGGTACCATAGGTACCCCAATGTGCACCTCCCACCCCCCAACTATATGGGGGCCCTCTACGGGCCCCCAACAGCAGGAACCGCCAGCCTTTCCATGGCGGCAATGCAGCCATGGAAAGGCTGCTCACACCCGGCATCGTGATATGGATGGCGGTGTCTTCCAGACACCGCCACCATATTCAACACTTTTTCCGCCGGTCGACGAGTCGACCGGCGGAAAAGCGGCGGATGGTCTTTCCGCCCGCCGCGGACCCCCCAGCCATCGTGATATGGAGGGGGGTCTTTGTTGTCTGGATGGTGGGCGGATCGCCCCCGCCGGTGAGTGCAACAGTAGGGAAAGTATTGGATAGCGGAGGGGTAACAATTACTATTCCCACTCCAGTGAGTGCAACAGGAGGGAAAGTGCTGGATAGCGGAGGGGTAAACATTACTATTCCCACTCCAGTGAGTGCAACAGTAGGGAAAGTGCTGGATAGCGGAAGGGTAAAAATTACTATTTCCACTCCAGTGAGTGCAACAGTAGGGAAAGCATTGGATAGCGGAGGGTATAAATTACTATTCCCACTTCAATGAGTGCAACAGTAGGGAAAGTATTGGATAGCTGAAAAACAAAAATTACTAATAACATTTAAACAATTAAAAAAAAAAATAATCTTAAAAATAAATAAACAATATTTTAAAAATATACAATTAAATATATTAAACATATAAAAAGAACACATATTATAATGTTAATTACATATAACAAAAACCTACAAATATGATATAAAAAAATAATAAATACATGTATAAACAATATTCATTAAAAAAGATCAAATATTCACAAACAAATTATTTCAAACATAAATGTATTTATTTTATTTCCTACCCTATAACACCACACCAATAAAAAAGACGTCAACATTTTTATTGAAATTTATTTCCATAATTAACATATTTAATAATTAATTTAAAATATATTATTCAGAAAAAAGATAATAAACATTCATTGAGTACACATACTTTAACACTATAATATCCACAACACACACCTAAAATTAATTACACAATTACGATTATTAATTACTAATTAATTAAGTTAAAGTAATTAACAAATAATGAATAATTCATCAATAAAAAATAAATTACTTCCCACCCTTCACACCATTTACACCTATAAACACCACAACACACACCTAAAATTAATTATACAATTACCATCATTAATTACTAATTAATTAATTTAAATTAATGAACAACTAATTAATAATTCATCAATAAAAAATAAATTACTTCCCACCCTTCACACCCTTTACACCTATAAACACCACAAAACACACCTAAAATTAATTACACAATTACCATAATTAATGACTAAATAATTAATTTAAATTAATTAACAACTAATTTTTAAACAATTATTAATAAATTATTTTACACATTTAGCACTATAACATCACAATTAAACAAATATTAATAAATACAAATTATTCAATACATTTTATATAATTAAATTACTTCCCACCCTATTCCCCTATAAACCCACAACCCGCTACAGAACTAAAAACGCATAATTCAAATAAAAAAACATTAATAACTACATAAATAATCAATACATTTTATATAATTAAATTACTTCCCAGCTTATTCCCCTATAAACCCACAACCCGCTACGGAACTAAAAATGCTAAATTCAATTTAAAAAAAAATAGTTACTACTAAACTTTTAACACATATAATAAAAATACAAACAATTCTTATACAAAAAAACAAACATCACACACATATAAAATATATACTAAAATACATAACATTAATTAAAAAATCGATATTTTTCACAACTATGGGGCCTATTACGATGGCGTTCGGAAAACCTCCCCGACAGCCATGGTAACGGGAAAAGACCGCCCGCAAGGCCCACGACATAACCGCTGGTCGCATTAGGATGTCCCTTGCTCGAAATCCGACCACGGCGGTCGGATCGCGGGCCTTAATATTGCGGCAGATGCTGCTGCCTGCAGCACCGCAGCGATGTCCAAATGAGCATGTCCTGCATTTCCCTGCACTGCGTGGCAGGCACTGCACAGTGCCTCCCACCTGGTACAGGGAAATGTAGGGGGGGACCATGGGTACCCCCCAGTGCACCCACACCCCCCACAAAACATTGGGGGCCCACAACGGGCCCCCGGAAGACAATCACTGCATGCCTTTCCATGGCGGTCTGACCGCTGAGGAAAGGCTGGCTACCGCCAGCATCATAATCCTGCTGGCGGAGCCTGCCCTGCACCACCACCATTATCCCGGTCCTGCTCCGTCCGCCAGGCAGGAGTGCGGAGGGCAACCGGCGGAAAAGCGGCGGTCGAAATTTCCCACCGCCGCGGTCACCACCGCCATCCTAATTTGACCGGCGGATTTCTGGCTTGCGATCGCGGTCGGATGTCCACCGCCGGTCCGGCGGGCACCACCGCCGGCCCGGCGGTGGACATCCGACCGCCATCGTAATAGGCCCCTATGTTTTTACAAACAATATTAAACACTTCGGTATTTTTTAAATCGATATTACTTACCTAAAATCGATATTCTTGACCATGAGGATTTTACTGTCGATATTCCTGACCCACTATATTTTTACCACAATATTTGTGCAATTCGATATTTTTACCTCAATATTCTTTTTCTGCACCTCGTGTAACAAATATTATGTGAAAATATAATACATTGTCTTCAAAATTCAAAAAAGTATATTTGTTTGACAAGCGTTTCACCTTAGTATATCAGATTATATCATAGAATTGAGATGCGTTTATTAAAAGTGATCTTGCCCTCACCCCCCAGTCCGATGACAATGTCATTGGTGAACTAAGAGGCAAGTCAGTTGTCATCTGCCACCTACATGTGGAAGATAGTCAATTTTTCAGGGAGCAACATTATAGTCCATCGAGGAAAGCACAAGAAAGATTTTTGTATAGCATACATCTTCAAAGATTTCAAGGTTTTCTAAAATGCAGTAATGTAAAAATAGGAGGAACAATAAAATAAAATATTTGCCTAGTATCACACATTTTGGTCACGTTGCCAAGCTGGGTTTGGTCCCAGATTTTCTGGTCTCACATTGTGTAATTCAGCCACTATATTGATATCCCTTTCTCACTCCTGTTTGACTTCAAAGATTAATGCTTTGTCTTTCATTCGTGATGCATGAGATTTTAGAGTGGGTAGCAGCAGAAGCCACAAGAAAGCTCAGCTCATATTGGGCTCGAGGGCTCAATAGGACCTCAGGCTGAAACAGAGCCTAGCATCTGGCTCAAAGCTTCAGTAGTTCACCCACCTCTATATTTTACTCTGTGTATTCTGTGTGTTAAATAAGCTTAGATGCTGCTGCCAATGTGATACCTGGTTTGTATGTGAGGATATCTCAGCTGCCCCTGACCATCTTTTACCTGTGATGCCTGTGAGGGGAACTTATTTTGCTGTGTGTGTTTACACGAGGGCTTTGACTGCTGTTGCAGATGGTGTCCATGTTCTGTGCAAGCGAAGCAAGCTTGCATTGTTTCTGTCCAGATCAGTATGTGTTGTATAGGTGCGAGGGAAGTGTGTGCTCCTGCCTGGTGCTGTACCTGTTTTGTGTGTGAAGTCTTGCTATGCGTGAGTCAAGCTTGCACTCATGCACCCCAGTGCTGTTCCTTACACTTGTACCAAATATGAAATGGTGCTTGTTTATTGTATCTCAAGGAGGCATAGTGCCACACTTGATTCATGACTTTGAAGGATGTTTGCACTGGCTGGCCATGCAGTACAATTCTTGTTACATGTCTTTGATGAAGCAAGCTTGCACTGGCTCTGCCGAGCCACAGTTTTCCCAAGTATTTAAAGGAAACTTGCACTGGTCCTGCAGTATCAAACTTGTTTGGTGTCTTTCAAGGAAGATTGTGATGCTCTTGACCAGTGCTGTAGGTCTTCTGAGTGTGAGACATGGGCCCCCTGCACTCCTGCTCCCTGTGTTCTATCTATTTCTATGTGTTTTAGGTCTGACCAAAAGACTGTTTTAGCTGTCTCACCAGCCTCATGTTTTCTCAAAACAAATTCATAATCTTGCTTGGAGAAAATAGGCTTTAAGTGAGACCACTTCAATTATTCATCATCAGAGTGTAGTTCAGCCCTTCATAACAGCATGCATACAACCGGGCAGTGGATAATTCCTCTTCGGAATTTGAATTCTTGTCAGTGTTTGGTTCCACCCAGTAGAAAATTGCTGGTCTTAAGGATGTCAGGTAGTCTGAGTAACAGTATTTTTCCTGCTTACTCTGTGTTACTCTGCATCCAGAGAAGTCCGACCTCAAGAGATGTTTCCTTTAGTTCACCTCCAGCAGCTCACCTGCAAATGCCGACTAGTGCTAATTGAGTAATGAGAGTACCAGCAGCTCTTCTGTAATTGCTGCTGGACTCCAAATGTATTAGGTAGAGTGCAAGGCATCATTGCTGCAAGCTTCAAAGCCCTGTCACCATTGTGAAACAGTATTCTGCACTTGAATAACTTTTTACTGTTCCAAGAAGGCAGACCAGTGCAAAGCTGTACTTTTTTCATTTTTTTAGTGACGCACTTGCTGTCCAAATTTAGGGGCCTATTACGATGGCGGGCGGACAAAGTTCGCCTGCCACCGTAACGGTGAATGGGACCGTCCGCCAGAGGTGCGGCGGTCCCGCTGTGGCCATTAGGATGCCACCGCCACGGTGGCCTCCCCCATCCACAACATTGTGGCGGGCGGTGTACACAGCACCGCCCGCCACAATGCTGTGGATGCATGTTGTGCATTGGCATGCACAAGGTGACAGGCACCGCGCGGTGCCTGCCACCTTGTCCACGCCAATGTGTGCACCCCCCGCCCCGCCAACACTCCGGGGGCCCGCAACGGGCCCCCAACAGCAAAGACCGTATGCCTTTCCATGGCGGCAACGCCGCCATGGAAAGGCTGATCACCGGTTGCATCGCAATATGGATGGCGGTGTCTTGCAGACACCGCCACCATATTGCGCCTCGCTCCGCCCGGTCGATGAGTCGACCGGCGGAGTGCCGGCGGACGGTCTTCCCGTCCGCCGCAGACCCCCAGCCATCCTAATATGGCAGGGGGTCATTCAGGCATGGATGGCGGGTGGATCGCCTACCGCCGGGCCGGCGGAGGCGATCCGCCCGCCATCCTAATGGGCCCCTTAGTTGCCATTATTTTTTTCTCTGTTTTTTTTTCTTTCTTTCTTTCTTTTAGCATATGTGCACACTACAAAGAAAATCACAACCTTGTTTTTTTAGGAGGCAGGTGGGACATTATTTGTACCAAGACTCTGCCACACAAAATTCCACAAAGGTCAGACTCACATAGTCTGCAGTACTAGTCCAAGTTTGGTTATAGGAGATCATCTAACCTCAGTGGACATTCAGGCTTTAGTGTAACTTCCTTCAAGATCTTTGAATTAAACCAGTGGACCAGCGCACCATATACTCAACCTGTGTCTCCTATGCCACCATCTGTCCAAACTTTGCTCCTTCCAAGTGAGCGGTGTAACTGTATCAGCAGTGTGCTTGAATGAGTCCAAGATAGCCACCATGTTTTGAGAGTGCATTGAGAGGGATGTGCCTTTGTGAATGTAGGATTATCATTGTCGTTTGTGAGGGCAGCTTACAGACTAAAATGCCATCCTAGTGAGGAGGCCCAATTAGTTTGCTTGTACTAGGGCCCATAGCAACCTAGCTTTTTTTTTTTTTTTTTTTTAATTTTATATAGCGCAAACTAGACCCGAGACATCGGGTATCAGAGCGCTTTAGATGAGCACCAGTTTCGTTATAGAAGGACACATTCCATTTTTTTGTTAGGCACAGGGAGATTAAGGGATTTGCCCAGAATCACAGGATGTTGAGCGTCGTTGCCGATACTCGAACCCGGTTCCCCAGCTCTGATGTCGATAGCGCTAGCCGTAAGGCTACATCCTCTCCCCCTACTGTTGCTTAGACTGGAGTGGGAATAGTAAATTTAACCCCTTCGAAGTCCAGCACTTTCATTACTGTTTCACTGACTGGATTAGAAATAGTAAATCTGACCCCTCTAAAGTCCAACACGCTGTCTACTGTTGCATAAACTAGAGTGGGAATAGTATATTTAATATTCTTAGACTCCAATAGTTTTCACAATATTCAATCAATCAATCAGGATTCGTATAGCGTGGCCGCTTCACCCTTGAGGGTCTCGATGCTCTGTGGAATTCCGATGACTGTTTCTATTGGTTGAACATCTAAGTCTTGAGGTCCTTCTTGAACTGTTGGAGTGACAGAGCTACACAGAGGTGTAAGGGGAGGGTGTTCCAGGTCTTAGCTGCCAGGTGGGAGAAGGAGCGGCCTTCGCTGTTCGCCTGGCGGATGCCCTGGGTAGCTGCTAGAGAGAGAGGATCTGGAACGGAGTTCCCTGGTAGGTAGGTGGAAGTTCACTAGTTTGTTGAGGTACGCCCATCCTTCATTGTGTAGTGCCTTGTAAACGTAGGAGAGCAGGTTGAACTGACATCTCTTCGTGAATGGTAAGCGAATGAAGTTTCCTGAGGTGAGGGGTGATGTGCATGTGTCTGGGGTGGTCGAGGATGAGTCTGGCTGCTGTGTTCAGAATGGTCTGGAGTTTCCTCTAAAGTGTGGGGTGGTGACTCCTGCATAGAGGGAGCTGCTGTCCTCAAGTCAGCTAGTGACAAGCGCTTGCGTGACAGTTCCGCTGGTGTTGGGCGGAAGCCACCTGAAGATCTTCCTGAGCATTCGTAGGGTGAGGAAGCATACAGAGTAGGCGGAGCTGACCTGCTTCTTCATGGATAGGTGGCTTTCGAGGATGATGCAGAGGTTGCGGGCATGTACTGTGAGTTTGGGGGTAGGGGCCAGCTCAGGTGGCCACCATTCGTTGTTCCATAGGGTCTCCTTGCCTTTCCTGAAGATGGGAACTTCTGATTGTCTGTGTTGAGTTTGAGACAGTTGTTCATCCAGATAGCCCCATCCTTCATGCATCTTTGGAACCTGTGTTTGATGGCCGTTTATAAGGGGGAGGATGAATTGGGTGTTGTCAGCGTAGGAGATGATGTTGAGTCCGTGGCTTCTGACTATGTTGGGCAGGGTAGTCATGTATACGTTGAAGAGGGCTGGGTTGAGTGATGAGCCTTGAGGTACACTGTGGGTGATGTTCTTAGGGAGCGGGGAGTAAGGAGGGACAATTATCTTCTGCATCCTTCCTGTGAGGTAGGAAGCGATCCACTTGATGGCCTCTCCTTGGATTCCAATCTTGTGGAGTCTGTTGATCAGTGTGTGGTGGGATACGGTGTCGAAGGCTGCTGAGAAGTTGAGGAGGATGAGGGCTGCTGTTTCTCCGTGGTCTAGTAGCATTCTGATGTCACCCGTGGCTGCGATTAAAGCTGTCTCTGTGGTTTGCTCAGAAGCCGGCTTGGGAGGGGTCCAGAAGGCTGTGGTTTTCCAGAAGTCTGGTTAGCTGGATTTTGATTGTTTTCTCCATGACCTTGGCTGGGAAGGGGAGCAGGGAGATGGGTCGGTAGTTCTTGAGTTCTCCTGGGTCCGCGGATGGTTTCTTCAGCAACTAATTCACGTCAGCATTTTTCCTTTCCTGGGGAAGTGGGCCGTGGTGATCGAGGAGTGGAGGACCTTGCTGAGTTCTTTGCTGATGGGTTGATTGCTGAGGTTGAAGGTGTGGTGGGGGCAGGGGTCTGCTGAAGTTCCAGAGTGGATGAATCTCATGATGGACGCTGAGTCCTTTTCAATGAGGGTGTTCCACAAGGTGAGCTGGTGTGGGTGGGTGTCCGCCAGCATGAAGATGTTGCTGTTGTCCTCGGTAGGTGGTTGAGGTGCAAAATCTTGGTAGATGGTGTTGATTTTGTTGTGGAGAAAGTCCCAGAGGGTGTCGCAGAGGACTTGCGAGGGTGTGATGGTGTTTTTGGTTGCTGGTGGGTTGATGAGCTCCTTGACTATGTTGAACAGTTCCTTGCTGGTGTTTGAGCTGCCATTGATGTGGGTGGCTAGGGCTGTCTTCTTGGTTAAATAGTTTTGATGGCATTAATTGTTTGGGTTTCTTTAATTTTATATTATTTATTTTTTTATTTTCACATTTATTTTAATGTTTATAGTACTTTTATTAAATGTGTTTTTGGGGGTTTTATATTTTTAACATTTTATTTATTGTCTCTATTAATTAATATATTTATATACTTTTTCTTATTGAATTGTTTACATTTTTTATGGTTTTAATGTGTATGTATTATATATATATTGACATTGAGGAAGGTGACCGTGCTGAAACGCATCTGTCAAGCTTAATGCGCTGTGGATTAAATTAGAATTTATAACAAGCTGAAAGAAAGCCTTTCAGTGAGAGGCAAGATGGCGTCCGAGTAGCTGCGTCTCACTGCAGCTCTCCCAACCTGTCCCGCAAACCATCGCAAGAGTTACCGGTATGGGATAGTGATTGCGGTGAGAAATCAGGAAAAAGAAACATGGATCGTATAAGGAAGATTACTCCGTAATATATGGAGCAAGTTCGCTACTTTTCATTGTCAGTTCTGCTCTCCACGAGTAATATACCGAGGGGTCACACGAAGAGAAACCTGGCAGCCTTACCCGGGAGAAGGAACAGCGCGGTAGGGGTTTCCGTGGGTTTCCTAACCACCTTGCGTAGAACGAAGCCGCCGCAAATTCCTGTGCCTCACTCTGCCCTGTGGCGGTATCCAACGCCGCTCTGTCCCGTGGCAGCCCTATCTGCAATCACTGAGGCTCTGACAGCAGTATCCCGGCGGGAAAAGATTGACGGCAGAAGCGGCAGCGGTGGTCAGACGTGGCAGGTTCAACAGAGGATACAGTGTTGCACGACCCTGCACGTGAAGAGATACAAACAAGTAAGGATGGCTGGGCGCGCTGGGAGGAATACTAAGCTTAAGAATGCGCTTTTATTGCCAACATCGCCCAACAATTCAGCAAAAAGGTCAGGCCAGAGCACTCCATTGCATCACCCAGAGTCACGGGGGCTGAAAAATAAAGAGCAGGAGCTCAAAGGCATTGTTGAAGTCAGGGGAGAACAGGGGCTAAAGCAATTAAAACAAAACAAAAAACAACAGGGGGATAGGAATGGTAGAAATATTCCCCAGGCGACAAATGCCCAAAGACTCATCTCGAATATGTTTGGTTTAGTAGAGAGAGAAGCAGAAGCAGAAGCAGAAGTAGAGGGGGAAAAACGGCAAGGGCACCAGCGCACTTTAGATCCCTCGCGGACGCCCTCTGCGCGGAATAACCATTTTACGGATCTTATGGATTTAGTTGATAACCCAGAAACAGAAATTATAAACCATTCCTTGCTGACAGATAATGCAGAAAGACCAGAGGAGACAGGGGTGAATAGCAATGGTATTCAGACCTATGAGGCTCAGCTTATGCCCTCCCCCGCTCAAATAGTATGCGAAATGGGGACGGAGATGGCTGACAAAGCGGCGCCAGCGCTAGCGGAGGAATCAGTGGAGGTATCTGCCATATGTACTAACATCGAGCGCCCTGAGCATCCTGCACATATGCGGAGTCTTGTCTCGGCAAATATAGCGCCTACACAGCAAGGCAACTTGGATACTACAGGGGACGTCAACCGAACAAATGACATTGGGAGAACCCACTCGGTCACAGATGAATCTGAACGGTATGAAACTGGCATCTCTACGTCCAGTGAGAGCGAAGGCAGAGAAAAGGGGAAGAGACAGGACTGGGGGTCTAACACCGAGTCAGAATCCTCAGGGCAGAATGTTACACGTAAAAGGTTAACAGGGCTGAAACAGAGAAAGAAGAAAAGGCAAAGTGGTTACAAAAGCGGCGGGACTACAGAGCATGGAAGCAGTGCCGAGCTTAGATGGGACTACTCCTCATCCCAGTTTGTTACCCCATCAGACTGCACAATACGTTCAGGTGGTAATAACTCAGCTGCTGGGAATATGGGCAGTGAAAACTCTAAAATGTTCAGGGGGGAAGAAGATGAAGAACCCTCCCTAGCTGCAGTGCTGCGCTCAATCAAAGGCTTCCAGGAAGAGGTGAAAACGGACAATCGCAAAAACCGACAAGCCACACAGAAGTTGCAGGGAGCAATTCGGAAGGAGGGCCGCACTTGCACTGAGATAGTCGACAGGATGTCATCGGTGGAGTTGCGTACTGAGAATCTGGAAAAAGATGTTGCCTCACTTCAACAACAAGGGGACGTACAGGACGGTATGGTCAAGGACTTAATGGCAAAAGTCGAGGAGCAGGAAAATAGATTACGGAGGAATAACCTCCGCATTCTTGGAGTACCAGAGGGAGTGGAAGGGACTGACCCGAGAGCATACATAATTACACTGTTCAGAGGAGCATTCCCTGAGCTTCAAACTTGGGATTGGGATAAGGAGATCCAAAGGGCGCACCGCTTTCCACTAACGCTCTCCAAACGGTCTCCGGCCCAATACCCCCGAGTATTTCTAGTCTTCTTTGGCAATTTTTTATTGCGACAGACACTGTTTGATTTAGCGAGGCCCAACAGCAAGAGGGAATTTAATGGGGTCAGCTTTTTTACCAGACCTGACTTTGCCCACGCGACAGTGGAACGTCGATGGAGGATGCAGCAGCTAATCACACCTTTTCAGCAATTAGGAGCAACGGTTTTCCTACAGAATCCAGCACGTCTAAAAATTATCGGCAATGGGGTTACACGAAGCTTTACCTCTGAGGTACAAGCTGAAGTCTATTTGAAGGAGGTGGCAGAATCAAGAAGAGACAGATCTAAGGACTAGAATGTTTAGATATTTAATGTTGGAAATTCAAGCATAATGATATAAACAGTTAATTTAGGTGCAATCGCAGAAGCAATCGCTATGAGTAGGTGGGGATGGGTTTGGGAGGTGCACTGGGGGTTTCAGTCTACTCGGATGATCACACCCTGGTTCCTCGGGAACCAGGTTGCCTGTATGGGTGATGGTGGGCGGGGGGGGATGGGGGATGGGGTTGGGCCAAGGGGGACAGGTGATAGGGAACAAGGAGCAGGTTCGAATGTTAGGATCTTTTGTTAACGTTATTTTATGCATATATATTCTAAAGATGGGAAATGGCCATGAGTAAGCTGCGTATACCTTCAATCAATGTCTGTGGCCTGAATGATCCTAAGAAACGGAGAAACACAGCAGCGGCCCTCCGATTACTTAAAGCTGACATATATTGTTTACAAGAAACACATATTGAAAGAACCCAGATTAGACTTCTAAGCACTATGGGATATACAGTAATAGGGGCTACAACACAAGATGCTAGGGTTAGGGGGGTGGCAATATTATCGGCAAAACGTTCATTACAATTTAAAAGAGTACTAGCAGATAAACATGGGAGGTGGGTCATAGCCAATTGTCAGAATGAAAATGGTGGGTCCCTCACGATATGTTCTTTATATGGTAGCACTTTAGACGACCCAACAATCTTTGACTTTATGAATAATGAGCTGGCTAATTGGCCACCTCCGTTAGTAATTTGCGGCGACCTCAACATAAATCTCCCTGCCAATAAAAATATAGTCCAGGATAAAGAATGGATTTACTATGGGCGGAAGCCAAAGGTTTTTAAGGCATTGAGGATGTTATGTTCTGAACAAGCACTGAGCGATATTTGGCAGGCACGGCACCCCACAGATCCTGGCCACACGTATTATTCCTTTCCACATAATAAGTTAGTAAGACTAGATTTTATTTTTGCATCTCACTCAATAACACAGCTGTGCACAATTGAAAAAGCGCCACGCATTGTTTCAGATCACAATCCGCTAGTGGTGGAAATAAGAGGAAGTGGGGGTAGTACCAGAGAGACATCTAACTGGACATTCGAACGATCCCTCCTTTTAAACGATAAATATTGTAACCATATGAAGAATTGGATTCCATATTTTATTAAGGAAAATCTAGGTAGCACGGGGATCGAAACAGTATGGGATGCATTAAAAGCAAACATTAGGGGAGAAACAATGAGCTTCTCGCTCACGTTAAACAGAGACAAATGACAGCTTATGATTAATTTGCAAGCACAGCTGGTAGAAGCAGAAAAGAATCTAATCACTATCATCAGAGATGGGAATGATCCTACAGAGGCTCTCGCTAAAATAACAGCAGCAAAATCGGCGGTGCTAGAACACATTGCAAAAAAAGCGGCAGATAGACTTGCAACATGGGGGAAGGAAGCTTATGAGTGCAGCGAACAAGTCGGACACCACTTGGCGGTTAGAACACGGCAGGATAGCACAAGGAATACTATTATAGAAATCAGAGATTCCACCCTTAGAACTACCAAGGGGCCGGAAGGTATCCGGAAGGCTTTTTTAGAATACTATAAGACTCTATACCAAGAAAATAGTGCGGCGCATTTAGAAGATATTACGACATATCTTAATTTAGTACCATCTCCGCAGCTACCACAGGCTGACTGAGAGATACTCGATGAGCTTCCACAAAAGGTAGATCTACTATTATGTATCAATAGCCTTTCTAATGGTAAAGCTACGGGGTTGGATAATATTCCACTTGAATTCTACAAAACGTTTTTGTCTGTATTAAGTGGCATTATGCTTCAGCTATTCATACGTGTTTTTAAGGGCGACAAACCTCCAGAATCATGGTCCCAAGCAAAGATTATTATTCTTTTGAAGAAGAACAAACCCCCTGTCGATCCTTCCTCCTATCGACCTATCACCTTAATTAATGCAGACAGTAAAATCTACTCGAAAATGTTAGCAGCTCGCCTGGCAGGTATTATCCACAAGATAATATCACCATGGCAACATGGCTTCATCCCTGGGCGAGGTACTACAGATCATATTAGGAGAACAATAGCGCTGTTCGACATGGCCCATATATCAGAAGAGCCAGTGGCACTTATATTACTAGACGCAGAGAAGGCCTTTGACAGGGTTTCCTGGGTTTTTCTATGGGAGACCCTGTCAAGGGCAGGGATAGGGCAGGGACTCATACGGGCCTTTAAAATGCTGTATGTCCAGCCTACTGCAAAAATACTTATAAATGGTACCTTAACGGAAACATTTAAAATCACAAGAGGTACACGGCAGGTGTGTCCGAGCTCACCACTGCTGTTTGCCTTGTATATAGATCCTTTTCTGCGTCTGCTTGAAATGAACAAAAAAATTAGTCCTATTGTTTGTCATGGCTGGCATACAAAGGTTTTAGCTTACGCAGACGATATAGCGCTAGTTACAACTAATCCTAATATATCGATGGTCGAGGTGGAAAGAGAGGCGGAGAGATTCGGAGGCTTATCAGGATATTCCCTTAATAGATCTAAGACTCAGATTATTTGTAAAAATGTTAGCATGGGTAACGATGCACGGCAAGTAGAAAAGGCCACATACTTGGGGGTGGATATCCTGGCCAATATGGAACGGATAGTAGAATGTAATATAGACCCTCTGATTAATAAAGCTAGACCTGAACTAAATCGTCTTCACAATCTGCATCTATCAATTATTGGCAGATGTAACGTAATTAAAATGCTTTATTTCCCGAAATTTTTATATTTTATACAAGCGATTCCATTAGAGTTCAACACCTCTTGCCTGAAAAAGTTTGAAGATTTATTCTCACGATTTATATGGGGATATGAAAGGCCTAGAAGAGCCTACAGATTCCTTTCACTGTCAAGAGAAAAGGGAGGGTTAGCACTCCTTAATATAAAACTTTACTATTGGGCAACAACTCTTCTTAATAACTTAACTCTTTTTTTTAACGAGCCTAGGGATAGGGATGACAGACTGGGAACTATTCCAACTCCAATAGAGCTTATAATGGGCAGAGAAGCATGGGGCTGGATATGGAAGTTTTTGAACGACTCGCATTATAAGAAAGTTTGTTTTAAGATTCTCATAGTTGAATTTAAAACTATGAAAGTGGTTCGGAAAATACTTGGTTTGGGCCGGCTGAATTGTTACACTCCAATATATAACAACCATAATCTGCCAGGAATCTTTAATGATGTAATAATTAAAAATTGGCAAGATAAAGGCCTATCGAAGCTGGGGGATTTCTATCTTCAACACGAGTTAATTTCATTTGAAATCCTTAAGGAGAAATATGATTTGAACTGGAGAGATTTTTTTAAATTCTTACAAATTCGTGACTTTTTAAAAAAAAAAAGGGGGCGGCCCAACAGGATTTATAAACAAAGCCGTAATAGATAATCTGGGAAATAAACATCAATCTATTGGGCTTTTATATAATTCTCTTAATATACTGATGCTGGATGACCTGAGCACACGTGCCAGGAAATGGGAAGAGGAAATCAATATCCCGGAGGATTTATTTCTCCATTCAATGGAATTGGCACAAAGTCTTCTAATTCCAGCAAGACTTCAAGCCCAATTTTATAAAACTTGCTTTTCACTATATAACACCCCCAAAAAGATTGCGAAATGGTGGACAGGGAAGGGAACCCTCTGTCCTCGCTGCTCCCTATATCAGGCTGACCTAAGTCATATGTTGGCTACATGTAGCAAATTAAGGGGCATATTAACAACGGCCAGCTTTAATTATCGCTGGCCGTGCTTAGCGTGAGGAATCCTATCGTCAGTTATCGCTGGAAATTATCGCCATGCTAGCGCTGTATTAACAACGCTTAGCGCAAAGGCGATAATTTTCCAGTGATAGCGATGTTTTCCATGGAACATCGCTGGTTTTCCAGCGATGTCCCATGGAAAACGGCGATATACTTGGCGATAGGGCCTGTGGTCTTAGCCACACAATCCACCCCCCATGTTAGGTATGCCTTAGTCAGGAATTTAGCAGACGTTAAATTCCTGCGTTAAGGCATACTTAACGCAATTTAAAATATCGCTAACCCACGTTGCTAATACGGCGATACCTGGGTTAGCGATATTTCCCCCTGTTGTTTTCACAGGCACGCCCCCTTTGCATCTCATTAGCGATGCGATGGGAGGCGTGCAGAAAACGGACGCTAAGTCAGGAATCACGCGCTAGCGTGTCCTTGTTAATTCGGCGATAAAATTATCGCCGCTTTTCGTCCGAAAACGGACGCTAAAGCGGCGATAATTCATTAACGCCGCCTTGTTAATATGCCCCTAAGTAACTTGAAGGCAGAGATTGCAAATTTTATAAAAAAATTGCTTGGGAGAGACCTTATTCTGTCAACTTCCTTAATATGCCTTGGGGTGGATAAGCAAACGAGTCGGAAACCCGGGGAGCAATTGATTTTTATCTCCATTGCAATATTTAGGCTTTGTCTAACTACAGCATGGTTAGATCCAGTCCCACCGGGTTATCACCAATGGCTAACAAGACTGGTATCAAACTATAATTTCGAAAAGGCAATCTATGGGAATAAAGGGATGCAAGCACGTAGGAAAGGCTTAAAGATATGGGAACCACTGGCTAAATGGCTTGAGAGAAAAGTTATTTTGTTTTTTGATTCGAATAAGCTCTGACACTTTATGTTCACGATAGGGACAACCCCGGGGAGGGATGGGTGGGTTGGGGAAGGGGTAAAAGGTATTAAAAATTGTGCATGTGTGCTAACTTTATGTTGTATTTCATTATTGCATTTAAGCCATATCAAACGTGTGTTTGAAATGTAACTGGTTATTTTTTTTAATTTTTTTTTCCTTTCTTCTCTGTTGGCAACATGCGCAAATAAAAAATATAAAAAAAAATAGAATTTATAACAAGCTCCAGAGTGCGCTCTACTTATTTTGTGGCAGGGATCTGAACCCAATTTCTTATATATATATATATATATATATATATATATATATATATATATATATATATATATATATATATACACACACAGTCAAATACGTGCACAGTGTTGGGTTGGCTGCCTGCAGTCAACCTCGCAGCATGGAGTTGACTGCCTGCGGGGGTTGCACCTAGGCCCTGCAGCCAACGCCCCACCATGCACGGCCAAAGGCTAAAAAGCGTTGTGCATCTGGCCCCTTAGCCACTGAGGGCTCATCAAATTGTTATTTTTGCTAGTTTGCATTTTGAAGACCGTAGTCTACAGATTAGTGGGTTTGGACTGAATCCCTAGCACCTGCAAAGGGTGAGAAAGCTAAAGAGTTGATATTCCTTTTTATGATATTGTGAAGGTCAAGGTGGAAGAAAGAGAACATCTTGTACTGTCCTTGGAGAAGGAGGTCGACTCCAGGCATGGAGAGAGCACTGAATTGTGATTGGTCATTGCCTGGTGGGAGCTCTAAGATTGTAGTTTATGGCTGCAATGTTGTGTTTTAAACACTTGCCTCTGTCCACTTTTGCAGGCGGACACCTTCTCTCATATCCTGTGACCAAAGTTCCTTATTTTCCTGCTTGCTGAGATTTTCTCAAGAACAAATGCATTTCTTCTGATTCTAATTGGAACCTTTATCCAGGGGCGGCTCCTCCGATATGGCGGAGGAGCATCGTCCCACTGCTTTTAAGCAGTGTGAAGAAGAGAAACATAAAACGATAATAACTTTGTTATTATCATTTTATGCTTCGTGACGTGTCATGCTGCGGGGGCTGCTCTGCTCACGGAGCAGGGCAGGGGAGGAATGGTTTGCCCACTCCTAAGTGCGCAGTGACTGTTTGGTCGGCCCTCTTGGGCCGTCCTATCCAGTCATGCGCACTTTCCGGTTCTCCATGCATGCTGAATTACAGCCTGCATCAAGAACATGCCCACCCCTCCAGCCCCTGGCTGAGCGCCGTGTCAAGGCGCTCAGACCAATCACATTGCTGCATTGCAGCTTTGTGATTGGCTTAGGGGAGGGAGCCTGGCTGCCTGCTTCCTGTTCCTGTAGTCGGAGACAGGAGAGCAGGAGCAGCGACGTGGGGCCGGCCTCAAGGTAAGTTTATTTTTATTCATTTTTTATTTCACCCCCCGCGTGACACCCCCCACAGCCTCCCCCGCGACCCTCTCGCCTGCCCCCCCACCCACGAGCCCTGCCAGCCGCCGCTGCCTTTATCTTGTTCCTTTTTCATTTCTATATTTGCTGATACCAACGATGGACGTTGCTACACCAAAATGTAAGGGGTAGTGGAAGTGACATCACATGCCCTTTGACCCCTCTCCAACGATGTTGCAGGAAATGTCATCACAAGATGTTTGAACAGATGACATCACAGGAAGTGACATCATGTTACCTATGGGCTGTATGTCGTCACAGGAAGTGACATGACACAGCCTTCTGACCCGGTGCCATCTGACGCATGACCTTTGTTTGGTTGCACGACACAAAGAGGCTGGAAAGTCTCTAGCAACTAAAAAATGCTATACTCTATACACATATACGTTATTCAAATCCTGTTGAAATTGCTTATATATACATTGTCAATGTTAAACAGTATCTTCAGATACAAATTTGACAGAATTTTGCATGGTTTTAGAACCTTTAAAATTGTGTACAAAAATGAAAAATATGGAGCCCAGTTGAAATCACCAATATCGAATATGTGTTATATAATGGACATTCAATGGGCATGTAATGTTCAACAAATTTTACTTGCTTAACCCAGGTTAGTAGAAATTGCACCTTCAATAATGATTTCTTCAACAGATAAAAGTGCACCTCACTGGTAGAGTAAATGTGTCAATCAGTAGCCTGCTTGTTCCCCATTAGTGTACTGATACTATTTGAAAGTATTTTGCCAGATTCAGTGGCAAATGTGCTATTTACGAGTTTGGTGTTCTGTGGACCGCTGTGCCAGTGGTCCAACCGCAGTGTCATGACACGGATATAGGTTAACACTAACCTGGTCAGCCGGCTACAGCGGGAGCGATGGAAGATGCTATGCTTCCTCCTCCCCTCCTATGGAATCACCTGCGAGTACTATGAACACTCAGCAGAGTACACCACAACAGGGGAAAGGGAAAAAAGGGACAAACGAAACAATAAAGTTGCAGCAGTAAAAAACACTCCAGGAGCTCCGTTTTGTAGAGTTCTGTAGACCTCACTCTTATGGTAACCCCGTGTTTCCTGTATAAGAGACAACACATCACACATAAGATTCCACACTGATCTATTCACTATCAATGTTATCTATGTGATGTATTACACTTACGTTTAAAGCTGCTGCACGTATCCACAAGAAAAAAGAGCACAAAAGGTAAAAATAAAGAAAAAGAAATCAAGTAGAGTTGTCATCACTATTCTTCAGTGATATAGTACTCTCTGTAGAACAGAGACATTAGGTATACAGATTAACCAAGTACTTATCTGTAACCAGGTAGTCCACTGGTAAATGGTGACTGTGTCTTTAAGTATCCAAGGTAAGATCCTTTTTTACCCAAAGATACTGCTTGCAGAATCAGATCGCCATTTAAACAAACAACACTTTTGAACTCCGAGCCTCTCAATGGCTCTAATTTCACCCAGAGGGAGTTCTCCAGTTTCAATACTTCAATAGGCGCATACACGCGCTTAGTATAACAAATGGCATCTTCCAGGCGCCACAGGTTAATAAGGCAAGAGGCGCTTCCGTGCGCTTTTAGGGAATAAGAGGCTCTTTCCTGGAAGCCACTAAGAGGCGCTTCTGTGCGCGTTCTATGGCGAATGTCGTGTTCCAAGCATGCAGGTGCTTGGTGAAGTTTTCAGGCGCGTCCGTGCGCCTTCTCGAATTAAAGGTCGCGTCTCGGCGCGAAGGTAGTGCAAGGTTAAGCGTGGCAGTGCGCTTTGAGGAATACCATCCTTGGTCTTTAACAGGACACCTCCGGCGCTATTAAAGATTCTCCCACGAGGAGAGGGAGCCGGGCGTCTCAGCCCCTTTGTCTCAATGTGCCAGAGAGCAGCTGGAAAGTGCTGACATGCAGTTCAGGGATCTGGATACAGGAAGCTCCGATATTAGGTGACAAGCATCTGATAGCAGTGCAGGAGGAGCTTAAGTAGGGCAGACAGGAGAGGAAGAGATAGGACTGCCGCCTCCCTCAGAATCCTGGGAGATGTAGTTCACCGCATTCATCCTCATTCATGCCTTCGTGTGTCTACAGCGCCCATGGTGAAACGTGACACGCAGTGAGCTCAGCAGTCCGATCACCATATTGCATGTTGGTTGGATTGGGTTATAGAAGACCTCTGCCGCACCACCGACACCGCCAGCCAACTCCAAACGCGGTGGTTGTGGAGCGGCCTATGAGGCTGTGGGAGACTCCGACTGCCAGTGAATCTGCCTGCCCAATTACGAGTTGCTTTACAGCCTGCGTGACCGTGGCATTCCAACCACCACATATACGGTGGAAAGGGAGGGATAAAGGCCGATACTCACCTTAACTCACCTGTGCCACCATGGAGCCGATCCTACAAATCCTGCTGATACTCTATCTGATCGACCACGTTCAAAACGAAGTCCTTCGCGTACAAAATCAGTGGTAAGTCACACAACTACCTACTGTCTTTGACTCCTCAGCAAAATGATGCCCCCCATAGACCAGGCACTGGAGTTGGGGTCCCAAAGTAAATTGCATATATACAGGGACCCTGTCTGGAATTGTTTCTTAACCACCATCCTAAACACATCTGTAGGATGCCCTCCTAGGCCAAAACATTGGTACTACACAGGCACACTGTACACAAAAAAACATGTTAGAAAATTATTTCAAGTGACAGTGATGTGTGCATTAATTTGTGTTCCACAACACCACCTCCTCATCAATTTCACACCTATTAATATCTGTCACATATAACTTTTGACTTTTCACACTTGTCTGCCATGTCACTACTGATCTGCACTAGTCATGCAGCTTACCATTTCTCAAGTGTTGCTGAAGTGACATTGAACTGACTACAATGACCATGAAGCCTTGTGAATGTAACTCTGACCAAGATGCCACACTCCTTTTGCCCGTTCTCACTAGTTTGTCATGTCACCACTGATCTACACTAGTCATGTAAGCTTATCATCTCTCAAGTGTTGCCAAGGTAACATTGAAGTGACTACAACAACCATGAGACCTTGTGACTGTACCTCTGACCAAGATTCTATGAACGTGACACACTCACATTTCGCACATCCAAACATCCAAGTCCTGTTGTGAGGTCAAAGAAACATCAGTATGGATATGTCCTTAAAGTGAAACACACCTTCTCTGCTACAGGTCTGTAGTGGACTCCCACACATCACCCACATGAAAAGGCAAAGTCAGTCAATGGGATTACATAGAATCAGTGTGAGAAACATTCTAAGGGCACAATGGAAACACTATCTGCAGGATAGCTATGCCTCTATTGGGGGAACCCTCAAAAGCTGGGGCCCTGAGGCACACTACATTTTTCACGTGTCTGACAAACTCCATGTGCACTGGACCTGAGAACTGAAGCATATCAGGGACAACCAATACAATAACCAAATGGCAGGTGTGTGTTGGCCAAAGGGTAAGTGCAACTTATGAAAGCAAACACATAATTTACAGCATGTGGCACACATCTAGATGAAGTAGATGTACGGTACACAATGAAAAATGGAAACATGTCCATGAAGAACTACACAAAAGTAAGACAAGTTGACATCCTCCAGGTGTGGATACACAAATACCTAACTAAAACACACCTAACACATACTCAATCTACATCATAGGAACAAGGGCAAGCAAAATGACATTGATAGTGCCCAGGCCAAGCGGAAAAATTTACCACATAACATGTCACCCAATGCAATGTCTTAGCCATCTGGATGTCAACCCACATAGACATTCATCCAACATTTACCCTTCTCCTGTCTAACTCCAGCACTGGCTTCAATGTCACATCATACTAACCACTGCAACTGGATCAGCATTCAGGGAACAAACAAACTCAACTGTACTCACACACCACAAACTATACAAGAACATCAAATAAATAGGAAAGTAATGGCAGGACTCATGTCTTCTAAACTGTTAAATGGTTTACTGAACGGATTTAAAGACATTCAAAACAAAAACAAAGGCCAGTGGCAGTCCATGAAATGTCCATGTGCTACAGCACATTGCTGTGCCATAACACCTGCCCTTGTTCACACTGCCAGGCAAACCTCCCCCAGGAAGGGGCATCTAGTGGGCAGACGAGGCACCTCAATGATGTTATTTGGGAGGGCTGGGGTCGGTATTGGGAGGCGTTGGGTTGACTTTGGGAGGAGAAGAGTGACTGTGGCAGAGGTAAGGGCAAGGTCTATCAGAGGGCTTTCCTTGGGAGCTTGGGGAGGTAGGATGACAAGGGGTGGGGTTTTGGACGTAGAGAGAGTGTCTGTGAGTGTTTTGGATGTGCGTGTTATTGGTGTAGGTGTGTGTGGGTCTGATGTATGTTGTGCCTATGTGGTAGGTGTCTGGTGCTTGGGTGAGATTTTGCGATTGCGTGCTTTTTGGGTGTGTGCTGTTGATTTGGTGGGAATTTTTATTTTTTTAGAGTTTTATATAGTGCAAACTAGACCAGAGACATCAGGTATCAGAGCGCTTTACATGAGCACCAGTTTCTTTACAGAAAGACACATTCATTTTTGTTAGGCACGGGAAGATTACGTGATTTGCCCAGAATCACAGGATGTTGAGCGTCGTTGCCGAGACTGGAACCCGGTTCCTCAGCTTCGAGGTCCACCGCTCTAGCCGTAAGGCTACATCCTCTCATTCTGTGTCTGGGCTGTGTCTGTTGGTGCTGGCTCTGAGGGTAAGTATGAGGTCTGGCTGGTGAGGGTGGGAGTGTCTGTTGAGTGGTTGCATGCATTGGCTTCTTGATTCATTTTGGTGTGTGTGTGTGCTGCATGTGGATGTTGTTGTGGGTGCGCACTTCAGTCTGTGTGTGCTCTGAACAGGTCTGGGTAATGGAATTTGGGATGTGAAAGAGTCAGGAGGTGGGGTGAAAGACTGGGGCAGTGGAAGGCTGCCATTAGTGAGGAGACCAGAGACTCGAATTATCTCTGTAGGCCAGACATACTACTGTGAATGCCTTTCAAGTACCCCAGCATCTGGGACAGCTGGCTGGACTGCCCCTGGATGGCATTCAGCAGTGCAGTCTGCCCAATAGAGATCTGTCTTGGGAGTTAAATAGCCTTATCACAAAGGGCAGCTGGGGGCACAGGGACAGTGGCTGAGATGCCTGGGCCAAAGGAGGCTGTGCCCCTCTTACGGGAGCAGAGCCAGACAACTTGGTGGGGAGGAGCAGGGAGGGTGCAGCTGGAAAGGGAGGTGGCGGACACGGATGTTGTGGACACAGGTCCTGTGAGGTCAGCCACCACCAGGGAGTTGCCACTGGAGGTTGACTCAGAAGAAGATGACGTTGAATCATTTGCCTCAAGGGTACTCCCCTCACCCTCTAGGCCATTGCATCCATCTGTGTCAGTATCCTTACTGAAAACACTGTGACCAGTTGCATCCCTAACGTTGTCGGCATGGTCTGCTCTGGTTTCCTCAGTTGATGCTGAAAAGACAGTTAAATTAGATTTAAGACATATGCGAAAACTCAATGTACAAGCAGCTCTTAACAGTAACATTATCAAAGGTCCACAGATTACTCCATCAACAAGTTTTCCTCAAACTTGCATGAAGACAAGGTGGTCCTAAGTTTTCTGTCAGAAGTTGCACATATATCTATAGTACCAGATCCCACCTACAGCTAGGTACATCCCCAGTCCACATTGGTCTTGATGGGCACATCATCCTCAGATTGCATATCTACAACTCAATAGACTAGTGAAAATCTTTAGAGGTTCAAGTAATCTCCAGTCCATGATTATGAGGTGTCACTTGTGTCCAAAAGGGGAGGCACATCACAGTACCCAAAATGATTTGCAAACAAAAATATTAATGTATCACAGTGTTGAAACACCAACATATGACCACACCAAATCTGCATGTTACTCCCTGATGCATGTCACATAACTCTACACTCCCATATCAATGGCATTGATGACCAGTTTTTGAGACACAGCTGTAAGTGTGCATACCATGAAAGACATAGCCGCAACAATTGAACATGACTAATCAGAGAGTTCAATGTCTCTTTGTAGGTTTAGCAAACCCACCCATGTATATACACTCATGTCTCTGTGTACACATCACCTGCACCGCCAGCATGAATGGACATTGTCCTTTACACATTGGACAACACATACAAGTATTGAGGGCTGTCATCTTAACCTATGGAGACCCTTACATCATGTATCAAACCATTTGTTAGAAATGGGAGTCTCTAGTTGGCAGTGGTATGCACCTTTGTGCAAAGTAGGGACCGTTGCTTCTAGTCAGGGTTAGGGGATTACACACTTTAGATAACCCTTGCCCACCCCTTGGTACCTTGGCACGAGCAGAAGGCTCATCCCAAAGGCAATGTGTAAAGTATTTGTACCCAAACACACACTAACACAGTAAAAACACCACAAATGGACACCACACCAGTTTAAAAAAATGAAGTATATTTCTCAAAACCAAAACAAGACCAAAACAAAAATAAATCCAACATATATGTATCAAAGTATGACTTTTAGAGCAGTTATTTCAAAAATAGCACTTGTGGAAACAAATAGCACCATCTGGGGCTATGACAACATCATGACAGGCATAAATCCAAAGACCGGTGCCGACCGCGAGGTGCGCGTAGTCAGGCACGAAATCACACAGAAAGTCAAACAACAGAACCTTGGAAACAGTCTATGGACGATGCACAGCATCATGGAGGTGAGGCGTCGGTGCCGAGGTCGAGGCCAGTTCCCTGGTTGCCACGGGGAGACGAGGCATTCTGTCCATGAGGAGGCGATGAGTCGAGTCCAGGACAGGAAATGTTAGGTGGCGTCGGCGGTGAGGCGTCTTTTCTGGTGAGGCAATGCAAAGTTGAGTTCATGAAGTTACCCTCGTCGGTTATCGGCTCCGCGATAAGGGGATGCAGGCGCTGGCGTGACGGCATCGGTGCGAGCGCTGGTGTTGGGAATGCCAATAACTACAGGCATCGGCAGGCGTCGGCAGGCATCAAAGTTCTTTTTCTTGCTTTGCAGCACCCACCACACAATTCTCAGGGCCCAGGAACTGGAATTGGGGACCTTTTGAATACAGGAGTCCACAGAGGAGTACAGGTGCTGGTCAGTGGGTGCAGGTGAAGTCTTTGTGTCCCTGAGACTTCAGAACAGGAAGCAAGCATACACAAGACCTTGGAGATTCTTCTTCAAACAGGTTCCCAGCAAAGTTCCAGTTTTTGTCCTCTACTTGGCAGAAGCAGCAACTGCAGGCCAACCCAGCAAAGCACACACAGCAAAGGGGAAGTACTCCTCCTTACAGATCTCCAGCTCTTCTCCTTGGCAGAGGTTCCTCTTGAGTCCAGAAGTGATCTAATCTCTGGGGTTTAAGGTCCAATACTTATACCCCATTTTCTCTTTGTACTCTTTGTGGCAAAGGTCGCTGATCCCAGTTCAAACCAGTTCTGTCCTGTCTGGTGCAGCATGACCACCAGAGGTGGAGGCAGCATTGTGGAAAGGAGACACATCGTATTCAGGTGCAAGCAAAACTCCTCCCACCACTCTAAATGCAGACCAGGCATATTCAGCCTAACTATGAGATACCCGGGAAAGGCAGGACACACCTCAACATGCCCCCCCCGGTCGCTGCCTACAGTGAATGCACATCCCAAGCTCCTCTCACTCCAGAACCAGACAGTCAATACACAACCTGCAGAGTCACACAGATAGTCAGGCAAGAAAATGCCTACTTTCTAAAAGTGGCATTTTCAAACACACAATTTAAAACCATCTCCCTAAAAATATGTGTTATTAAATTCTGAGTTCATAGAACCTAAACTCCATTTCTCCATCTTGTCCCACTGGATATGTATACTTGGAAGATGTTACAAAGCAACTCCCATGTTAGCTTACGGGACAGATAGCCTTTCACTAGTGAAAAACTAAATTCACAATGTTTCTCTATCAGGACATGTCACACAACCCAGTACCTTTTCCTATCTTGCACATACACTGCACCCTGTCCATGGGGGTAACTTGGGCCTACCTGAGGGGTGCCTTACATGTAAGGAAAGGAAAGGTTAGGGCTTGGCAAGTGGGTGCACTTGCCAGGTTGACATGGCAGTTGAAAACTGCGCGCACAGACACTGCAGTGGCAGGTCTGAGATACTTTTAGAGGGCTACTAATGTGGGTGGCACAATCAGGGCTTCAGGCCCACTCATTGCATTTGATTTGCCGGTCCTGGGCACAAACAGTGCACTTTACTAGGGACTTACCAGTAAATCAAATATGCCATCATGGGTAACCAATCATAATTACTGTTTACACACAGAGCATATGCACTTTAGCACTGATTAGCAGTGGTAAAGTGCCAGAGTCCTAAAGCCAACAAAAACAGGTCAGGAAAAACAGGAGGAAGAAGCAAAAAAACTTGAGAATGCCCTGCAAAAAGGTAATTTCCAACTCCCTTGTGTAGATGTTTGCACAACAAATCAAAGCGACACGTGCCATAATGTAGGCATAACTACTGATGGCACCAGTGTTGTTCACCATCTCAAAATGTTCTACATACCCCACTTACCAAGGCTAAGTATTGCTCATTGTCTGCATCCTTTGTGCACTGTATGGCATGACACATGTAAGAGATCCCCAGGACGAGACAAACAGTCTTGGGGGAGCCTCGCTCCTGACACAAAGAAGACATGTGGTCTGTGTGATTCATCTGACACACACAACATCAAACACATGTAGGTGAACTGTCACATTACTCATCCCTGTGTCTGTACAATTCTGAAGATAGACATGCGACTTGACTCACCTTTGGATCTGGTCCAAAAGACATGTCTTGGCGAAACATCATGCACCTACGACAAGACCTAGACATGTAACAACACTGCTATTCCTTAGGACATGAGAAAACCTACAATGTTGATGGGGAAACTGTTGCTTCAAGCAGGAGGTAAATGTTAGTGCACAATGTCTGACTCTGCCAAAACCCCCTCCTAGCTGCTGTTGGCCCCTCAAATGCCAATCAAGCTCCTGGTAGGCCACCGCCACGATGCGGGGCATAAGGAGAGTCACTGTCTGGCACGCGCCTCTACCACATTTGGAGGAATTCCCCAGCTGGACCTCCACGATCTTCCTGGTCCAGTGACTCATGTCCTCCCACCTCTTCCTGCAGTGGATGCTGCACAGGCAATAGACCCACAGGGACTGCACTCTCCTGGTGATGGCTTTCCACATCCCCTGCTTCTGATGGACGTTGACCTATATATATACAAGAGATGAAGCAAAACATTGTAATTACTAGTAAATGGATCAATGTTGGGGTCACACATTTTGGAGACATCGAGCACAAGAAAGTAACAATTATCAATACGCTACATGTGTACTTCTCACATGCTTAGCATCATAGATAGGGGTATACACACTTTTGTAGTCATTTGCAGACTATCCGCAATCCTGGTTGTGTCTTACACTGACGAAGACAGCCCACTAACACCATGTAGCCATCGCCATCCTACATGTAGTGTGCTGTGAGCTGTGGTGGCACACACCACACCATTCAGACCTTCTGAAGGGTACCTTGCTTGTGTATGTTTGTACATACCCTGTAACTGCCAGGCCCATTTACAAAAGGCATACGATACATATAGCCATAGTACATATTGACAGAAAACACTAAGGTCACAATGAAAGGTTCTCATGTATCACACTGACAGATACCACTCTGGTATTGTCTGCCCATGTGGACAACAGAAAGGAATACCATACAATTTGCGACATAGTTTCAGTGGTTGATACTAGCATCACAGGACATACCTCCTGACATATGTAGATGACACCTACAAACTTTAGAATACTTAGTTGGATGTGTTACCTATTAACAAGCTGCTGTACCACAACTGTAGATTGTCTCACACATAAGCAACTTCCAGAACAGTCAAACTTAGAATGTCACATGAGCATTAGGCCTGTACAATGGAAGCATGATGTCAGGAAGAGTTACAATGCACCTGTGTAAGTAAATGCCCTGATCTAATTCTATCACACACATCCACAGTGTGGGACAACGGAAAGAAGTATCAGGTCAGGGGATGACCTCCGACAACATACAGATTTTACAACATGCAAAGGCAATTTGGGCAAATAGTGGGGGAAGGGACTCATTTTGAAAACATCCAAGGATCAGCAGAGCTACAGGGAGGTAAACCTGTGACTTACAAATGCAAAGCATTGCTAACTAGAGACCCCCATTTCTAACATATAACCATAAGTTGGTTCAGGATGGGAGTAGAGGGAGTGGATGTGTCTGGTGTAGGTGGCTCTGTTGTTGGTGCAAGTGTGTGTTGTGTATGAGAGCGTAGGTGTCTGCTTGTAGGACATGTGTATGTAGTGGATCTGCAGGGTATGGGGGATGGGGTGGAGGTGTCTTTGGGTACGTCAGGTGTATGTGTGTGTCAGGAAGTTGGGTGTTGATGGGTGTGTGGGTGCAGTTGGGCTGTCTGTGCTGCTGGTGGTTGGTGTTTATGGGTGTGTGGGATCCGTGGAGGTGTAGGTTGAGTGTGTGTTATGTGTATGCTGCATAAGTCTGTTTGGGTGGGTTCATGCACAGGTGTGTGTGTGTGCTTGGGACAAGCAGGGGAATAAGGTATTTGGATGGGGTGGGGTAGAAGAAGGATGTGGGGTGTAAGGCTGGGATGGGAGTAAGGCTGACGTCAGTGAGGAGATTGGTGCCTAAAACGATCTCTGTAGAGCACACATACCAGTTTCAAGGCCTTCCAGGTAGGCAACCATCTGAGACCGTTGGCTGCTCAGACCCTGGATGGCATTGAGTAGTGCAGTCTGCCCAACAGAGATCTGTTTCAGGCGGTCAATAGCATCCTCACTCAGGGCAGCTGGGGGCACAGGGGCATGGGCTAAGGTGCCTGGAACTGAGTAGACAGCTCCCCTCTTAGGGAAGCGGGCCCAGACAACTGGGTGTGAAGCAGCAGGGAGGGGGGAGATGGAACGGGGGTGGCAGACAATGATGGCATCACACCAGGATGGGTGGGATGCACCACTACCAAGGAGTGGCCACTCGAGTCTGACTCAGTGGATGATGTTGTTAAGTCTGGGTCCTCTGTGGCACTCCTCTTGCTCTCTTGCCCACTGGGTCCATCCAGATCAGTGTCCTGATCGGACCCATGTTGGCCAGCTGCTTCCCCAACAGCTTGGGCTTTGTTTCCTCTGCTCGCCTGGGTAGATGCTGAAATGACAAATTAATTTGGTCAATTCCAACTGGGAAGACACACAGGAGAAACAGCTCATTACAAATAAGTCAAAAAATGTGCATGTATCACACCACCTACTAGGATGGCTAATTTTTCAACTATAGCATTAGCACATGCATGAATACAACATTAGTTCTCAACAGTTGCACACAGTGATTTCTGGACCACAGTCTGACACAATTGCACGAGTTACCTTGTCTCCACTCCATCATCATGTATATAGCAGGATATAACATCACCCTGTGCACTAAGTCCTTTTGACATGCAACAGTGACCAGGTGACATCAACTAGCATGGCCATAATTAAGGAATCCCTACCCCTTCCACACAATGCCCCACTAGCTAGTCATGTTCTTAAACCCATTTCATGATGAACTGATGGACACCTCATACAGCTATCTTCCTGCAATAAGTGTAGTACCAAGAAGGACGTGTCATGGAAGTGCCCATTCCACACTGTTCACTCAAACCAACCGAAACATCTACTTTTGTTCTCTGTCACAGCACTCTCTACAAAGGTGAAATTGCGTACCTATGCTATGTATCACATGTCTCACACAAAATTAGAATGAAGACAATGTGGATGAAAGTTGGGTGAGATGTCCTCACAGTATCCATATGCCATGAGACCACCTAGGCCTAAGGACATGCCCACTCCTTATTGGTGTACTCACCAGCATCAATATCCCATAGAATACTGTGAAGCCATTACAACAGGTAAAGTTTATGAGACTCAGGGAATGTCCTGTCCATGTAGAGAAGGTTAGATTTGTAGAAAATAAGGAAGGGGCATCACAGCACCTTGACTTGGCTAACAAACACATATACCAATGTATTACTGAGTGTACACACTCACATTTGACCCCAACATGTCTGGATTACACTACCGCTGCATATCAGCAGCCACTTAATGAGCCTCCGCTTTTCCACATGTGCATGTCACCTAATTGTATACTCATACCTCAACGGAATGGAACATCACATTGTGAGACAGTTCAGTAACCCTTTAGGTCATTGCCTCATCATTTTGAACTGAATTATTACAGTGAACAATATATTAAGGTATATGTAGGCTTTCCTGTTTTCAGTTTCTATTTTTGGTAAATTCTGGTGGGTTTTTCAGTGTTTTCAAGTTATTTCAATACCTTAAAAAACAGTGGTTATCAGTGGTTACACATTTTCGTGCCATTAAAAACAACAGAAACAGTGTTTTTCAGGTGTTTATGGAATGTTTTCTTTTATTATTACTTGCTTTCTGCACTGATAGTGCATGGTATATAGAGAGTGTACGTACAGTGTATATCAGGCCCAAATACATTTTTCCAAATCAAACGTATTGTAGTACACCATACATTACTTCTTCAGTGAGTCTTTGGTCATGTGCGCTGGCTCTTTCCTTCCCATGTAAACTTTTATCTGTGAAAAGGCCCTTTCAACATTGGCACTTGAGACAGGCAACGCCTAAACAGCCAGTACACAATTTGCTAACTCTGGCCACTGACAGCTTTCCATGCCAATACTGGTGCACTTGAAGATTGCGATTCTCTGGGCAGGTTCTGCAACATTTGCGTTGAATTGGGCGCTTATGCCCTCAGAGTTATTGAAGTGGTCAAAAATGAAGCAGCATTTTTGAAACTACAGAGATAATTCCCCTTTACGGAAGGGATCCAGAACTTGTACAGAGTACCACAGTGAGGTTTCATTGACTTCAAATGCCATGGTTGGTGAAGGGACATTTCTATGCATTACTGCAAGCCATTTCTCATTCATTGTAAAATAAAAGTTCCTGAATTGCTCTTCAACATTGCTTTGCTTACCAAGTGGCAAGCACTCTAACATGGAACATGTTGCAGTTCCAAAGTCACTAAAGGTGTCGCCCAGCCTACTCTCAAGGAGATGTTTCAAATCTACACCAATTATGCTGAACACTTGGCAGACAAGGGTGTTTTCAGACTCTAGTTTTTTTTATTATGTCCACTACAGCAGTTATGTTTTCCTGTAAAAATCTAAGAATGCAGTAGAGTGTACTTTTTCACATCACTATCAATATGCGACCAAAGATCCTCACATTTCTTGCCTTTGGCATCATCACTCAGCAAAAATTCTGTAAATGGTTGCCACGTGGATAATATAGCATTCACAGCCCCTTGGACTGAGAACCATTAGCTGAGCGACACAGTTGGAATGACTCTTTCTTTGATGCCACACAAAGCACAAAATGAGAAATATTTGCGTTTTAGTTCCCGCACATAACAAAACAGTGCACCAGAATGGACTAAAAAGTCAATAGCATTCTTCATTAACTCTGAAGATTGTAAAGATGCTTTCAGCATACCATCTAACAAGTGGCAAGGATCTTTTACAGGGAAGCACTTGTTCGCAGATATCGATTTTGACAGGTCATCACACAACTTTTTCATATACGTAGCTGAATCACTGCAAATACAAACAATATCACTCCAATCTTTGTTGAACTTGGAAAGAACCTTTTTTCAGCAGCATTCCAAGTGACATTGCCTTCCATGTTTTCCAAATATTCTGGTGTCATGTTTTCACCACTATCCCAAATGCTTGGTGATAGCACTCTTTTCACATATACTTGTCAATATACCTTGCTTTGAATGTTTAAAGCCTGAGGTGTTGGCAATTCACCTACTATGAATACTGACTCACTAGAAACTGGGGGCTGATGTATCAAGGGTTTTTACCCATTCTCTGTGGGTAAATGTGATGGCACATATTGGGAAAGATTCTTATGAAACCAGCCATTTTACCTATCAGTGAAAGAATCAAACGCAGTCAAAATATCAAATATGATTTAGACATTTCCTGATTCTCTACAGTTTATAAAATAATTAAACAAGAACTAAAACATGCGTCTAAACTAGGCCTGGGCGGTAAATTCCGTTCCGCTCGCGGAATTTGGGGAATTTGGGTAATTTCGTGTTCCGCGGAGAACGCGGAATTGCCAAAAATTTAGCGATCCGCGGCTTTGCGGAATTTTTTGCTTGTTTGCGCTTTCAAAGTGCGTGTTCGCAAGATATTTCCCCCCGAGCGCACAAACAGCGTTCGCGAACAGGAAAAAAGCATCGCGAACGGGCGGAACAAGCAATTCCGCGTGTTCGTGGAACTTTTGCGTGCTCGCGGAGATTTTTACCGTTTCGCGGACCTTTGCTTAGCGCAACTACGCAAATTCCGCCCACCCCTAGTCTAAACCCTGCATCTTTAGACTGAAGACCACAAAACAGAAAAAAGCAAAAGGAAGAAGAAACAATATTTTAGTGACATCCCTAAGCAACAAAACCCAAGCAGAATAATGTTAGCCCATACTTTCTTGCTGCTAGCTTGTATAACAAATTTACATTGTATTGGCCCCTTCTGGAAGAAAAAAATGACTCTTTCACTCTCCTTTTCCTTTCTTTGAATGGCATTTAGTTTGTGGTTGTGCAGGTGTTTTTTCAGTGTTTATATGTTTACACTGCTGAAGGCCATTTCCCTTTCGGTGGGGTTTTATCAGTTATTATAGGTTTAAACCTAAAACCGGTAGGCCTAGGTATATGTGACCCACCCATCCATGTCTACACACCCCTGTCTTTGATTACACATTGCATGTATGTACATCACCATTCACAAAAGTCTTTGACACTTGAGCAACACATACAATTGTGATAGACACAGACTTCAAAATATGTAGACCCAAATATATTGTACCAAACACTTGTACATAAGATACTACCACACACATATGTTACACATGCCAACCTATACATGCAATTACTCTTCACTTGGGTTTGCCTTCAGTCCACCTCCATGTTGATGTGGTGGCTGTTGCCTGTAACAGTGAATGGACGGTTAACCATGATTTAGGTTATGCAGCATAATACTCATCCCCTCTTAGCTGCTGTTGGACCTTCAACTGCCCATCAAGCTCAGGGTAGACTACCGCCAGGATGCGGGCCATTAGGGGAGTCAGTGTCCAGTGCGCGCCCCTACCACATGGTGAAGGCTTCCCCAACTGGACCTCCACAATGTTCCTGGTCCAGCGTCTCAGGTCCTCCCACCTCTTCCTGCAGTGGACACTGCGCTGGCGATAGACCCCAGGGACCGCACTTTCTGGCTGATGGCTTTCCACATTCCGTGATTGTGGGCATTGATCTATATGGATGCCGTAGATGAAGAGACTGAGTGGACATGCAAGACTAGGGTCATCTGTATAGCTGTCCAAGAAGTTGTAGACACCTAGCAAGAGCATGAATACATTGTCAATAACCCAAATGTGTAGACTCCCATGATAAACATACACACTAACATGACACCACAATACACTAGTCATCTGACGACTACACCCAACTCAGCTCAGGTCCTCTACTGACTATGCCAAGCTACTTACAGCATGTAGCCCAGGGCCATAACACATGTACTGTGAATGTAGTCAAGATGTACCACAACACACCATTGGGAGCACATGACGGGAAACAGTCGGAACACCGCAGTCCTAACCATGCGTGTTCCGACTACGCAAGCTCAACCACGCAGCCTTAACCATGCATATGCGTGGTTAAGGCAGTGCGCGGTCTAGCTGCTGGCTGCTGCAGGCAGCAGGGATGGAAGCAGCAAGACCTTGCCAGGAAGACAGCTGCGGTGAGGTACGTTGGGCTGGGCTGGGTAGGTTTGTGGGCTGGGGTAGTTTTCTGGGCTGGGGGGTCGGGGTAGTTTTCTGGGCTGGGGGGTCAGGGGTAGTTTTCTGGACTGAGGGTTGGGGTAGTTCTCTGGACTGGGGTTCGGGGTAGTTTTCTGGACTGGGGGTCAGGGTAGTTCTCTGGGCTATGGGTTTGGGGCTAGTTTTCTGGGCTGTGGGTTTGGGGCTAGTTTTAAGTGTTGGGGTCAGAGGTAGTTTTCACGGCAGGGGGGTCAGAGGTAGTTTTCAGGGTTGGGGGAGGGTCAGAGTAGTTTTCAGGGCTGGGGGAGGGTCAGGGTAGTTTTTTAAATTAGGTGTTAGGGTATTAGGCCTAAGGGCAGTCGAAGGGGTTGGGATAGTTTTAGGGATAGCGTGGGAAGTGGGGGGTCAGGATAGTGTTTGTTAAGGGACAGGGTTTTAGGCTTCAGGGCAAGGGAGGGGAATGGGTAGTGGGGGTAGTTTTTAGGGCTTAGGAGAGGGGGGTAGTTTTTAGGGCCCGATGGGGGGGTCGGGTCGTTTTTTAAAATAGTGATTTGGGTTTTAGGCCTAAGGGCAGTGGAAGGGTTTGGGGTAGTTTTAGGGACAGCACAAGGGGGTGGGAGAGGGTCGAGGTAGTGTTTGTTAAGGGTTATGGACAGCGTGGGGGCTGGGGGGTCAGGGTATTTGGACCTCAGGGTGTAGAGGTGGTGGGGGGAATTTGTAGCTTAGGGCAGGGGGAGGGGGTTTGCAACCTTAGCCACACATACCCATTTACGATTCATGCCTTTACCACAAAATTACATGGTAAAGGCATGCGTGGTAAAGGAATGTGTGGTTAAGACACATTAGTGGTTTAGGCTGCATGGTAGAGCCACGCATGGTTTAGCCATGCGTGCCTCTATCATACAACTGCACATGACAGCTAACATACATGTGCATGGCAGTACAGACAATTTCACAACGCAGACAAGTGACTCTATTTATGCTGTGCAAAACATAACTGTTTCCACTAAATGTAATACATTCCAAAAATCGGCTCACCATGGATGGCCTACCATGTATCAAACTGTGTGCTCACAATCTGGAAATTTATGATCATGTGGACAACTCAATGTAAAATAGTACTACGTCTGATTGAGTGTTTGGGCGATGTCCTGCCAGCAAAGGATACCCATGTGGCAATTTGTGGCATTCCATTGTACAAACTCTCTGGTTACTTCATGAGACATACCTGGTGATGAAGTGATAGACTTCACTGCTGCACTCACCAACTATCTGCTTAGTACATGTGTCAATAGTACAAAATGCCTGCACAATTCGAGCTCTACTCATGGGGCAGTTACAACAGACTTGTGGTAGTGAGGGGGTCTGTCCTAAGGCAGTGAGACAACTTCACAATGTGGGTAAATGGCAAGTGGGATCAGGTCTGTGGGTCTTGTCAGGTACAATACTATAGGTAGCATATGTAAGATACAATAGGCCAACACATTGTTATGAAATACTAATTGGAGCACTATTTGAGGATCAGCAGAGCTACAGGAAGACGACACTGTGCTGCAGTACTATGTCACATATACCTCAGCTGCAACCTGGGCCAGAGTGGGTAGTAATTGTTGCCAGGGTTGGCTCTCAACAGACTTACCATAGTGATCTCATATTTCCATCACATTTCCAAGTTTTACATAGGTAAGTGTACATCTGTTGGCCATCCAATACATGCCATACCCCTTATGTTGCTCTCTGAAGGGGCTTGTGACGTAGCCTTCACTCCCAGCCAAGATGTTGGGGAGTACCGATGTGTGCCCCAATGCAGCAGATGTTGAAGGTAGCAGGTAAAGACCAGTACATTAACATGTGTTGGGAACCATTTTGATCGTAGCTTATTCAAAAGCAGTTACACTCGCGGACTAAAATGGGTGAGAGAGCAGATTAAAGCAGGTCAAGGGGCCACAGAGTGAAGAGAGCGCTGTTAAACTTTGGGGTCCGCAATAACACGGGAAACAAATATTGCGGTGAGAAGAAGGTGGATGCAGATCGAGGGAAATTTTGGCCGCCATTTTAAAGTCAGGCAGTTACCGGCAGTATCTCCGGAGCAGTCGCCACGAGGGGCGGAAAGCAGCGCAGAGAAGGTAAAGCCAAAAGGGGTACCTTGATCAGAGGGTCCTCAAAATGCAGGGTCATCCGACCCCCGGGGAAGTCTCCTCACCTCCTCCGGTATTGGCGTCCTCCATGTGGGGCTCACACCGGTAAGCCACGCGGCTGTTGCGCCGTTCAGATCAGCTCAGATCAGCCCAGCGCCTGAAGCATGGAGGGGACCTGAGAGACTTGTTTCTGGGAGAGCAGTCCCCCGCGCAGTCGGGTCGTTCTCTCATGCGCGGCTCTGACTCACCCAACTCCGCACGTCTTCACCTCCGATGCCTCCGGGCGGGGTGAAAGTCACCTGCCATCAGTCGGAGCACTTCCCTGTCCCGCACTGCCTCCGTCGCTCCAAGACCAGGTGGGGTTCCAAGCGGTGGTCGGGTGATTGATTAGCAAATATTCCGGGTCTGCTGCGCCGTTCACAGTCCAGGTGGGATTCCCATCAGTGGTCGTCTGCCACTTAGGAAATGCTCCGGTTCTGTTACGTGTGACCGAAGGCTAAACGAGGATTTAAGCTCATAGAGCGATCCTCAGCCACGGAGCTCCTCACAGTCCGGCGGCCATCTTCAGATCAATGTTAGCCTGTGGCTGTGTCCGCCGCAGAGTGAAACGCCCAACGAATGGTCGACAACCACCGGCGGCAGAGCGTTGCATTTGTTCTATATGTGAGGTTAGGTTTCTACCATTGTAGCTGATGTATAGACAGTATTGCTGACGGTATTTTACCAGTTGCTGAGGCTGTATTTAAATGTATCAGCACCACCACAAACATCAGCAAACATGTTTACTGTAGAAATGCTTGCTTTACCATGTCATGCCAAGTACTAACCTTCATCTGTGTAGTGCATTACTGTGCACATAGATAATATGTGTGCAGCACACTGTACACCGCAGTTGATGGTAATAGATGTTCTGCTACCTTCACTAGAGTGGCAATTATAAATCTTTGAATTGATGATGTGCACAGTTCTGTTACAGACTTGTGAAGGCTAGCTTGGGGATAACAGGTGGATGTTCAAGATCTGCCAATGATGATGTGAAATGTGTACGGCTTCATGAATATGTGTGCCATCATGTGATCCAACAAGATGTTGTATTGGGCCCAAATCATGCGATCCAGCCTTCACATTGGTGAATTCCTCATTGTCTATGAACTGGATGTAGCTATTGCTGTGTCTCCTCATTAGTGCAAAGTGCTTGTAGCACATCACTGACATTTGTTTGTGAAATTCCACAAGATGCAAGCAACACTGGATTGAAAAAACCCTGTGGTTAGAAACTGTTGTACTGACATATGTCTGTTTATTTGTTACTTTGATGTAGGATTCCTTTTGTGAGGTGGCCAAAATGGCTCCAGCTATTGATGGGGACCTAATTTGTTGTTACCTATTGTGTGGGATATTGTCAGATGTATCCCCTCCTTCCATGTTGTGAGAGTCTGCTAGTGATTATGTAATCACTGACCTAGCATAATTGAAACATCTTATTTGCTATGAGTCTGACATCATGCCAGCCCATGATTTGAACTATGGAATAAGGAAGTTGTAAGCCCAGACACATGTGTGTATATGTTGTTGTGACATGGTATTGATCCTGATTGTAAAAAAATGTTATTGACAAATATCCATGATTCCAGAAGTCCATCATTTTGACATTGCAAAGTTTACATGGTAGTACATCCACAATGTTACATGTGAGAATTACAACAAGAGACAATGCTTTGCTGACATGTGTTTTTATTTGAGTGAACAAGCCCAAGAAATCAAGAAAAAATTAAAGAGTGACAACAAAGATGTGCAGTCTTCAGTCATGGTGGATGAAACCATTGTAGTAGAGCCCACTTGTTCTGGAGTCCAAAGCCCAACATACTCCTCATATCAGATACGGAAACGTGGGCAGGATTAGTCAACAAAGTGAATGTGTAGCACACACTGAATGATATTAAGGGCAAGGTTTCTTCCTGGTGGAGGTTGGTGTCTTGCCATCCTAAGCTCCCGGCAGTTTCCATGGATGTCCCCTCACTCGGACAGAGGGGGACCTGGAGCTGCTGAGACAGGGGAGCTTGCAGGCGTATCATCCTCTGTCAGAGCCTCCCTTCCTGGGTCTACCCAGATATCGATGGCGCAGATGTACTTTGGACACACAAAGGGGTAAATGCAGGGGGAAAAGCCGTGCAGAAGGCAGTGTTTATGTCCCTCAGCACCCCAACCAGGGAGGCCACCTCAGTGCGGAGGCCAGCTACCTCGGCTGCAGCTCCTTCATTTCCCAGATTTCAGTCAAAACTTGGCCCATCACACTTTGGGAGTTCTGGTAGACTCCAGGACTGGGCTGATGGCAGCCTGGGTGTCTGTGTCCTCAGCGGGCTCACTCTGGGTGCCCACATTAACCCTTCCATGACACCTACCCCCCTGGCCCTGTGCCCTTGTCCCAGACTGCACCCTCCCACTGGGTCCTGGATTCTCCGTGACTGGGGTGGTGCTAGCCGGATCAGAAACCAGGACTGGGGAGCACAGAATTGTAGTCACTGTGCTAGGTGCACCGGTGTGGGGGCAGTGGTTGGGGATGTTGTCATAGCTGTGGTGGGAGGTGTGGTTGTGGACACAGTGAGCCCCACTGCTGGTATCTGCCCAGGCTGACCAGATGGGCTGGGGCCCTTCATCCACGTCCATCTCTTCAGGACGTTGTCATCACTGGGTGTGTCTTGCTGGGGAGGGGAGGAACTCTGTTCGGTTTCCAACCGCTGTTCCAGTACAGTGGTGGATCAACCTGTTGAGAAATGGAGAACATTGTTAATCGTGGAAGTGAGGTAGCCACATCGACGTTGTTTGTGTCAAAGTTAATAGGTCCCTAAAATGGAACAAAATAGTTAGAGATTAGTATTGTTAGCTATTAGGGTGGATTTGAAGTTGGTTACTAGACATTTGTAGACATTCAATTGAAGTATTAGATTTCATCAGCTCATTAGATGTGAAGCTATGTGGAATTTTAGCTTAGGAACATATATGGCAACTCCAAAACTCATCAACCAACACAGTGTAGTCATACTATGTGTTTTTGTCCATTCCAAGGCCTAGTTGTGTCTAATTCAGGCAAACAAACAGCTTGTTTCCTTATGTAGCATTGCTCATCGTGTGAGAAGTGCAGAGTCAAGGGGTCACCTGGCAGTGTTAATGATCTGATTTTTCTTCATGGCTGACATATATTAGGTGCACACCGTTGTTATGGTGTCACTCATGCCATCAATGGTTTCAGTCTGTGGGTCCAGGACACCATCAAGCAAAGTATTCAGACATATATTTGAGTGGATCATTTACTGTACAGTGCACATTTCATAACTAGTGAAGGTCAGTGGTAAGATGACCGACAAGTGAGAAGGGGCAAAGCAGTCTAGCATCTTGGTTAGAGTTGGAGTGACAATGCCTTATGGTAGTTATAGACAGTTCAATCTCGCTTTAGCAACACTTGAGAGAAGGTAAGCCGCATGACTTGTGTAGATCAGTGGTAAGATGGCCGTCAAGTGAGAAGGGGCAAAAGCAGTCTAGCATCTTGGTTAGAGTTGCAGTGACAAGGCCTCATGGTTGTAGTGGTAGCTTTTCAATCTTTACTTACCAACACTTATGAAAAGGTAAGCTGCATGACTAGTGTAGATCAGTGGTAAGATGGCCGACAAGTGAGAAGGGGCAAAACAGTCTAGCATCTTGATTAAAGTTGGAGTGACAAGGCTTCATGGTAGTAGTGGTAGCTTTTCAATCTCGAAATAATGAGGTATGCTGTTCATGGGGGGGAGTGAAGAATAAGTCGGTGAACAAGGAACCACTAGATGGGGAGTGGTTCCTTTTTGAAAATTGGGTCATCACACACTCTTACGGGTGTTATGCTTTATCATCGAGCTCACTCCTCGTTGGGCCGGTGCTGCAATGGGCGATGGACACCCGTAAGGGGGCTCTTTATCAGAGATCTTTATCCAAAGCCGTGATTTGAAGTGCAGGTTTGGGGCCCTTTGTGTAGATTGACAAACGTGGGTGTTGGTGTAGTCAGTGAGTAGTGAATTAAAAAGACTAGGCAAATCTCAAATGAAATTTCAATCCGTGAGTATGCCTGTCCAATTAAAAACGTGGTGTCGCCAGTGGAGACAATGTTCACGGGTGACTTATCATGAGGTCAACATGTTTCATGCTGTCATTTAGTCAAAATAATTGATCTGGGGCAATTCATCAGGATTGGAAAAATAACTAATCGACACAGTGTTTGGGACCAGGATGGAAACTTCACATCACAGCTTTGGAAAAAGAAAAGAGCCACCTTGAGGGTGTGCGTTGGGCATTGCAGCGCCAGCCCATCAAGGAGCCAGCCTGATGATAAAGCATGACACCAGTAAGGGTGTGTGAGTGCCCTATTTCCAAAAAGGAACCACTCCCCATCTAGTGGCTCTACTGACTACTTGTAGTCAGTTCAATCTCACTTTAATAACACATGATGCACAGTTAGTGCACCAGAGCTGTTGGCAACATATTTTAGAGATGGACCCTACATTAACATACTGATACATATCCTGGATTGATCTATTTAAGGTAATGCACTTATAGACAGCGTTGCAACATGTGTCAGGTAATGGATTTGGATAAATGTGCTCTTATATGCTGCACTACACATTGCCACAGACAAACCAGCATCAAAGATACTTTGAGTATTGCATGTTAGGAAAGTAGTTAGACAACAAATTAGGCAAAGCAGAGTCGAGAGCAAACAGGACAATGTGATATTGTGGTAGTTCTTGTAGTGTAACTTACCCTAGTCCACTCCCCCCTCTATTCCTGTCAAGCCCTCAGTATTCATGATGGCCAAGACCTTCTCCTCCCAGGCTAGGAGTTGTAATGGTGCACTGGGAGGGCCACCACCAGTCCTCTGGGCCTCCAGGGGGTGGTTTCTGTACTTGGAAAGTACCCTCAGCTGGAGGCTGTTCCACCACCTCTACCCTGCCTTTGTAGGCAGGGTTGTACCAACAGCATTTAGTCTGTTGACTATCCTGTCTCACATTCCCACTTCACTACTGTGAGGAGTATGCTGGACTTGGTCTACAAAAATGTGTGGCTCTACTCTAATGATTTCATCCACTATGACTTACAACTCTTGTTCAGTGAAGTTGTTTTTTTTTAGGCCTGGGCGGAGTACGCGGAGTTCCACAAGCATGCAGAAAATCAGCGCAAACGACACTGTGCGCGGTGCAAGATGGTGCTGCTTCTTTCTGCCGTCCAAGTAAATTTTCTACTCAAGCGGTAGCTTCCTCAACACGAACGGATGGTTTCTCAATGTGTGCGGTCGCGACCATCTGCGGCCGCCTGTGTTGAGAAATCTCGCTGGTAAGTGGTCTAGTGTTGGATTTTCCTCACTAGTGCTCCACATTAAAGGAAAAAACTCTGCTCCGCAAACTCTGCGTGCTCCACGGAGTGCAGAAAACTCAGCAAACTCTGCGAACGGAGTGGAGTTCACCGCCCAGGCCTAGTTTTTTTTGGGAGGCATGTTGAATAGAAAAAGTGAGAGTGAGTTTAAGAATGAAATACAAACAAGGAATAAGGGCAAAAATTCAACTACAGGTGGTGGAGAGTGCTATCTGGTAAGATGGGAGAAGGGATGCCTGGACAAAAAAAGCTATGGACCCTGGCGGCTGTGTTCTGGGCTGCAGTTGGGGAGCAAAGGATTGTGGTCCGGGATGTGGTGTGTTTTATAGCGTGATTTGCAGGCGTGTTCACTTGCCAAAGCACACCAGGCGCGTAGTTTTTGAATGCATCCAATGGTCACTGTTGTGAGGACACCTCAGATGAAGAGGTCCTCAAAGTTTTTATCTGGGAAGAGGGTCCAGATGGTAAGCTGGTGATCCCTGAGGGTGGTAGTAAACACTTGCACTCCATTCAGGTGAATGGGATCCCCACCACTGCCGTGAGAGACACAGGTGCCAGTCACACAATAGTGATTGGCAGGTTAGTGCCCCCAAATCAGTATTTGTCAGTAAGGGTAAGAAGAGTAGGGGCAATCCCAGAGGAGGCTACTAATAGACCTATGGCCTTAGTTACCCTAGACATAGGTGGCACCCTTAGATGGCATAGGGTGGTAGTCAGTTCTGACCATCCCCAAGATTGCATCGTAAGTAATGGCCACCCAGACATTGGTCTGAACCCAGAAGGTTCAGTCGCCCAGGGCACTCCACAACCCAAGAATCCTGGAGGTCCTGCCATAAGGTTAGGAGACTTAAGCACCAGCATTAAGGGAAAAAGGGAAAAGGTAGGAAAAGAAAGCCAAGGGAATTCTACCCTAGCAAGGGAGAACTTCAAAGTTTCCACTTGAAAGGCCTCTCCTGACCCCCAAGAAGTCCTAAAGTGTCAGGCAATGTTTCAGAAGCAGGGTGTCACCCTTGAACTGACAGAAGGAGGAGTTGAAGGAGGGTTGCTGCTAACTGAAGAAGGAGCACCCCACTCTAAACAGCTAGGGAGGCTCCAAAAACCCACAGTTGCGCCTAAGGTAGCCCAACCACCTGCCAGTAGAAAACTCAGGATGTGGTTCTGGACACCGACAGCTGTCAGTAGTCTCTGGTGGGTGCTACCATCATAACAACACTGTACTTGACATGGGAAACAGACACTAGGTCAAGAAGTAAATTAGGCCCTGTTAGGAATTGGGTTTCTGGTTGGCAGAGGTATGCACCCTGTCCAAGCAGGAACCACACTCCTAGTCAGGGTAAGTCACCATACTCCCTAAATTCACCTGTGCTCACCCTCTGGTAGTTTGGCACAGAGCAGGCAAGCTTAAGTTAAGAGGCAATGTCTAAAGTATCTGTGCAACACTTCAAACAACAACACCACAAAAATGAACAAAACAAGACCAAAATGACAAAAATCCAATAAGTATAACCAGAATTATGAATATTTAAAGAATAGACTGAAATGTAGTGCTTAAAAGTAAAAAGCGCCAACCGGGGGTAACGGGCAGGGTAGACCAGGTCAAATCTGAAAGTTCACATCAACCACAATGGAGCATGGGTCAGATACAGGGAACAGCCTTGGCCCGCTGAAAAAGTACCTTGAAGGATTCAACATTGAGGACAAATCAATGAGCAGGGAAGGCGATGCGTCATCTTCGATCCTTACAATGAAGGTGATGAGTCGTTCCGAGCTGCTCAAAGTCAAGGAAGCAACCAGAATGGAGACGATGCATCGAGCAATCAGTGAAGCAATGTACTTGATCCTTGAAGCCACAGCAATGTGTTGTCGTCGATGGAGATACACCAGTTCTGGGCTTCGCAAAGTCAAAGATGCATTGTGCAGCCGGAGAAGCGATGTACTAGATCCTTGCAGCGGCAGTGATGCGTCGTCGTTAATGGAAATACACTGGTTCTAAGCAGTGCAACAACCTCGATGTGTTGATTTTTGCTGGGGCAGCACTTTATACCTACTTCCAAGGTGCCCGTGACTGGGTTGGCACCACTCGGCAGCGCAAAACTTGCAGCAAGCAAAGTCCAGGTGCTGTTGCATGGTGGGTTAATCTTTGCTGTCCCTGAGACTTAGAGCATGGGACAAGCCAGCATGCCCTTGAAGTCACTCTGGGTTCAAGTGATATGGGTCCAGTCCTATTCAGTCAGGCCAGAGGATAGCAAGCAGCATGACAACAGAAAAGCAGTTCTTGCAGAGCTGCAGAGCAGCAGTCCAGCGGAGTGGCATTCCTTTGGCAGCACAGTAGTCCTTCTTCCTGGCTGAGTCTTCACAGATCCAGTAGTGCACTGAAGTAGTAGGGTCAGAAGTCCAATTCTTAAGCCCTGTAGTGCTTTTGAAGTGAGGGGGGGACTTCAAAGAAGGGCTTTGAAGTGCACAGAGGTCCTGCCTCCCCAGTCCTGGCTACAGACTCACTACAAGGAGGTATGCACCCCTTTGCTTGAGGACATGACAAAGCCTATTTAGGTGTAAGTGTCCGCTTCTCCCTCTCATCCTGCCCTGAATGACCCATCAAGCACACCTAAGCTACCTTTTCTGTGTGGCTGTCTAGAGGGAATGTACAAAGTCCAGCTGTCACCTCCCCAGACGTGCACTGGAGACAGGCTGCAGGCACACAGGGTTAAGAGCAGAAAAATGCCATCTTTCTAAAAGTGGCATTTGTAAAAGGGTAATGATAAATTTGACTTTACCAGTATAGAGGATTCATCATTACCATTCAAGTGATATGAAACATGACAGATCTACTCCTTCTCAATCAGGAATTCCAGCTTATTATGTGTAATAAGTAATTCCCAATGTTAACCTATAAGAAAGGTAGGCCTCACAGTAGTGAAAAAACGAATTTGGGTGTTTTTCACTACGAGGACATGCAAAACCTAAAAGTACATGACTTACCTTTTGATTACACAGCACCCTGCCCTATGGGCTACCTAGGGCCTACCTTAGGGGTGACTGATATGTAATAGTTGAGTGGGTGGCACAATCAGTGCTGCAGGCCCACTAGTAGCATTTCATTTACAGTCCCTGGGCACATGTAGTGCACTCTACTAGGGACTTATAGGTACATTAAATATGCCAATTGAGAATAAGTCAATTAAACCATGTTTAGGGGAGATAGCACATGCACTGTAGCACTGGTTGGCATTAGTAAAGTCCTCGGAGTCCTAAGGCCAACAAGAAGAATTCAGCAAAATTAGAGGCAAGTAGGCAAAGAGTTTGAGGGAAAACCACCCTAAGGCTGACAGGTCTAAAAGGCCCCCTTCCCCTGTTTGTCTCAGTGGGGTTGCTCAAGTGTTGGATGACCCCTTTGGGTAAGCTAGGTGTTACCCTAGCTAATTTAGGGTTAAGAGAGGTGGGCACCTCATTACCCAAGGTAAAAGAGGAGGAGGGTAAAAATACATCTTCAGCAAAGGTCTAGTTTAAATTGAGTCCTGTCCTAGTTGAGGTGGGTCAGTTGCCCAGAGGCAATGACCCTGCCAAAAGGATGTGAGGCAGAGTAGGCTGTAAGAAGATAAAAACAGGAACAAATTAATAGCAAGGGGGTGATGAACATGACAAAACATAATGGCACAGATTCATCGTGACAAGTACATTATATGTTAATGCCTCCAGTAAATAAAATTCAAACAGGAACTGATATCACAGGAAAAGACTCAACTTCATCTTGATTAGAGAACCTTAGACATTAATCTTTGTACAGACCACCACCTTGAAAAGAGCATTTCGTACAAACTTTCCATGGCTCTATTGCACCAATGTGTGATATTTCCAAGTCTTATGAGGACACCTCGAGTAACACTACAACACAAACTTAATTATTGAGCAAATGCAAAAAATTAGCCAGTGAAGTAAAAGTATAAGGCTCAATTGTATGTTAAAGTACATCCAGGTATTGGAATTGCTCCAGACAGTACCAACAACATCACCAGCAACGTACCCATCAGCTAGTTGACTACGCCAAAGCACTCAAGTTTACAAAATTCATGTGCAAAGATTTCATTCATACCATCATTTTTTTGTGCACTCTCACCTGGAGTCCCAAATTTATAATGAATTCAAAAAGCTAAAGATACCATAACTCAAGTTATAAATGTGGCCTGAATGTGGTACCTGCACATGGGAAGCTTGAGCTCTCTGTTTCTGCAGAAGGGCCTGAGCACTAAATGACAATTGGACAACTTTTCTCATCTTTCATCATCAGGACTTCTATGCCAGCATGACAGACCAGGTGTCAGCACTGCCTTCCATTAAGGTGAAGCAACCTTCTCTCCTACAGCCTGCTTCAGAATGCCATCCCTTCAGGCCCTGTACCAAATGTTCCTCCAAGAATCAGCAGCACTCCATTCCTTCAGACTTTTGCAGCACTGACTGCTTCTCTCCAACTTCATGTGGAATTCTGTCTTGTTCCAACAGGCCCCTACATATGTGGGTATGTGATTGGGTGTATGAGAGGTTATATGGGGGTGTGATTGGGTATGTGAGGGGTTCTATGGATAATGTCATCAGTGGCTGTATTAGTGAGTGAGTGGGTCTATGGGTGAGCAAGTGGATGTGTGTATAGATCAATGAATCAGTGAGTGGGTGTGTAAGTACTGGTATGGCTCTGTGAATGGGTTTGTGAATGGTTGTGTGGGAGTGGCAGTGGGTGTATAAAAGATTCTATAGGGGTGTGAGTGGCTGCGTCAGAGATGCTGTGGATGATGTCATCACTGATGTCATCTGAGATGTCATCAGTGATATCATCAGTGATGTCACTGACCATGTCATGAGTGATGTTATATGTGAGGTCATAAGCAAGCATAGTTAGCTCAGCTAACTATAACGGCTGAATTTCTCTGGTTTTGTATGAGTGAAATATCACCCTAATAATTACGTCCCTGTAACCTTTGTGTTTTTTCCGTGAATTTCTAAGGTTTTTTAAATGTTAATTTCTAACTATAACGTCCCTGAAACCTGTGTTTTTTTCAGTTAATTTTTATGGGTTTTTTAACTAGCAGTCGCGTTTGCAGAGTGGTGGAGAAAGGGGGCTGGGCCTCCAACCAGCGCTCAGGAATTCCACTGCATAGGACTTACAGGAGGTACAAGGAGGGCTTCTAGGCCCCCAAGTTCCCTCATGAGTAAAGTGTACTTCATCGCCCAACCAATAGTGCGCCAGGAGGCGCATTTGCAGAGTGGTGGAGAAAGGAGGGCGTGGCCTCCGAAGACCTCTTAGCAATCCCACTGTCCTTGGGGGCCAACTACCCCTCCTATTACCTCCAGTAAGTCCCACACAGCAGGATTGCTGAGTTCTGATAGCAGGCCATGCCCTCTTTCTCCACCAGTCTGCAAACACACCTCCTGGTGCGCTCTTGGTTGGGGGATGAAGTCCCCTTCACTGCTGGGTGTCCTTATGGGCCAACTAGTCTATGTTTTACCTCCAGTAAGCCCCACACAGTGGTATTGCTGAGAGGTGGTCGCAGGCCACACCCCCTTTCTCCACCACTCTGCAAACACGCCTCCTGGTGTGCTCTTGTGTGGGTGATGAAGTCCCCTTGCCTCTTGAGAGTTCCTGGGGGCCAACTAGCCCTACTGTTACCTCTAGTAAGCCCCACACAGCTGGATTGCTGAGAGGTGGTCAAAGGCCACACACCCTTTCTCCACCATCTACAAACGCGCCTCCAGGTGCCCTGCTGTTTGGGGGATAAAGTCTACTTTACTCCTGGGCCCTCAGGAGGCAAGAGGTCCTCATCCTCGCACCAGCAGTGCGCCGAGAGGTGAGTTTGCAGACTGATGGAAAAAGAGGCACGGCCTCCGACCACCTCTCAGCAATCCCACTGTGTGGGGCTTACTGGAGGTAACAGGTGGGCTAATTGGCCCCTAAGGACCCTCAGCAGCAAAGGGGACTTCATCCTCCAACCAAGAACGCGCCTGGAGGCACGTTTGCAGAGTAGTGCAGAAAGGGGGCAGGGCCTCTGGCGAGTTGCTGGCTTCCATTTTTTGGTTTTAATTGTAGGAAGGGGGCTGTGTGGTCCTCCTTTCCTTTACCCTTTTGGGCCCGGGGACCCCATCTCCCGGGTCCTAACCCATTTTTTATTTTTGAATTATTATAGAACAGGAGGGGGGCCGCGCGGCCCTCATCCCCCGGGGATGGGCCTTTGGTTTTTAGAGGGTTTTTTCAAAGGGGAGGAGGTGCGCCTCCCCCCTCTCCAGGCCGATTTCGCCCCTGGGGACCCTATCTTCCGGAGCCCGGCCATTTTCTTTCTTTCTTTTTTTTAAGGAAGGGGGGCTGCGTGGACCCCTTCCCTGGGCCAGTTTTGGCCCGGGGTCCCCATCCCCCGGGGCCATGCCTTTTGCTTATTTTTTTTTAATTAAAAATGGGTAGGGGGGCCTGTGCGGCCTCCCTACCTGGGCTGATATTGCCCCAGGGACCCCATCTGCCGGGGCATGGCCACTTTGTTGGGGACTCCTGGGGGAGCCTCAATACATCCGCGGTCCATGCTGGCTTCCCACCTCCTGCGGGAACCGGCATTGATTTTGGGTAGAGGGAGCTGCAAACATGCAGCTTCCTCTGCCCAAAAACAATTCTGGTTTGCTTCATTGAAGCGAGAGCATTTTCAATGCTCTCGCTCCCATGAAGTGAAGCAGAGTTTGCTATGGCATGGCGGGAGTAGTGCTCCCGCCATGCCATAGCAAACTGCAATGTCCCGGGGTGGGCACCCCAGGACATTGCTGGAGCCGGCCCTGGGGGGTGGCGGTCCCCAGGGCCAATTATGGCTCCACGAGGGGGGCCGCATGGCCCCCCTACAAGAGTATTTAAGCCCCGGGGAGGTGGTGTCCCCGAAGCTGTGTAGGGGGGCTCGAGCCCCCCCACACTTTATTTTTAAATTTAGCCCTGGGGACCGCCACCTCCCCATCAAGCAAATAGACACGATGTCCTTTATGCATAGCTCATTAACTCTTGACATTTCGTTTTTATAACACTATATCACATGTATGGAACGATAAGAATTGTACATATGTATATATATTATGTTCTCTACTACAAATCCCAGAATGCCTCATAATGGACTAGTTTGGGAAACTAGTATATAATGGTAAAGAAACAGGACTTACCCAAAAGAACAAGCCCATGTCTTGAAACGCGTTGCTGGTAGTGGTGGTGTAATAAACATCCTTTGAACTATATCTCTGGAGTGTGGCAAATCTCTTTTTGGATATATATATATATATATATATATAAACAATCCCGGGTCAAAGCTCTGTTTATGGCATCCGGCGCTCTCATGACGGTGCGCTGTGGAGACGGCAGAGCCCAGCCGTTATTTTACCACAACAGTATTCCTTACGGAACAAATCCACACGCACTCACTGGTAATTGCTGTTTGCGCTCTTGGTTTTATTAAAGCAGCAATATTATCCGACGAGTTACAACCCAACGCGTTTCAGTAAAACCAAGAGCGCAAACAGCAATTACCAGTGAGTGCGTGTGGATTTGTTCCGTAAGGAATACTGTTGTGGAGATATATATATATATATATATATATATATATCTATATATATATATATATATATTCCAAAGAACACACGTACCACTCTGTAACGTGAGACAGGCCACACCAACAATGCTTCTTTAACTTCTTTATTGGAGACAGAACAAGCATTACGCGTTTCGCGTCCCAAGAGGCTTAATCATATGCAAATGTTCTCTGGGTGGGTTCGTTAGCTTTTATCAACGTGACTCCAGACATTGAAGAGGGACCAGTGTCCACCAGTTAGATTTAAAGCGGCAGTAGGTGTTCAATTTCTACGCTCTTTTATTTATTTAGCAGGGACGTGAGTACCAGCTTTATATTTAAGATTGTCCTTTTGAAAATATAGTATTTTCCTCGTATAGGTTTCCCATCACTGCTGCATCAAATTAATGTCTCTGATTGTAGTAATCCGAACCACAATGCCCATAATGCACCGTTTCTGCCGTTTTTCCACCTGCTTGGTACTTCAATGTAGTTTTTGGCAAAATTCAGCTTGATTCTACAACGAACCCAGTGCATCAAAATTGCCTTTAAAAAGGAAAAGTTCCATATTACGGCTGATTCAAAAAGGTTGTAGTGTACCTCAAGTCAATTCCGCTACCACCAAGTTTTTATCACTTGCCTTCCAAACGACGTTCATCAGCATGAAGTGCACGGGGGAATCCCCTTAGCAGACCCTGGCTGTTACAGTGTTCATCTCTTAAATCGAGGCGGGCCTCTCAACGTGGCCCTTCCATCAATCCTTCGTTGACGTCCAATTTCACAGCCGGCGGGCACTCCTCCATAAAATACAAACGAAGACCTGACAACAGGAGCGCCTCAGCCTTATGAGTCGGGGCCCATCATAGGTGTGTCAGACACCTGTAATATTCCAAAGAACACACGTACCACTCTGTAACGTGAGACAGGCCACACCAACAATGCTTCTTTAACTTCTTTATTGGAGACAGAACAAGCATTACGCGTTTCGCCTCCCAAGAGGCTTAATCATATGCAAATGTTCTCTGGGTGGGTTCGTTAGCTTTTATCAACGTGACTCCAGACATTGAAGAGGGACCAGTGTCCACCAGTTAGATTTAAAGCGGCAGTAGGTGTTCAATTTCTACGCTCTTTTATTTATTTAGCAGGGACGTGAGTACCAGCTTTATATTTAAGATTGTCCTTTTGAAAATATAGTATTTTCCTCGTATAGGTTTCCCATCACTGCTGCATCAAATTAATGTCTCTGATTGTAGTAATCCGAACCACAATGCCCATAATGCACCATTTCTGCCATTTTTTCACCTGCTTGGTACTTCAATGTAGTTTTTATATATATATATATATATATATATATATATATATATCCAAACAGCAACTCCTCCGTACAGGAAAAAGTAATCCAGCACTCCATGGGGATTTAATTCACTTAATCTTTATTTCTGAGTGGTAGCATCCACGCGTTCCGGCTGTCAACGCAGCCTTGATCACGATGCGGTACGCCATTTTAAAAAACAACTATATACAATTCTCCACAACATAAAAACAGACAAAGGACATTCCCAGTGCACATCTCTACCGTTTGTTTGGGTAAACGTGGGCGCCATTTTAGAACATTGTGCAGTTCTCAGTTATTACATACTTTCTCAAGCAAGTGCCTTAAAAGTAACCCTGGGCAAAGTGCTACGCTACGCTCGCGTAGTTTGCGAAGTTTGCGCTACTTCGCACAACGCGAATTGCACGTAGCACAGTGCAAACACGCGTAGCGTAGCGTAGCGTAGTGTCGCGGTCATTTTTGCTTGCTCGCGGTCCTCAACGTCAAGTTGGCGACCGCGAGCAAGCAAAATGACATCCCGGCGAGACTTTTCTCGTTCGCGATCAGCAACATCAAGTTGCCGATCGCGAGCGTGGAAAATAAACCTCATTCTCAACGCGGGGAGGTCAGGTTTCTCATTGCGAGTGGTCGCGTATGCTCGCGACACGCTCGCGATGAGAAACTACCAGTCCGCGTTGAGAAAGCTGCCGCCGAGTAAAAATCTACTCGAGCGGCAGTAAAAGACAGCTCGCACTGTGCAAGTTGCCGCTTTCAATGATTGCACAGTGCGGACAAGCATCCGGCACTGTGCAATCATTGCGAACAGTGCACTACGCAGTTCGCGTAGTGCTACGCGAAGCTCGCGTAGTGCGAACTGCACTTTGCGTAGCTTCGCGAAGCACTACTTCGCGAACTACGCCCAGCCTTACTTAAAAGAAACTAGCATAGATTTTTAGTAATAGATTACAACATTGCATTCAATTTCTACTCTCTGACAGATGTAAGTTAGATCCCAACAATGCTTCATATCTGGCTTGAAGATATATTTTAGTTAATCTTCGTAACCTTAAATAGACATTTCGACTTTATCAAGGTGCAAGATGCTCATTTCTTTTCACAATACATTTATTTAAAGTGCTAGTGCTTTTTTAATTAACATAGGCGCCTTATTTAAAACATTGTACACCTCACAATTTTTAATTCTTTCCTAAGCAAATACATTGTAAGCAGCTTGACTAAATTATCAATAATGTATTACAACTCTATATTTGACTTTTAATCGCTAGTACTTATCAACTGGATTTCAACAATGCTTCATACCAGACAACTAGATCTGTATTGGTCACCCTTCATAACCCTTAATAAATAATTCGGCTTTGTTAAAGTGCTTAGTGCTAATTTCTTTATTTTATTTTTTTATTTTTTTATTTTTTTACAGTACTCATTTTCTAAAGTGCTAGTGCTCTACTAATTTTTCTTTATATTTATTTTTTATATTTTCTCAATAAAAAGAGTTTTTATAAAAATAGTTTTTCTAGTATATTAAAATTCATATACAATTTTATTTAAAATTCATTTACTAAAAAGAGTATCTAAAAATATATTTTAAAGTGCTAGTGCTTTACACCCAAACGTATACTACTAAAGTGCAAATGTTCCCTGTCCTTCTCCTCATAAATTTTACTCTGTTGGTTAAAAAAAAGGGCGGTACTTATAAATGTGCAGCTTCTATTTCTTAATTTTAATACAGGCAGGTAAACAGATCTTCATCAATATTTAGCCCATTCGGTTCCTTACTATTTCAATCAATCAAAAAATTTGTTTATTTCGACAAATAGTCTTCAAACTTCGTAAAACACAATAAAACACAAATTGCTTTAAAATTCTCAAGAGAGAACCAATTATTACAGAATCATCATAATACATTGAATAGAACTATTATTGCCACATCCTCTTAATTAAATAAAAAAAATTATAAATAATTTATATACCCATTCGTTTGGCACATCTATAGTTCAAGAGCTAAAATTCTACCTAAAATATTTTAAATTATACAAATTTTAAAATTACCATATTTTTCGCTGCACCGTTCAATCCTCCTTCCCTATTACATAAACAATCTTTTAAAAGCCTGAATAAACTTCGCCACTGCTATTGCAATATCTTGATGCTGCATCCCCGTGAGGAGCTCAATCGCTTCCATACGTGACCTAATACCATACTTTACGAAAATTGGTCGTAAAAACAGTTTTCGCTGGGTTAGCAATTTTTGACAATCCATTAAAATATGTAAACAATTGCATTTCCTGCCCCGCCTGCAATTACATCTGCCATTGGGTTGCATCAGTTCCCTTTTTATTTTATCATTTGTACGGGCCGGGTTAATACCAACTCTCATCCTTAATATTTCCATTCTGAGCCATTGATTTGGTAAAATGTCTAGATAGGGATACCAATTTTCTCCCCTTCAGCTATTCATCATAAATTGCACGGACTCTTTACCTTTTAGATACTCCATATCAACAAATCTAGATTTTTCCTTTCCTAAGGATTTGATTACATTTTTTGGTCCATCAATGTGCTAGAGCTGAGGATCAATTTTCACCTGCAAATTGTCACAGATGGAGAGGAGTTTCTTTCTCGTTGCTTTCGCCCACCTCAATTCACTCTACTGAATTTCCTTCATACACCATCGTGATACTTTCTCATCATCTCCTGTCCCCAGCCGTTTCCAAAATCTGAGTAAACTCACTTGGGCCTGTACGTTCCATGATGACGTGTCTAGCTCCAACCTAATTGCCTGTATCATCGATGAGCTTGGCAATGACAGCATGGCTTTTAGACATTTCCCTTCCTCCCTGTCCCAGGTGTTTTTTCCATCTATACATAAAATTTCTGCTCCGTACTGAAATTGTGGGGGATCATTGCGTTATAGGCTTTCAAAACGGGTCTGTGAGACATGGCACCATAATTACGATTGAAATTTTTCAACCCACATACAGATGCTAAAGCTTTAGCTTCCTGGGCCTCTAGGTGCGTGCCCCATTTTAATGACTTGTCAAACCATATTCCCAGGTATTTATATTCGTTGACAATTTCTAATTTTGTTTGCCCCAAGAACCAATTATATTTTTGATCTCTGTTCCCAAAGCATATGATTTTTGTTTTATCCATATTCACTGTAAGACGTTTTTTTGTACAGTAGGTATTAAACACATTCAGCTTCCTTTGCAGACCCAATTCAGTCTGATCAAGGATTACTAAATCGTCTGCGTACAGAAGGCAGGACAAATGCTTCCCATTTACTTTTGGGCTACCGCCTCTTACCGTTGTTAATAGGGTCGGTAAATCAGCTAGAAAGATTGAAAAAAGAAGTGGGGCTAATACACACCCCTGCCTTAGGCCATTATTAATAGCTATCTCCAGTGTCAGGCCCCCTGTTGTATCTTTAATTACCTGTGCCCAGTTCTGACTATGCAACTCCTGGATTATTACTAGGAGTTCCTCCGGAATGTTATGACTTTTCAACATTTCCCAAAGACACTCCCTATCTACCAGGTTGAATGCCGCGCGGAAGTCCACAAAACAGCAGTATAATCTACCTTGCTGTTCTAACGACTTCCGGGCTAGAGCCCATAAAGCAAAACAGTGATCAATGGTTCAGTGCCCCTCCTTAAACCCACCTTGTTCCACAGGCACTATTGAATGTAACTCAGCCCAATCCTTCAATCTACCGAGGATTATTTTGGAGAATACTTTTACACCAATATCTAACAGATTAATTAATCTGTAGTTTTTGGGATCCTTCCTCTCTCCTTTTTTATGCAGCGGCCTAATCACGGCCCCCTTCCATGATTTTGGGATAATTCGAGTGTCTATGACTGCTAAGAACATCTTGGAGAAAAAGTGTGCCCACCAATTTAGTTCGGTTTTAATTATAACAGCAGGTAGGTTATCTGGCCCTGCGGCTCGAGTCAGATTTAACTTTCTAATGGTTTCCTTCACCTTTTCTACCGAAAATGATGGTATAAGCTCTTTTACAGCCCTTCCCATAGGGACTCTTTCCTCGCTTTTTCCAGGTACATTGCTTGCCCTATATAAGTGACTCAAGTGATCCTCCCAAGAAGCCTCATCCACTACACAGCTCATAGATCCCGGAGCCCGACCCGAGGCGTCTTGAATCAGCTTCCAAAAGCCTTTAATGTTTTTTGTTTCAATAGTTTCTAATAACTTCTCCCAGCATTTTTCTTTAAATCTACTCTTCTTAGACCTCACTAAGGTTTTAAATTCTTTCCTTAAACTGATTAAATTAGCAAGACCCTCCTGATCATATCTTAACCTCAAACGTCTTTCTTCTCTCCTTAGCAGCCTCTTTTTTTCCCTACACTCAGAATCGAACCAGCCTATTTTCTTTCTTTGTCTAACTTGTGGACCTTTATTACCCTTTTCCTTCCTTTTTAAATCGGTTTTAAGCCTCTGTACAACCTGATAAATTTTTTCCTCAAACCATGAAACCGGCTGGTCATTCACTTCCTCCATACTTAAATTCTGTTGAAAACTGGCTACTTTCCCTAGATATTCATCAGTTAATTTTGTAGTCAAACGTTTTGGGTACAGCACAGATTGGGGAGGACTCTTTCACAATATCTCAGGGGCTCTCTCACTAGTTCACAATACAGTGGATAATGATCGCTTTCTTCGTGTTGGATCACTTTAAACTTCTTTACCATGGTGTAGTTCCATGCCTGTACAAACACATAATCTATAGGACAACGTTGATTACCTCTCCTAAATGTCTGTTTTGCTGGATGGTCGGATTCTAGTCTGCCATTTAAGCTAATTAACCCCTTTGATCCTAAGAGCTTCCCTAGGGCTTCATCTTGTCTACTCATGTGGCAAATGGGGAAGTATGCTGGTATGATGGTCCAGTTTTTTAGGGTTTAATTTATGATTAAAATCCCCCATGATGATTAGTATATCTTTTCCGTACTTACACTCAAAAAATTCAAGTCATCTTTAAATAGCCCCATTTCTCTTCCATACTCCTCCTGCGAGCCCCATTGTATATAAATGTTCACCACCAGCACCCGGTCATTCAACATATCAGAGCTCTGCAGGGATAGCTCGTTAACCAACACCCATTTACAAGAAGTAGTTATCAACTTCACTTGTTTCACAGTTCTTGTAGAAGTGAGTGTCATAATCCCCCCAGAAGGTCGTCCACATGTTGTTTTATTGGCGGGTTTATGGGACATGGCACACCCTTCGATTATCGGGATGTTGTCGGTTCCTTACTATCCAGCTCTAGTATATAAAATGTTTCCAACTTACGAAGTTCTTTCTCCCTGTTGCCTCCCCGCTTTTTTCTAGGAACCTCAGCTATACAGCTGTATTTCATCAAATTCGGGTCACTATTGTGTGCACTTTCAAAGTGTCTGGCAACAGGATAGTTCCTGTCCTTGTTAATGATTGCACGTCTATGTTGTAGGATCCTTTTGTGTGCCGGTAGGGTAGTGCTGCCTATATAAATCTTTTTACACGGGCACTTCAACATATATACAACATAGCTGGATTTGCAAGTTAGGTGGCCTCTTATTTTCATGGTTCTATTAAAAGGTGTCTTAAACTCCACTATATTTTCTCCATGTTGGCACGCTTTACATTTAAAGCACCTTTTAAAACCATCTTTCACTGTTAGCCATGTCTGGGTGCGTGTTCTTACTTGATAATCACTTTTAACTAGATGGTCCCCAATGGATCTGCCTTTCTTGTACGTAATCTCAGGGTATTTTCTGCTATCTGGCCCTATTATCGGATCCCCTTTAATTAGGTACCAATGCTTCTTCAAGATAGCTCTCACTTCATTGTGCTTCGTATTGTATGTCGTGATGAATCTATATATATATATACTTCGCTTGTAGTGCTTCCGTTTAATCCAAGGAAACAAACGAATGCGAACCCGTTATTCTGGTGCAAGTAAACGATTTATTCAAAGTCCATACACCACCGCCATGACGCGTTTCGGCCTGAGAAGGCCTTGATCACATGACGCGCCCACAGAGTATCCTCACAATTTTAAAATGCCAGTGCATAAACACGTGACTTAACATTGTCGTAGACATAAACGACATTCTGCAGTCTGCCATGAATACAATATACTTGTGAAATACATTTCATTGTTTCTTACAGCTACACAGGTAAAAACAGAATGATATGAATACATATTTATACATTTTGATAAATATTGGAACAGGCAATACACACATAAATAAATAAATATGTATGTTATATAAACGATTTTAAAATTAGCAATGAAATATGACAAGCAATTTAAAACGTATTACAGGCGTTAAAAACCAGTCATAATTAATTTGCTTAAAATCCATGCCTGTTAAACACCCTTTATATGTTTTACTGGTAAACTTTTTATGGGTCACTGAGTTTTACCATTGTGCAAACTTTGAATATCCAGCCCAAGTGGGCCTTGCCTGCGTCTGACTGTCTACATTTTGCGAGCGCCGGTTTCAGCCGATTTTGTTACAGGGGGCCGATATTGCCGACCCCCGGTAACAAAAACAGCCCCCCAGGGGCCCAAAACCGGCCCCCACCCTAGCGGCCCAACGGGGAAAAGCCTGGTGCCCGCTGCGGCCAGTCCGGCCCTGGCGGTGCCTGCCACCTTGTGCATGGACATGTAGGGGGGTACCATAGGTACCCCCCAAGTGCACCCCCCCACCTCCCCGGGGGCCCGCAACGGGCCACCAAAGCAAATCCCCGCCAGCCTTTCCATGGCGGCATTTCCGCCATGGAAAGGCCTTGAAATCACAACATCCTAATATGGATGGCGGTGCCTGCTAGGCACTGCCACCATATTTGAGCCCCAGCTCCGCCCGGCCAGCAATCGTAACGATTGCCGACTGGCGGAAAAGCGGCGGACGGAGTTTCCGTCCGCCGCGATGCCCACCGCCATCATAGTATGGCGGTGGGTATTTCACGTTATGATGGCGTAATGGTCGCCTCCGCCAGCTCGGCGGTGGCGATCGTTACGCCATCGTAATGGACCCCTGTGTGTCCAAATCAATTATATATCTAGTCTCCAACTTCCGTAGAAGAGCTTTCCGGTTGCCTCCACGCCTGAGAGTGGGTACTGCGTCCACCACAAAATATTTCAGATTTTCCAACCTATTGTTGTGGACGTCTTTAAAATGTCTTGCGACCCGGTAAGATGCATCCGAGTTCGTGATTGCCCTAATGTGCTGGAGTATTCTCTTGTGGACCTGCAGTTTTGTGCTGCCCACGTACTGCAGTCCACAAGAGCACTCCAGCACGTAAACTGCATATTCTGTTTTACATGTAAGCAGTTTACTGATTGGTATTGGTTCTACCTTGAACGGAGTCTTGTAGGTCGTTTTATTGACCCCGAATCTACAAGCCCGACAGGTGGTGCATTTCACAAACCCTTTTCTGGAATTTAAATAAATTGGTGACTGGTCTGATTTCTGGACTACTACTCACCAGGGCATCGCTCATGGACCTTGCTTTCATAAAGGTGATGTTAGGGTTTTTTGGCATTTTACCTCCTAAGACCGGATCACTTAATACTAAGGGCCAATTTTGATTTATAATCCTTCGTAATACCTGATGTTGTCTGTTGTATGTCAGGACTAGTCCAGTCGGTGCTTCTGATTGGCCAGTATCAGCATTATCAATGATAGCTTTATTCGCCAATAGATCAAGTCTGTTGGCAGTTTGGGTCTTTCTGATTGCACTATCTATAGTTGTTTCAGCACATCCTCTGGCCAGGAATCTTAATTTACTCTCAAGCTGTGCCCTTACACAGTTGCTGTCCTTACTGCAGATCTGTCTAATTCTAAGCATCTCACCAAAGGGAATGCTATGGATGAGGTGTCTAGGATGGTGACTGGTAGCATGTAATAAGGTGTTTCCTGCCGTGGGCTTTCTATGCAATTTGGTTTCTATTTTGTCATTGGTCACATAGATTTCAACATCCAAGAAGAAAACCGACTTTTTACTAATGATTGCAGTGAAATGTAGGTTTAAGCTGTTGATATTGATTTGCCCAATGAAGTGGAAAGCACTCTCTTCCGTGCCCTTCCAAATCACGAACAGATCATCAATGTATCTGTACCAGGATACAACATGATTTTTCAAAATATTATCATATTTTACTTTCAACACTTGTTAATCCCAAAGGGGCACATGCATCAAAGGTTTTTGCGATCGCAAACGGTGCGATTCGCAAAAATCGGCCGTTTGCGATCGCAAATTGGCCTTTGGAGATGCATGAAAGTGTTTTCTATGCGTAATTTAAGAATTCGCAATTATTTGCGAATTCCTAAATTGCGATTGCAATTAAGGAATCGCAATTTGCGATTCCTTAAATGCAATGCTAGAAGCACTTTCAAATAGCGATTTCGCTATTTGGGACCGCAAATTACAGACAAATCAAACTTGTCTGTAATTTGCAAAAACTTTGAAAAATGCACTAAAATGCATTTTTTAAAGTTTTAGGTTACACACACATGCCCTTGGGGCATGTGTGTGCACAACATGGGTGCACATCGCAATTTCAGGGTGCAACAGGGTGTCATTTTGACACCCTTGCACCCTTGAAATTGCATGAGCAACTTGCGAGTACCTACTGGTACTCGCAAATTGCGCATGCAATCTTCAATTCATTCCTATGGGCCTGTAGGCCCATAGGAATGAATGGGACGGCATTCCTTAATTGCGAGTCGCTATTTGCGAGTCGCAATTAAGGAATGTTTAGGAATCGCTATTTTTATAGCGATTCCTACATGCATAGGCTTTTGCGATTCCTTAATTGCGATTCCTTAATAATCGCAATTAAGGAATCGCAAAGCCTACCTTGATGCATGTGCCCCAAAGTCCCATGTGGAGTCAGGCATAACTAGGAGAAAAGCATGCCCCCATTGCTACGCCCCGTGTTTGGCTGAAAATCTGATTTGGGAATAGAAAATAATTATTTTCCAAACATATTGAAATCATGTCAAGAAGCATCTTATTGTGCTGGTACGAGTGCATATATATATATATAACGGTGGGGGGTGAACGCCACTATGTCGGCAGAGTATTTGCTGCTCCGCACTCGATTTGAGCACAGAGTTCAGCAAAAACTCTGCCGCATAGCGGAGTTTATTACCGGGCACCCACTTCATGAGTTTCACAAGGTGGGGAACCAACAATTAATTCTCTCTTGCATGATCATTGAATCTATTATCATGGTGCCACATGACCAGCAGGTGGCACCATGACTCTATGAATACTCATTCACTTTACCGAGGAAACTTAACATTGACAAAACAAAACTGCAGTTTTGAAGAAAGTTAAGGAAAGAATGTCTCTTGTATAGCGTACATTGCAGTTATGGTAGTGCCAAGAACGGACACAGTGAATTCAGGACCCAACCAACCTGTCCCTTCCAAACCAGCTACAGTCCATATATATGTTACGTTATGCATTTGTGCAGCGCAATCAAACTATTTGTGGTGTTCAAAAAGGCCTCTGGAGTCTGACAGCCATTTCTGGTTCAGGGATTGCTGTTGACTGGAGTGGAAGTGTCTGTTGACAGTGTATTCGGTTGTATTGTGTAGAATGGAGTCACACAGGACAGTGGTTACAGCACAGAGGATTGTATTGTTTAATGCTGGCCACATTGGCAATAGCCGCCCTGCATAAGCTTATTCTCCAGACTACCACTAGGACTAGGGCTTTTAGTTTTTACAGTGATCTCACTGCCGCTAAGTGCAGTGTTTCTGCTAGAACTGCTCCCCTTGTGTAAAGTAAATACAAAGCCAAAGCAGGCTTCGTAAAGTAAATACATCGCTCAGAAGTGCGCAACAGGCCACGCGGTGAGCAATGAAGAAACAATTTCTTTGGGGTGTGGCTAGCGTCCACGGAAGATGGCGGCGGCTCCGTAGAGCTCCTGGAGACGACGGCGCAGACAAGGGATTTGCGATGTGCCTCACGTGAAGAAAGTCGGCGGAATCCCTAACACGGATGTCGGAAACTAAGCGGCTCCCAGCGGACTGACTCTCGTCCCGGGAAGAATCGCTTTTCGGCTCGAATTTGTCTTTTTTCCTTCAGCTAGCTGTGGCGCCCGCCATTTTGTCTCACTGGTAAACTGAGGAGATTCTTTTTTCCCTGAAACCTCGCCTACCCATATGTTGCTGCTTTTTTAACCTAGCGCACTACGCTATGCATAAATACTTAGCAGCCTTCATTTAATACACGCTTCAAATGCCAATATTTCATCGCTTCTGACACAAATTCTTCTTCTTCATTTTAACTGCTAGCGGCCATTTTAACCTCAAGGAGTCTACGCATGCAGGACTTTTTATGAACATTATTGCACGCATATCAATTGCCTGCACCTTTTATCCTGATATGCGCATTCTTAACTTTCTTCAACATCAATGCAGAGAGGCTTTCAACTATGGTGCTGCTTTTCTTTTGTTTTCCTTTAGTGCATATATATTTCGATATTGCTGACATTTGAGACATTATATTCTCTTCAATATGGCATTCCATTGACAATTAAGGTCTCTTCCTTAAACCAAGGGTCTTAAGAGCATATTTCTCGTATATGAAATGTTCATTTAATTTTATTGTCAATATCTTTCATGTATTGCACGCTCTTTACAGTTATTTGTGCATGATAACCTTTTCAGCTTTTGTGTGCGTTTTATCTTACCATTAAGCTGGTGGAGGTCACAAGCATCTGCTTTTACTTGCCTCTTGCGGAATTTGTACCTCCCTGACCCATTTTCTCACTTTAGGCAAGATTATTTGCGCTGCTCATTTATGTGGGCAGACTGAAATCAGTTAAATTACTGGTGCCTTCAGCAAATCACTCATCTGCCTCTCGAGCACACTTCTACACTCATCGCTTCAAAATGGAGGACTCTACAACTTCTTCTCCAAAAGGTGCTTCTGCCTCTTCCGCCACAATTACCAAAGTTTCAACCAAGCGGTTGAAAAAAGACCCGCCATCACCTCCAAAGCAGTCTTCATCAGTCTCTTTAGACATCCTCTTGGAAGAAATACGGGCACTACGCCCATTCGTGGAGGAGACTAATTCGAAGATACAAGTCTTGACTGAAGGATGGACGAAAATGGAAGAGAGAATCACAGCAGTAGAACAATGTGTGGACTCCTTGGGTTTGACTTGCGCTCAGGTGGTAGCCCTCCAGTCACAGGTTGCATCTTGCCAGAAACAGATCGAAAACCTTGAAAACAGGAACAGAAGGAATAACTTACGCATTTATGGATTGCCGGAAGGTTCAGAGGGGCCGGATCCTATAGCTTTTTTCAAATCCTTTTTACCGACAGTGCTCAAGTTGCCCGAAACCACCGTCTTGAACATTCAACGTGCTCACAGGCTAGGTCCCATGCACTCTTCGCCATCTGTTCCACGCAAATCACGAGGTGTCATACTTTATTTTCTAGAGTATACAGACCTCCTCAAAGTATTGGCCGCAGTGCGTTCTCTGAAGCGGATTTCATTTTCAGGAAGCCAACTTTACTTTTCGCAGGACTACGCCAAATCCACGGCAGATAGAAGAAAAGAATTTTTGTCCATGAGACCTGCTTTGCGTTCTCTTGGAGCACAATTTGGCTTATTTCATCCTTGCTTATTCAAAGTAATCTTAAACAACAACACTGTTACCTATGAGGATCCGATTAAGCTCAAAAGTTTTTTGAACTTCCACTGCCCAGACAAAATGTAAATTTCGAAATCTCGTCCTTGATGTTTGTCTTCTCGCAGGATTCATAGATATAATCTCAAAATTTCCACTCTGCCGAAGTTATTCATGAAGTTCATTGGTTATTTAACAGTTTATACATTGCTATGATCTATTCAATGTGATTTAGTATTAGTTTTTTTTTAAGTAGTATCACATTTATGTAGTTCTCTGATAGTCGTTTATATCTTTATTATGGTGCAGTTGTTTAATTAACTTTTTTTTCTCCCTACAGGTTCTTCTTCACGTTACCCTTCCCTCATGTTTGTGACCGCTTTTCCCGAAGTTGTGTCGTCTTATCCTGTGGAGCCCGGATGCGTCATCCTTCCATGTGGCCTATTCCCTCCCCACCTTCTCTATGTTTTGGAATCATTCTAGGTATCGTTTCTCTCTTCTTTCTCCTCTCCATATTCTTAGCAATACCATTACCTATCTACATCTATTCTTTGTCACTTGCCTCTAATCTGTCTTTCTCTTTTTTTCTATTTCCTATTTTTTATTCTCTATCCTCTTACTTATTCCTATATTTTTGGCATATTCCTAGTTCACTTTGCTTATCTCAATATTGCGCATAATGTTTTCATCTATCGCATTCTCCATTTGTCACATGTTAGTTTATTATATCGTTTTTGTCTATATTCTTTTCTCACAAAATCGGTTCGAGTTTCAGTTAGTTGGTCTGTCTTTGGGTCTATATCTTTTCATTTGTTTTTTCTTATGGTTATTGGGTTCATAGTTGTCCTGTCATTTTACATATGTCTTTGAACATTGTATCGTGGAATGTGAAAGGTCTCCACTCTCCCATTAAAAGACAACGGGTCCTTACTCACCTAGCCAAGCTTGGTGCAGATATAGCGTGTTTACAGGAGTCTCACCTAACAGCAGAAGAATCCATTAAATTAAAGAGAGGTTGGGTTGGAGAGGTTTTTTACTCACCAGGTGATGGTAAACGAAATGGGGTTCTTACTTTATGTCGTAAGTCACTTTCTGTTAAAGAATTATCACAAAGCTCTGATGAGAATGGTCGATGGTTATTTACTAAGCTTCTGATTGATAAAGTCCCACTTTCCCTGTTAAATGTCTATGCGCCCACTGCTGGTGATCCCTCCTTTTGGTCGATCTTAGCACAGCAACTTGCAGAATGTATTGATGAAAATTTCATACTCACAGGTGATTGTAATCAAGTATATGACCCCTTCCTAGATCGGAACTCTATGGTCTCCTTTACTCCTCACAAAGCTCACAAATCATTTGTACAAACTATCAAACAATACAAGCTCATTGATGCCTGGAGATTGTGTAATCCCACCACTAAAGAGAACACTTACTATTCTCCAGCTCACCATACTCAATCAAGACTGGATTATTTTTTAATCTCTCATAATTTATCACAGTCCTTGAGGACAGCAGAGATTGGATCCATCCTAATCTCTGATCACGCTCCCATCATCATGAAATTAGACATTTTACAGAAACATTGCTACCCACGGAAGTGGCGTTTTAACAACTCCCTTCTCTTGGATAAAACTTTTGTTTCCTCATTCACTTCATTTTTTAATGAATATTTTTCATTCAATCAGACCGATGATCTTCCCTTCCACGTGATCTGGGACGCCTTTAAGGCAGCAGCTAGAGACTTTATTATCGGCTAAGTCTCTAAAAAACGCAAAAAGTCAAAAGAACTTACCATGTCACTCCTGGCTAAGATAAAAAGACTTGCGCACTCTTTCTATTCTTCTAGATCAAAAGAATGCTTGTCAGAACTTATTAATGTTAAATTTCAATTTAATAAAGAGTCAACGAATAATGCTTCTATTTATCTACTGAAGTCCAGAGCAAAGTTTTATGGTGGACAGAACAAAGCTGGCAAGGTCCTAGCCAATTATCTGAAAGTTAAGCATAACAAGCTAAATATAGACTCTATTATGAGCGCTCAGCAGGAATTGAAATATAAAGACGATGAAATATTACATGAGTTTTTTTAATTCTATCAAACGCTCTATACTTCAGAAGCATCTCCTACAGAACAACACATATCTCAGTTTCTGTCTGGTATAAACCGAACCCCTTCCCCTCAACCTGACCTTACTAACCTAGAATTAGATCTCTCACAAAAAGAACTTCATACTGCACTCTCAGCACTTAAAAAAGACAAAGCCCCTGGCCCAGATGGGTTTACAGTCAAATTTTTTTCACATTTTGCCTCCTTATTAATTCCAAAATTACATATATTGATTAATTCCTTTCTGTCCTCGGGCAAATCCTCTGGTTCTTTTTCTGAAGCCCTCATTTGCCTTATCCATAAGGAGGGAAAAGACTTGAGATATTGTAAAAAATTTCGGCCCATATCTCTAGTCAATGTTGATTATAACATTTTCTCTAAGTCTTTAGCTTTCCGACTAGACTCACACCTTCCTGACTTGTTGGGCTTGGAACAATCGGGTTTCATTAAAGGACGTTTTATCACAGATAACACCCGCTTGTTTTTTAATATTTTATCTAAATCTTCACATGCTACACATCCTCTGGCTGCTATAGCATTGGACGCTGAGAAAGCGTTTGACAGAGTGGAATGGTCATATCTCTTCCAAACCCTTCAGTGATTTGGCTTTGGGCCTAAGATAATTTCCTTAATTTCGCTTTTGTATTCTAACCCAAGAGCAGCAGTGTGCGCTAATGGTGTGTCCTCCTCTTTTTTTACCTTGGGGAGACGTGTTCGCCAAGGCTGTCCATTATCTCCATTTCTTTTTAATCTAGCCTATGAACCGTTTCTTTTGCGAATTCGTCAGAATAAGGATATTCAAGGTTTTAACTTTAATGACACTCATATTAAATTGGCAGCATATGCTGATGATATATTGCTATTTATCTCCCAACCCGAATCCTCTATTCCTGCGTTTTTAAATGAAGTAGATTCCTTTGCAGCTGTTTCTGGGTATAAATTAAATAAAGATAAATGTGAAATACTGCCCCTCACAAAATATACCTTTAAAGACGATTTTGCTCTTTCCACCTTCGCATGGTGTCCCCAATATATTAAGTACCTGGGCCTCCATTTCACTCCCTCCATCTCAAATACAATTTCCAGATGCATGGATAATTGTATACAGAGAATATCGACTTTAACTACTAAATGGCATCCTTTGTAATTATCCTGGTGGGGCCGTCTTGATACCATAAAAATGATGCTGTCCCCCATAGTCCTTTATACGATTTCTAATATTCCACTATCCATTCCTTCAAGATTTTTCAAAAAGATAAACTCTTTGTTATCCTCTTTTCTTTGGGGCAATAAAAAGTCTCGTATGTCCATATCCAAATTGACCCGCCCGAAATCGGAAGGCGGTGTTAATTTCCCTAATTTCCCCATATATCAAAAATCTTTTTTACTTAAACAATCATCTAGATGGCTTTCGCACACTTTTGCACAACACCCCTTGTGGGCTAAACTTGAGCTCTCCTTTTTATCCCCTTTCTCCTTTCAAGAGTATCTCTCGTTTTCGCGAAAACCACAATATCTTTCAATTCCCATATTTAAATATACATCCAAGATTTTGCAAACTACACATTCTTGCGATTCTAGAAATGGAGCTTTTCTCTCCAACTCCACGATATGGCATAATAATTCCATTTTGATACGTGATAAACCTTTCTATTGGAAAACGTGGAGACATAAGGGTTTAATATGGGTCCACCAGTTGTACCAACAAGACCAATTTATGTCTTTCACGCAGCTTAAAGGTTTGTTCGGTTTACCATCCTCTTTCCACTCTAAGGGGTCGATTCCGATCCTGGTCGGAGGCGCACCTACTACCATTCGGCCGGGAAAAAAGCCAGGCGAATGCCTGTTTTCCGACCGATTCGCACATACGTCCGAACGAGCAAGTACGATGCGCACAACTGCCCAAATCCCGACCCAGTCGTACTCACCCAATACAGGTCCTGTTCTCCGACCGAGGCGGATCCGGAAACGCAAAATCGAGTCGCACGGAAGCCAAAATGCAGCCCCGTCCGGCCGGACAAGTACGATGCGCTTTCCGTACGCGCCGAACCCATCGCTACGCACGGCACGTCAAAGCATCCGGGAGAGGCGCACATAAGCTCCGATCCGCGCCACAAGACGATCCACGGCTACGAGACGAACACGCCAGCGACGAGGACGAGGCGAAGCAAAGAGAAAGACGAATGAGATGAACCAACCATGAATCCCATCGTGCCGATCCTACCAATATTCTACATCTATTACCGGAGCAGGCACGGACGCGTACGGCGCAGAAGGTAAGTCAGACACCAACAACAAAAACAAACTACACGTACCCGACATATCACACACACACAGAGGGATGCAGAAATTACTTACACCAGCAACAGCAGCACCATAGGGGCGGGATGGCCATCACCAATGCCACATATACACATAGGGGCCTGGATGCCCACCACCACTACCACCCCTACTCAGGGGGTGCCAGATGCCTACCACGACTACCACCTCTACCCATGGGGGGCTGGATGCCTACCACCACTACCACCCCTACTCAGGGGGTGCCAGATGCCTGTCACAACTACCACCTCTACCCATGGGGGGCTGGATGCCTGTCACTACCACCACCTCTACCCATGGGGGGCTGGATGCCTACCACCACTACCACCCCTACTCAGGGGGTGCCAGATGCCTACCACTACTACCACCTCTACCCATGGGGGGCTGGATGCCTACCAACACTACCACCCCTACTCAAGGGGTGCCAGATGCCTACCACTACTACCACCCCTACCCATGGGGTGCCAGATGCCTGTCACTACTACCACCCCTACCCATGGGGTGCCAGATGCCTGTCACTACTACCACCTCTACCCATGGGGGGCTGGATGCCCACCACCACTACCACCCCTACTCATGTGGTGCCAGATGCCTGTCACCACTACCACCTCTACCCATGGGGGGCTGGATGCCCACCACCACTACCACCCCTACTCAGGGGGTGCCAGATGCCTACCACTACTACCACCTCTACCCATGGGGTGCCGGATGCCTGTCACTACTACCACCTCTACCCATGGGGGGCTGGATGCCTGTCACTAGTACCATCTCTACCCATGGGGGGCTGGATGCTTACCACCACTACCACCCCTACTCAGGGGGTGCCAGATGGCTGTCACTACTACCACCTCTAACCATGGGGGGCTGGATGCCTACCACCACTACCACCCCTACTCAGGGGTGCCAGATGCCTACCACTACTACCACCTCTACCCATGGGGTGCCGGATGCCTGTCACTACTACCACCTCTACCCATGGGGGGCTGGATGCCTGTCACTACTACCACCTCTACCCATGGGGGGCTGGATGCCTACCACCACTACCACCCCTACTCAGGGGGTGCCAGATGCCTGTCACTACTACCACCTCTAGCCATGGGGGGCTGGATGCCTACCACCACTGCCACCGCTACTCAGGGGGTGCCAGATGCCTACCACTACTACCACCTCTACCCATGGGGTGCCGGATGCCTGTCACTACTACCACCTCTACCCATGGGGGGCTGGATGCCTACCACTACTACCACCCCTACTCAGGGGGTGCCAGATGCCTGTCACTACTACCACCTCTACCCATGGGGGGCTGGATGCCTACCGCCACTACCACCCCTACCCATGGGGTGCCAGATGCCTGTCACTACTACCACCTCTACCCATGGGGGGCTGGATGCCTGTCACTACTACCACCTCCACCCATGGGGGGCTGGATGCCCACCACCTCTACCACCCCTACTCATGGGGTGCCAGATGCCTACCACTACTACCACCCCTACCCATGGGGTGCCAGATGCCTGTCACTACTACCACCTCTACCCATGGGGGGCTGGATGCCTGTCACTACTACCACCTCCACCCATGGGGGGCTGGATGCCCACCACCACTACCACCCCTACTCATGGGGTGCCAGATGCCTGTCACTACTACCACCTCTACCCATGGGGGGCTGGATGCCTGTCACTACTACCACCTCTACCCATGGGGTGCTGGATGCCTACCACCCCTACTCAGGGGGTGTCAGATGCCTGTCACTACTACCACCTCTACCCATGGGGGGCAGGATGCCTACCACCAACAACACCCCCACCCACCGGATGGCTAATGCATGACACAACAAGCACACACCAACATAAGGAATGCAACAAAAAGACATCCCCCCAACACCATGACAAGCGTGTGTAGACTGTGTCAAATGCCTACAACACTGAACATGACTTTGAACATACAATGTGACCCCCTATCACATGTGTCACACATAAATGTGTGTGGCCCCACAATGCAAGCAGACCATGACCACTGTGGCAATGGGGTCTAAGCCCCCATCAGCACAGTGACCAAAAGGTAAGTGTGGGGTCCATAGCTGAAGCACATTTTGCACATTGTGGCAATGGGGTCTAAGCCCCCATAATCACAGTGACCAAAAGGTAAGTGTGGGGTCCATAGCTGAAGCACCTTTTGAACATTGTGGCAATGGGGTCTAAGCCCCCATCAGCACAGTGACCAAAAGGTAAGTGTGGGGTCCATAGCTGAAGCACCTTTTGAACATTGTGGCAATGGGGTCTAAGCCCCCATCAGCACAGTGACCAAAATGTAAGTATGGGATCCATAGCTGAAGCAAAATTTGCACATTGTGGCAATGGGGTCTAAGCCCCCATCATCACAGTGACCAAAAGGTAAGTGTGGGGTCCATAGCTGAAGCACATTTTGCACATTGTGGCAATGGGGTCTAAGCCCCCATTATCACAGTGACCAAAAGGTAAGTGTGGGGTCCATAGCTGAAGCACCTTTTGAACATTGTGGCAATGGGGTCTAAGCCCCCATCAGCACAGTGACCAAAAGGTAAGTGTGGGGTCCATAGCTGAAGCAAAATTTGCACATTGTGGCAAAGGGGTCTAAGCCCCCATCATCACAGTGACCAAAAGGTAAGTGTGGGGTCCATAGCTGAAGCACCTTTTGAACATTGTGGCAATGGGGTCTAAGCCCCCATCATCACAGTGACCAAAAGGTAAGTGTTGACATAGAAAAAGCTGCAACTGCCAAACTGCATGGATGATTCCTGGTCACAGAACAACAAACACATCAGTGGCAAAGTAGTGCTTGTGTCCCATAGCAACATAGATTGGGGGAGGCAAACAGTGCAGTGCAAATAAGACATACCTTTGGCCATGTGCAGACAAACATCACCCATGGGGGCTGACATTGTCAACATTCTTCAATTACACGACAGAAGTGACCATCATAATGCAGACCCACATATCTGCACCAATGGACACACAAATGTAGATATCCTGTGGAGACTGTAGATGTGAGGTGAACAAATACCATACCATGGCAGCAATGGGACATACAAACCATGATCAGTGTGCTGACTGATGAACTAGGAGTCCCAGGGACAGCAGGGGAAACCCACCAAACAACATACAGCCAATGGCACACTAAAGATATGCCAATGCAGTGGTGCAGATGCACAAACACAAACATGCAGCCTCACACTGCATATCAAACACAACAGGTGATGGGGGGTGTGCCAGTGTCCCCAGGCAACCACACAACACATGAGGAGGCCTGAATCCCAATTACACAGATGTGTATACAGTGCCACACAAAAGTTACTCATGGATCGGATTCCCCTATGTGGGCAATCAGGCATTGTTAGATGAGAGGGAGCCCAAATTACACATGTCACACAAGCTTGTAGGAACAGCAACTAACACAGCAAGAGACAGACCCACCACAGCACTACCCCCAGGGACCCCACATTGTGGTCGTGACACTGGCCTGCATGATAATCCCACTGTGATGACAAAGCTAGATGTCGTTCACACTGTGAACCACAGTCATGTGTCCTGAGCAACAAACTACCATCACACCTACACAAGCACAAATCAATCAGCAAGGCCTGTCAGCCAAGGCCAATATGGAGGTAGGGGTCTAGCAGTGCAACAACTCTCATTTGCACACACTCAACACCACACACCTTGATCTCCACCAATGTGCAGCAGTGAAGCTCACATGAACTGGTGACATTGCACATGCACCCATGACAATCCCAGGGGTGGTGGTGGGAACTAAGGTGCAGAAACCCATCACACATGGCCAGTCAACAAGACTCGTGAATGTCTGACACACTGCACAGTACGCCGTACATGGGCATGACGTCAAATCCACTCCTATCAATGGGATCCCGGCCACAGTCACACACCAATGAAGAAGCCAAGGTCACCCACAAAGAACACACATAGACAACTTCCAACATTGCAGCTCTGACCCTGAGGAGTGGCAGCAGTCACACACACGTGTCACAATCACTGAAAGCTACCACAAACTGTAAATTACATGACTTGTGTAACCAACAAGTGCCAAGGGGAATCCTGACTGTGTCTCATCTGCGTTTGCCCACAAACTCAGCCCTGACAGCAAACACACCTATGGATGACACCCTGATTACCAGTAATGTGCCATGCACCCACATCCCAGAGAACCCATGGCGAAGATTTTGGGGGAACATAGGTCAACTCAGCAAGCATCACAAACAGGAACATCACTAGGGATCCCAGCCTGTGTAGCAAAATGGAAGTGGACACACACAGACATGCTCACACAACACACACCTTGGGCTCAGGCAATGTCACGGAATTACACACTGCCATGAGGGGACTCCACTCCTGTGTAAGGAAAGCTGTGCCATACGTTGTCTCTGCAGGGCTCTATCATGTCAGCAGAACACTTGGTCACTCAGTCAACAATTAGCACAAAATGAAGGCTCTCGTCACATCAGCCTGGTCATGGGAGTGTCATCGAAATCATCTGCACAGATCCAACACACATGTATAGCAAGTTGCACTGATAACACAGATGAGTCCTTCCCCATTGATGCCCAAACTTGCATGTCCAGTGGAGATGGTCACACGGTCAGGGAAATAGACAAATTGAACAATGGCAAGCACAACAGATGTGCAGGGTGTAAGCCACAGATGTGATATTGCAAATAAAAGTAGGAAATCCCATTGCCAAATATTGAAAACATGACACCCTCATATTGCTGCAAAGGATGACATGGATACACACCAGGATAGGACACATTCCCCCTGGACCACATGGGGTCCTGCACAGTAACACTTCATTTTCCTGATATCAAAAATCACCATCACTGCAGCAAGGGCATGGTTAGCATCATCAACATCATGTACATCTGAAGCAAAACCACTAGAGAACAGAAAGTAGCTTTATTCAGCATATGTGGGTGTAAAATAGAAATTCCAGAAAAAACACAAAGGCCAATGGCCAGTCCATTACTAAAGTCCGAACAGGGTGACAGTGGCAGATGTCACCCTTTGCTTGCCTGCACTGCTACGGACCAGGGACATTCCCCTCGGAGGGGCATATGGGGGGCAGGCCATGCACCGCAGGGACAGGATCAGGGCTCACCAGAAGGAGGCAGGGAAGGGGTGGTGGGTGCTGGAGAGTCACTGACAACTGCAGTGGAGGTGTCTGACATGGTGTGTGCCGGCACAACTGGGGGGCATGAGTCAGATGGTGTGGGTGCCGGCACTGACTGCAGTGGGCTGGGCAGATGGAGTGGACAGGTACCCCACTGCAGTGCCCAAGTCAGACGGGGTGGTAGTGAACTCCACTGCAGTGCCTATCTCCAGGGGAGTAGAATGGGGTTCAGGTAAGGTGGGCAGGACAGAGGGGGAGGACACGGTCTCCACACCAGTGGCACAAACATGCGCAGCGGGGGGTGTGGGGCTGGAAGAGCAAGTGGTAGGGGGAGAAGGGTGGATCATTTTGGGGATGGTGTATCTGTGGGTGGGGGAACCTGGGGCAGGGTGTGGTGGGGGAACCTGTGTAGTGGGGGCCTGAGGGATGGAGGAAGGAGACTGTGTGGTTGAGCTGCAGGGCGGTGGCAGGGTCTTGCTCTTCCGGGTCCGGGGGGACTTGCGGGTGGGGGCCTCAGTTTGTCTGTGCCTGGGGGAGGGTGTCTGGGGGCGAGGGGCACTCCCCTCTGTGTGGGTGGACTTCCTCTTCCCCCTGTATGCTGGATCAGCTGGATCGGAGGGGAAGAGGTCGAGGTCACAGAGGAAGAGCTGCTTTGTAGGTGGGGTTGCAGGTGAGGCAAGGGAAGGGATCTTGGAGGGAGAGGTATCGGAGGACTGCGGAGTGACTGTGGATGCCTGTGTGTGTGTCTGTTCCCCATCCCCTGTGGGTGTGGTATCAGTCCCCTGAGGATGCTTGCGTGCACGTCTTGACTTTGTTTTGGGTGTTTCTGTGCTGCTCGTGTCTGTGTGTTTGCTTGATTGTGCAGGTGTGCATGTGCTTGGGACAGGTAGGGTGCTAGGAAGTGTGGATGGGGCAGAGGTAGGAGGGGTGAGGGACTGTTGGAGGAGGGACATTGCTGCCGTCAGGGAGGAGGCCATGGACTGATTGCCCCTCTGTAGGGCAGACATGCCCGATGAGATGCCCTCCATGAACGACACCAACTGTGCCAACAGAGTGGTGTGTGCATGGAGGACACTCAGCATTGATGTCTGCCCTACATGGAGCTGGCGAAGTAAGTACACAGACTCCTCACTCAGGGCAGCAGGGGACACAGGGGCAGGGGGTGCGGTGCCTGGCAGGAGGGAGACACGCTCCCGAACACGGGAGCCTCCCGGACCTCTGGAATGGGAGCCGATGGGAGGGCGGTGGTGGTGGTGGTGGTGGCGGGGCCAGCCATACTAGCTGGGGTGTGGTGGCTGCTGACACCCGCCTCCACAAGGGAGTCATCCTCCGAGCTGCTGTGGTCCTCAGCTGAGGTGGATGGTGCTGAGGACTCCTCGGTGTGGCTCCCCTCACCCTCGGTGCCACTGGGTCCTTCCGACCACTCATCGGCTGCTGACCCAGTCTGGCTCTGCAGCTCCTCCTGGTCCGTGGAGCTGTCCCCTCCTGTGGCCGTGGATGTATCTGCAAACAATTAGGGAAACAGACAAACATCAGTCAGCTGCACTGACCGCACACACCACAGTAAGTACAGCACATTACAGAGCAAGCCCTGGCATCCTTAGTTGAACATTGCCAAAAGTGCTCACACAGATTAGGAGAAGGCAATTGTCAGTCTGATGGTCAACCATGGCACTCACATCCCTCCTGGCCTTGCACCCATCTGTCTGGTGCCTGTCGGATGGTAATACCCCAGTGTGGACACATGCACCACCTACACAGTTGTTGGACATTGCAGAGAACACGGTGAAGTATGTGAACATGCACAGATCACATCTCTTGCCACTGAGTCAGTACAGGTGTCCGGATAAAGGGATGGCCAGAGTCTAATTTGAAATGCATGTGATGCATACCAGCACCAGACACCATGATGCACCCATGTCCTGATAGTCAATGCCACAATGGGGTGCATGTAGCACATGTCACTCCCCTGCAGGATCACTCTTAGGAAGTTTAATGCCATGGCACAGGCATGCCTGCAAAGTCATACATCACTGCCTCCAGTCACATGGGCAGGGCAGCCAGCCAAACAACAGTCTGCACTGTGTCACAATCCTAGGTCATGGGGAATGCAAGTTCTGTAGCTGACAAGTGCACATGTCCATCCCCCACAAACCACATCATCTGAACTCTTATTTGTCCACGTCATACCAATTGGACATATGGGAGACATGAAACACAACTCTCTGAACCTGAGCACCTCACAGTCTGCTGTGAATGAAAAACAGCTGCCTGAACTTCACAGTCGCATACATCAGTCTGCACAGTCAAGTGATCAAACACCTATATGTCACACAAGTATCGTCTCCTATGGTCACATCTCAGATGGCATGCTGAGCCCTAACCGATAAACACCCCAGTAGTCCTGACAACGAAGCCACAGCACAATGACACAGAGGCAGACACCTGAGGGAACATTTCACTGAGCACAACGTGTCAGCTGATACACGGGAGTGGGAGTACAGAGTGTATTGTATGCCCTGGAGTAGGCATGACTGTCCTGCTCCACGTGAAAGAGGGATGAGCCCTGGACAGTAGGCAGGTGGCTAAGCATGTGTGACACACTTGATATACATACTCCTGAGGCCCAAACATTGTTCCCACCCGCAGCATGGGTGTGTGCCAAATACCCCAGGCACATGTGGTGAGTCAGATCCGCAATTGGAACACATATCAAAGTTACACGCAGATTACATGTCAGAACTCAGGCATTGTGTAAGCAATTGACCCACCCATGAAGCCTACCACAAAGTTACGGGAACAAATGCTGTCCCCCACCTTGAGCTAAGCAAAATGCAAGGACACAGTACCCAAGTGACATAATTTCCTGACTGTAAGGGCCACACCTGGGTATCAGATGAGGAGTGGGCATGTCACAATTGAGGGACATGGGTCCTGGACCGCAAGACTGATGTACTGTGGAAGTTTAACCAGGCCAGAGGAGGGCACATAGCATGTCAGACAAAGTTCACAGTGCAGTCATGGACTCACCCCTCCTTGCTGCTGTCTGGCCTTCAGCTGCCCATCCAGGTCCGGGAAGACCACCGCCAGAATCCTGAGCATGTGGGGGGTCAGGGTCCGGTGTCCGCCCCTCCTGCAAGGAGGCGACAGCTTCATCTGGACCCGTGCGATCCTCCGGGTCCAGCCCCGAAGGTCCTGCCACCTCTTCTGGCAGTTGCGGATCCGGCGCTTGTAGACCCCCACGGATCTTACTGCCCGGGCGATGGTCAGCCAGATTTCCTGCTTCTGGTGGGCATGTGAGGATGACAAAGTGAAAAGGCCATTACTACACATGCAACATTTCCGTGCATCACACAGTTGGATATACATGTCTCAATCACAGGGGCATATGATCTACACAGGCAGTGCAACTATGGCTATGAACAGTTTGCCAGCAGTTACCAAATGGTATCATTGCCTGGGAAGTAAAACCTTGTTGGAATGCACTGTTACTGCACTATACCTGTTCAGTGCATGTAACTACACACTTTGGGGGTGACAACTACTCAGTGAGCATGCTAGCCAGTGGTGTGCACACTGTAAATCTTGCTAGTCAGACAACATGCACATTTAGTAAGGCAGTGGACAGCACACTCACCTGCTCCCCTGGTTTCACATACAGCTTGCTGTACTGTGGAAGGAGGCTGTCCAGCAGGGCCTGGTTCTCCTCAGTGGTGAAGGCTGGGGCTCTCTCCACAGTACGTGCCATTGCAGTAGCCAGAGGATGCAGATACAGCAGCAGTGGTGGTGGCAGATGGCGTACTGGAGCATGTAGTGCAGGCAAGTGAGCTCTCAGGTGAACAGCCAGCATTATATGTGTGCTGCAGAGGCAGATACTGTCCCATGTGTTTAAAGTGATAGGTCCAAGTCGTTTGCATCTTCTGAATCTGGCCAATCCATGAAATTGCACCACTTATACATGCCTACAGCATCCTTCAAAAGTTCAACTTCATGACACCCATGAATTTGCAACATTGTTGTGGGTGGCCAATTGAATTCACTGCATCAGACTCGTTAAAGCTTCGAAAACGCGTCCGTTGCCTTGTCACGCCATAGCCAATGCGGGCGCACCGATCGGACCATTGCTGTACAACGCGTACCCGCGATACAACGCGTACCCGCTCACATACGATGCAATGGGCCGGCCGGGCACACCGATCGGTCCATTGCTGTTCAACACGTACCAGGCATACAACGCGTACCCGCTCACATTGAATGCAATGGGCCGGCCGGGCACACCGATCGGTCCATTGCTGTTCAACGCGTACCAGGCATACAACGCGTACCCGCTCACATACGATGCAATGGGCCGGCCGGGCACACCGATCGGTCCATTGCTGTTCAACGCGTACCAGGCATACAACGCGTACCCGCTCACATACGATGCAATGGGCCGGCCGGGCACACCGATCGGTCCATTGCTGTTCAACGCGTACCAGGCATACAACGCGTACCCGCTCACATATGATGCAATGGGCCGGCCAGGCACACCGATCGGTCCATTGCTGTTCAACGCGTACCAGGCATACAATGCGTACCCGCTCACATACGATGCAATGGGCCGGCCGGGCACACCGATCGGTCCATTGCTGTTCAACGCGTACCAGGCATACAACGTGTACCCGCTCACATACGATGCAATGGGCCGGCCGGGCAGACCGTTCGGTCCATTGCTGTACAACGCGTACCCGCGATACAACGCGTACCCGCTCACATTGAATGCAATGGGCCAGCCGGGCACACCGATCGGTCCATTGCTGTTCAACGCGTATTGCGAATACAACGCGTACCCGCTCACATTGTATGCAATGGCCAATGTGTGTGCACCGATCGGTCCATTGCTGTACAACGCGTATTGCGAATACAACGCGTACCCGCCCACATTGTATGCAATGGCCAATGTGTGCGCACCGATCGGTCCATTGCTGTACAACGCGTATTGCGAATACAACGCGTACCCGCTCACATTGTATGCAATGGCCAATGTGTGCGCACCGATCGGTCCATTGCTGTACAATGCGTCCCTGGACAAGTCACTGGCATATGTCACCATGCCTGTCACAGGTGAACATATGCCAGCCACATATACTACCCAGGGAGTGAGGGGCACACCTACAACACCACAGCCTGTCCACACTGTATCCTAAGGCATGTAAGGCTGCATTACCTATTCCGTGTATGGGGGTGAACATGTTGTTCTGTGGGTGTCACTTCGGGGCAGCCACTCCCAGGCAGTGCACGTGTTCATGGGGACAGGATCCTTGGTGTGTCATGCACATGACCACTGTGATGTGCAACTGTTCATTCCTGAGCATGTGGCATGGTCACATTTCACGGTGGTGTATGTGTATGTCATGTCACATACCCCTGAGTCCCATGTGGGACGGGCTGACCCATTGCCACAATAGTGATGGCCCTCCACAGTCTGTGTACATGTTGTGTTTACAATGTCTCTGATTCCATGTGCACAATGGGAGACAGTCTCCACATCCACGTTGTTTGTGCATGAACTTTGATGTTGTGCGTGTGTGTGTCACAGACGTCCATGTCTGTCCTGACGAGGCAACAGGGACCACTACCTGTGGGGGTCATGGTTATTTTGCTGTGGTGTATTCATGATGCACCATGTCATGCCAGTGTCCATGTGGCAATACAGGGTTCCTGGGAATCTACCTGTCGATGAGCTGTGATGCCTGGGGCACATCTGTCCACACATGTCACTGTGGGGTGTGTTTGGAACGTGGCAGCAGTAGATGGGAACTGTGACACGGCCTCATGATATCCCATCGTACAACATGGGACTTGTTGATGCCACTTGTTGAACTGTGATGTTAGATGTTGGCCATGTAGGTGCCATACATGTCCTTACGGAACTGCACACATCATGTACTTGTGTCTCATAATGATGTATCATGTGATATTGTGTATGGTCAATGCCACATATGTGGGGTGACTGACATTCTTTCTTTCTTCACCTATGCACTGCAGGGCACCAGCTGTCCATAGACCATTCCCTGACCTTGCATCCATGGTGGAACGGGACTGCATCCGACGGTACCGCTTCACCAGGCCGCTGATTGAGGAATTGACGGTGCGCTTGGCCCCACATTTGGAACCTGGCCGGACATACCCCACAGCGCTGACCCCCAAGGTGAAGGTGATGGTAGCCCTACACTTCTTTGCCACCGGTACCTTTCAACACACTGTGGCGTCTGCTGGTGGGATGTCACAGACCATGTTCAGCCGTGTGCTCCGCGATGTTTTGGAGGCTATGTTGAGATACCTGAACCAGTACATCTATTTCCCTAGACCTCATCAACTCACTGACGTGAAGAGTGACTTCTATGCCCTGGGGAGGATGCCGCATGTCATTGGCTTCATTGATGGGACACATGTGGCTTTGATACCACCACAGGCACATGAGCAGGCATACAGGAACCGCAAACATTACCATTCGGTCAATGCACTGGTGGTATGTCTTGCAGATATGAGCATCTCACACGTGTGTGCCCGTTTCCCCGGTTCTGCACACGATGCCTACGTGATGAGGAGTAGTCGCATCCCGAGGATGATGTCACAGATGCGGAACCAGCGTGCCTGGCTTGTCGGTGTGTACTGACTTTGTACCATTGTGTGTGTTCTGCGATGTAGTATTCCACCCTCTTTTCCAAATCAGCTAATGTGCAATTGTCCATATGTAGGTGACTCTGGATACCCCAACATGCCGTGGTTGCTGACGCCCCACAGGAACCCTGTGACACCAGCCCAGATGCGCTACAATGAGGCACATGGTCGGACCAGGAGAGTGATTGAGCGGACATTTGGTCTCCTGAAGAGCCGCTTCCGCTGCCTGGACAAGACAGGAGGGGCCCTCCCATATGCCCCAGCAAAGGTGTGCAAGATTGTCATCGTCTGCTGCATGCTACACAACCTGGCTGTGCGGAAGGAGTTGCCTCTCATCCTGGATGACGATGATCAACATCCGCCACCTGTGGAGGATCCTGGCCTGGACCACGATGCCAGTGATGATGATGATGATGATGAGTATTGCAGTTCTGTCCTGTTCTTCAGTGCTTTTGACTGAGTGTCATTTCTGTCCTTCACAGGGTACTTTCAGAGTTGTTTGGTCAACTGTGATCCCCCAACACCGTGATTGAACTTCCAGGGTGGTAGCTGTCGTGTCCCTACAGGTGATGTGCGCCACACCCATGGACTTCCTTCCTTCTACACTTGTTGACTGTGTGCCCACTGCCAATTAGGATTACCTTGCATCTGTAGTGGTTACAACATGTTTCAAATGTGTAATAAACCTGTGCTTCACTTTGTGATGTGCGTTGTCTGTGGTCACAGATCTGACTGACATTTGCTTACTGCACCAGTGAGCTAGTTGACAAAGACTATGAATAGGTGTTGTGTCTGTGCATTGCACCGTATTTCCTGGCAACATCAGTGTAGGCGATGAGTCAGGTGGCCTTGGTGTGTATATGTTGTGTAGCCCTGGTGGTGTGTCTCCCTCATATGTGTCACGTTGCCATGACACACATGCCTGTGTTGTACTTGCTGTAGCAGTTAGCATGCACAGTGTAATTTCGCAGGTAATCATCTCCATGACAGAAACCACGTTGGAATTACAACAGAGGCAGGTATGGTGTATTAGTGTGTTTATTGTCATACATGTGTGAGTATAGTGCACAGGATGGTGGTTGCTGTACATTGTGATTGTAATCCAAAGTTCCTAGATGATTTGGAAGTCCTGGTAGCAGAAGTATCCTGAGTAAAGTCCACAGTCATCTGATACATTGGTCCAACTTGTACTCCCCATGTCATGTGGGGGAGTTGTGTTGCATTCCACAGGGTGAACAATTTGCGCACAAAGGTGATTCTCCAGAACAGGTTTTGGCTTCCTGGGGGTTGCGCATGGCCATCGGCCTCTCAGTTGCCCTTCCTCGGACGACCCCTCTTCTTTGGGGGGACCCTCAAGTGCAGGCTGCTGCGATGCAGGGGACTCTCCGCCAGAGTCATCCTCCCTCCCTGTGGCAGTTGCAGTTGTTTCAGCACCAGATGTTGTGGGCACACAGGGAGGTGTTGACGTGTTGCTGCTCATCTGGCGGAGGCATTGTAATATGTCCCTATGCACCGCCGTCATCTCTTGCAGTGTGTCCCACTTGGACTCCATGCGGGACATGTGTAAGTCCAAGCGTGCATGATGGGCAGCCTGCTGCTGTCGTATGTCCCTGAGGATCCCCACTACCTGGCTGAACTCTCCGGTGCTGGTCTGGTACGCATCGGCTATGCGTACCAGTTGTGGGTCATCATGCAGTCCAGACCCCTCTGCGAGCAGCGACCTATGTCTACCACCCCTCCCACCACCCCTGGCGACACGTGCAGTACCTGAGGTGGCACGCACAGGTGACCCTGGGCCCCCTTGGGGGTGGTTGGTGGTGTTGGTGTCCATAGCCCCACGTTGGTCCAGGGTCCGTGTGCTGGTGGTGGTGGTGGTCCTTGGTCTGTCCGTGTCGGCATAGTTGGTTTGTGTGTTGTCAGTCGTTGGAGGGGTGGGTGCAGGGGGTGCAGCTGGTGGTCCTGCTGGTGCTGCATGATGACTCGCTCCGGAGGTGCCAGGTAGGTCTTCGTCATCCGAGGAGGGCAGAGGCTGTTCCACACCAGTGAGCTCCGTTTCCCCTGGATCCTGGGACAGGGACTCCTCAGCGTCTGCTGCTGTGTCCCCATCATCACCTGTTTTTGGGAGACACACACAATGTATGTTATGTTTCTGCAGGCATCAATGGTTGACACACCTGACAGTTGTGACTGTACCTCTGGATGCGGGCCTGTACATTGCATTGTCCTAAGTTGTCACAGTCAGAGGTTGATATTGGTGTAGCACATTGTCCTGCATACTTTGAGCATTTCAATTTGAATGTTGGGGTGTGTACATGGTCTGCATTGGTTGTATTTGGTTGACATCCGGCCCTCCTTCTCCCCCAGCCCAGTTATCCCACCATGAAGCATGCCACCCTTGCAGTGCGTTCAGGTTGACTCTCAGGATGTCAGTGAGTGGTGTCCTGCTGTTGGTTGGTGCCCAGTTCCCAGCAGGGCCTTGTGCTCCCCACAGCAGTACCCAGTGTCAGCCATCTTGTCAGTTCTTTGCCACTCCCTGTGATGTGAGCATGGTTCATGGTGGTGTTGATGTGCGCATTGTGAGGGTGGGCAATATCTGTGACTACGACTCCCATGATGCTATTGGCTACACTGACTTGCCCAGCATACACAGGATTCCTTCCTTTCAGTGGGCTTCACTGTGAGGTGGTGTTGTAGTGGTGGCTACATGTCTGGATGTGTTTGTTAGTTATATTTGTGCCACTGCCTAGCTGTAGTTGTAGTTGTGTTTGTACATGTGATGACACAGTTACATATCACTATGAGATGGCATGTGTTGTGTTTATCTGACTGACATACACATTTTGGGATGATTCTGTTTTGGTTGGTGTGTATTTGCTAAGGGTGCATGGTTTGACTCTCCCCTTGACAGTGATGTGTGTGTATTGTGGCACAATATTGTGTACATTTGTTGTGTACTCACCAGGCTCTGGGATGTTTTCAAGTCCATATACGCTCACTGGTGGTAGGATGGCCCGCACCTTCTCCTCCCAGGGCCTGAGGTATACTGGTTTGGCAGGAGGGCCACTGCCGGTGTGTTGGCTCAAGAGGTAGTCCTTCTTCAACAGGTCCCTGACCCTTCTGCGCACGTCATACCACCTGTTCTGGATGTCTCCCTTTGTGCGCAAACATGGTGATTGTGCGTTCACCCTGTTGACAATCCTCTCCCACATCTTGGTTTTCTGCGACATGGGTGTCTGTTGGACCAGTGTACCAAACAGCTGTGGCTCTACCCTGAGGATCTCATCTATCAGGACTTCCAATTCACTATCTAGGAACTTTTGATTCTTCTTTGGGGGCATGGTGATGGGTGGTGATGGTGAGTGATGTGTGTGTTGGTGTGCAAGTGAGGGTGTGTGAGTGTGTGTTTTGCTGGGTGTATGTGAGGGTGCTATTTGTTGAGGTGCTGCTGGTGTGTGGCTTGTGTGATGGATGAGCTGTGAGTGTGTGTGTGGTTGCTGTCTGTTGGTGTTGAGTGCTGGCAGGTAATTTGAATTTGCAAAGGATCATGGTAGGGATTTGTGTCCTTTATATGGGTGGAGTTGTGGGTGTGTCTTTGTTCCCTGTTTCCCCCAGTATTTATTGGCTTTGTAATTGCTTGTTTGGCCTTTTTTTGTGTGTTTTTTCCTTGGTACTTTTTGTGCAAGTAGGAGACGTTCTTGTGACCGAGTCGGACCCTGCAGTTGTCTCGTGCGAGCTTCTCCGAGTCGTTCACGCTGTGTTTGTACTGTTTTCTGTGCTGCGTACGCGTCGGTCGCGGTGTATTGGGTTGCTTCGGCTCGCAGTTTTGTATGCGTGTCAGTCGTACGGCTTGGGCTCCGTGCGACTCGGTCGTGTTTTCCACGCGTTGCATCGTACTTGGCGGGTCGGAGTTCGCAGGCACGTTTCGTTCGGGATTCTTCCTGGTGCGTGTCGGTCGGTTCGATTCGCGTGTTTTTCCGGCCGGATAGCTGTTTTCCGCGCGGCTCGGTCGTTCGGCTTGTGTTCCGTACGAGTCGGTCGGATTTTGCACGCTTCTCATCGTACTTTGCGGGTCGGGCTGCACCGGTACGTGTCGGTCGGAATGAATTCCGGCTCCGAGTCGGTCGGTACATTTTCTGGCCCGAATCGGAATCGGCCCCTAAGTATACAATTTTAAAGCAAGCTATTTTGGATGCATATACTCGTTGCACACCTCCTACTTCCTTCACTACACCTCTCACTTCTTCGGTCAATAAATTACATTCCCTATTACAAGTCAACCCCAAAGCTTCTGTCATTTATAACTATTTGCAAGCTTCATGCGTTCCACGAGACAAATCCAAGGTAGAACTCTCCTGGGAGAAGGATCTGGGGGTTGACTGGTCAACTACTCTCTGGGACAAAATTTGGAATAAGATTAGGAAATCCTCGAGAGCTGCAAATACCACGCAAACACTCTTTTTTATTTATAATAGGTTATTACTCTCCCCAGCTCTCTTGCATAAACAACATGCTTGTGTTTTGGATACCTGCTGGACATGTTCCTCACCTCAGGCAGACCTTCACCATCTACTTTTTTCATGTCCGCTTGTTCGTGTTTTTTGGAACAAGGTCTGGACCCAAATCAACTCAATTTTTCACTCTCACTTTCCTTTTTCTGTTATCAACGTATTTTTAGGTAGTTTATCCTCGATATGGTCACATCACACCTCTAATATAAGAATTATTGACCTTTTATTGGCAGTTGCCTTTCAGCAAATTACAAAAAATTGGAAAGACTTCACCAAATTATCTTATCAAGCTTGGTGGTATGCTATTTGTTATAACCATAGGCTAGATACAGCCCTCTTACACCCTATTACCATGGCCACGAAACGTCTGTGTTTGTGGCTACCTGTTACAACATTCATTGAAGTTAGTGCCAAGCGTTCACTTTCTCTAACCCCCATACAACAAGAGGTTGCCAAACCCCCATGATTTTCCGATGTCGTACCTTTTATATGCTTAATTATCGTTCCTTTATATTATAGTTTATACATTATATGATTTTCTTCTTTCTATGGTTACCAATCCTTTTTGCTTAGATAGACCGTTTTTGATTGTATGTGATTTATTTCCTCCATGTATTCAATGGTTATTCATGTGACTTTATACTGTTATTTTGCCTGATGTATTGGGATATGCTTTTTCTTCAATAAACATATTTTTGAACTGGAAGAAACAATTTCTTTGAGCCTCAGGGGCCGATTCCGATCTCGGTCGGAGGCGCACCCAATACCATTCGGTCGGGAAAAAAGCCATGCGAAAGCCTGTTTCCCGACCGATCCGTACAGTACACCGAACGAGCAAGTACGATGCGCACAACAGCAAAAAATCCGGCCGAGCCGTACTCACCCAAACCAGGTCCTGTTCTCCGACCGAGGCGAATCCGGAAACGCCGAATCGAGTCGCACGGAAGGAAAAAGCAGCCCCGTCCGGCCGGACAAGTACGATGCGCTTCCGTACGCTCCGAACCCGTCGCTACGCACGGCACGTCAAAGCATCCGGGAGAGGCGCACATAAGCTCCGATTCGCGCCACAACACGATCCACGGCTCCGAGACGAACACGGCACCGACGAGGACGACGCGAAGCGACGAGGACGAGGCGAAGCGACGAGGACGACGCGAAGCAACGAGAAGGACGAACGACACGAACCAACCATGAATCCCTTCGTCGCGATCATACCAATATTCTACATTTACTACCGGAACAGGCACGGACGCGTACGGCGCAGAAGGTAAGCCAGACACCAACCACAAAACACATACAACACGTACACGACACATCACACACACACACGGGGATGCTGAATATACTTACACCAGCAACAGCAGCACCATAGGGGCGGGATGCCCATCACCAATGCCACATATGCACACAGGGGCCTGAATGCGCACCACCACCCCTACCCAGGGGGGCTGGATGCCTACCACTACTACCACCCATAGCCAGGGGGCTGGATGCCTACCACTACTACCACCCTTAGCCAGGGGGGCTGGATGCCTACCACTACTACCACCCTTAGCCAGGGGGGCTGGATGCCTACCACTACTACCACCCTTAGCCAGGGGGGGCTGGATGCCTACCACTACTACCACCCTCACCCAGGGGGGGCTGGATGCCTACCACTACTACCACTCTTAGCCAGGTGGGGCTGGATGCCTACCACTACTACCACCCTTAGCCAGGGGGGGCTGGATGCCTACCACTACTACCTCCCTTAGCCAGGGGGCTGGATGCCTACCACTACTACCACCCTCAGCCAGGGGGCTGGATGCCTACCACTACTACCACCCTCACCCAGGGGGGCTGGATGCCTACCACTACTACCACCCTTAGCCAGGGGGGCTGGATGCCTACCACTACTACCACCCTTAGCCAGGGGGCTGGATGCCTACCACTACTACCACCCTTAGCCAGGGGGGCTGGATGCCTACCGCTACTACCACCCTCACCCAGGGGGGCTGGATGCCTACCACCACTACCACCCTCACCCAGGGGGGCAGGATGCCTACCACTACTACCACCCTCACCCAGGGGGGCTGGATGCCTACCACTACTACCACCCTCACCCAGGGGGGCTGGATGCCTACCACTACTACCACCCTTAGCCAGGGGGGCTGGATGCCTACCACTACTACCACCCTCACCCAGGGGGGCTGGATGCCTACCACCACTACCACCCTCACCCAGGGGGGCAGGATGCCTACCACTACTACCACCCTCACCCAGGGGGGCTGGATGCCTACCACTACTACCACCCTCACCCAGGGGGGCTGGATGCCTACCACTACTACCACCCTTAGCCAGGGGGGCTGGATGCCTACCACTACTACCACCCTTAGCCAGGGGGGCTGGATGCCTACCACTACTACCACCCTCACCCAGGGGGGCTGGATGCCTACCACCACTACCACCCTCACCCAGGGGGGCAGGATGCCTACCACTACTACCACCCTCAGCCAGGGGGGCTGGATGCCTACCACGACTACCACCCTCACCCAGGGGGGCTGGATGCCTACCACTACTACCACCCCCACTCATAGGATGGACAATGCATGACACAACCAGCACACCACAACCTAGGGAATGCAAGATAAAGACATCCCCCCACCACCATGACAAGCGTGTGTAGGCTGTGTCAAATGCCTACAACACCGAACATGACTTTGAACATACAATGTGACCCCCTAGCACATGTGCCACACATATATGTGTGTGGCACCCACAATGCAAGCAGCCCATGACCATTGTGGCAATGGGGCCTAAACCCCCATCATCACAGTGACCAAAAGGTAAGTGTGGGGTCCATAGCTGAAGCACATTTTGACCATTGTGGCAATGGGGTCTAAACCCCCATCATCACAGTGACCAAAAGGCAAGTGTGGGGTCCATAGCTGAAGCACATTTTGACCATTGTGGCAATGGGGTCTACACCCCCATCATCACAGTGACCAAAAGGTAAGTGTTGACAAAGAAAGAGCTGCAACTGCCAAACTGCATGGATCATTCCTGGTCACAGAACCAAAAACTCATCTGTGGCAAAGTAGTGTATGTGTCCCATTGCAACATAAATTGGGTGAGCCAAATACTGCAGTGCAAATGAGACATTCCTTTGGCCATGTGCAGACAAACAACACCCATGGGGGCTGACACCGTCAACATTCATCAATGACACAATGACAGAAGTGACCATCAGAATGCAGAACCACATATTTGCACCAATGGGCACACAAATGCAGATATCCTGTGGAGACAGCAGATGTGAGGTGAACAGATACCATACCATGGCAGCAATGGGACACACAAACCATGATCACTGTGCTGACCGATGACCTAGGAGTCCCAGGGACAGCAGGGGAAACACACCAAACAACATACAGCCAATGGCACACCCAAGATATGCCAATGCAGTGGTGCAGATGCACAAACACAAACAGGCAGACCAACACTGTCATCATACACAGCAGGTGAGGGGGGGTGCCAGTGTCCCCAGGCAACCACACAACACATGAGGAGAGCTGAATACCAATCATACAGATGTGCATACACTGCCACACTAAGGTAACTCATGGATCCAAATCCCCTATGTGGGCAAGCAGGCATTGTCAGATGAGAGGGAGCACAAAACACACATGTCACACAGGCACGTAGGAACAACAACTGACACAGCAAGACACAGACACACCACAGCACCACCCCCAGGGCCCCCACAATGTGGTGACCCTTGGCTGCATAAAAATCCCACTCTGATGACAAAGCTGAATGTGGTTCACACTGTGAACCACAGTCATGTGTCCTGAGCAACAAACTACCATCACACCGACACAAGCACAAATCAATCAGCATGGCCAGTAAGCCAAGGCCAACATGGAGGCAGGGGTCTAGCTGGGCAACAACTCCCATCTGCACACACTCAAGACCACACCCTCGACCTCCAACAATGTGCAGCAGTGAAGTACACATGCACTGGTGACATTGCACATGCACCCATGACTATTCCAGGGTGGTGGGTGGGAACCAAGGTGCAGAAACACATCACACATGGCCACTCAACAAGACTCCTGAATGTCTGACACACTGCACACTACGCTGTACATGGACATGACGGCGATACCACACCAACCAATGGGATCCCAGCCACAGTCACACACCAATGAAGAAGCCAAGGTCACCCACAAAGAACACACATAGACAACAACCAACATCGCAGCCCAGACCCTGAGGAGTGCCAGCAGTCACACACACAACGTGTCACAATAACTTAAAGATAACACGAACTGAAAATCACATGACAGGGGCAAACAACAAGTGCCAAGGGGAAACCTGACTGTGACCCATCTGCGTCTGCACACAAACTCAGCCCTGACAGCAAACACACCTATGGGTGACACCCTGATGACCAGTAATGTGCCATGCACCCACATCACAGAGAACACAGGGAGAAGACTTTGGGGGAACATAGCTCAAGTCAGCAAGCATCACAAACAGGTACAACACTAGGGATCACAGCATGCGCAGATAAATGGAAGTGAACACACAGACATGCACATACAACACACACCTTGGGCGCAGGCAATGTCACACGTGTACACACTGCCATGAGGGGACTCCACTCCTGTGTGAGGAAAGCTGTGCCATATGTTGCCTCAGTAGGGCCCCATCATGTCAGCTGAGCACTTGGTCACACAATCAACAATTAGCACCAAATGAGGGCTCCCGTCACATCAGCCTGGTCATGGATGTGCCAATGGAATCATCAGCACAGATCCAACACACTTGTATAGCAATGTTGCACTGACTACACGGATGAGTCCTTCCCCATTGATGCCCAAACCTGCATGTCCAGTGGAGATGGCAACACGGTCAGGGAAGTAGACAAATCCAACAATGGCAGGCACAACAGATGTGCAGGGGTGGAAGCCACAGATATGAAATTGCTAATGTAAGTAGGAAATCCCATTGCCAAATACTGAACACATGACACCCTCAGATGCTGCTATGGATGACATGGATACACCACATGATAGGACACATTCCCCCTGGACCACATGGGTTCCTGCACAGTAACACTTCATAATCATGAGACCAGATATCACCATCACTGCAGCAAGGGCATGGTTAGCAGCACCAACAACATGTACATCTGAAGCATGAGCACTAGAGAAAAGAAAGTTGCTTTATTCAGCATATGTGTTGAATGAAAACGACGTCCAGAAAAAAAGAGCAAAGGCCAATGGCCAGTCCATTGTCAAAGTTCAAACAGGGTGACACTGGCAGATGTCACCCTACGCATGCCTGCACAAAACCAGGGACAATCCACTAGGAGGGGCAACCGGGGGCAGGCCAGGCACCGCAGGGACAGGATCAGGGCTCACCAGGGGGAGTCAGGGAAGGGGTGGTGGGTGCTGGAGAGCCACTGACAACTGCAGTGGAGGTGTCTGACATGGTGTGTGCCGGCACAACTGGGGGGCATGACTCAGATGTCGTGGGTGCCGGCACAACTGCAGTGGACCCTGCAGATGGAGTGGACAGGTCCACCACTGCAGTGCCCAAGTCAGACAGGGCGGTAGTGGACTCCACTGCAGTGCCTACCTCCAGGGGAGGAGAATGGGAACAGGCAAGGTGGGTTGGACAGAGGGGGAGGACACCCTCACCACATCAGTGGCACAGACAAGCGCAGCGGGGGGTGTGGTGCTGGGAGAGCAAGTGGCAGGGGGAGAAGGCCTGATCCTCTTGGGGATGGTATATCTATGGGTGGGGGAACCTGGGGCAGGGTGTGGTGGGGGCACCTGTGCAGTGGGGGCCTGAGGGATGGAGGACGGAGACCTTGTGCCTGAGCTGCAGGGCGGTGGCGGGGTCTTGCTCTTAGGACTCCGGGGGACTTGCGGGTGGGGGCCTCAGTCCGTCTGCACCTGGGGGAGGGTGTCCGGGGGCGAGGGGCACTCTGCTCCGTGTGGGTGGGCTTCCTCTTCCCCCGGGATGCTGGAGCAGCTTCATCGGTGGGGAAGAGGCCGAGGTCACAGAGGAAGAGCTGCTGTGACTTTGGGGTTGCAGGTGAGGCAAGGGAGGGTGCTTTGGAGGGAGAGGGAACTGAGGACTGCGCAGTGCATGTGGATGCGTGTGTGTGTTCCAGGGCCCCATCCCCTGTGAGTCTGGCTTCAGTCCCCTGAATGTGCGTGCGTGTGCGTTTTGTCATTGGCGTGTGTGTCAGTGTGCTGGATGTGTGTGTGCTGGTGTGTGCCTGTGCCGGTGTGTGTGTGCTTGGGATGGGTAAGGTGCTGGGGAGTGTGGATGGAGCAGAGGCAGGAGGGGTGAGGGACCGTTTGAGGAGGGACACTGCTGCCGTCAGGGAGGAGTCCATGGACCTATTGCCCCTCTGTAGGTCAGACATGCCCGATGAGATGCCCTCCATGAACGACACCAGCTGAGTCAACAGCGCGGTGTGCGCATGGAGGACACTCAGCATGGCTGTCTGGCCTACATGGAGCTGGCGAAGGAGGTACACAGACTCCTCACTCAGGGCAGCAGGGGACACAGGGGCAGGGGCTGCGGTGCCTGGCCCAAAGGAGACACGCTCCCGGACATGGGAGCCTCCACGGACCTGGGGAATGGGAGCCGATGGGAGGGCGGTGGTGGTGCTGGTGGTGGCGGGGACAGCAACACTAGCTGGGGTGTGGTGGCTGCTGACACCCGCCTCCACAAGGGAGTCATCCTCCGAGTTGCTCTGGTCCTCAGCTGAGGTGGATGCTGCTGAGGACTCCTCGGTGTGGCTCCCTCGCCCTCCGTGCCACTGGGTCCCTCCGACCACTCCTCGGCTGCTGACCCAGTCTGGCTCTCTGGCTCCTCCTGGTCCGTGGAGCTGTCCCCTTCCGTGGCCGTGGATGTATCTGCAAACAATGGGGAAACAGACAGACATCAGTCACCTGCACAAAACGCACACACCACTGTGAGCACAGCACATCACAGAGCAAGCCCTGGCATCATTAGTTGTACATTGCTAAAAGTGCCCTAACTGAACAGGAGAAGCCAATTGTCAGCCTGATGCCAAGCATGGCACTCACATCCCACATGGCCTTGCACCCATCTGTCTGGTGTCTGTTGGATTGCAACACCCCAGTGTGGACACATGCACCAAGTACACAGTAGTTGGACAGTGCAGAGGACACAGTGTGGCATGTGGACATGCACACATCACAGCTCTTGCCACTGAGTCAGTACAGGTTTCCGGATGAAAGGGATGCCCAGAGTCAAATAGGAAATGCATGTGATGCATACCAGCGACAGACACCATGATGCACCCATGTCCTGATAGCCAGCGCCACTATGGTGTGCATGTAGCACATGTCACTCCCCTGCAGGCTCACCAATCAGTAGACACATGCCATGGCGGAGGCATGACTGCAAAGTCATACATCACTGTCTCAGTGATGTATGACTTTGCAGCCAGACAACAACACTCTGCACTGTGTCACAATAGTAGGTCATGGGGAATGCAAGTCCTGGAGCTGCACAAGTGCACATGTACATCCCCCCACAACACATCCTCTTAACCCTCATCTGTCCAGGTCATACCTATTGGACATATGGGAGACCTGTGACACTACCCTCTGAACCTGAGCCCCTCACACTCTGCTGTGAATGGGGAACAGCTGCCTGAACTTCACATTCACATGCCCCAGTCTGCATGGGCAGCTGATCAGACACCTATGTGACACACAAGTATCGTCTCCTATGGTCACATCTCCAGTGGCATGCTGAGCCCCTACCAAGAAACTCCACAGCAGTCCTGGCGACTAATCCACAGCACACTGACACAGAGGCAGACACCTGAGGGGTCAAATCACTGCGCACAATGTGTCAGCTGATACACGGGAGTGGGAGTACAGAGTGTATTGTATGGCCTGGAGTAGGCATGACTGTCCAGCCCCACATGAATGAGGGATGAGCCCTGGACTGTAGGCAGCTGGCTAAGTATGTGTGACACACGTCATATACATACTCCTGGGGCCCAAACATTGTTCCCACCCGCAGCATGGGTGTGTGCCAGATACCCCAGCCACATGTGGTGGATCAGCTCAGCAATTGGACCACAGATCAAAGTAACACGCTGAATACATGTCAGAATACAGGCATTGTGTAAGCAATGGACCCACCCATGATGCCCACCACAGAGTCAGGGAAACAGATGCTGTCTCCCACCTTGAGTCAAGCAAACTGCAAGGACACAGTCCTAAGTGACAGAATTCCCTGCATGTAAGGGCCACACCTGGGTATCAGATGAGGAGTGGGCAGTGCACAATAGAGGGACATGGCTCCTGGACAACATGACTGCTGTACTGTGGCAGTTTAACCAGGCCCGAGGAGGGCACATAGCATGTTAGACAGAGTTCACAGTGCAGTCTTTGACTCACCCCTCCTTGCTGCTCTCTGGCCTTCAGCTGCCCATCCAGGTCTGGAAAGACCACCGCCAGGATCCTGAGCATGTGGGGGTCAGGGTCCGTGTTCCGCCCCTCCTGCGAGGAGGCGACAGCTTCAGCTGGACCCGTGCAATCCTCCGGGTCCAGCCCCGAAGGTCCTGCCACCTCTTTTGGCAGTTGCGGATCAGGCGCTTGTAGACCCCCACGGACCGGACAGCCCGGACGATGTCCTTCCAGATCTCCTGCTTCCGATGGGCAGAAGCCTGTCAGGATGACAAAGTGATAAGGCCATTACTACACATGCAACATATCCGTGCATGACACAGTTGCATATACATGTCGCAATCACAGGGGCACATGGTGTACACAGGCAGTGCACGGCTGCCCATGGACAGTTTTCCAGAAGTCACTACATGGTATCATTGCATGGGGAGTAAAACCCTGTTCAGAAGCACTGTCACTGCACCATACCTGTCCAGTGCAAGTCACTACACACTATGGGGGGTGACAACTACTCAGTGAGCCTGCTAGCCAGTGGCGTGCAGACTCTCAGCCTTGCTAGTCAGACAAAATGCACATTCAGAAAGGCAGTGCACAGGACACTCACCTGCTCCCCTGGTGTCCCATACAGCTTGCTGTACTGTGGAAGTAGGCTGTCCAGCAGGGCCTGGTTCTCTTCAAGGCTGAAGGCTGGGGCTCTCTCCACAGTACGTGCCATTGCAGGGTCCAGAGGGGCAGAGACAGCAGCAGTGCAGTGGCAGATGTCGTCTTGGAGCATGTAGTGCAGGCAAGTGGGCTCTCAGGGGAACAGCCAGCAATATATATGTGCTGGAGAGGCAGATACTGTCCCTTGTGTCCAAAGTGATAGGTCCAAGTCGTTTGCATCTTCTGAATCTGGCCAATCCATGGAATAGCAGCACCAAAACACGCCCACAGCATCCTTCAAATCTTCAACTTCATGACATACATGATTTTGCAACATTGTTGTGGGTGACCAACTGATTTTCCAGCAACCGACTCGTTCGAAATTCGAAAACGCGTCCGTTGCCAGGCAAGCCCATTGTCAATGGGTGCGCACCGATCGGTCCATTGCAGTTCAACGCGCACAGGGGTACAACGCGTACCCGCACACATTGAAAGCAATGGGCCGGCCGGAGGCACCGATCGGTCCATTGCAGTTCAACGCGCACAGGGTACAACGCGTACCCGCACACATTGAAAGCAATGGGCCGGCCGGAGGCACCGATCGGTCCATTGCAGTTCAACGCGCACAGGGGTACAACGCGTACCCGCACACATTGAAAGCAATGGGCCGGCCGGAGGCACCGATCGGTCCATTGCAGTTCAACGCGCACAGGGGTACAACGCGTACCCGCACACATTGAAAGCAATGGGCCGGCCGGAGGCACCGATCGGTCCATTGCAGTTCAACGCGCACAGGGGTACAACGCGTACCCGCACACATTGAAAGCAATGGGCCGGCCGGAGGCACCGATCGGTCCATTGCAGTTCAACGCGCACAGGGGTACAACGCGTACCCGCACACATTGAAAGCAATGGGCCGGCCGGAGGCACCGATCGGTCCATTGCAGTTCAACGCGCACAGGGGTACAACGCGTACCCGCACACATTGAAAGCAATGGGCCGGCCGGAGGCACCGATCGGTCCATTGCAGTTCAACGCGCACAGGGGTACAACGCGTACCCGCACACATTGAAAGCAATGGGCCGGCCGGAGGCACCGATCGGTCCATTGCAGTTCAACGCGCACAGGGGTACAACGCGTACCCGCACACATTGAAAGCAATGGGCCGGCCGGAGGCACCGATCGGTCCATTGCAGTTCAACGCGCACAGGGGTACAACGCGTACCCGCACACATTGAAAGCAATGGGCCGGCCGGAGGCACCGATCGGTCCATTGCAGTTCAACGCGCACAGGGGTACAACGCGTACCCCCACACATTGAAAGCAATGGGCCGGCCGGAGGCACCGATCGGTCCATTGCAGTACAACGCATCACTGTACATGTGACTGGCATATGTCAGCATGCCTGTCTCAGATGGACATATGCCAGCCACAGATAGCTCCCAGGGAGTGAGGGGCACACCTACATCACGACAGCCTGTCCAAACCTTATCATAAGGCATGTAAGGCTGCATTTCCTATTGTGTGTATGTTGGTGTACATGTTGTCCTGTGGGTGTCACCTGTGGGCAGCCACCCCCAGGCTGTGCACGTGTTCATGGGGACAGGATCCTGGGTGTTACGTGTACGTGACCACTGTGATGTGCAACTGTTCATATCTGTGCATGTGCCATGGTCACATTTCACAGTGGTGTTTGTGTATGTCATGTCACATACCCCGTGAGTCCCATGTGGGACGGTATGTTTGAGCCAGGGTGTCCCAGTGGCACAATAGTGATGGACCTCCACAGTCTTTGTGCATGTAGTGTTTACAATGTCTCTGATTTCATGTGCACAATGGGAGACAGTCTCCACATCCACGTTGTGTGTGCATGGACTCTGATGTTGTGCGTGTGTGTCACAGACGTCCATGTCTGTCCTGCCGTGGCAAGTGGGGCCACTACCTGTGGGGGTCATGTTTGTTTTGCTGTGGTGTACACATGATACTCCATGTGATGCCAGTGTCCATGTGGCATTACAGGGTCCCTGGGAATGTACCTGTCGTTGAGCTGTGGTGCCTGGGGCACATCTGTCCTCACATGTCACTGTGGGGGTGATTGTGACACGGCAGCAGGAGATGGGAACTGTGACACAGCATCATGATATCCAATGGGCCAACCTGGGACAAATTGATGCCACCTGTAGGACCGTGTTGACAGATGTTGGCCATGTATGTACCATACATGTCCTTCCGGTACTGCACACTTCATGTAGTTGTGCCTCATAATGATGTATGTTGGGATCTTGAGTGTGTTCAATGCCGCATATGTGGGGTGACTGACAATCTTGCTTACTTCTCCTCTGCACTGCAGGGCTCCTGCTGTCCATCGGCCATTCCCAGACCTGGCAACGATGGTGGAACGGGACAGCATCCGACGGTACCGCTTCACCAGGCAGCTGATTGAGGATTTGGCAGTGCAGTTGTCCCCACATTTGCAGCCTGGCCGGCCGTATCCTACAGCGCTGACCCCCAAGGTGAAGGTGATGGCAGCCCTACACTTCTTTGCCACCGGTACCTTCCAACATACTGTGGCGACTGCTGGTGGGATGTCACAGACCATGTTCAGCCGTGTGCTCCGCGATGTTTTGGCGGCAATGTTGCTCTTCCTGAACCGGTACATCTATTTCCCTAGACTGCGACGACTCACTGACGTGAAGAGTGACTTTTATGCCCTGGGGAGGATGCCGCATGTCATTGGCTCCATTGATGGGACACATGTGGCTTTGGTACCACCACAGGCCCAGGAGCAGGCCTACAGGAACCGCAAGCACTACCACTCGGTCAATGCACTGGTGGTGTGTCTTGCAGACATGACCATCACACACGTGTGTGCCCGTTTCCCTGGTTCAGCACACGATGCCTTTGTGATGAGGAGTAGTCGCATCCCCAGGATGATGGCACAGATGCAGAACCAGCGTGCCTGGCTTGTCGGTGTGTACTGACTTTGTGCCATTGTGTGTGATCTGATCTGTAGTATTCCGCCCACTTTTCCAAGTCAGCTAATGTGCACTTGTCTGTCCGTAGGTGACTCGGGATACCCCAACATGCCGTGGTTGCTGACACCCCTCAGGAACCCTGTGACACCTGCCCAGATGCGCTACAATGAGGCACATGGTCGGACCAGGAGAGTGATTGAGCGGACCTTTGGTCTCCTGAAGAGCCGCTTCCGCTGCCTGGACAAGACCGGAGGGTCCCTCCCATATGCCCCTGCGAAAGTGTGCAAGATTATCATCGTCTGCTGCATGCTCCACAACCTGGCAGTGCGGAAGGAGTTGCCTCTCATCCAGGATGACAATGACCAACATCCGCCACCTGTGGAGGATCCTGGCCTGGACCACGATGCCAGTGACGATGATGATGATGATGATGGTGATGGTGATGTCCGCACACAGCTCATCACCAACTTCTTTAGCTGAATGTGAGTATCCTGAGGTGTCATGTCAATGATGTGAGTTGGCATGATGTGTGGGTGGTGCTCTGGTGCTGTTGGAGTGTGTCCATGGGCTACTTGACTGGATGTGTGTTGCGATGTGTGGTGACAGGTGGGCTGTACTCCCCAACAGTGTTGACATGCTAACTTGGTTCTGGGTGGGTATCTTGTAACATGTATTGTGCATGAGTTTTGCTGTTCTGTCCTGTACTCCATTGCTTTTGACTGTGTGTCATTTCTGTCCTTCACAGGGTACTTTCAGATTCGTTTGGTCAACTGTGTCCACCGACGACGTGATTGCACATCCAGGCTGGTAGCTGTTGTGTCCCTACAGGTGATGTGCGCCACACCCATGGACTTCCTTCCGTCTACAGTTGTTGACTGTGTGCCCGCTACCAGGTGGGGTTACCTTGCATCTGTAGTGGTTACGGCATGTTGCAACTGTGTAATAAACCTGTGCTTCACTTTGTGATGTGCGTTGTCTGTGGTCACACATTTGACTGCCATTTGCTTACTGCACCTGTGGGCTACTTGACTACAACTGGGAATGGGTGTGGTGTCTGTGCATTGCACCGTCTTCCCTGGCAACATCAGTGTAGGCAATGAGTCAGATGGCCTAGGTGTGTATGTGTCGTGTAGCCCTGGTGGTGTGTCTCCCTCATGTGTGTCACGTTGCCTGTACTCACATGCCTGTGTTGTCCTTGCTGTTGCAGTTCGCATACACAGTGTAATTTTGCAGTTCATCATCCCCATAACAGCACCCACGTTGGAATCACGACAGAGGCAAGTATGGTGTATTAGTGTGTTTATTGTGATACATTTGTGTTAATAGTGCATAGGATGGGTTGTGCTGTACATGAATCTTGCAATCCCAAGTTCCTAGGTGAATTGAAAGTCCGGGTAGACAGGATCCCCAGTATCGGGGCCACAGTTGTCTGACACATTGGTCCAACTTGTACTCCCCATGCAATGTGTGGGAGTAGTGTTGCCGTCAACAGGGTGAACAGTCTGTGCACAAAGGCGAACATCCAGAACAGGTTCAGGCTTCCTGGGAGTTGCGCTTGGCCATCGGCCTCTCACTTTTCCCTCCTCGGACGACCCCTCTTCTTGGGGGGGCCCTCAAGTGCAGGCTGCTGCGGTGCAGGGGACTCTCCGCCAGAGTCCTCCTCCCTCCCTGTGGCAGTTGCAGTTTGTTCGGCACCAGATGTTGTTGGCACACAGGGAGGTGTGGACTGGTTGCTGTTCATCTGGCGGAGGCATTGTAAAATGTCCCTGTGCACCGCCGTCATCTCATGCAGTGCATCCCACTTGGACTCCACGCGGGACATGTGTGAGTCCACACGGGACATGTGTGACTCCACGTGGGACATGTGGGAGTCCAAGCGGGCATGATGGGCAGCCTGCTGCTGTTTAATGTCTCTGAGGAGCCCCACTACCTGGCTGAGCTCTCCGGTGCTGGACTGGTACGCATCAGCTATGCGTACCAGTTGTGGGTCGTCATGCACACCAGCAACGTCTGCAAGCAGCGACCTCTGTCTCCCACCCCTCCCACCACCCCTGCTGACATGTGCAGTGTGTGCAGTGGCACGCACAGATAACCCTGGTCCACCTTGGGGTTGGTGGTGGTGGTGGTGTCCATGGCCCCAGGTTGGTCCAGGGTCACTGTGCTGGTGTTGCTCCTTATTCTGTCCATGTCGGCAGGGATGGTATTCGTGGTGACAGTCGTTGTAGGGGTGGGTGCAGGGGGTGCAGCTGGTGGTCCTGCTGGTGCTGCAGCTGGTGGTCCTGCTGGTGCTGCATGTTGACTTGCACCGGATGTGCCAGGTTGTTCTTCATCGTCCGAGGAGGACAGAGGCTGTACGACGCCAGTGAGCTCGGCATCCTCTTGAGCCTGGGACTGGGACTCCTCAGCGTCTGCTGCTGTGTCCCCATCATCACCTGTTTTTGGGAGACACAAACAATGTATGTCATGTTTCTGCAGGCATCAATGGTTGACACACATGACAGTTGTGACTGTGCCTCTGGGTGCGGGCCTGTACATTGCATTGTCCTAAGTCGTCACAGTCAGGGGTTGATATTGGTGTGGCACATTGTCCTGCATTATTTGGGCATTTCTATGTATTTTCTGGGGTGTGAACATGGTCTGCATTGCTTGTGTTTGGTTGACAGCCGGACCTCCTTCCCACCCACCCAGCCAGTCAGTTATCCCACCATGGAACGTGCTTGCGTTGCAGGGAGTGTAAGTTGTCTCTCAGGATGTCAGTCAGTGGTGTCCTGCTGTTTGTTGGTGCACAGTTGGCAGCAGGGCCTTGTGCTCCCCACAGCAGTAGCCAGTGTCAGCCATCTTGTGAGTCCTTCTCCACTCCCTGTGATGTGAGCATGGTTCAGGGTGGTGTTGATGGGACAGTTGTGGGGGTGAGCTATGTCTGTGACTACGACTCCCATCATGCCATTGCCTCCACCCCACTTGCCAGCATTCCCATACTTACTTGCTTTTGTGTGGAGTTCAGTGGGTGTGGGTGTGAGGGCAATGGCAAGATGGCTGACAGTGGTGTCCTGCTGTTGGTTGGTGTGCAGTACCCAGCATGCCCTTGTGCTCCCCACGACACAGCAACAGTGTCAGACATCTTTGATGGGCCTTTCCACTCTCTGTGGGATGTGCATGCGTGAGTGTGAGCTTGCTGGGCCATGTGGTGGGGGATGTAGGGCTGTGACTACGACTCCCATCATGCTATTGCCTCCTCCCCCTTCCCAGCATGCCCATGCTTCCTTCCTTTTGACTCTGCTTCCCTGTGGGTTGGGCTGGCTGTGCTGACAGGATGGCTGGGAGTGTTGTCCTGGCAGTTGTTTGGCTAAGAGTCCCAAGAGTGTCCCTGTGCTTCACACAACATAACCCAGGGTGGTGGTGCTTTGTGGGATCTTGTGTTAGGATGGAGGGCATTGCATTCTACCAGGTGGGTACTGTGGAGTTTGTGTTGGGGGGTGTGAGGGGAGGTGCTGGTGACTATAGTCAGTGCTGCAAGTCCCCCTTCCCACCCAGCCAGCCAGATATCCCACCATGGAACGTGCTTGCATTGCAGGGAGTGGAAGTTGTCTCTCAGGATGTCAGTCAGTGGTGTCCTGCTGTTTGTTGGTGCACAGTTGGCAGCAGGGCCTTGTGCTCCCCACAGCAGTAGCCAGTGTCAGCCATCTTGTGAGTCCTTCTCCACTCCCTGTGATGTGAGCATGGTTCAGGGTGGTGTTGATGGGCCAGTTGTGAGGCTGAGCAATGTCTGTGACTACGACTCCCATCATGCTATTGCCTCCACCCCCTTCCCAGCATGCCCATGCTTCCTTCCTTTTGACTCTGCTTCCCTGTGGGGTGGGCTGGCTGTGCTGACAGGATGGCTGGGAGTGTTGTCCTGGCAGTTGTTTGGCTAAGAGTCCCAAGAGTGTCCCTGTGCTTCACACAACATAACCCAGGGTGGTGGTGCTTTGTGGGATCTTGTGTTAGGATGGAGGGCATTGCATTCTACCAGGTGGGTACTGTGGAGTTTGTGTTGGGGGGTGTGAGGGGAGGTGCTGGTGACTATAGTCAGTGCTGCAAGTCCCCCTTCCCACCCAGCCAGCCAGATATCCCACCATGGAACGTGCTTGCATTGCAGGGAGTGGAAGTTGTCTCTCAGGATGTCAGTCAGTGGTGTCCTGCTGTTTGTTGGTGCACAGTTGGCAGCAGGGCCTTGTGCTCCCCACAGCAGTAGCCAGTGTCAGCCATCTTGTGAGTCCTTCTCCACTCCCTGTGATGTGAGCATGGTTCAGGGTGGTGTTGATGGGCCAGTTGTGAGGCTGAGCAATGTCTGTGACTACGACTCCCATCATGCTATTGCCTCCACCCCCCTTCCCAGCATGCCCATGCTTCCTTCCTTTTGACTCTGCTTCCCTGTGGGGTGGGCTGGCTGTGCTGACAGGATGGCTGGGAGTGTTGTCCTGGCAGTTGTTTGGCTAAGAGTTCCAAGAGTGTCCCTGTGCTTCACACAACATAACCCAGGGTGGTGGTGCTTTGTGGGATCTTGTGTTAGGATGGAGGGCATTGCATTCTACCAGGTGGGTACTGTGGAGTTTGTGTTGGGGGGTGTGAGGGGAGGTGCTGGTGACTATAGTCAGTGCTGCAAGTCCCCCTTCCCACCCAGCCAGCCAGATATCCCACCATGGAACGTGCTTGCATTGCAGGGAGTGGAAGTTGTCTCTCAGGATGTCAGTCAGTGGTGTCCTGCTGTTTGTTGGTGCACAGTTGGCAGCAGGGCCTTGTGCTCCCCACAGCAGTAGCCAGTGTCAGCCATCTTGTGAGTCCTTCTCCACTCCCTGTGATGTGCGCATGGTTCATGGTGGTGTTGATGGGACAGTTTTGGGGCGGGCAATATGTGTGACTGCGACTCCCATGATGCTATTGGCTACACTGACTTGGCCAGCATACACAGAATTCCTTCCTTTGAGTGGTCTTCACTGTGTGTTGGTGTTGTTGTGGTGGCTACATGTGTGGATGTGTTTGTTAGTTCTATTTGTGCCACTGCCTAGCTGTAGTTGTGGTTGTGTTTGTACATGTGTTGGCACAGTTGGATGTGACTTTTTTGATGGCATGTGTTGTGTTTATCTGACTGACATACACATTTTGGGATGATTCTGTTCTAGTTGCTGTGTAATTGCTATGAGTGCATGGTTTGACTCTCCCCTTGACAGTGATGTGTGTGTTTTGTGGCAGTATATTGTGTACATTTGTTGTGTACTCACCAGGCTCTGGGATGTCCTCTAGTCCATATACGCTCACTGGCGGAAGGATGGCCCGCACCTTCTCCTCCCAGGGCCTGAGGTATATTGGCTTGGCAGGAGGGCCACTGCCGGTGTGTTGGCTGTTGATGTAGTCTTTCTTCAGCATGTCCCGTACCCTCCTGCGCACGTCATACCACCTGTTCTGGATGTCGGTCTTTGTGCGCCGACATGGTGATTGGGCGTTCACCCTGTTGATGATCCTCTCCCACATCTTGGTTTTCTGCGACATGGGGGTCTGTTGGACCAGAGTGCCAAACAGCTGTGGCTCCACCCTGAGGATCTCGTCTACCATGACTTCCAATTCACTATCTAGGAACTTGGGATTCTTCTTGGGGGGCATGGTGATGGGTGGTGATGGTGGGTGATGTGTGTGTTGGTGTGCAGGTGAGGGTGTGTGAGTGTGTGTTTTGCTGGGTGTATGTGAGGTAGGTATTTGTTGGTGTGCTGATGGTGTGTGGCTTGTGTGAGGGATGAGCTGTGGGTGTGTGGTTGCTTTCTCTTGGGTGCTGGCAGTGGAATGGCATTTGCAAAGGCTCATGGTAGTGATTTGTGTCCTTTATATAGGTGGAGTTGTGGGTGTGTCCTTGTTCTCTGTCCCCACCCCCCCAGTATTTATTGGCTTGGTAATTGCTTGTTTGGCCTTTTTTTGGGTGATTTTTCCTTTGTGCTGTTTGTGTATGTTGGAAACGTTCTTGTGACCGAGTCGGACCCTGCATTGGTCTCGTACGGTGTTTTCCGTTTCGTTCACGCTGTGTTTGTGCAGTTTTCTATGCTGCGTACGCGTCGGTCGCGGTGTATTGTGTTGCTTCGGCTCGGTTTTGTATGCGTGTCGGTCGTACGGCTTGTCCTCCGTCCGACTCGCTCGTGGTTTTCGCGCCTTGCATCGTACTTAGCGGTTTGGAGTTAGCGTGTACGTTTCGGTCGGATTTGTTCCGGGTGCGTGTCGGTCGGTTGGATTCGCGTGTTTTTCCGGCCGGATTGCTGTTTTCCGTGCGGCTCGGTCGGTCGACTTGGTTTCGTTACGTGTCGGTCGGATTTTTCGCGCCTTGCATCGTACTTGGCGTGTCGGGCGCCACGGGTACGTGTCGGTCGGTATTTTTTCCGGATCCGAGTCGGTCGGTGCTTTTTCTGGCCCGAATCGGAATCGACCCCTCAGTCTCCATATTTTTCAATGTTAGAGGTGCTCAGAAACACACGAAATTACACTATTTGTTCTTTTCTAAGGTCAAGGCCGGGGTTCTTTCTGATAAGGCTGTATCGGGCCTAATCAGTAAAAACGTGAGTTTAATGGATTTTACTCAGAAATGAATTAAAACCTGATTGGTTTTAGCACAGTGCAGCAAGTGCACAACACATTGAGCCATCTATTGCTAACTCACTCGGGAGCTCCCGCGTCTCTGAGTAATATTTAAAAGTAACATCGAGAGGGGGGCCTTGCTGCTCACGGGCAGTCTGCGGTAATTGGATTACCAGAGGTTTCTCTTTCACTGCCTTGCTGCTGTGACCTAAGAAGCCCCCCCACCTCCTTCCACCCAGGTTCGGCACCTCCCACACCGCCTTGGTCTGGCCCTTGTCAACATCAAAGCCTCCATGCACTACCATGCTCTGATCCCTGTGGGAGATCTCTTGTACAGACATCGGTGCAATTAGCAGCGCCTAATGCCGTAATCACTGGGGGGCAGATTTACAAGCCCCTTGCGCCACTTTTGCGTCACTTTTCCCATGTTAAAAGTGACGCCAAAGTGGTGCAAGGGGCTTGTAAATAAGCCCCTGGGAGTATAGCGAAGCGCTGTTCATGGGCTGGGTTGGAGGCTTTTTTCTCATTCTTGGTGGCATGCTGCTCACGTGTTCTGCTTGCTGCACCCACGCTCCACCACTGTTGGTGCATTACACCCCAAGGTCCACACAGCAATGAGTGCAATATTCATATGCAAAACCCAAAAAACCCCGACCTGAGAATTTGACTCCTACTAGGGACAAGGGTAAACAGCACAGCATCTCTGTGTTCTTGCAACACTGACTGGATCCAAAATGTGCACATCGGATCCATAGTACACGCTTAGGGCCCAATTCCGATCTCGCTCGGAAGGGCTCTGAACAGGATCCGTAGCGAGCAAGTCCGATTCGTAGCCCCGGTTTCCGAACGACTCGTACCGCTGTACGTGCGAGCAAGTACGATGTGAATATCGCCTCGCGCTCTGAGTGACTCGTACCCATCAGCGAAGCCCTCCGGACAACTACAACATGGTCTACTCATGCAGCGTAATGGGTTCAATGTCCGAGCGACCAAGTACGATGCACGCGCCGATCAGCTGGATCGAGTCGGAACCTCCGACTCGAAAAAGCTCCGGGAAGCGTCCTTCGGGGGGCCGTAGCAGGCCCCCCTTCACCCGGGGCCCTCCCAATCGGTCCCTGGGGGGTGCCCATGGGTCCCCCTGATCCAAGCATGCACAGTGTGGCGGGCACCATGGGGTGCCCGCCACAGGATGTACGCTTTCCCCACCCACCCATTTTCTGCAATGGGAGCCTGTGTACGCATCTGTACGCAGGCTCCCATAGACTTCAATGGAAGTCCGAGCGAATCGAGCCCGTATGCTTAAGGACGCATCGTACTTGCTCGCTCGGACGCCCGGAGCACGTTTCGTCTGGAAAGCCCTCCGGATCCGAGCCGTACGGAGGGCTTTCCGGACAGTATCGGAATCGGGCCCTTAGTCAGTGATCCAAGGTGTTACTGTGTTTACTCCGCCTGCTCACGGAACTTCGCTGAATCTCGAGGTATTTATATAGTGAGTTATCTACTGTGATGGTTAGAATTATATAGTTATAATTTTTTAATGTAGTGGTACCTATTGAATTCCTGCTTTTGCTTCCCTCTTTCGCGTCGTATCCACGGGGATCGCGATTACCGACATCATCACGATCTCCGGCCTCACTGCGAAAATGGAAAATAGGTTTTAGAAATGGTTGTTCTAGAAATACACTAGAAAAACATGATTGTCGAGAATAGTGTAAGGAACTCCAAGTGTGTAAAATACTGTAATATGTGTGGATATATGTGTTTTAGACTTTATGGAAAAGGAGCGATAGTCGCGGTGAATGACGTCATGGTGACATCCTGAATAACCATTATATTGGAAAATAGGTCTCCAAGATTTCTACATATTATTTTTGGATATGTTGGCGGTCACTGAATGTCTGCTTTTGTTTTCTGTTTTCGTGACGTGTCCTTGGGGATCTCGACGTCATAGCGACTTCCGCTGTCTTCGCGGAAATGGAAAATAGTGTTTGGAGATGATTTTTCTGGAAACTCACTACAAAAATATGAGTTTGAAAAGTACACTAATAAAGCTCTACTGTTAAATATACTGTAGAATATGTCTATATATGTTTTACACTTTGTACAAACGACGTGCTCTTCGCGACAACCAACATCACCGCAATGACATCGGTAGTCGCGAATATATTTTTTTTAGTAAAGGTGGTTTTCGCCTAAATTGATCATAGAAAAAAAAGTTCAAACAATATCTTAATAAATATTTACACTTAAACTTTATTTTAAAAATGTCTTTAAGTGTATTTTTCAGTATGTGAAATACATTTACTGATCACAGATTCTCCACAGTAAATGCGACAATGTTGTGCCGGCTCCCAAAATTGTTAAAAATAAAACCAGTTAATAATGTACTTTTTGATAAACACACAGAAATCAAAAAATGAGTGGTATATAATATAAATATAATACACAATATCCAATTATAGAAAGAAAATATGAAAATCTTAGAGGTGCACTTAAAAAAAATGGACGTTCCAATTAAGAAATAGAATTTTTTTTAAACCTTCGTGATTCCCTGAAAAAAACAAAGCTTACAGGGATGTTATAGTTAGGAAATATAATTTTAAAAACCTATGAAATTCACTGAAAAAACCAAAGGGTTACAGGGACGTTAGTTAGGCTGACATTTCACTCGTACAAAACCAGAGAAATTCAGCAGTTATTGTTAGCTGAGCTAACTATAACTCGCGCCCTCGCAATGCACTGCTTATGACCTCACATATTACATCACTGATGACATGGTCAGTGACATCTCTGATGACATCACTGATGACAACTCAAATGACATCACTGATGACATCACTGATGACATCATCCACAAAATCTCTGGCGCACCCACTCACACTCCACTATAACCTTTCATACACCCACTCCAACTTCCACACTAGCATTCTCAAAACCATTGACACATCCATACCAATACTTACACACCCACTCACTGATTCATAGGACTATACAGACATCCACTCAGTCACCCATACAGCCACACATACACCAACTCACTCACTAATACAGTCACTGATATATCCACCCATAGACCCATACAGCCACTCACACACTTTCAGTCGCCCATAGAGCAACTCACACACCTACTCACTCACCCATAACGTCAATCAGACAGCCCCTTACTCACCTATACAGTTATTTACATACTCACTCACTTATTCATACAGATAATAACACATGCTTACCTATACAGTCACTGACACAAGCACACACTTACCTATACAGCCACTCATAACCAACTCACTGACCAATACAGCCACTAATATATCCACTCATACACCCATACTGCCACTCACACTGTCAGTCACCCCAAGAGCTACTCACACACCTAGTCACTCACCCATAGAGTCAATTACACAGCCACTTACTCACCTATACAGTTATACACACACCCAATCACTTACTTATACAGATACTAACACATACTCACCCACCTATACAGTCACTGACACCAGCACACACTCACCGATACACCACTCTCGCAATCACTCAGTCACACATACAGTCACTAATATACTCACCTATACTGCCTTTCGCATATGAGTTACTAACCCATATACCACTAACACAACCATTCACTCACTAACACATCCATTCACTCACTGACACAGCCATACACACACTCAGTCACCCATTCAGCCCCTCACAGATATACTCACCAACCCATGCAGCTACTGACTCACCCACTCACTCATACATGCAGGCAGCCACACACCCCCTCACCCACCCATGCAGACACTCATACCGGTACTCAGACAACCAATCAATCACCCATACAGCCACTCACGTACCCACTCACCAAGCCATATAGCCACTTAGACACCAACTGACAGACTGATACAGACATTTGCATAACCTAGGGGTTCATTATGATGGCGGGCAGACATCAGTCCGCCCACCATCATTGCGGTGCTGGGACCACCTGCCAGACGTGCGGCGGTCCCACCACACATATTAGGATGCGCCCATCCTGGGCTTTTAACATTGCGGATGGTGCTGGGCAGATTTTGGCACTCAGGGACCCCGTTCCCCGGGCTTGCCCTTTAAATTTTGTAATTTTTTAAACATCATTGGCGGGGTGCTGTGCACCCCCCGTCCCATCCCGGGCCAATTTTGGACCTGAGGACGCCATCCCCTGGGGACTGGCCACAATACTGGGTGCTCTGGCCCCACCCAGGGCACCCAGTTTCTCACGTTGGGGACCATGGAGGGAGCCTAGAGGCCCCCGCGGTCTCTGCCGACCCCATCCATCCTTTGGGAGCCGGCATTGTTTCTGGACAGAGGGAGCTGGTAAACATGCAGCTCCCTCGGTCCAAAAGCAATTCTGCTCTGGTTTCATGCAAGCAAGGGCATTTTACATGCTCTTGCATGTACGAAGCAGAGGTTGCTATGGCTTGGCAGGAGCAAGCCATAGCAAACTGCAATGTCCAGGGAGTGGGCATCCCAGGACATTGCAGGAGCTGGCCCTGGGGGGTGGCAGTCTCCAGGGTCATCTACAGCTCCACGAGAGGGACCACGCGGCCCCCCTCTTTCAAGTATTTAGCTCCGGGGAGGTGGTGGTATCCGGGGCCAGGGGTCCGCAACAGACCCCCTTAATCATTCTGTTTGTGCCCCCAGGTGGTTGCGGACCACGGGGCAGTGGGGGAGCCGCGTGGCTCTCCCACAAATATATTATTTCTGCCCTGGGGAGGTGGCAATCATCAGGATTGATGGGGGCCAAGGTGGGCCCCCCTGCATTTGTATTGTTCAGTGCTCTGGGGATGTGTCGGTCCCAAGGACGGTGGGGGGACAGGCAGGCCCCCCTCACATTTGTATATTTCAGTGCTCCGGAGAGGTGGCAGTCCCCAGGGATTTTCAAAAGCCGAGGAGGGGGGCCCCATGAGCCCTCCTCGATTGTAATATGCCCCATTGGATTTGGCCCATGCGGGGGCTTCATAAAAAAGACGCTCGGGAGACCGTGCATATTTTTATTTTGATGTGGATCCACCTGCGCATTCGCAGCTAAATTTAATTTAAAAAAATACTTTTTACCCCCCACCATATCTGTGGGGTCAGGGTAATCCTACCCTGCCCCCTTTTCATTATTTTTGACTTTTTTTATGGGCCTCGGCTTCAAGTCGAGTCCCAAGATGGCTGTCAACACTTCCTAGTCGAAGTGTTGGCAGCCAATCACATTTTAGTAGGATCCGCGAGTCCACTGCAAGGACTCGCATCCCCAGATATCTACATTTTTTTAACTCTAATATCTCTGAAACTACTAAAGGGATTTACACCAAATCACAAAAAGCATGCTTTCTGGACCAACATCTAGGGGGTGATTAGGATGGCGGGCGGATCGCCACCGCCGGCCCGGCAGTGGCGATCCGCCCGCCATCACAAAGTGAATTACCCACCGCCATATTAAGATGGCTGTGGGTATCGCGGCGGACGGAAAGTCTGTCCGCCGCTTTTCCGCTGGTCGTCAATCGTTACGAGCTGGGGCACAAAGCAGGCACCGCCATCCATTTTAGGATGTATGGGTTTAAAGGCCTTTCCTTGGCGGCAATGCCGCCATGGAAAGGCTGGCGGGGACTAGCTAAGGGGGCCCGTTGCGGGCCCCCTTGGGGGTGGGGGGCTGCACTTGGGGGGTACCTATGGTACGGAGAGCCCGTCCGCTGTCCGGAAATCCTTCAGTACTCCCCCGGCCTCCTCTTCACGACCGAGGGAGTACGATGGCAGTTTTTCACTGCCTTTTCGTGCCGGTCTTTCCGGCACGAAAAGGCAGTCGGAAACTGTCTTTTGGGGCCCCCAGTAGGGCCCCCATGTGTGCGAGGCCGCCGAATGGCAGCCTGGGGGCACCTACGGTGCCCCTCTGTTGATCCCTGCACCCGGTGGCAGGCACCTTGGGGTGCCGGCCACAGGGTGCTGGGATCAACTGCACCCCTGCTTTTCACAATGCAAGCATGCATTCCGCTCGGAATGCATGCTCCCATTGTGAAGTAATCGAGTGCGACCGAACAGGGTTCGGTCGCATCGTATTTGCAGGGCCGTAACCGACGACAGCAAGTCGGTCGGTTACGGCTCCTGACCGATGTCGGACGGACCTGAGTCCGTCCGACATCGGAATCGGCCCCAAAGTCTCCTGTAGGTCTTAACTCCAGTGAGGATTTTTACACCTGCCTTTAATCAATATTAATATCTTTCTTGCTCAACTGCACAAATTTAAGACTCATTGCTCATGATCATTTTTAATCTGCTCACATGCTTCCTCACTTTTAAAGTCTTTAGATTTCAGCACTTAGCACTTTATGAACCGTGATCGGTTCAATCGGGTGGCACTATTAGCACTGGCACTTTAATATAGTATTAGAAGAATTGATTTTATGCCCACTGTGGGCTATATTGATTAACAAAATAGTAAACTGCACCTGGACATATTGAGGTATAGCTCTATTTTTTATGGTTTTTAAGTAAAATAATAGAGTCTGGACAGTACTGTTTACAGTTGATATAATGCATTAGCATGTTACGAAACACCTGTTTACAGACATGCTATCTCATGCAATTGTATACCGCATATATAAAACGTATAACAAGGTTTTTTAAGTTAATGAACTGGCTTGCCTTTTAACACATTTATATGGTTTTAAGGTGTCTGAAATTATATATGCCAACATTTTCTTATAGAATGTATTTATGTCCAATTGGTGGTCTTTACGATTTGTATGAATTAACTCTTCTATGTCTTTCAACATACCATGTGATTGGTCACGAGTTACTGCACTAGCATTTTAAATACATGAAGGCACTCCACATGCGCGTTATGTGAACAAGACCTCTTGTAGATCGAAACGCGTCGTGGCGGAGGTGCAGGGCATCCAATAAACACCTATGCACTGAAATTTGGGTCCGTTTTCGTCTTTATCCTACGAGTGGATATTGTGTGGCGAAGTCCTGTGACATATATATATATATATATGTATGTATTTATTTATATATATGCATACACATATACACACACACACAGATACATATATATGTATGTGTGTGTGTATACTTACATTTTCATTGTAATGGCATGTGTGGTAAAGGTATATTTGTGGTAAAAAAAAGCATGGTAAAGACATGCGTGGTAAAGGGTGCAGAGACAGAATATAGATGGAAAAATATCTACATGAAAGAATATCGAGGCAAGAATATCGATGGTGTAAAATATCGAGGTAAGTTTTTCTGATGTTAAAAATATCTATTTTATTGTGATTTAGAAATATCGAATTTGAAAATATCGATGGCAAAAATATCGATGTAAATAATATCGATTTTATGGTTTCTATTTTTTTAATGTTCTATATTTTTTTGTTGTATTGTATTAGTAATTTTATAATGTTTAAATAATTTTTTATGTTTAAATAATTCTTTTTTTTGTTTTAATATAATTTTTAGGAGCGGGATGTTGGGTTTATAGGGGATAAGGGTTGGTAGTAATTTGAAAATGTTGTTGAAAAATTACTATAATTTTTATATTTGTATATATTTTAGTAGCGGGATGTTGGGTTTATAGGGGATAAGGGTGGGGAGTAATTTTAAAATATTGTGTTGAATTTTTTTTTTTTTTCATTTATATTTAACTTTAGGAGTGGGATATTAGGTTTATAGGTGACGTGGGTGGGGAATAATTTAGAAATATATTGTGGGGGACCAAAAATTGTTTTAATTTTTATTACATTTTAGGTGTGGGATATTGAGTTTATAAGGATATGAGTAGTGAGTAATTTAAGAATGTTTAAATAAAAAATAACTGTTAAATAATAAAATAAGAAATATATATTTATTAATAAAAAATTATCTAATTTTAATTTTTAAATTTTGTAAAATTAGAAATTATTTGTGTTGCAAAATATTTTATGTAAATTTTGTGAAAAGTTTTCATTTTTTATAAAAACTTTAAATTTGTAATAAATGTAAAACATTTGTTAAAATTTGTATTTGTAAAAAATTTTTTAATAAAATGTGAATAATTTAGAACATTTTTTAAAATATTTATATATTTAACATTTTTGTTGAGAATTATTATTAAAAAAATATTTTTTTTAAATAAAAAATTGTATTGTATTTTTTAAAACTAACAAAAGTGTAATAATGATTTTTTATTTAAGAATATATTTTTGGTAGTTTGAAAGATCAAAATAGGGGTGGGGGTTATTCAGTCCTTTCCTTCATTTTATTTGTTTTTGGAGTTGGAATAGTAAATTATTTTAATTTATTATCCAGCACTATCTGTGAGTTTACTTGGATTTGGAGTTCGAATAGTAAATTATTATGGTTTACTATGCAGTATTTTCCCTGAGTTTATGTGGATTAGGAGTTGGAATAGTAAATTATTATGGTTTACTATCCAGCACTTTCCCTGAGTTTACTTGGATTTGGAGCTGGACTAATAATTTATTATGGTTTATTATACAGCAGTTTTGTTGAGTATAGTTATTTTTGTTGTTGGGATATTATTTTTTGGGGGTATTGTTCTGCTTTTTATCAGAGTTTAGTTTATTTGGAAGTTAGTAATAGGAATTATTTATTATTTATTTGTATAATGTTTTGTACAGTTTATCTGTATATTGTAATAAGTAAAAAGATGTATGTTAGTTTTTATTTTCAACATTTCTTTATGGAAAAACATTTATATCTTCATTCACAATTACATTCTTTTCATTTTCTATGGTTAGAAAATTTATTATAATATTTAAAACATAAATCATACATTTTGTTGGTATTCACATTTTACTATAAAGTATAACATATTTGTAACATTCATTTTTCATGCATAAATGTTAAAAAAATAATATATTTTTTTATATACATTTTTTTTTTTACAGTTTTGAAAAATAGTACATGTTCTGGTAGCATAGTCATGTAATGGTAAAGCAAAATATTTTTATTTTTTCATTTGTAAACAGTTTCATTTTTATGGTTTATTATTTTTTATTATCAAAAGAAAACATTTGTATACATTTTTTTAAACATTTTTATAATACATTTTATATAATTTTATTATTTTTGAATCATTGTATGATATGTATTTGACAAGGTTATATTTTATTATTTAGTATATTGAATATTATTTTTAATAAAATAATATTTAATATGTTAAATAATTTACAATATTTTTAACAGAAATATTTTGTACAACATATATATTTGTTATCACATTTTTATATTTTTTGTACATTTACAGTGTATAAAATAAACATATATTTTAAAATACATTAAGGTGTCCATTACGATACCGGGCGGTAAAAAATCCGCCATCCACCATAGCGGTAAAAATCCGTCCGCCTACATCGTCTGAATACCGACCGAGCAATTACGATGCCGCGAAGCGAACACCGCCCGCGGCGGAAAAAAACCCAAAAATACCGCCCGATCATGTCCGATTCTAAGTCCACCCGTCCGCCACGGACGCAAATACGCACGACAACCAAAAACCGCCCGCCCTGACGATCGAGACACCGCCCGTGAAATTAGGATCGCTCCGACATGAGCGCGGTAATTACACAAATACACTGCCCGCCATCGTAAACAACAGAGATGGAAATGGACACGGCGGAAGCCCTGGCGGCCACGTCCCTGCACAGAAACCATCCGCGGACCCAAACAAACACACATAACATGGCCAACAAGTCCACACAGCAAGCCACGCACAAACACAGTACACATCCCGAAAACACCCCCCGGACAAACAAATAAACTACAAATCCCAGAACACCAGCCACAACACACCTGAAAACAACAGACCATCATGACACACCCACATAGGTAAGCACAAAAGCAGCCCCTTCACAGACCACAATCCCTTGCAACACTACAAAGCCAAGAAGAGAGGAGAGAACACAGCGACACAGCAAGGACAGCAGCACACCACAGATACGCACCCATCACACCCACCAGCACCAGCACCAGCACCACCAAACACCAGCACCACAAACGACCTGCACATCACACACCACACACACACACCGCACCAGCACCACAAACACCAAACCACACACCATGGCAGCACACCGAATGCCAAAGTTCACTTCAACTGAGCTGACGGTCATGGTCGACGAGATCATCAAGGTGCACCCACAAATCTTTGGCAACCAGGTCCAACAGACAACAGTAGCCACCAGAAATCGGATGTGGAGCAGGATCGTAGACCAGGTCAATGCAGTAGGGAACGTGCCACGCAACCGAGGCGAAATCACCAAGAGGTGGCCCGATATGAAAAGGGAGGTCAAGAAGAAGGAGGCCAAGAATCGGCAGCTGGCTGACAGGACTGGCGGAGGTAATCCCGCGCTTTTCAAGAGCTTCAAGGCGTGGGAGGAGAAGGTGCGAGGCATCATACATCCGGAGAGTCTCACCGGAATACCAGGGGGAGTGGAGGCTGGTAAGTACAAACAAATGTATACCAGCACACCGCTATGTACTCACATGCACTACCACTATGCCATAGCTCTGAGGGACAAACACCCCCATGTCCAGTACACAATACACAAGACATCACTCACACATGCAACAGACACTACCACACACTCAGCCCAAACCGACCAACTAACAAAACCATGGAGGCATGTGTACAGTCAGCCAGCACCGCAACTCCCAACAGGTCCCCTTGTACTCCAAAAGTGCCAGAAGGAGCACTCACCACACCCACACCCATGTGTCAGCCATAGCTGCAGTAACCGACAAGTAACAGGTAAGTAGCCGGAACACAAAGTCAGTGGGTGGGAGGGGGGACAGCTGAAGTACAACACACACCAGGCCCCTAGTCCGACAGCGCAGCAAGGTGGAGCACACCCCACACCCATGTGTCAGCCACTGCAGTGCACACCTTCAGCCGACAGGTAGATATCTCACCCTACATGGAGGGGTTTCTGTGGGTGGTAAGCCAGCACCACAACTAACAACACCGCCCCCACTCCCACAGACCAGCAACATGGAGCACCCCTCCCTCCCATAACCATGTGGCATCCATAGCATTGCGCACTCAAAAACAACCTGTAGGTGGAAAACTGTACAGGGCGGGGTGTCTGTAGGCATGAGGACTGTATTACGACTAACACATGGGACATGTCATGTAGCAGGGGAACACGCAGCACTGCTCCCTGTCACAATCATGTCACCAATGTGCACATGGACATGTATTACAGAGTCATACCCCACATGACCCATCACAAACACAGCAACACCTAAGGAGCCACGTCTGCATGCACAAGTCCCACTGGAGCACAGACCCACACGGCGGGCACCGTGCCACTCATCACACACATCAGCAACACCATCGAAGTCTTGACCATGTAGTCCTTACTGCCTGTTACCCACACATCGTACAACAACGCCCATGTAAGTCCAACCTGCCTAGAAGTAACAGCGTGGGACCACAATAATGCACAGACACACCACTGGACCCATGAAACACACAGGCACACAATGCACATTCAACATATCATCCATCTCATCTGTCAGCCCCTGTGTCATGAAAGGTATGTCATCCGAACAGCTGGCCCTCATACAGTAGTTATGCAAAGATACCTGCCCATGACAAATAATGTGCCTGCAGTGACTGAAGCGCACGTCACACTGTGATTAACAACATACATAATATAGTCAACACCCCAAGAGCACTGCATTGATGCACATGGCCGAGGGTAGCACGCACACCAAGGAATTGGCCCATCTGCAATACGTCGTGTGGCACACAACCATCACTCACTCACTACAATGCTTGCAGTGTAATGTCCATAAATGATAACACTGAGCAGATATGCTGGGGATGTCAGACATACACACACCTTTGTCTCTGCACTGTCATGTTGCCAAAACACATGTCCCGTTCTGCACCCATATGTCACAGTATGTACCCCAAAACCATATTTCACCTCAAAAGCGTTGAGGGGGCTGTACCCCCTTTTCCCATCTGCGTTTCTAAGCGTTCCATTTGAACCCCAAAACCATATTTCACCTCAAAAGCGTTGAGGGGGCTGTACCCCCTTTTCCCATCTGCGTTTCTAAGCGTTCCATTTGAACCCCAAAACCATATTTCACCTCAACATCGTCGATGGGTCTGGAGCCTGCATACACCCGAGCCACAAAATGTAGGAGTATAGCAACACACACCCATCGGCATTGCTAATCCGTCCCATGCCACATGTTCACATCACACAGTTCCATTGCCTTGCCCACGCATACACACATCGTACATCCACACATTTGCACTGCCACTTACTGCATTCTAATAGCGACTCAGGGCTTGTTGGGGAAACGAACGGGGCCGCCATTTTGGTTAGCAGTCTAGCCTTCCATGACGCTGAGGGGATAAAAGCACGCTGATGCGGACGCGCAGCGGACGCGCGCAGCGGGCGCGCCGCTGGCGCGCCAAAGGCGCGCCTAAGGCAAGCCCGTCTGCGCCCGTCCGCGCTCTGGTCGGGCCCAGGGCCTGTACCCCTGGCCGGTTTATTACAAATATACCGACCTATACTAGGGATGACCTTATTAGACTGAACCCTCGTCGGGGAGACGACATGTGCCCTTGTATACCTCCTGAGGCAATGCCTAACCGTGTGAGAAGGATCTGTCAGAACTGTAAGATACTTCTACCATGTAAAAATATTTTCCCCTACTCTGTTTTTGACAACAGAATAGGCAGGAAAATCAATCCAGATCATCAACCAGCTCTCAGATGTATGCTGTTGAATGCTAGATCTCTTGTTAAACACAGTATGGAGTGTGCTTTGTTTATTGAGGAACATGATATTAAAATGGCTTTTATCACTGAATCTTGGACTGACATGTCATCTGGTCCTGATCTAGTGAAGGCTACCCCCCCAGGATTCCTCTGTCATACTCAGGATAGACCATATGGGAGAGGTGGGGGACTAGCAGTCATTTATCATGATTCATTGAAGCCCGCTTTTCATACTGCGTCGAATGCCACATGTGAGGCACTTTCAATTAACCTACGCACCTCACAACATAGCACCTTCAAGGGGTTACTCCTCTATCGGCCTCCTGGCCCTAGGACAGGATTCCTAGATTTGCTGGGGGCACTGCTCGAAGATGGGCTATGCGCAGACTCCTTTACATTATTAGGGGATTTTAACTTTCATCTGGAGGATCAATCCAACCCAGACACTATTCTCCTGGAGCAAATAATGGAGGCAGGGGAAATGAAGCAACTGATCGGAGCACCCACACATGACAAGGGGCACACGTTGGATGGGATATTCTCCAACAATCCCTTACTTAAAGTTTTATCAATTCTCCCTTTGGTTTGGTCCGATCATTGTGCCATTCTTTTTAAGTTAAATGAGTGGCAAGACCACAAACTTAGTTCTGAGATCTCAGGTGCTATCGGAAAAAGAGCCTGGAAAAACGTTAATTACACAGAATTAGGTGAGGCATTGAATAAAACCAAGCCAACTTTCCCTGCTGAGGTTGATGAAGCTTCCTCGGTATTTGTGAAGTGGTTGGAAGAAGCATGTGATAAAATTGCCCCTGTAAAATTATGGACCCCCAAAAGGGTTTCTCCATCTGCCCCCTGGTTCTGTGATGAACTAAAAATTTTAAAACAGGGTTGTAAGCGTTTAGAAAGGATATGGAGAAAAAGTTACCATAACGCAGACAAAGCTAGCTATAAGCTTAGCCTTAGACAATATAAGGCTAAGCTGCTGGAATTTAAAAGAAAGTACTTCACTGAACAAATCTCTCAGGCTGAATCCAACACCAAAGAGCTTTTCATAACTATCTCTAAACTAGTATCCCCTAAGACCCCCAAGAGCCAGAGTAGTCCAGAGTTCTGCGAAAAGTTGGCAAAATTTTTCCAGTATAAAGTGGAAACCATCTTTTCCTCATTTAGGCTAGCTCAGGGGGGCATACTGATGTTGCCCCCAGTTTTGGAACAAAAAAAAAAAAAACAATACTAGCCAATTTCTCTTTGTTAGAGACATCAGATACCATCAAACTTCTGAGTTCTATTCGGTCTGGTGCCCCGTCAGATCCCTGCCCTGCATCAGCACTAAAGCAAATTCCAGAAGTTATAGGATCAACCCTCACACCACTGCTGAACAACATAATAACAACGGGCAAGTTTCCCAGCAATTGGAAAAAGGCCTCTATTCTTCCCCTTCTGAAAAAGCCTACTCTTGACCCTAGTGATACAAATAATTATAGGCCAATCTCAAGACTTCCGCTCCCCGCCAAGATTATTGAAAAGACCATGAACACTCAGCTCAGCACCTTTCTACTAACTAATAACTTACTGGACACATCACAATATGGGTTCAGAGCAGAACATAGTACTGAGCTGGCCCTAATCAAATCTACAGAGGAGATTCGGGAAGCACTGGACGGAGGAGGGAAGGCAATTATGATAATGTTGGATCTGTCAGCTGCCTTCGACACGGTCCATCATGAAGTTTTGATGCACCGGTTGTCGGAGGTAGGAGTGCAAGGGACAGCCTGGAACCTCCTTAGATCTTTTCTTTCGGGCAGATCGCAAAGAGTGGAATTGGACAATCACAGCTCTAAACCTTTTTCACTCCCGTGTGGGGTGCCGCAGGGATCATCGTTGAGCCCGACCCTGTTCAACGTGTATGTGATTTCTCTTGCAAGCCTAATCAGATCTTTTGGTTTCAAAATCACTTCTTATGCAGATGACACACAGATAGTGTTGTCAATAAGAGAAGGGGAAGAGAAGGAAACGGGGGCTCGCTTCCACGACTGCATGAGGGCCATCTCGGATTGGATGTCATCCAACTGCCTAAAACTAAATTCGAGCAAGACAGAGGTTGTCACATTCGGCAACAACCCCAATATGTGGACACCTGATTGGTGGCCAGCTGAGTTGGGCCCCTGTCCTATCCCCACATCGAAAGCAAAAAACTTAGGGGTGATTATGGATAATAGGCTTTCTTTCTGTGACAACATAAACTCGGTGGTTTCGGCCTGTTTCCGTATCCTGAGAACTATAAGGAAAATTAAGTTTTTCCTTCCTGATAACAGCCTTAGGACAGTGGTCACAGCCCTTGTCATGTCTCGAATCGACTATTGTAATAGTCTATACTTAAATGCTCAAAAACAGCATGTCAATAGGCTGCAAATTGTACAGAATGCCGCAGCCAGACTGATTACTAGTACCCCCAAATTTGCCTCGGTAAAGAACGAGTTGAGACAACTACATTGGCTCCCCGTGAAGTTAAGGGCACGTTTTAAGGCCCTCTGTGTAGCTTTTAAGGCCCTAAATGGAATTGGTCCTGACCATTTGAGATCAAAGTTCAGATGGTATGTTCCAGCTAGAAACCTTCGGTCCTTGGGAACTAAACAAGTTCTAGTTCCTCGGATCAAAAGAGCCAGCTGGGGGTAGAAGCTTCATTACTTGCACCTCTAAGGCATGGAATGAGCTCCTTTCCACCTGAGGAACGCAGCGGATCTCCTTTCCTTTAGGAAAGGGTTGAAAACCTGGCTTTTTTTTACAGTAATCCCTATTCTCAGTTGACCAGCAGGCATGCATCAGCGCGAGGACACCCTAGGGTAACCGTGCGCTATACAAGCTTAAATAACATAACATAACATAACACGCCTCTGGGAAACCTGTGCACGACAGTGCACGAACTGTGAATGTCAGACAACCAATACATACTTTGCTAGGTGCAACACATTAACCTATCTCATTCTCCCCACAGGTGCCGAACTGCTGGACGCTGGAGAGGGAGACAGCAGCCAGCACAGCCAGTCCGCAAGCCCCCGACCCGGACTCACGGATGTAGAGGAGCTGGACACCTCCTCGGACGTGGACCACCCAGCAGGCCCATCTGGTGTGGCAGGGCACAACCGCTCCCCAGGGCCCCTCCTACCCACCAACCCATCGCCCAGGGCTGCTGACCAGTCACAGACCCCTGCTGCCACGGTCGTTGCGGCCACCACCACCGCCGCAACCACCACCACCGCCGCAACCACCACCACCGCCGCAACCACCACCACCACGTCATCCCTGGCCACAGCCCCAGTGCAAGGGGTGGCCCGGCCGTCGGGGTCCACCCTGGGAGCCAGAACGAGGACCGTGGTGAGCAATGTGGCTAGTGGGCAGGTCGGTGGCAGCAGTACTGGTAGGAGGAGCAGGGTCAGGCCAACGCCATCTGTGCCTGGGAGCCAAGGCCAGCCGCAAATCGACAGAGTCCTTGGGGCCTATGAAGAGGCCCAAGGAGAATGGGCCAGGTCGGCTAGCGACACGCGGGAGGTCCTTGGGGTGTTGAGGGCCATGAACGCCCATATGGGCCAAATGGTGGCCCTCATGGGCCAGCTGGTGGTGGTGTCGAGGGCACAAGCAAGGCCAGCAACACCACCTCCGCCACCACCTGCTGTGGTGCAGGGTCGTGCAGCATCGCGTTCCCCTGCGTCCACAGCGAGTGAGCACTCCTCAGCCACCACCAGCAGCCCACCAACACACCCCCTTCCAAACGTGGAAGGGGCCGTCCGAAGAGGAAACAGGTGTCCAGAGAGGACTTCGCACGCACCAAACGCCAGTGAGTCAGCCAGCCACCTTGACCACCTACTGCATTGACTTGTAATACGATCCTACCCCACACTGCCATGTGAATGGCATGTGTCTGTTGGACTGTGGACATAGGACTAAATGGGTACACCTTGAGCATCACGCAGCCATGACCGTCAACTCATAGTCACTGCACGCACCACTTTTGTCAACACCTTGCACACAATAACATGTCACCGCTGAAAATAAATACACCTTGATCACAATCTGCTGTCTGTGCCCTGTGTTTATTCAACGATGTGCAACCGCCACCATGAGCAGAAATGCATCTGCTGTGTGGTATGTCGATGGGACAGGAGAGGCTGTAGGGACCTAGGGGTGAAAAACAGAACAAGAGTACATTCAATGAGTGTGTCACACACTCATCACACAGTACTTGTCACCAACTACAAGCAATGTACACACATCTCACAGTGCAACAGGGCACAATGCAACAGCCACTGTCAGTGGCATACTAACCTGGACATGGACCATTGACACACAGCACTCAGTGAACAAAAGGCCTCCGTGACAGAGCACACATACACCTGCACAACTACAGCTACTTCAGCCGTCGTAAATGGACACTCACCGTCAAGTGAAGTAGCGGGCGATGAGCTGCTGACGCACATTCACAGCTTCCTCCTCTCCACTGTCCTCATCACTGGACCCGTCCTGGTCTGCAGGCTGGGGCCCTGGATGATCACCGTCATCCACTATTAGGGGGATCTGCTTGCGAATAGCCAGATTGTGCAGCATGCAGCAAGCCACTACTATCTGGCACACCTTCTGTGGGGAGTACGCCAGTGCGCCTCGGTGCGGTCCAGGCATCTGAACCTGGACTTGAGGAGGCCAAAGGTCTGCTCCACCACACGTCTGGTCCTCCCATGTGCCTCATTGTAGCGGTCATCAGCTGGGGTCCGAGGATTATGTAATGGGCTGAGTAGCCAAGGCCCATTCGGATAAGCAGAGTCCCCTGGGTGTGAGGAATACCGAGATTAGTTGCAATTCCAACTGTCCCCAAGACAGCATCGCACAACAGCCATGCTACACGAGTACACATACTCACCAACAATCCAAGCACGGTCCGGTTGCAGATTGGTCATCAGACGTGGTAGGATGCTGTTGCGCATGATGTGCGAGTCATGGGCCGATCCTGGAAACTTCGCACACACGTGTGAAATTACCATGTCCGCAAGGCACACCACTTGCACATTCAGGGAGTGGGTGTGCTTCCTATTCCGATAAATGTGCTCCATGGCCTGTGGTGCTACAAGGCCAATATGGGTGCAATCGATTGCACCAACAACGTGGGGGATCCGTCCAAGGGCATAGAAATCACCCTTCACTGCCGCCAATTCACGTGCCCTGGGGAATCTGATGTACCTGTTCCTGTACAGCATCATAGCTTACAGTACATCACGAAGCACCATGCTGAACATGGGCTGGGACATCCCACTTCCACTGCCCACTGTGTGTTGGAATGACCCAGTGGCGAAGAAATGCAGTGCAGCCATCACCTTAGCCGTGGGGGTAAATGCAGTTGGATACACCCTGCGAGGACGGAGGTGGGGTTCCAACAAGGCACATAGGCGATGCAGGGTGGGTCGGTCCAGACGGAATTTCCGGATTACCTCCACATCCTCCATGTCTGACAGCAATTGTTAGGGGCGATGTATGTTTGGTCTCCTCCTAGGAAAGATGGAAGTGGACACATGTGAAAGCAACACGCCACAGGGCATTTCCACATACACAAAACACAAATGACTGACCAAGCAATTGAATCACAGAACAGCTGACAAGTAGGGACAGCACAGCCACAATACACTTGCACAGGTCCCCTGCCAATTGCAATGGGCAGTGACACACACCATTGCTATGAGCATGCACATGGGGATTTAGGCCTTAATAACTTGTAAGGCATGCTTATGGTATCAGACTGCATATTTGGCAAGCGGCAATACCACGGCAACATAACTGGCTGCTGTGCATGACACTGCTTCCGAGGCTGGGTGAGTATGGCACACACCAACAACGCTATGGACACAGGCTGAGCGGCCAAAACAAGTGGGACCTGTAGCACGAGGGGATATGAGACAGTCATTGATGTCCCTACTGCACCCTATGTACAGCACTGTACGGATCACACCTCCAGAAACATTGACAGGTGTACACATTGACAGCTCCATGCCAACACGGCTGTGTGATTGCCAATACACATCACAAGTGACACGTAACGTTGCACGTGCCAGGTGGCAGATGTACATAGTGAAAGATGGCATGTGTGTGCATGTGCATATCCCATGCTCCCATGCCAATGTGTACATGATGATATGCTAACAGACATGTGGAGGCTGGGCACTGGCCGTCACTGCCTATGCACACAGCATGTTGTGGCCCTGTCCATTGTGGACCTGCTCCCACACACAAATCATGGCCACACCTGCAGATGCATTGCGCACATTATACTGTGTGGTGCACATGGCATCAGCGGACTGTACCCGCCATGGGCCAGGCCCTTGCGGCCAACTCCAATCACCCTCGCGGTTGCACCCTGCGTGTTCCACTATGGAGGTAAGCGTCCCGGGCCAGCTGGGAGCAGGCCATCGTCTGCAATTGAAGCTGGCAGACATGGTACACAAATTGCAGCAGCTTGGACCCACTGAACCTGCCCCAGGGGGCTATATGAGTGTGGGAGTGTGACCGGCATTACCACAGCTACCTGGGATTGCAGCCTGGCATCCCTCAACAACACCTGCTGCTGCCACCTGTCCACCTTCACGTCGATGACGCTGAGGATATGTCCAGGTCCACTCACCAGCGAGGAGCTGGAGATCCTGGATTCCGAGCTCCACGCACACTGCACATGGCTATTCCTTGCGAAAGTTGTGTGTGAGAGACAACTGCAGTGTGTGTGGGAGTGCATGTGGGGGACACACATGTCGTTGATCCGCAGCACTATGAGTCAGAGCCTGTGGGGTTCAAACATGCACTGCTCACCATGCTGACTGCAGGTGGCAGGGGTATGTGAGCTCTCGGGCGCTTTGACATGTCTGTCCCTCCCGCGTGGTGGTACATGGCAACTTCATGTCAGACATCCAGTGACACAGACAATTGGCAATGCAGGTCTCAGTGCACTTTTTGCTCGTGTGAATGTCAGGCTGGGGCCATGCTGCCCTTCTCAGTCCCGCCAGGCGTGGCCTGCACATTGACTGCACAATGCCAGTAGGTGACAACACAGACTGCCTAGTGGGTTACATGTGTCTCCTGTTCAGGACCCTCCGGATAAGCGCAAACTCAGCCCTGTCGATTGGACACACCATGCCTCGTGATAGGGATGTGTGTGAGTTAGTGGCACTGAATGTGACCTCCGTTGCAGGGTGGGGCATGCACAGGGCGAGTACGTTGATTGTTGCGCAGTGTTGGTCACAGTGGGTACACCCACACAGATGTGTTGTCTTGTGATATTTTGCTAGGTCCGCCTGACAATGGACAGTAGATGTGGGCAGACTACACATTGCACGATGTGCTGTCTATATGCATGTGCCTTCACACCAGGCACAGCTGCCCCTGCACATGTGACCCCTGCTGCCCTCAGTGCTGGGTCTGTTGAGCTGATGCGCCATCTGTGCGTGGGGCAGACAGCTCTCCTCACTTCCGTCATTGCCCATGACATCACTTTGCCGCAGGTGACATGTATCATGGAGGGCCCACATGTACGCATGGGTGGACTACACAAGACTGTCCGATGGTTTTCACACCCAGTCAGTGCTACGAATGGGAAGGATGTGGTACTGGTACTCATTTATATGTGTCGAGTGTGCGGGTCTAGGTGCGGGGCTACATGCAAGACATGGGAAGTTCATCGGCTTATCTACTAGTTGCAATACACACAAGACACGTCTTTTATGACCACATCAGGGTCATTCCTTAAACTAACTGGAAGTCAGACAGTCATATGTTACCCTGTACTCATGGCCTCCCTCGCTCACCCAAATATGCGTTTGCACCTGAGAAGCCAGCGCATGCACAAGCAGCTCCAAGCTCGCCCCAGAGAGGCCAAGGAGTGTATGTGTGGGTCCAGTTGAACAAGTGGTCTGTCTCGCGGTATATTAAGTGGCGGGACGCCGTACACCTGCGTGGTGCCCCGAGTCGAGATCCGGGCAACATTGACAATGCATGACAGGCTCCGCAGTCCGGATACACCACCTGCAACACACAGAGGCTGTAGCTGCCCTAACGGCCCAGGCCGCGTCCAACTGGAGCTCATGGACCCACACATTCACTCTTTGGCCTCTCTGGGGCGAGCTTGGAGCTGCTTGTGTACGCGCTGGCTTCTCTGTTGCAATGGCATGTAACGTGTGTGGGAATATAGGCAATGAGTGAGATGGTGCAAGCCACCTTCCGTGACGTCACTCCTGCTCGTGATGTGTGCGTCACCCCACTACTTCCATTTGACTTGTGCCATACTACATATTGAGGATGTGTTGCCTGCGTGATGTGACCAGGAGGAGCGCGTCATGACCTCTCACCCACCATGCTCCACTGCCATCCCGTGCCCTGGATTGCCTGTGCAGGTGGACAATGTTGGGGATACACCTGGTCGACAGGGGATGTGAGTGCCTTGGCAAGGGCCTGGCGGACGCACAGCAGTATCCAGCATGTCCACAGAGGGTGGGCTGACGTCTACACCTGATGCAGCATTGATCGTGTGCCCGCCTGTTGTGCACACACGAGTTCACATTCATCCCCAGACAGGTGGTCTTTACAAATTCCCAGGAGAGCGGTGATGTACTGCTCCGGAATCCTCCCAACACAGCGTGTTACAACATTGCATGTGCGCACCTACCCGTCACACCCACCCACCTGAGCCAAGCGTAACTCCCGCTTCACATGACACATGTGTGTCTTCCACAGTTGTGCTACTCATTTGCGTTAACATCCAATGACAGTGGACTACATGGTCATCTCACGACTGCCGTGTACTTCACACACTCTCATCCTCTCTCATTCGTACTCGTGGAATGAATAAGCAGAGACACATATTTACTTCAAGCCATGTATTAGGACTTATGTCCTCTGTGATGCAGTATAGTGGACACTACTGGCAGCGAAATGCATGTGGAGGATATACTCAGCATGATTACACATAGCATAGGGTGTAGGGGTACATGTGATTAGTTGTTGACTGTGGGATGTGGGCTTCAGAGTTACAACTGCTTAGCCGTTGCTGTGCTAATGTGCATTTGCTAATTACTGTGGGGCTGCTGACTTTGACACAGACAGTATACATTTTGCCTACCAGACCGCTTGACATCATGGGCACAGTACATCTCAGTTCCATGTTACAGGTTTGCTGCTATAGTTACTCATACACACGTGCGTGAGGGGTGTCATCAGGGCATGGGCCTACGTGCATGCAACGGCGTCCCACTTGTTGTTGCAATGTGGTGGCTACTGGACATGACACAGTCACTGGGGTCATGTTGTAGGGGGATGCACTTGTTGTCCATGCAAAAGTCCTGGCACGGAAGTTCAGAGGGAGGTGAGGTGACAGCTCTCACATACTACAGCCGACCGATTACTGTCCACTGACCGGTGCATATGTTCATGGGCGCAGGATACATATTATGGCATAGTTGTACGTGCAGTGTTGTCCATGTGGTTGCCATTCACAAATCCCATGCCTCTGCCTCCCCCTGTTCATGCAGAGTTACTGGATGTGATGAGGAACAGAGTGCATGTCCCGAAATTATCCGATATCATGGCAGTGTTGTTAATGGTGTGGTGTTAGTTGCAGGTTGTATGGTATAGTTGTTGTACTGGTAACTGCTCAGTCCGTGCGGAGCCAAGCATGAGTACGGTGTAGGACATCATTGTTCAATTGGGGGTATTGCGTCGGGGTCCGACGAATTGACAGGTTGTCAGGTATGCGATACCTTCCAGCAGGGCTTCCATGGCATTGGTGGTATACATGGATGCCATCAAATGAAGCGGATGGTGGCTGTCAAGGTGTTGGTCGTAAGTTGTCCCTTGTAGGAGCCTGATGGGACATGTTGGATGACATTCGATGAAACTGTGATCCAGAATACGTTGTGTGGAGGCACAGTGGTCCCATTGCAGTGTGGGTCCGATTGCAGCCACATACGCCATGCCCCCATAGGCTGAACAGATCCTGTCGTGGACGTCCATGGGGTTGAACAGTTGTACCAGGTCCGCCATTGGACATGCCGGGTTGGAGAGACATAAATCCACAGGACAGTGGAAGGGACACCTCCGACAGTAGAAGACGGGGATGACGCAGCTGAACAATGCGATGCGGTAAGTTAGTCGGTAACTTACGTTCAGCAGAGCCAGATTTTCACATCCCAATATCTGTATCAGGTTATGTTTGTACACCTTCATCTGTCCGGCGTAGTTGGGTAGGTGTGGTGCAAGTGCCATTTTGCTGCAAGGCGATGTGATGGCGTGCTCCGGCTGTCTGTGCAGTCTGCAGAGTGCAACCTCCGACGTTGCTGGGAATTCTGTAATGGTCGTAGGGAGGCAGGACTTGGGTTATAGTAGCTTGTGCGGAGGACAAGGGCCCTCATCCCACATGCTTCTATGAATGGTCAAGGTCAGTGGTGTCTGACTCCTTCCAGATAACTTGCATGTGAACCACATGGGTGAGTGGTATTATTTATTTTTTCCGTTCGAAATGTTCTTTCGTGTTATGCGCTATCTGCCCAGTGGACGGTTCCCTCTGCATGCTTGTGTTGGGCTTTTTTGGGGGATAATGACTGTATTGTCCTGCTTGAATGGTTGAGCTGTGGTTTCGGTGTGGGTATGGAAGGCCATTCAGTGCTATCTCCTCTCCCGTGTGTAGGCGGCACGCTGCGTTTCCGCTATACGTTGGGCCTTGTGTGTGGGTGTTATAATTGGAGCCACCTGTTGTCGGTCCCCGGGATCTTTGATGTTACGTATTGCATGTCTTGGTATTGGGTGCAGGGTGGTATCGGTGTTTCTGTGTGGTACTGGCGTACCTTTTGCCGACGGGGTCCATATTCTGCTGGGTGATATTTCCGCCGCTGTGTGCTTCGCCATGTTTTGCACACAGGGGTGTGTCCTAATTTGGCGTGACATCACTGACATGTTCGGGTCAGTTGTGTGACGTCAGGTTGGCAACAGTGAATTACCGGTTGGGGACATGACTGTGGCAGGTCTGTCACGTGACATGTGCGTTCAGGGTGGGGCTGGTGTGTGGTGTTTGTTGTGCCCTGTGTTGTTTGTGTGCGGCGCATACATGGCGCTGTCGTTGGGCTCTGCGTTGTGCGCATGTGTGGCTGCGTCTTCGCCGCTGCGCTGCGGGGCCGTGATCGGGACGTTAGTTCCTGGTCCTAGGTAGTGTGTGCCCGGTTGTTACGAGTTGTTTCAATTTGCCCGGTGTGACATTTGTGGGTGCAGTGGTGGATGTGTCGTGTACACACAGGGGTGTCTGGGGGGGCCATGTACAGTTCTTCCGCCCTTGCACTTTGTGCGGTGTTTGCATGCCCTTGTTGTGTGTCTGCCTACCTGCGTCTCTGCAGTGCGTTGACTCCTAGGTTCTGCATCAAGTAGAGCATGGGGAGGGCCTGCAGTGCTGGATTCATGCTCGGGGGGTCCGCCTCTTTGGTGTCCGTACTCAGCGATCGAGTTTCCGCCTTGGTTTCTCGTGCGGTGTCTCTTAGCCATGGGAGCTGTTTGTTTGCGGCATCGTAATTTGTACGCCGGGCGGTACGTGATTTCGTCGGACGGTGTGTGTCCATTGGGCCGCGCCGCTACGTGAACGGGTGCACTTTGATGGCGGACGGCGTCGCTGGCTTACGGGCGGTGTTTGGCTGACTTTTCACATCCTAATTGGGCGGGCGTGTGGGCCGCGGCGGGCGGACGGTAACTGGTGGTTTTTACATCCGACAGCACGGCGGTGGTGCTACCGCCCGGCATCCTAATGGGCCCCTAAATATTATATTTTAGCTTTTTTGGATAATATAACAGTTAATGTATATTTTACATTTTTTTAAATTTATTTTAAACTGAGAAAAAACATTGCAATACATAAAGTTATACATATTATTTTAAACATTTTTTTTCTATATTTTCCATTGTTGTCTATGGGGAGTTAGTCTTTTTTTCATTTTTTCTCACTTTTCTTTCTATCAGTTTAGTTTTTAGGTCATTTTGGAAGACGGAACCTCGCGGTTGGGAGCTGCGTTTCGTGAGGTAAGGTAAGTTTGATTTTGTATACTTTTAATTTAGTTTTAGCGTAGGGGTAAGGTAGTAGTAGTTTAAATAGATTTGTTAGGGTGGTATTTGATCGTTTTTGGTGTACTTAGGTGTTGTTTTTGTAGTTTAGGGGCCTATTAGGATGGCGGGCGGACTTTCGTCTGCCCGCCATCCTTGCGGAGCTGGGACCGTCCGCCATAGGTGCGCCAGTCCCACCCGGCCTATTAGGATGCGCCCGCCACACTGGCAGGCGCATCCTGGTACATTAACATTGCGGACGGTGCTGCTGGCTGCAGCACCATACGCAATGTTAAAATTCCAAGTTGTGCATTGCCATGCACAACGTGGCAGGCACCGTGCGGTGCCTGCCACCTTGTGCATGGCAATGTTGGGGGTACCTATAGTGCAGCCCCCCAACCCCCCGGGGGCCTGCAACGGGCCCCCAAAGTCATTTCCCGCATGCCTTTCCATGGCGGAGTCCCCGCCATGGAAAGGCATACCCACCGCAACCATCATAATATGGATGGCGGTGCCTGCAAGGCACCGCCACCATATTGTGGGCTTTTTCCGCCCGGCCGGCAATCGTGACGATTGCCGACTGGCGGAAAAGCGGAGGACGGACTTTCTGTCCGCCGCGTTACCCACCGCCATTGTAATCTGGCAGTGGGTAAATCTCATTGCGATGGCAATCCGCCTGCCATCGTAATGAGCCCCTTAGTGTTTTACATGTTTGACGTAGTGGTGGATATAATTTGAATGTTATGTAGTGTTAGTTATGTGTTTATTTAATGTATCATTGTATATTTAATGTTGATGTTGTGTTGTGGGCGGGTGTTGTTTTCTTTTTTATTTACAGGTTATGTCTTTGGTGAACGGATGGAGCTGCTGACGCGTTTTTTTTTTTAATAAAGGAAATAGTTTTTTCTTGTTTGATAACAAGTTACTTTACATTTCCTTTTTTTCCCGGTTTGTTGGAGCGTTTTTTTCTAAACTATTTTCGGGTTTTTGAGGGTTTCCTCATTAAGAGGTTTGCAGCGTTGGATTCTTTTTGTACAGTTGTATTTTTGCATTTTTTGGGGCTTTGTTATCCAATGGATTCGTATTTAATTAGTTTGCTGTGGATTTTATTGTTTTCGAGGATATTCTACTGCTACATAACTGTAAGTATTTTTTTTATTACTATAGGTGGGAAATATATCTCTTTTTTCATTGTTTCTTTTTTAAAAAAAATATTTATATTATGTCATATAATTTTGTGCTATATTTTTAATTTTATGGCATAATTATATTTATTAATTTCAAAAAAATCTGTTGTTTATATGTTTTATAGTTGTAAGATTTAAACGATGTTTACTATTTTGTTTAGTTTAAAGAATTGATTTAGCAATGTCTAGGTATTCTAGACCTTGGGGCCGATTCCGATTCGGGCCGGAAAACGTACCGACCGACTCGGTACGGGAATTAATTCCGACCGACACGTACCGGCGCTGCCCGATCCGCGTAGTACGATGCAATGCATGTGAATCACGACCGACTCGTACGGAACACAAGCCGAACGACCGAACCGCACGGAAAACAGCTATCCGGCCGGGAAACCACGCGAATGGACCCGACCGACACGCACCAGGAATGAACCCGACAGAAACGTACCCGCGAACTCCAACCCGCGCAGTACGATGCAATGCGCGGAAAACCAGACCGAGTCGCACGGAGCTCAAGCCGTACGACCGACACGCATACAAAACCGAGCCGAAGCAACCCAATACTCCGCGACCGACGCGTACGCCGCACATGAAACCCATCAGAAACACAGCTCTAAAGACTCGGAGAAGCTCGCACGAGCCAACTTCAGCGTCCTACTCGGTCAGAAGAACGTCTCCTACATGCCCAAAACCCACAAAGAAAAAATACAAAAAAAAGGGCCAAACAAGCAATGACAAAGTCAATAAATACAGGGGTGAAAAAACATGGAACAAAGACACACCCACAACCCCACCCATATAAAGGCCACAAATCACTACCATGATCCTTTGCAAATTCAACTGACCTGCCAGCACAGAACACCATCAGACAGCAAACACAGACACACCCACAACTCATCCATCACACAAGCCACACACCATTAGCACCTCCCAAATAGCACCCTCACATACACCCAGCAAAACCTACACTCACCCACCCTCACTTGCACACTCACACACACATCAATCCCCACCACCACCCATCACCATGCCCCCAAAGAAGAATCCAAAGTTCCTAGACAGTGAATTGGAAGTCCTGGTAGATGAGATCCTCAGGGTAGAGCCACAGTTGTTTGGTACATTGGTCCAACAGACCCCCATGTCGCAGAAAACCAAGATGTGGGAGAGGATCGTCGACAGGGTGAACGCACAATCCCCATGTTTGCGCACAAAGGAAGACATCCAGAACAGGTGGTATGATGTGCGCAGGAGGGTCAAGGACCTACTAAAGAAGGATTACGCCTTGAGTCATCGCACCGGCAGTGGCCCTCCTGCCAAACCAGTATACCTCAGGCCCTGGAAGGAGAAGTTGCGGGCCATCCTACCACCAGTGAGCGTATATGAACTATCAAACATCCCAGAGCCTGGTGAGTACACAACCAATATACCCAATATTGTGTGACAATACACACACATCACTGTCAAGGGATAGTCAAACCATGCACCCTTAGCAAATCCACAGCAACAAAAAGATAATCATCCCAAGATGTGTATGTTAGTTAGATAAACACAATACATGCCATCTCATAGTGATATGTAACTGTGTCATGACATGTACAAACCTAACAACAAATAGAGCAAGGCAGTGGCACAAATCTAACCAACAAACACTGTCAGATATTTTGCCACCACTAGAACACCACCTCACAGGGAAGCTCACTGAAAGGAAGGAATGCTGTGTATGCTGGTGAAGTGAGTGTAGCCAATAGCATGATGGGAGTTATAGTCACAGATATTGGTCACCCTCACAATTGGCCCATCAACACCACTCTGAACCATGCTCACATCACAGGGAGTGGAAAAGAACTGACAAGATGGCTGACACTGGGTACTGCTGTGGGGAGCACAAGGCCCTGCTGGGAACTGTGCACCAACCAACAGCAGGACACCACTGTCTGATATCCTGAAAGCAAACTTGCACTACCTGCAATGGAAGCACGTTCCATGGTGGGATATCTGGCTGGGTGGGAAGGAGGACTGACAGCACTGACCATAGTTACCAGCAGCTGTTCTCAAACACACCCTTAACACAAACTACACACAACTCACCTGGGAGAATGCATGGCCTCACACTCTAATTAAATATCCCACAAAGAACCACCACCCTGGGTTATGCTGTGTGAAGCACAGGGACACTTCTGGGACTTGTAGCCAAACTAACGCCAGGACAACACTGTCAGCCATCCTGTCAGCACAGGCACACTACCCCACAGGGAAGCAGAGTCAAAAGGAAGGAAGTATGGGCATGCTGGGAAGGGGGTGTAGGCAATGGCATGATGGGAGTTGTAGTCACAGATATTGGTCACCCTCACAATTGGCCCATCAACACCACTCTGAACCATGCTCACATCACAGGGAGTGGAAAAGAACTGACAAGATGGCTGACACTGGGTACTGCTGTGGGGAGCACAAGGCCCTGCTGGGAACTGTGCACCAACAAACAGCAGGACACCACTGTCAGCCCTCTTGCCATTGCTGCCACACTCACACACAGTGAAGTCGACTCAAAAGGAAGGAAGTATGGGCATGCTGGGAAGGGGGGTGTAGGCAATAGCATGATGGGAGTTGTAGTCACAGATATTGGTCACCCTCACAATTGGCCCATCAACACCACTCTGAACCATGCTCACATCACAGGGAGTGGAAAAGAACTGACAAGATGGCTGACACTGGGTACTGCTGTTGGGAGCACAAGGCCCTGCTGGGAACTGTGCACCAACCAACAGCAGGACACCACTGACTGACATCCTGAGAGTCAACCTGCACCCACTGCAAGGGTGGCATGCTTCATGGTGGGATAACTGGGCTGGAGGGAGAAGGATGTCGGGATGTCAACCAAATACCACCAATGCTGGCCATGCACACACCTCAACATTCACATTGAAATGCTTCATGTTGTCAGGACAATGTGCCACACCAATATCAACCTCTGACTGTGACAACTTAGGACAATGCAATGTACAGGCCAGCATCCAGAGGTACAGTCACAACTGTCAGGTGTTTGAACCATTGATGCTTGTAGAAACATAACATACATTGTGTGTCTCAGGTGATGATGGGGACACAGCAGCAGACGATGAGGAGTCCTTGTCCCAGGCTCCGTGGGACCCTGAGCACTCTGGTGTGGAACAGCCTCTGCCCTCCTTGGATGGCAAAGACCTACCTGGCCCCTCCGGTGTGAGTCATCATGCAGCACCAGCAGGACCACCATCTGCACCCCCTGCACCCACTCCTCCAACAACTGCCAACACACAGACCACCCCCGCCGACACGGACAGACCAAGGACCACCAATGACAACAGCACAGGGACCCCGGCCCACCGTGAAGCAACAGACAACAACCCCAGTACCAACCCCCAAGGGGACCTAGGGTCACCTGTGCGTGCCACCGCAGGTCCCGCACGTGTGGCCAGGGGTGGTGGGAGGGGTGGTAGGCAGAGGTCGCTGTTTGCAGAGGGGTCTGGACTGCATGATGACCCACAACTGGTACGCATTGCTGAAGCGTACCAGAATAGCACCGGAGAGGTCAGCCAGGTAGTGGGGATCCTCAAGGACATGCAACAGCAGCAGGCTGCCCATCATGCCCGCTTGGACTCCCACATGTCCCGTGTGGAGACACACATGTCACGTGTGGAGACACACATGTCTGGCATGGAGTCCAAGTGGGACACATTGCAAGAACTGACAGCGGTGCATAGGGACATATTGACATGCCTCCGCCAGATTAGCACCAACATGGCCACACCTCCCTGTGTGCCCACAACATCTGGTGCCACAACAACTGCAACTGCCACAGGGAGGGAGGGAGGATGACTCTGGCAGAGAGTCCTCTGCACCACAGCAGCCTGCACGTGAGGGTCCCCCCCAAAGAAGAGGGGTCGTCCGAGGAAGGACAACTGAGAGGCTGATGGCCATGTACATCCCCCAGGAACCCAACACCTGTTTTGGAAATCCACCTTTGTGTGCAAACTGTTCACCCTGTCGAATGCAACCCAACTCTCCCACATGACATGGGGACTTTAAGTTGGACCAATATATCAGATGACTGTGGACATTACTCAGGGCATTTCTGCTACCAACACTTCCAACTCATCTGGGAACTTAGGATTCCAATCCCAATGTACAGCACCCACCATTCTGTGCACTATCCTCACACATGTATGTAAATAAACTCACTAATACACCATACTTGCCTCTGTTGTGATTCCAACGTTGTTTCTGTCATGGAGATGATGATCTGCTAAATGACACTGTGCATGCTAACTGCTACAGCAAGTTCAATACCGTCATGTGAGTCATGGCGACGTGACACATATGAGGGAGACACACCACTAGGGCTACACAACACATACACACCAGGGCCATCTGACTCATCGCCTACACTGATGTTGCCAGGAAATACAGTGGAATGCACAGACACCACACCTATTCACAGTCTGTGTTAACTAGCCCACAGGTGCAGTAAGCATATGTCAGTCAGATGTGTGACCACAGACAACGCACATCCCAAAGTGAAGAACAGGTTTATTACACATTTGCAACATGTTGTTTCCACTACAGATGAACGGTAATCCCACGTGGCAGTGGCCACACAGTCAACAATTGTAGAAGAAATAAAGTCCAGGGGTGTGGGGCACATCACCTGTAGGGAAACGACTGCTTCCACCCTGGAAGTTGAATCATGGTGTCGGGGGATCCGAGTGGACCAAACAACTCTGAAAGCACCCTGTGAAGGACAGACATGACACACAGTCAAAAGCACTGAAGAACAGGACAGAACTGCAATACTCATGCCCAATACATGTCACAAGATACCTACACAAAACCAAGTTAGCATGTCAACACTGTTGGGGAGTACAGACTACCTGTAAGGACACATCGCTGTACGCATCCAGTCAAGTAGCACATGGCCACACTCAAACAGCAACAGAGCACCACCAACACATATCATGCAAACTCAAATCATTGACATGACAACTCTGGATACTCACATTCAGCTGAAGAAGTTGGTGATGAGCTGTGTGCGGACATCACCATCATCATCATCATCATCACTGGCATCGTGGCCCAGGCCAGGATCCTCCACAGGTGGCGGATGTTGGTCATCGTCATCCAGGATGAGAGGCAACTCCTTCCGCACTACCAGGTTGTGTAGCATGCAGCAGACGATGACAATCTTGCACACCTTTGCTGGGGCATATGGGAAGGCCCCTCCTGTCTTGTCCAGGCAGCGAAAGCGGCTCTTCAGGAGACCAAATGTCCGCTCGATCACTCTCCTGGTCCGACCATGTGCCTCATTGTAGCGCATCTGGGCTGGTGTCACAGGGTTCCTGAGGGGTGTCAGCAACCACGGCATGTTGGGGTATCCGGAGTCACCTACATACAGACAATTGCAGATTAGCTGAGTTAGGTAAAGAGGGTGGAATACAACATTGCAGAACACACACAATGGTAAAAAGTCAGTACACACCGACAAGCCAGGCACGCTGGTTCGGCATCTGTGACATCATCCTCGGGATGCGACTACTCCTCATCACGTAGGCATCGTGTACAGAACTGGGGAAACGGGCACACACATGTGAGATGGTCATATCTGCAAGACATACCACCAGAGCATTGATAGAATGGTAATGTTTCCGGTTCCTGTATGCCTGCTCATGTGCCTGTGGTGGTACCAAAGCCACATGTGTCCCATCAATGGAGCCAATGACATGTGGCATCCTCCCCAGGGCATAGAAGTCATTCTTGACGTCAATGAGTTGTTGACGTTTAGGGAAATAGATGTACTGGTTCAGGTATCTCAACATTGCCTCCAAAACATCGCATAGCACACGGCTGAACATGGTCTGTGACATCCCACCAGCAGACGCCACAGTGTGTTGAAAGGTACCGGTGGCAAAGAAGTGTAGGGCTGCCATCACCTTCACCTTGGGGGTCAGCGCTGTAGGGTATGTCCGGCCAGGTTGCAAATGTGGGGCCAACCGCACCGTCAATTCCTCAATCAGCGGCCTGTTGAAGCGGTACCATCGGAAGCACTCACTTTCCACCATGGTTGCAAGGTCAGGGAATGGTCTATGGACAGCTGGTGCCCTGCAGTGCATAGGTGAACAAAGAAAGATTGTTAGTCACCCCACATATGTGTCATTGACCATACTCAATATCACATGATACATGATTACAAGACACAAGTACTTGATGTGTGTGCCGTTCTGTATGGACATATATGGCACCTACATGGCCAACATCTAACATCACAGTTCAACATGTGTTGACAACAAGTTCCAGGTCGTGCTTTGGGAAATCATTAGGCTGTGTCACAGTACCCATGTACTGCTGTCACGTTCCAAACACACACCACAGTGACAAGTGAGGACAGATGTGCCACAGGCATCACAGCTCATTGACAGGTAGATTCCCAGGGACCCTGAATTGCCACATGGACAGTGGCATGACATGACGTATCATGTACACGTCAGCAAAACAACCATGACTCCCACAGGTAGTGGCCCCTGTTGCCTCTGCAGGACAGACATGGACGTCTGTGACACACACACACGCACAACATCAAAGTAGATGCACAAACAACGTGGATGTGGAGACTGTCTCCCATTGTGCACATTGAATCAGAGACTTCTGAAACACAACATGCACACAGACTGTGGAGGGCCATCACTATTGTGGCAATGGGTCACCCTGTGATGTACATACCTTCCCACATGGGACTCAGGGTGTATGTGACATGACATACACATACACAACCTGGAAATGTGACCATGCCACATGCCCTGAACTGAACAGTTGCACATCACAGTGTTGTAATTTGGCAGCACTTAAGTTAAGCATTAGCCGAAGACATCCTGTGTTCAGAGGCTAAATTGTCCGCTTTGTGGAATCCATTTTATATTTCTGGCAGCCATTTTGGTTGCCATGTGCTCGTCATGTGCTCTGTCCTTCCTTCCTGTTAACTGCTCTTGAAATCTGCCTAGAGACGAGTTATATTTAGTTTCTTTTGCTTTACACATGCTCAGTTGAGCTCGCAGCTGTCCATGCAGCTGTTCCGAGTTTATAAATGTCAGGATGTGTCTACTAGAAGTAGAAACTGTTAGCTCCACCCACTTGTCGACTGTGCATTTTTTGTATGACCTTATATGTACCTAAAACCAGCATTTTGTGTTTGTACCGCCTTCATTTGAGCCCCTGTGTGGGTATAAAAGGACCAAGGTCCTTCCATTTGGTGTGCTACTTCATGCATTACCGAAGGGTGCTGTGTGAATGTAGTTCCACCTCATGAGGTTTAATAAACTCTGTCTTTTCTATTCCAGTTTCTGTGCCAACTTCTTCCTATTGGTCTGAGGACTCTGTGCAGAAAGGGAGAACCCCTAAGCACTGGTAGGCCTTGTTGAGGCTCACCACCACAAATTGGCGCTTCCAACGTGGGGCTCATCGGCGACTCGGATGCCCGAAGGATTGGTCGAGACGAAGGATTGGAATCTCGCTTCTGGACGCGATCGCTGCCTGAGGAGACCCGAGTCTTGGCACCCACGGCGTTTTTCCTTTCTTTCTGATCTGACCATCCCGGCGGCGCCGGTCCTCGACTGAGATCTCTTCTGTTGATTCGCTGTGCAGTGACCATTTGCTCGATTTTGAGACCTTGGCAGTTGGAATCTGGACACCATTTGATTGGTAAGAGCCGTTTTGCGGCACTTGCTGTTGGTTTGATGCCTTTGATTGGTAAGGTAGTTTAGTAACACTTACTGCGGCTTTGTTTGTATGATTGGCCAATTTTGGAATCTGTTTTGTAATTATATATGTATTGCAATACATATAGGCAGGTAATGAGGAGAATTTTCTCTATTTTAATTTGTTTGAACAGCGCAACGTACGAAGAGTACCTTAAGCGCTACTTTGATTATAATACTGCATATTCTGCACTATTTTTTTTTGGCATGCCTGTTTTTAGCACACTTTGTAGGATGTGTTGCTTTTGTAGTGGTACCAATTTGAGACTTGACGAAGCACAACCAGCCCCCCCGGAGGGGACGCCTAATAGGGATATGTATATTAAGTATGGTATTTCTTCTATAATGTACTGCACGTTATGGAATAAATATACTAGTAAAGATCCTGAGTTGCGTTGGCCGATGTATGGGTCATTTGATTTGCGAAAGATTCAGTATGTGGAACAATGTATGTTTAAACGAAAGACTAGGCAAGATATGTTTGATTGTGTGCGAATGTGGGAGAAAGAAGTGTGTGAGCGAATTAGCGTGAGCAAGCATTGATTGACAAAGAACAGCGAAAGACCATTTATGCGAAAGCATTAGAGTTAAAAAACAAGGAGATGAAAGAAATTAAAGAGAGGGAAGATAGGGAACGCCATTTACAGGTAACTGGCCAATACGCTGTTAGGCAGCCCCTTTATCCTATCCTTAATAAACCGCAAGATGATTTCTTGTTATTAGATCGTTCTCCACCTCCGTATATTTTTTCTTCCGCTCCTCACGAGTCAGATGAGGACTCTTTTTCAGACCAGGACAAAGCTCGAGAAACTCGCTCAATGTTATCTACTGGGCGTGCATCTGACATTAGATCTGCTGCGCGTAAAGCTGTTCGTAGTACTACCACTGCTTCTGAACTTTTAGATAGTATAAAAGAATGGCAGGAAAGGGAGCAAATATATTTTACCGATACATTTGCTGCAGAGGTTATTGAACGATTTAGGAAGCATTCGGTAGAAATGGAGCCCGATGATGTAGCAGCTGATTGTAAACAATTACGTGACGGTCTTTTTGTCTTCTCCCAGGTGGCTGACACGATCAGACGCTTGGTTAAACTACGTGTTGAAGCAGCCCGTTTGCGAGAGGAGAAAAAAGGCAGCAGAAGCAGCTGCACTAGCATCTCAGACCAGCATGGCACGAACTTCTACTCCTGAAACAGACAAGAATGTTGTAATTCATGTGAAACCCATGCGGGAAGCAGCGCCTTTATATGTTCCTCCTAAAGGAACGGGTGCAGATGATAATAAGACTTCTATTAATGCGAAAGGGTACTTTATTTATAATTGGGTTTACACTCCTTGGAATAGAGCAGATGTTATGGCCCTTAAAAATGCATTGCCTGAACCGCGAAAGAATCCAGCAGCCTTTTATGAGGAAGTTGAGGGTGCAATTAGCTCTTGTACTATGACTTTGTCTGATATTGATTTGTTTTTTGGATTAATATTACCGCCTTATATGTGGAGAACTGTGCGTAAAATTGATGATGATGCGACATTTGGAGCATTGTGGAAAGATTTAGAGCGGTTAGATGAAGATAGAGAACCTGCACAGAAACCGTGTCAGTTAATTTTAAATCTTCCGGCAGCTATATTAGTTAAGTTAAAGACGATCATTCCCCCTAAAAAGATAGATTGGACAGTGTTAGCGTCTTGCAAGCAAAACGTAGATGAATCAGTTTCTGACTTTTTCACACGCTTTGAAGAGGCATTCCACGATTTTAGTGGCCAGTCATTGATAGATGACACGGGTAGGCATCTGTTTGTTGATAAATATGTCGCAAACCTTTTGCCAGGGATAGCTAGTCGCTTAAAGGGCAGTGAGAGTTCATGGACTACCTCTTCTCCGGTTTCTCTTTTAACTATGGCTCAGTATTATGAGCGACAAGAATTAGAAACTAAAGGTAATGAGGACAAAAAGTCTAAAGAGTTGAAAACAAAGGTTATGTTGGCTCAAGCTTATGGTCCGCCTTCTAGAGGTCATGATAGAGGTGGACGTGGATCTTATGGTTCGTCCTTTCCTTCCTATACTCGTTCAAATTTGTCTGTTGATCAGTGTGCGTACTGCAAAAAATTTGGACATTGGCTTTCTGATTGTCCAGTACTGCGTGCTCAGCAGAATCTACGTGGTCGGGGACAAATGAGAAATCGTTCAGGATATCCAGGGCCTAGAGGAAGCGCGAATGATCGTGCTCGGTTTGATGCTAATACACGTGTGCAGGATGGGTTTAACACTTTTGATAGAAGGAACCAATATCAAATGTCTGACTATGTGCCCTCTGATTTTCAAGATTCTGCTTATGCATAGGATTGCCTAGGATGGGGTAAGGAATCGGTTGAAGTTCCAGTAGATCAGAGGGGTCCCTATGTTACAGCACATGTTTTGGGCTCTACTGATCAGTTTCTGGTTGATACAGGAGCTACTCGTAGCGCCTTGCCTAACAATTGGTTCCAAGGGCTCCCCTGTCTGGCTTAACCATCACATCGATAGGTTTCGATGGAACACCTTCCCTTAGCCCATTGTCACAACCACTTGCATTCGATGTTGATAAGTTTACTGCTCCATGTCCGTTTTTGCTTTCTCCAAACACACCAGACAATATTGTGGGTCTTGATATGCTTAAATATTTCAGGGCTACGATACGGTGTTCTCCGGAAGGAGTACGGGTTATTTTGAATGACAACTACCCTGTGATTGAGAGATCTTGTATTGTTAAAGAGGACATTGCACTAGCCTCACTCCCTAGTACTTTGTGGGCTACTTCGGACACTGATGTAGGACAAATGGTTATTCCACCAATACATATTAGTGTCAAGGAGGGCGCTTTATTGCCAAGACTGCCTCAGTATAAAATTTCTCGAGAAGGAGAAGAAGCACTCACACGTATTGTACATGATTTAATTAAGGTGGGGGTTGTGGAAGAAGTTCCTTACAATGTTTGCAATAGTCCGATTCTTCCCATTTTGAAAAAAGATACTGACACTAGGATCTATAGATTTATCATCGATTTGAGAGAAGTTAACAAGATTGTAGTACCACAGTACCCTGTAGTATCTGACATAACGACATTGCTTACCCTGGTCCCTCCAACAGCAACTACATTTTCTGTAATTGATCTGAAGAATGCTTTCTTCTCGATTCTTATTCATCCTGATAGCCGATATTTGTTCGGTTTCACTTTGAATAATAGATCATACAGATTTTGTAGAGTTCCTCAAGGCTATACTGAGAGTCCTAGTATTTACAGTCAAGCATTGAAGAGACAGCTTGATTCCTTTACCTTGCCTAAAGGAGTGGCTCTCATACAATATGTCGATGACATCTTGTTGGCAGCTGATACACCTGAGCAGTGTGAGAAATGCACTTTGTCCTTGCTTTCTTTTCTTGCTATACACCACCATAAAGTATCACGGAAGAAATTGCAATATTGTAGACCGAAGGTGACCTATTTAGGACACCTTCTGTCTAAGGAGGGCCGTGCACTAACACCAGATCGCATTCAAGCAATTTTAGACACCCCAGTACCTTCCACGCAGAAAGATGTCCGTGCATTCATTGGTCTGACTTCGTTTTGCAGGCAATGGATATTGGGTTTTTCACACATTGTTAAACCCTTGCTAGCACTTTTGACTAAAAACACTCCGATCCCCCTTCCATGGACAGATGAATGTCAAAATGCTTTTTGTCAGTTGAGACAAGCTCTTTGCTCTGCACCAGTGTTAGGCACACCAGATTACACGAAGGCTTTTACACTCTATGTACATGAGAAAGAAGGATGTGCATTGTCAGTTTTAGTACAGACACACGGGGACAAACAGCGTCCTTGCGCATACCTTTCTGCAGTTCTTGATCCTGTTGCTCGTGCATTACCTGGGTGCTTCCGTTCAGTTGCAGCGACGGCTGTGTCCATACGTCAGAGTGAAGGGATAGTTTTGTCACACAAACTGTTGGTGCTAGTACCCCATGCAGTAGATGCCCTTTTGAATCAGACTAAGACTCAGCACTTAACTAGTGCTCGTTTGACAGGATATGAATTGACACTGCTAGCACCTCATATTACCTTGAAGAGATGTGCGACACTGAACCCAGCCACTTTGTTGCCATATCCTGCGACTCAGTCTCAGTCAAAGGAGCCTCACGATTGCATATTCCTTACTGAGGAGCAGACAAAGGGTCGCATCGATTTACAAGATACGCCCCTTCCAGATGTAGATGGGGAACTGTGGGTTGATGGGTCCTGTCTGAAGTTACCAGATGGCACGACTTCAGCTGCTTATGCAATTACCACGCTTGAGACAGTAGTGGAAACAGCTCGCATACCTCAGAAGTCAGCTCAAGCAGCTGAACTAATAGCTTTGACACGAGCGTGTGAGCTTAGCACTGACTTGTGTGTGAACATTTACACGGATAGCTGCTATGCTTTTGGAGTGGTTCATGATTTTGGCCTACTCTGGAAGGAAAGAGGCTTTCTTACATCCCATGGGATGCAGATAATGCACGGAGAGTTAGTGCATAATCTCTTGACTGCACTTACATACCCAAAGAGAGTTGCTATTATGAAGTGTAGCGCACACAAGAAAGTGACTGACAAAATAGGACAAGGCAATGCCTTTGCAGACCGTGTAGCCCGTGAAACTGCGATGCAGCGAAGCACTACATCCATGCACGTAGTGAAATCACAAGCTGAGCGTTGGCATGATGCTAGAGAGGAAGTATTGGATATACAGAGATCTGCTTCTGTGGAAGAGTTTGAGCAATGGTACAAGAAGAAGGAATGTTAGATGATGAGGGTTGTTGGCGTAACAAAGAAATGAATAAGTGGAAATTGCCTGCAGCCTATTTACAACCTATGGTTCAAATGGCACATGGGCTGGCACATGTTGGAGCTCTAGCAATAACTAAATTGCTTACACAAGTTTGGGAGCATCCTGAAATTGCTAGCACAGCCAAAAGAGTAGTACAGTCCTGTTTGATCTGTTGGCAGTATAATCCTGGAAAAGGGACACGAACTCCTACAGGAGGGTTTGCTACACCAACCACACCTTTGAAGTTTTGCAGATGGATTACATCCAACTCGAACGCTGCAATAATCTGAAATATGTCCTAGTGGTGGTATGTGCCTTCAGTAAGTGGATAGAGGCATACCCTACAAAGGATAATACTGCTCTCACCACAGCAAAGGTGCTTCTAAAGGAGTTTTTCCCTAGATACGGTGTTTGCAAACTTTTGTGGAGTGACAATGGACCTCATTTTATTGGGCAAGTTGTTGAGCATGTACTGAAAGGATTAGGGATCAAACAGAAATTCCATACAGTTTTCCACCCGCAATCAGCAGGATTGGTGGAAAGGTATAACGCTACTTTAAAATCAAAATTGGCGAAAATACTGGCTTCCACGTCTCTAAAGTGGCCAGATGCACTACCCTTGGCATTGTTGTCCATAAGATCGGTGCCACATTCACGATCAGGTCTTACCCCCTATGAGGTGGTGTTTGGGAGACCGATGAACATTTGGGGAATTCCTAAGCCACGCCCCATACATGATGTTCCTTGTGTTCTGATGAATGATTATTTGGCACAGTTAACCAACAGTTTGATTTCTATTCATCAACAGGTTCGAGAAGCTCTTCCTGACAGATCTACAGGTGAGGCCCACGAACTCCGTCCTGGTGATCACGTAATGGTCAAGGTCTTCGACAGATCAAACAGCTTGGAGCCGAGGTGGCGAGGACCAGAGCAGGTGCTCCTTGCGACAAGGACAGCAGTTCGAGTGACAAACAGAAAGAATTGGATCCACAGCACACACTGCAAACGCGTGTCGCCTGCCTTGGTGGAACCTGCTGTGTTGACCGACCATCGAGAGATTCTGGAGACGGAGAAAGGCCAAGCTATCTCACCTGACGAATCTGCGGAAGTCTTCCCGGACCACACGATCACTGGAGTATCCAGATATCAATTGAGACCGAGGAAAGAATCTGCAGTTTTGAAAAAGACTGGTTGAGCTACTGCCCTGGGTTAGTGAAACGGAGAGCCGATGTGGCAAGGGAGGGGGATCAGCCCTGCATTAGTGTAGTGACACCCGCCTTGGCCCATGGTGAAGAAATCAACGGCTGCCCAGGGAGAAGAGCTCCAACGATTGTTTTCAACAAGTTTTTAGAAAGATCAATCATTACTGTTGCTGAAATGAATAACAAAAGAATCATTTGTGCTGTAGGGTTTGTTGTTGCTATGGTGGCTATGGCAGCAATTACGTGGTACATCGAGAAGGTGTCTCCTGCTCGACAGTTTTTTGTTGCCACTACGCCAGTACCAGTGGAACACTACTACTTCACTCTTCCCTACCATGAGCAGAAGCATCGACAATCCTATCTAAACAATACCTTTATCCAGATGTTGCACCATACTCACAATGCTACAAATACTACCAACTGTTGGGTGTGTGGGATGATACCTGCACATCAAAAGAAAGGAGGAACACCTTTTATTCCTCTTCCATTTTCTCACAATGGTTCTTGTCAAGCTTGGTATGCGCTTTTGTTTGCATTTGGAAAGCCTTCAGTAGGTGGGATTATTTTTCAACTTAATAAAGTGTGTTATCAAAATAAAGAAGGTTATCCACAAGCCAAAGGGACTAAATGGGAATGGGAAGAGTATCAACCGGACAATATTTCAACACCATATGCCTTCACAAATGTGAGAATAATAAAGAACATTGGACCTTTTGTGATTTCTGTGACAAAAACTAAAGCAGATTTGTGTATCTGTAGTGTTGGAAGAATTCCAGTGGGGAGGAGCGAGTGTACTGTAATCCTTACCATTGAAGGTGCTAATAACAGCACTTTCACAGCCTCGCATAATACGTATTTTGTGTGTGGAAATAACGGATATTATCAATTACCTGTTGGGTGGTCAGGAATCTGCTATGTATCTTTTCTGTTGCCCCCTGTGTTTCTGGCACCTGCATTATATCACCGTGATTTTAAACTGTACAATGATATTTCCAAAAACAGAAATAAGAGGACAATAAGTATGGATGAAGTTGACCAAACCGACACTACCCTACAACAATATGTTGATTTCAACTTGGGCTTATTTTTCTTTGTGGGTGCTGCATTGAACAGTAGAAAGATCAGGCAATTGACTCGTGTTGTGGAAGCTGTTACCAATCAGACAGCTATGGCACTTGGGAACATTACAGAGGAACTACAGATTGCAAGGATTGTAGCACTCCAGAATAGGATGGTGTTAGACGTGATTTTGGCTGATCGAGGTGGTGCATGTCGCATCATCGGTAGCAGCTGTTGTGTATTCATACCGGATCACTCACCTTCAGTATATGGCGCAATATCAAAACTGCATAAGATTGCTGCAGAAATTCATCCAGAGACTGGTACTTGGACTTTTGCTGGATGGTTTTGGACTCTTGTTTCTGCTTGGGGCTGGAAGCTACTGACTATCCTGTGTGTAATGATTATAATACTTTTTACATGCTGTGTATGTATCCAATGTGGTCCAATGCTTTGCTCCATTTGCATCTCTGCTTGTATACCTGCCAAAAGGAACGTTGCTGAAACAAAGGCCCAACAAATGTTGAATAAAGAGGTGGCCGAAATAATGTTAATAGATGTACGGGATGAATATTTAGATTACCCCAGATAAACGAATGTCTTCAGCTAATGCTGAAAGGGTCGTCTGTTGTAATTTGGCAGCACTTAAGTTAAGCATTAGCCGAAGACATCCTGTGTTCAGAGGCTAAATTGTCCGCTTTGTGGAATCCATTTTATATTTCTGGCAGCCATTTTGGTTGCCATGTGCCTCGTCATGTGCTCTGTCCTACCTTCCTGTTAACTGCTCTTGAAATCTGCCTAGAGACGAGTTATATTTAGTTTCTTTTGCTTTACACATGCTCAGTTGAGCTCGCAGCTGTCCATGCAGCTGTTCCGAGTTTATAAATGTCAGGATGTGTCTACTAGAAGTAGAAACTGTTAGCTCCACTCACTTGTCGACTGTGCATTTTTTGTATGACCTTATATGTACCTAAAACCAGCATTTCGTGTTTGTACCGCCTTCATTTGAGCCCCTGTGTGGGTATAAAAGGACCAGGGTCCTTCCATTTGGTGTGCTACTTCATGCATTACCGAAGGGTGCTGTGTGAATGTAGTTCCACCTCATGAGGTTTAATAAACTCTGTCTTTTCTATTCCAGTTTCTGTGCCAACTTCTTCCTATTGGTCTGAGGACTCTGTGCAGAAAGGGAGAACCCCTAAGCACTGGTAGGCCTTGTTGAGGCTCACCACCACAACAGTGGTCATGTGCACAACACACAAAGGACTCTGTCCCCATGAACACGTGCACAGCCTGGGAGTGGCTGCCCCCAAGTGCCACCCAAAAAAACACAGGTTGACCCCCATACACACACAGGTAATGCAGCCTTACATGCCTTAGGATACAGTGTGGACAGGCTGTGGTATTGTAGGTGTGCCCCTGAGTCCCTGGCAAGTAATAGTGGCTGGCATACCTTCACCAGTGACAACCATGGTGACGTATGCAAGTTATTTGTACAGGGACGCGTTGTACAGCAATGGACCGATCGGTGTGCACGCATTGGCCATTGCATATGATGTGGACAGAAATACGCGTTGTACAGCAATGGACCGATCGGTGTGCACGCATTGGCCATTGCATATGATGTGGACAGAAATACGCGTTGCACAGCAATGGACCGATCGGTGTGCACGCATTGGCCATTGCATATGATGTGAACGGGTACGCGTTGTACAGCATTGGACCGATCGGTGCGCACGCATTGGCCAATGCATATGATGTGAACGGGTACGCGTTGTACAGCAATGGACCGATCGGTGCGCACGCATTGGCCATTGCATATGATGTGAACGGGTACGCGTTGTTTTTCGAAATACGCATTGTACAGCAATGGACTGATCGGTGTGCACGCATTGGCCATTGCATATGATGTGAACGGGTACGCGTTGTACAGCAATGGACCGATCGGTGCGCACGCATTGGCCATTGCATATGATGTGGACAGAAATACGCGTTGTACAGCAATGGACCGATCGGTGTGCACGCATTGGCCATTGCATAAGATGTGAACGGGTACGCGTTGTACAGCAATGGACCGATCGGTGCGCACGCATTGGCCATTGCATATGATGTGGACTCATTGTCAGTGAAATTGCTTTCCCACCCTCGCAGCTCCACCATTAAGTGAGGCCTGCCTCTGCCCCTGCACTCTCGAGTGTTGGTGATCGAGGCCCTCCTACACCCGCAGGTTTCCCTGCGCCTCATCCCTGGTGGTCCAGTGGACCTCTGTCTCCTTCCTCTAACTCTGCTCTTTCACTCGTTTTTCTACCCTTTTTTATCTTTCACCTTTTTGCACTTTTCTGCATCTCTGCTCTTTTGTGCCTTATTTCTGCCCATTTTCCCTTCCTCTCGCTCTGCCCTTTCACTTGTTTTCACTCGTTTTTCCACCCTCTTTTATCTTTCACCTTGCTGCACTTTTCTACATCTCTGCTCTTTTGTGCCTTATTTCTGCTGATTTTCCCTTCCTCTCGCTCTGCCCTTTCACTAGTTTTCACTCATTTTTCTACCCTCTTTTATCTTTCACCTTTCTGCATCTCTGCTCTTGTGTGCCTTATTTCGGCCTATTTTCCCTTTTTTCTTTATCCCTTATTTCCTCCCTTTACCTTTCCCCGCCGCTGCTGCCCCCGCGGCCCCTCCCCCCCAGCGCGACCTGCCCAATCCAGCTCCCCTCCCCACTCCCGCCTCCCAGCTGTCCAGCCCTCCCCGACCCCTACTTAATGGCGGCCACTGCGGGGACAGGCGAGCAAGACCACTGACTCATTGTCAGTGAAATTGCTCTCCCACCCTCGCAGCTCCACCATTAAGTGAGGCCTGCCCCTGCACTCTCGAGTGTTGGTGATCGAGGCCCTCCTCCACCCGCAGGTTTCCCTGCGCCTCATCCCTGGTGGTCCAGTGGATCTCTGTCTCCTACCTCTAACTCTGCTCTTTCACTCGTTTTTCTACCCTTTTTTATCTTTCACCTTTCTGCACTTTTCTGCATCTCTGCTCTTTTGTGCCTTATTTCTGCTGATTTTCCCTTCCTCTCGCTCTGCCCTTTCACTTGTTTTCACTCGTTTTTCTACCCTCTTTTATCTTTCACCTTTCTGCACTTTTCTGCATCTCTGCTCTTTTGTGCCTTATTTCTGCTGATTTTCCCTTCCTCTCGCTCTGCCCTTTCACTAGTTTTCACTCGTTTTTCTACCCTCTTTTATCTTTCACCTTTCTGCATCTCTGCTCTTTTATGCCTTATTTCGGCCTATTTTCCCTTTTTTCTTTATCCCTTATTTCCTCCCTTTACCTTTCCCCGCCGCTGCTGCCCCCGCGGCCCCTCCCCCCAGCGCGACCTGCCCAATCCAGCTCCCCTCCCCACTCCCGCCTCCCAGCTGTCCAGCCCTCCCCGACTCCCTACTTAATGGCGGCCACTGCGGGGACAGGCGAGCAAGACCACTGACTCATTGTCAGTGAAATTGCTCTCCCACCCTCGCAGCTCCACCATTAAGTGAGGCCTGCCCCTGCACTCTCGAGTGTTGGTGATCGAGGCCCTCCTCCACCCGCAGGTTTCCCTGCGCCTCATCCCTGGTGGTCCAGTGGACCTCTGTCTCCTTCCTCTAACTCTGCTCTTTCACTCGTTTTTCTACCCTTTTTATCTTTCACCTTTCTGCACTTTTCTGCATCTCTGCTCTTTTGTGCCTTATTTCTGCTCATTTTCCCTTCCTCTCGCTCTGCCCTTTCACTAGTTTTCACTAGTTTTTCTACCCTCTTTTATCTTTCACCTTTCTGCATCTCTGCTCTTTTGTGCCTTATTTCTGCCTATTTTCCCTTTTTTCTTTATCCCTTATTTCCTCCCTTTATCTTTCCCCGCCGCTGCTGCCCCCGCGGCCCCTCCGCCCCAGCGCGACCGGCCCAATCCAGCTCCCCTCCCCGCTCCCGCCTCCCAGCTGTTCAGCCCTCCCCGACCCCTACTTAATGGCGGCCACTGCGGGGACAGGCGAGCAAGACCACTGACTCATTGTCAGTGAAATTGCTCTCCCACCCTCGCAGCTCCACCATTAAGTGAAGCCTGCCCCTGCACTCTCGAGTGTTGGTGATCGAGGCCCTCCTCCACCCGCAGGTTTCCTGCGCCTCATCCCTGGTGGTCCAGTGGACCTCTGTCTCCTTCCTCTAACTCTGCTCTTTCACTCGCTTTTTCTACCCTTTTTATCTTTCACCTTTCTGCACTTTTCTGCATCTCTGCTCTTTTGTGCCTTATTTCTGCTCATTTTCCCTTCCTCTCGCTCTGCCCTTTCACTTGTTTTCACTCGTTTTTCTACCCTCTTTTATCTTTCACCTTTCTGCACTTTTCTGCATCTCTGCTCTTTTGTGCCTTATTTCTGCTCATTTTCCCTTCCTCTCGCTCTGCCCTTTCACTAGTTTTCACTCGTTTTTCTACCCTCTTTTATCTTTCACCTTTCTGCATCTCTGCTCTTTTGTGCCTTATTTCTGCCTATTTTCCCTTTTTTCTTTATCCCTTATTTCCTCCCTTTACCTTTCCCCGCCGCTGCTGCCCCCGCGGCCCCTCCCCCAGCGGGACCGGCCCAATCCAGCTCCCTCCCCGCTCCTGCCTCCCAGCTGTCCAGCTCCTCCTCGACCTCTACTTAATGGCGGCCACTGCGGGGACAGGCGAGCAAGACCACTGACTCATTGTCAGTGAAATTGCTCTCCCACCCTCGCAGCTCCACCATTAAGTGAGGCCTGCCCCTGCCCCTGCACTCTCGAGTGTTGGTGATCGAGGCCCTCCTCCACCCGCAGGTTTCCCTGCGCCTCATCCCTGGTGGTTCAGTGGACCTCTGTCTCCTACCTCTAACTCTGCTCTTTCACTCGCTTTTTCTACCCTTTTTATCTTTCACCTTTCTGCACTTTTCTGCATCACTGCTGTTTTGTGCCTTATTTCTGCTCATTTTCCCTTCCTCTCGCTCTGCCCTTTCACTTGTTTTCACTCGTTTTTCTACCCTCTTTTATCTTTCACCTTTCTGCACTTTTCTGCATCTCTGCTCTTTGTGCCTTATTTCTGCTGATTTTCCCTTCCTCTCGCTCTGCCCTTTCACTAGTTTTCACTCGTTTTTCTACCCTCTTTTATCTTTCACCTTTCTGCATCTCTGCTCTTTTGTGCCTTATTTCTGCCTATTTTCCCTTTTTTCTTTATCCCTTAATTCCTCCCTTTACCTTTCCCCGCCGCTGCTGCCCCCGCGGCCCCTCCCCCCCAGCGCGACCGGCCCAATCCAGCTCCCCTCCCCGCTCCCGCCTCATAGCTGTCCCGCCGCGGGCACGCCGAAGGCGCGTCAAAGGCAAGCCCGTCTGCGCCCGTCCGCGACTCGACCGCGACCAGCGCCAGGAACCCTGGACCTCCGCCCTGCCAACGCTACGACCCAGCAGCACTCCACGCACTCAACCCAGGCCGCAACAACAACTGCAAGCTAGCATCACCAGCCGACTCCCACGGACCCTTCAGCTGTCACCGCTGCCGGCTCACCTGCAGCACTGCCAAGAACACGGATCCAGCACAACCCGCCCACAAGAACACAACCGAACCGAAGACCCTGCAATGCATCCTACTCAACGTCCGATCCCTCCACAAACACGCCACAGAAATCTGGGACCTCCTCGACAGCACCGCCCCGGACGTAGCGTTCTTCACTGAAACCTGGACCAACACCACCTCGGGACCGGACATCGCCATCGCCATCCCCCAAGGATACAAGATCTCAAGGAAGGACCGCCTCACCCGCCCAGGAGGAGGAATCGCCATCGTCCACAAATCCAGCCTCCGCCTGAGCACACTCCCTGACGAGCCCACAGAACTGATGGAACACCTTCACTTCAAGATACTGGCCAGCCCCACTGCCACCCTCCGAGGAACCCTCATCTACCGACCCCCTGGACCCCGCGGACCCTTCGCCAACTCCATCACGGACATTATCTCCCCGCAGGCCATCGCATACACCAACTACACCCTGCTGGGAGACCTCAACTTCCACCTCGACAACCAACTGGACCCCAACACCACATCCCTCCTGGACAACCTCCACAACATTGGACTGCGCCAGATCGTGACCGAGCCCACGCACTCAGCAGGACACACCCTCGACCCCCTCTTCACTACAGGAAACTCCATCACCTTCAGCCACACCACCGAACTCCCATGGACCGACCATCGTTGCGTCCACTTCACCTTCAGAACACCCACCATCCACAGACACCAGCACCTGCTTCCACGAAGAAACTGGACCAAAATCACCGACGACCAGCTCACCTCCTCACTCAACAACTCCACCCCAACCATCGCGGAAAACGACGACCCCAACACCGCAGCCCGAACCCTGCATAGATGGATCTCGGACAGCACCAACACCATAGCCCCCCTCAAGAAAAACAACAATACCCGCGCCAAGAAATCCAGATGGTTTACCACCGAACTTCGAGAGTCCAGAAGCACATGCCGCCGCCTCGAAAAGGCCTGCAGGAACACCAAATCCACAGAAGCCCACGACAACTTCAGAGCCGCCACCAACGCCCACCATCAACTCATCAGAGAAACGAGGAAAAAGCGATTGAAGACAGAATCTCCACCCACGCGCACAACAGCAAGGAACTCTTCAGCATCATCAAGGAGTTCGCCCAACCCACTAGCGAGTCTACCAACATCCCTCCCTCACAAGACCTCTGCGACAAACTCAGCACCTTTTTCCACCACAAAATCAAGAGCATCTACGACAACTTCGACGAAGACAACCAACACACTGAACCCTCACCAACCACCCCCGACACCCGGAAACCAGCGATTGACAACTGGACAGCCCTCACCACCGAAGACACACTGAAGACAATGAAGTCAATCCACTCAGGGGCCCCCACGGACCCCTGCCCCACCACATCTTCAACAGAGCCACCGACACCATCACACCCATGCTCCGCCACACCATCAACCGCTCCCTGGCGACCGCCTCGTTCCCTGAATACTGGAAACACGCCGAGGTCAACCCCCTCCTAAAGAAACCCTCAGCGGACCCCACCGACCTCAAAAACTGCAGACCCATCTCCCTGCTCCCGTTCCCAGCGAAAGTCATCGAGAAAGCCATCAACAGCCAACTCGCCACATTCATTGAAGAACACAACATCCTCGACTCCTCTCAATCCGGCTTCAGAAAAAACCACAGTACGGAAACCGCCCTCCTCGCCGTAACAGACGACCTCCGCACCCTACTTGACAAAGGAGAAACAGTAGCCCCCATCCTCCTCGACCTATCAGCGGCGTTCGACACAGTCTCCCACCGCACCCTAATACGCAGACTCTACGACGCAGGAATCCAGGACAAGGCCCTCGACTGGATCCGCTCCTTCCTCTCCGGCAGGACGCAGCGGGTCAGACTCCCCCTTTCCTCTCGGACCCCACACCTACCACCTGCGGAGTCCCCCAGGGCTCCTCCCTCAGCCCAACGCTCTTCAACATCTACATGGCTCCACTCGCCCCCATCGTCAGAACCTACGGACTCAACATCGTGTCATACGCAGACGACACCCAGCTCATCCTCTCCCTATCCAACGAGCCCAACACCGCCAGACGCAACTTTCGAGAAGGCATGGAAGCCGCCGCCAAATGGATAAAAACAGCTGCCTACAACTAAACACCAACAAAATAGAAGTACTCATCATGGGCCCAAACCCCGATGCCTGGAGCGACACCTGGTGGCCCCCCGCCCTCGGAAACCCGCCAACCCCCACGGACCACGCACGCAACCTGGGAATCATCCTGGACTCCGAGCTCAAAATGGACCGCCAGATCAACTCTGTCTCGTCTTCCTGCTTCGACACCCTCCGCCTCCTTCGTAAGACCTTCAAATGGATCCCCCTCGAACACCGAAAGACCGTCACTCACGCCCTGGTCACCAGCAGACTCGACTACGGCAACGCACTCTACGCCGGAATAAACAAAAACCTCACCCGCAAGCTACAGAACATCCAGAACGCCGCCGCAAGACTGGTCCTCAACCTGCCAAAACACTGCCACATCTCCCAGCACCTGCGCACACTCCACTGGCTCCCTGTCGAGGCGAGAATCACCTTCAAGATGCTCACCCACACACACAAGGCCCTCCACGGCACCGGACCAGCATACCTGAACAGCCGACTCAAATTCCACGCACCCCAAAGGACCCTACGATCAGCCCAGCTCTCCTACGCCGTGGTCCCCCGCACCAGAAAGACCAGATCGGGAGGCCGCTCCTTCTCCTTCCTCGCGGCCAAAGCATGGAACGCCCCTTCCGCTCCACCTCAGACAGACAACATCGCTCCCCATCTTCGCAAGAAACCTCAAAACCTGGCTCTTCGACAGACCCCCTCCTTGATGGATGGAACCTGCACCCCCCCCACCCCTAGCGCCTTGAGACCCTTACGGGTGAGTAGTCGCGCTTTAACAAACCCCTGATTGATTGATTGATTGATTGAAATACGCGTTGTACAGCAATGGACCGATCGGTGTGCACGCATTGGCCATTGCATATAATGTGGACAGAAATACGCGTTGTACAGCAATGGACCGATCGGTGTGCACGCATTGGCCATTGCATATGATGTGAACGGGTACGCGTTGTACAGCAATGGACCGATCGGTGTGCAAACATTGGCCATTGCATATGATGTGGACAGAAATACGCGTTGTACAGCAATGGACCAATCAGTGTGCACGCATTGGCCATTGCATATGATGTGAACGGGTACGCGTTGTACAGCAATGGACCGATCGGTGCGCACGCATTGGCCATTGCATATGATGTGAACGGGTACGCGTTGTACAGCAATGGACCGATCGGTGCGCACGCATTGGCCAATGCATATGATGTGAACGGGTACGCGTTGTTTTTCGAAATACGCATTGTACAGCAATGGACCGATCGGTGTGCACGCATTGGCCATTGCATATGATGTGAACGGGTACGCGTTGTACAGCAATGGACCGATCGGTGCGCACGCATTGGCCATTGCATATGATGTGAACGGGTACGCGTTGTTTTTCGAAATACGCATTGTACAGCAATGGACCGATCGGTGTGCACGCATTGGCCATTGCATATGATGTGAACGGGTACGCGTTGTACAGCAATGGACCAATCGGTGCGCACGCATTGGCCATTGCATATGATGTGGACAGAAATACGCGTTGTACAGCAATGGACCGATCGGTGTGCACGCATTGGCCATTGCATAAGATGTGAACGGGTACGCGTTGTACAGCAATGGACCGATCGGTGCGCACGCATTGGCCATTGCATATGATGTGGACTCATTGTCAGTGAAATTGCTTTCCCACCCTCGCAGCTCCACCATTAAGTGAGGCCTGCCCCTGCCCCTGCACTCTCAAGTGTTGGTGATCGAGGCCCTCCTACACCCGCAGGTTTCCCTGCGCCTCATCCCTGGTGGTCCAGTGGACCTCTGTCTCCTTCCTCTAACTCTGCTCTTTCACTCGTTTTTCTACCCTTTTTTATCTTTCATCTTTTTGCACTTTTCTGCATCTCTGCTCTTTTGTGCCTTATTTCTGCTCATTTTCCCTTCCTCTCGCTCTGCCCTTTCACTTGTTTTCACTCGTTTTTCCACCCTCTTTTATCTTTCACCTTTCTGCACTTTTCTACATCTCTGCTCTTTTGTGCCTTATTTCTGCTCATTTTCCCTTCCTCTCGCTCTGCCCTTTCACTAGTTTTCACTCGTTTTTCTACCCTCTTTTATCTTTCACCTTTCTGCATCTCTGCTCTTTTGTGCCTTATTTCGGCCTATTTTCCCTTTTTTCTTTATCCCTTGTTTCCTCCCTTTACCTTTCCCCGCCGCTGCTGCCCCCGCGGCCCCTCCCCCCCAGCGCGACCTGCCCAATCCAGCTCCCCTCCCCACTCCCGCCTCCCAGCTGTCCAGCCCTCCCCGACCCCTACTTAATGGCGGCCACTGCGGGGACAGGCGAGCAAGACCACTGACTCATTGTCAGTGAAATTGCTCTCCCACCCTCGCAGCTCCACCATTAAGTGAGGCCTGCCCCTGCACTCTCGAGTGTTGGTGATCGAGGCCCTCCTCCACCCGCAGGTTTCCCTGCGCCTCATCCCTGGTGGTCCAGTGGACCTCTGTCTCCTTCCTCTAACTCTGCTCTTTCACTCGTTTTTCTACCCTTTTTTATCTTTCACCTTTCTGCACTTTTCTGCATCTCTGCTCTTTTGTGCCTTATTTCTGCTCATTTTCCCTTCCTCTCGCTCTGCCCTTTCACTTGTTTTCACTCGTTTTTCTACCCTCTTTTATCTTTCACCTTTCTGCACTTTTCTGCATCTCTGCTCTTTTGTGCCTTATTTCTGCTCATTTTCCCTTCCTCTCGCTCTGCCCTTTCACTAGTTTTCACTCGTTTTTCTACCCTCTTTTATCTTTCACCTTTCTGCATCTCTGCTCTTTTGTGCCTTATTTCTGCCTATTTTCCCTTTTTTCTTTATCCCTTATTTCCTCCCTTTACCTTTCCCCGCCGCTGCTGCCCCCGCGGCCCCTCCCCCCAGCGGGACCGGCCCAATCCAGCTCCCCTCCCCGCTCCTGCCTCCCAGCTGTCCAGCGCTCCCCGACCCCTACTTAATGGCGGCCACTGCGGGGACAGGCGAGCAAGACCACTGACTCATTGTCAGTGAAATTGCTCTCCCACCCTCGCAGCTCCACCATTAAGTGAGGCCTGCCCCTGCCCCTGCACTCTCGAGTGTTGGTGATCGAGGCCCTCCTCCACCCGCAGGTTTCCTGCGCCTCATCCCTGGTGGTCCAGTGGACCTCTGTCTCCTACCTCTAACTCTGCTCTTTCACTCGTTTTTCTACCCTTTTTTATCTTTCACCTTTCTGCACTTTTCTGCATCTCTGCTGTTTTGTGCCTTATTTCTGCTCATTTTCCCTTCCTCTCGCTCTGCCCTTTCACTTGTTTTCACTCGTTTTTCTACCCTCTTTTATCTTTCACCTTTCTGCACTTTTCTGCATCTCTGCTCTTTTGTGCCTTATTTCTGCAGATTTTCCCTTCCTCTCGCTCTGCCCTTTCACTAGTTTTCACTCGTTTTTCTACCCTCTTTTATCTTTCACCTTTCTGCATCTCTGCTCTTTTGTGCCTTATTTCTGCCTATTTTCCCTTTTTTCTTTATCCCTTAATTCCTCCCTTTACCTTTCCCCACCGCTGCTGCCCCCGCGGCCCCTCCCCCCCAGCGCGACCGGCCCAATCCAGCTCCCCTCCCCGCTCCCGCCTCATAGCTGTCCCGCCGCGGGCGCGCCGAAGGCGCGTCAAAGGCAAGCCCGTCTGCGCCCGTCCGCGACTCGACCGCGACCAGCGCCAGGAACCCTGGACCTCCGCCCCGCCAACGCTACGACCCAGCAGCACTCCACGCACTCAACCCAGGCCGCAACAACAACTGCAAGCTAGCATCACCAGCCGACTCCCACGGACCCTTCAGCTGTCACCGCTGCCGGCTCACCTGCAGCACTGCCAAGAACACGGATCCAGCACAACCCGCCCACAAGAACACAACCGAACCGAAGACCCTGCAATGCATCCTCCTCAACGTCCGATCCTTCCACAAACACGCCACAGAAATCTGGGACCTCCTCGACAGCACCGCCCCGGACGTAGCGTTCTTCACTGAAACCTGGACCAACACCACCTCGGGACCGGACATCGCCATCGCCATCCCCCAAGGATACAAGATCTCAAGGAAGGACCGCCTCACCCGCCCAGGAGGAGGAATCGCCATCGTCCACAAATCCAGCCTCCGCCTGAGCACACTCCCTGACGAGCCCACAGAACTGATGGAACACCTTCACTTCAAGATACTGGCCAGCCCCACTGCCACCCTCCGAGGAACCCTCATCTACCGACCCCCTGAACCCCACGGACCCTTCGCCAACTCCATCACGGACATTATCTCCCCGCAGGCCATCGCATCCACCAACTACACCCTGCTGGGAGACCTCAACTTCCACCTCGACAACCAACTGGACCCCAACACCACATCCCTCCTGGACAACCTCCACAACATTGGACTGCGCCAGATCGTGACCGAGCCCACGCACTCAGCAGGACACACCCTCGACCCCCTCTTCACTACAGGAAACTCCATCACCTTCAGCCACACCACCGAACTCCCATGGACCGACCATCGCTGCGTCCACTTCACCTTCAGAACACCCACCATCCACAGACACCAGCACCTGCTTCCACGAAGAAACTGGACCAAAATCACCGACGACCAGCTCACCTCCTCACTCAACAACTCCACCCCAACCATCGCGGAAAACGACGACCCCAACACCGCAGCCCGAACCCCTGCATAGATGGATCTCGGACAGCACCAACACCATAGCCCCCTCAAGAAAAACAACAATACCCGCGCCAAGAAATCCAGATGGTTTACCACCGAACTTCGAGAGTCCAGAAGCACATGCCGCCGCCTCGAAAAGGCCTGCAGGAACACCAAATCCACAGAAGCCCACGACAACTTCAGAGCCGCCACCAACGCCCACCATCAACTCATCAGAGAAACGAGGAAAAAGCGATTGAAGACAGAATCTCCACCCACGCGCACAACAGCAAGGAACTCTTCAGCATCATCAAGGAGTTCGCCCAACCCACTAGCGAGTCTACCAACATCCCTCCCTCACAAGACCTCTGCGACAAACTCAGCACCTTTTTCCACCACAAAATCAAGAGCATCTACGACAACTTCGACGAAGACAACCAACACACTGAACCCTCACCAACCACCCCCGACACCCGGAAACCAGCGATTGACAACTGGACAGCCCTCACCACCGAAGACACACTGAAGACAATGAAGTCAATCCACTCAGGGGCCCCCACGGACCCCTGCCCCACCACATCTTCAACAGAGCCGCCGACAGCATCACAGCCATGCTCCGCCACACCATCAACCGCTCCCTGGCGACCGCCTCGTTCCCTGAATACTGGAAACACGCCGAGGTCAACCCCCTCCTAAAGAAACCCTCAGCGGACCCCACCGACCTCAAAAACTGCAGACCCATCTCCCTGCTCCCGTTCACAGCGAAAGTCATCGAGAAAGCCATCAACAGCCAACTCGCCACATTCATTGAAGAACACAACATCCTCGACTCCTCTCAATCCGGCTTCAGAAAAACCACAGTACGGAAACCGCCCTCCTCGCCGCAACAGACGACATCCGCACCCTACTGGACAAAGGAGAAACAGTAGCCCTCATCCTCCTCGACCTATCAGCGGCGTTCGACACAGTCTCCCACCGCACCCTAATACGCAGACTCTACGACGCAGGAATCCAGGACAAGGCCCTCGACTGGATCCGCTCCTTCCTCTCCGGCAGGACGCAGCGGGTCAGACTCCCCCTTTCCTCTCGGACCCCACACCTACCACCTGCGGAGTCCCCCAGGGCTCCTCCCTCAGCCCAACGCTCTTCAACATCTACATGGCTCCACTCGCCCCCATCGTCAGAACCTACGGACTCAACATCGTGTCATACGCAGACGACACCCAGCTCATCCTCTCCCTATCCAACGAGCCCAACACCGCCAGACGCAACTTTCGAGAAGGCATGGAAGCCGTCGCCAAATGGATAAAAAACAGCTGCCTACAACTAAACACCAACAAAACAGAAGTACTCATCATGGGCCCAAACCCCGATGCCTGGAGCGACACCTGGTGGCCCCCCGCCCTCGGAAACCCGCCAACCTCCACGGACCACGCACGCAACCTGGGAATCATCCTGGACTCCGAGCTCAAAATGGACCGCCAGATCAACTCTGTCTCGCTCTTCCTGCTTCCACACCCTCCGCCTCCTTCGTAAGACCTTCAAATGGATCCCCTCGAACACCGAAAGACCGTCACTCACGCCCTGGTCACCAGCAGACTCGACTACGGCAACGCACTCTACGCCGGAATAAACAAAAACCTCACCCGCAAGCTACAGAACATCCAGAACGCCGCCGCAAGACTGGTCCTCAACCTGCCAAAACACTGCCACATCTCCCAGCACCTGCGCACACTCCACTGGCTCCCTGTCGAGGCGAGAATCACCTTCAAGATGCTCACCCACGCACACAAGGCCCTCCACGGCACCGGACCAGCATACCTGAACAGCCGACTCAAATTCCACGCACCCCAAAGGACCCTACGATCAGCCCAGCTCTCCTACGCCGTGGTCCCCCGCACCAGAAAGACCAGATCGGGAGGACACTCCTCTCCTTCCTCGCGGCCAAAGCATGGAACGCTCTTCCGCTCCACCTCAGACAGACAACATCGCTCCCCATCTTCGCAAGAAACCTCAAAACCTGGCTCTTCGACAGACCCCCTCCTTGATGGATGGAACCTGCACCCCCCCACCCCTAGCGCCTTGAGACCCTTACGGGTGAGTAGTCGCGCTTTAACAAACCCCTGATTGATTGATTGATTGATTGATTGAAATACGCATTGTACAGCAATGGACCGATCGGTGCGCACGCATTGGCCATTGCATATGATGTGAACGGGTACGCGTTGTTTTTCGAAATACGCGTTGTACAGCAATGGACCGATCGGTGTGCACGCATTGGCCATTGCATATGATGTGGACAGAAATACGCGTTGTACAGCAATGGACCGATCGGTGTGCACGCATTGGCCATTGCATATGATGTGAACGGGTACGCGTTGTACAGCAATGGACCGATCGGTGCGTACGCATTGGCCATTGCACATGATGTGGACAGAAATACGCGTTGTACAGCAATGGACCGATCGGTGTGCACGCATTGGCCATTGCATATGATGTGGACAGAAATACGCGTTGTACAGCAATGGACCGATCGGTGTGCACGCATTGGCCATTGCATATGATGTGAACGGGTACGCGTTGTACAGCAATGGACCGATCGGTGTGCAAACATTGGCCATTGCATATGATGTGGACAGAAATACGCGTTGCACAGCAATGGACCAATCAGTGTGCACGCATTGGCCATTGCATATGATGTGAACGGGTACGCGTTGTACAGCAATGGACCGATCGGTGCGCACGCATTGGCCATTGCATATGATGTGAACGTGTACGCGTTGTACAGCAATGGACCGATCGGTCGCGCACGCATTGGCCATTGCATATGATGTGAACGGGTACGCGTTGTTTTTCAAAATACGCGTTGTACTGCAATGGACCGATCGGTGTGCACGCATTGGCCATTGCATATGATGTGGACAGAAATACGCGTTGTACAGCAATGGACCGATCGGTGTGCACGCATTGGCCATTGCATATGATGTGGACAGAAATACGCGTTGCACAGCAAGGGACCGATCGGTGTGCACTCATTGGCCATTGCATATGATGTGAACGGGTGCAGCGTTGTACAGCAATGGACCGATCGGTGCGCACGAATTGGCCATTGCATATGATGTGAACCGGCACGCGTTGTTTTTCAAATACGCTGTTGTACAGCAATGGACCGATCGGTGTGCACGATTGGCCATTGCATATGATGTGAACGGGTACGCGTTGTACAGCAATGGACCGATTGGTCGCATGCACTGGCCATTGCATATGATGTGGACAGAAATACGCGTTGTACAGCAATGGACCGATCGGTGTGCACGACATTGGCCATTGCATATGATGTGAACGGGTACGCGTTGTACAGCAATGGACCGATCGGTGCGCACGCATTGGCCATTGCATATGATGTGGACAGAAATACGCGTTGTACAGCAATGGACCGATCGGTGTGCACGCATTGGCCATTGCATATGATGTGGACAGAAATACACGTTGTACAGCAATGGACCGATCGGTGTGCACGCATTGGCCATTGCATATGATGTGAACGGGTAAGCGTTGTACAGCAATGGACCGATCGGTGTGCACGCATTGGCCATTGCATATGATGTGGACAGAAATACGCGTTGCACAGCAATGGACCGATCGGTGTGCACGCATTGGCCATTGCATATGATGTGAATGGGTACACGTTGTACAGCAATGGACCGATCGGTGCGCACGCATTGGCCATTGCATTTGATGTGAACGGGTACGCGTTGTACAGCAATGGACCGATCGGTGCGCACGCATTGGCCATTGCATATGATGTGAACGGGTACGCTTTGTTTTTCGAAATACGCGTTGTACAGCAATGGACCGATCGGTGTGCACGCATTGGCCATTGCATATGATGTGGACAGAAATACGCGTTGTACAGCAATGGACCGATCGGTGTGCACGCATTGGCTATTGCATATGATGTGGACAGAAATACGCGTTGCACAGCAAGGGACCGATCGGTGTGCACGCATTGGCCATTGCATATGATGTGAACGGGTACGCGTTGCACAACAATGGACCGATCGGTGTGCACACATTGGCCATTGCATATGATGTGAACGGGTACGCATTGTACAGCAATGGACCGATCGGTGCGCACGCATTGGCCATTGCATATGATGTGAACGGGTACGCGTTGTTTTTCGAAATACGCGTTGTACAGCAATGGACCGATCGGTGTGCACGCATTGGCCATTGCATATGATGTGGACAGAAATACGCGTTGTACAGCAATGGACCGATCGGTGTGCACGCATTGGCCATTGCATATGATGTGAACGGGTACGCGTTGTACAGCAATGGACCGATCGGTGCGTACGCATTGGCCATTACATATGATGTGGACAGAAATACGCGTTGTACAGCAATGGACCGATCGGTGTGCACGCATTGGCCATTGCATATGATGTGGACAGAAATACGCGTTGTACAGCAATGGACCGATCGGTGTGCACGCATTGGCCATTGCATATGATGTGAACGGGTACGCATTGTACAGCAATGGACCGATCGGTGTGCACACATTGGCCATTGCATATGATGTGGACAGAAATACGCGTTGCACAGCAATGGACCAATCGGTGTACACGCATTGGCCATTGCATATGATGTGAACGGGTACGCGTTGTACAGCAATGGACCGATCGGTGCGCACGCATTGGCCATTGCATATGTTGTGAACGGGTACGCGTTCTACAGCAATGGACCGATCGGTGCGCATGCATTGGCCATTGCATATGATGTGAACGGGTACGTGTTGTTTTTCGAAATACGCGTTGTACAGCAATGGACCGATCGGTGTGCACGCATTGGCCATTGCATATGATGTGGACAGAAATACGCGTTGTACAGCAATCGACCGATCGGTGTGCACGCATTGGCCATTGCATATGATGTGGACAGAAATACGTGTTGCACAGCAAGGGACCGATCGGTGTGCACGCATTGGCCATTGCATATGATGTGAACGGGTACGCATTGTACAGCAATGGACCGATCGTTGCATACGCATTGGCCATTGCATATGATGTGAACGGGTACGCGTTGTACAACAATGGACCGATCGGTGTGCACGCATTGGCCATTGCATATGATGTGAACTGGTACGCGTTGTTTTTCGAAATACGCGTTGTACAGCAATGGACCGATCGGTGTGCACGCATTGGCCATTGCATATGATGTGAACGGGTACGCGTTGTACAGCAATGGACCGATCGGTGCGCACGCATTGGCCATTGCATATGATGTGGACAGAAATACGCGTTGTACAGCAATGGACCGATCGGTGTGCACGCATTGGCCATTGCATATGATGTGAACGGGTACAGCGTTGTACAGCAATGGACCGATCGGTGCGCACGCATTGGCCATTGCATATGATGTGGACAGAAATACGCGTTGTACAGCAATGGACCGATCGGTGTGCACGCATTGGCCATTGCATATGATGTGAACGGGTACGCGTTGTACAGCAATGGACCGATCGGTGCGCACGCATTGGCCATTGCATATGATGTGGACAGAAATACGCGTTGTACAGAAATGGACCGATCGGTGTGCACGCATTGGCCATTGCATATGATGTGGACAGAAATACGCGTTGTACAGCAATGGACCGATCGGTGTGCACGCATTGGCCATTGCATATGATGTGAACGGGTACGCGTTGTACAGCAATGGACCGATCGGTGTGCACGCATTGGCCATTGCATATGATGTGGACAGAAATACGCGTTGCACAGCAATGGACCGTTCGGTGTGCACGCAGTGGCCATTGCATATGATGTGAACGGGTACGCGTTGTACAGCAATGGACCGATCGGTGCGCACGCATTGGCCATTGCATATGATGTGAACGGGTACGCGTTGTACAGCAATGGACCGATCGGTGCGCACGCATTGGCCATTGCATATGATGTGAACGGGTACGCGTTGTTTTTCAAAATACGCGTTGTACAGCAATGGACCGATCGGTGTGCACGCATTGGCCATTGCATATGATGTGGACAGAAATACGCGTTGTACAGCAATCGACCGATCGGTGTGCACGCATTGGCCATTGCACATGATGTGGACAGAAATACGCGCGTTGCACAGCAAGGGACCGATCGGTGTGCACGCATTGGCCATTGCATATGATGTGAACGGGTACGCGTTGTACAGCAATGGACCGATCGGTGCGCAAGCATTGGCCATTGCATATGATGTGAACGGGTACGCGATGTACAGCAATGGACCGATCGGTAGGCACGCATTGGCCATTGCATATGATGTGAACGGGTACGCGTTGTTTTTCGAAATACGCGTTGTACAGCAATGGACCGATCGGTGTGAACGCATTGGCCATTGCATATGATGTGAACGGGTACGCGTTGAACAGCAATGGACCGATCGGTGCGCACGCATTAGCCATTGCATATGATGTGGACAGAAATACGCGTTGTACAGCAATGGACCGATCGGTGTGCACGCATTGGCCATTGCATATGATGTGAACGGGTACGCGTTGTACAGCAATGGACCGATTGGTGCACACGCATTGGCCATTGCATATGATGTGGACAGAAATACGCGTTGTACAGCAATGGACCGATCGGTGTGCACGCATTGGCCATTGCATATGATGTGGACAGAAATACGCGTTGTACAGCAATGGACCGATCGGTGTGCACGCATTGGCCATTGCATATGATGATGAACGGGTACGCGTTGTACAGCAATGGACCGATCGGTGTGCACGCATTGGCCATTGCATATGATGTGGACAGAAATACGCGTTGTACAGCAATGGACCGATCGGTGTGCACGCATTGGCCATTGCATATGATGTGAACGGGTACGCGTTGTACAGCAATGGACCGATCGGTGTGCAAACATTGGCCATTGCATATGATGTGGACAGAAATACGCTGTTGCACAGCAATGGACCAATCAGTGTGCACGCATTGGCCATTGCATATGATGTGAACGGGTACGCGTTGTACAGCAATGGACCGATCGGTGCGCACGCATTGGCCATTGCATATGATGTGAACGTGTATCGCGTTGTACAGCAATGGACCGATCGGTGCGCACGCATTGGCCATTGCATATGATGTGAACGGGTACGCGTTGTTTTTCAAAATACGCGTTGTACTGCAATGGACCGATCGGTGTGCACGCATTGGCCATTGCATATGATGTGGACAGAAATACGCGTTGTACAGCAATGGACCGATCGGTGTGCACGCATTGGCCATTGCATATGATGTGGACAGAAATACGCGTTGCACAGCAAGGGACCGATCGGTGTGCACTCATTGGCCATTGCATATGATGTGAACGGGTACGCGTTGTACAGCACTGGACCGATCGGTGCGCACGAATTGGCCATTGCATATGATGTGAACCGGTACGCGTTGTTTTTCGAAATACGCGTTGTACAGCAATGGACCGATCGGTGTGCACGCATTGGCCATTGCATATGATGTGAACGGTGCACGCGTTGTACAGCAATGGACCGATTGGTGCGCACGCATTGGCCATTGCATATGATGTGGACAGAAATACGCGTTGTACAGCAATGGACCGATCGGTGTGCACGCATTGGCCATTGCATATGATGTGAACGGGTACGCGTTGTACAGCAATGGACCGATCGGTGCGCACGCATTGGCCATTGCATATGATGTGGACAGAAATACGCGTTGTACAGCAATGGACCGATCGGTGTGCACGCATTGGCCATTGCATATGATGTGAACGGGTACGCGTTGTACAGCAATGGACCGATTGGTGCACACGCATTGGCCATTGCATATGATGTGGACAGAAATACGCGTTGTACAGCAATGGACCGATCGGTGTGCACGCATTGGCCATTGCATATGATGTGGACAGAAATACGCGTTGTACAGCAATGGACCGATCGGTGTGCACGCATTGGCCATTGCATATGATGTGAACGGGTACGCTGTTGTACAGCAATGGACCGATCGGTGTGCACGCATTGGCCATTGCATATGATGTGGACAGAAATACGCGTTGTACAGCAATGGACCGATCGGTGTGCACGCATTGGCCATTGCATATGATGTGAACGGGTACGCGTTGTACAGCAATGGACCGATCGGTGTGCAAACATTGGCCATTGCATATGATGTGGACAGAAATACGCGTTGCACAGCAATGGACCAATCAGTGTGCACGCATTGGCCATTGCATATGATGTGAACGGGTACGCGTTGTACAGCAATGGACCGATCGGTGCGCACGCATTGGCCATTGCATATGATGTGAACGTGTACGCGTTGTACAGCAATGGACCGATCGGTGCGCACGCATTGGCCATTGCATATGATGTGAACGGGTACGCGTTGTTTTTCAAAATACGCGTTGTACTGCAATGGACCGATCGGTGTGCACGCATTGGCCATTGCATATGATGTGGACAGAAATACGCGTTGTACAGCAATGGACCGATCGGTGTGCACGCATTGGCCATTGCATATGATGTGGACAGAAATACGCGTTGCACAGCAAGGGACCGATCGGTGTGCACTCATTGGCCATTGCATATGATGTGAACGGGTACGCGTTGTACAGCAATGGACCGATCGGTGCGCACGAATTGGCCATTGCATATGATGTGAACCGGTACGCGTTGTTTTTCGAAATACGCGTTGTACAGCAATGGACCGATCGGTGTGCACGCATTGGCCATTGCATATGATGTGAACGGGTACGCGTTGTACAGCAATGGACCGATTGGTGCGCACGCATTGGCCATTGCATATGATGTGGACAGAAATACGCGTTGTACAGCAATGGACCGATCGGTGTGCACGCATTGGCCATTGCATATGATGTGAACGGGTACGCGTTGTACAGCAATGGACCGATCGGTGCGCACGCATTGGCCATTGCATATGATGTGGACAGAAATACGCGTTGTACAGCAATGGACCGATCGGTGTGCACGCATTGGCCATTGCATATGATGTGGACAGAAATACACGTTGTACAGCAATGGACCGATCGGTGTGCACGCATTGGCCATTGCATATGATGTGAACGGGTAAGCGTTGTACAGCAATGGACCGATCGGTGTGCACGCATTGGCCATTGCATATGATGTGGACAGAAATACGCGTTGCACAGCAATGGACCGATCGGTGTGAACGCATTGGCCATTGCATATGATGTGAATGGGTACACGTTGTACAGCAATGGACCGATCGGTGCGCACGCATTGGCCATTGCATTTGATGTGAACGGGTACGCGTTGTACAGCAATGGACCGATCGGTGCGCACGCATTGGCCATTGCATATGATGTGAACGGGTACGCTTTGTTTTTCGAAATACGCGTTGTACAGCAATGGACCGATCGGTGTGCACGCATTGGCCATTGCATATGATGTGGACAGAAATACGCGTTGTACAGCAATGGACCGATCGGTGTGCACGCATTGGCTATTGCATATGATGTGGACAGAAATACGCGTTGCACAGCAAGGGACCGATCGGTGTGCACGCATTGGCCATTGCATATGATGTGAACGGATACAGCGTTGCACAACAATGGACCGATCGGTGTGCACACATTGGCCATTGCATATGATGTGAACGGGTACGCATTGTACAGCAATGGACCTATCGGTGCGCACGCATTGGCCATTGCATATGATGTGAACGGGTACGCGTTGTTTTTCGAAATACGCGTTGTACAGCAATGGACCGATCGGTGTGCACGCATTGGCCATTGCATATGATGTGGACAGAAATACGCGTTGTACAGCAATGGACCGATCGGTGTGCACGCATTGGCCATTGCATATGATGTGAACGGGTACGCGTTGTACAGCAATGGACCGATCGGTGCGTACGCATTGGCCATTGCATATGATGTGGACAGAAATACGCGTTGTACAGCAATGGACCGATCGGTGTGCACGCATTGGCCATAGCATATGATGTGGACAGAAATACGCATTGTACAGCAATGGACCGATCGGTGTGCACGCATTGGCCATTGCATATGATGTGAACGGGTACGCATTGTACAGCAATGGACCGATCGGTGTGCACACATTGGCCATTGCATATGATGTGGACAGAAATACGCGTTGCACAGCAATGGACCAATCGGTGTGCACGCATTGGCCATTGCATATGATGTGAACGGGTACGCGTTGTACAGCAATGGACCGATCGGTGCGCACGCATTGGCCATTGCATATGTTGTGAACGGGTACGCGTTGTACAGCAATGGACCGATCGGTGCGCACGCATTGGCCATTGCATATGATGTGAACGGGTACGTGTTGTTTTTCGAAATACGCGTTGTACAGCAATGGACCGATCGGTGTGCACGCATTGGCCATTGCATATGATGTGGACAGAAATACGCGTTGTACAGCAATCGACCGATCGGTGTGCACGCATTGGCCATTGCATATGATGTGGACAGAAATACGTGTTGCACAGCAAGGGACCGATCGGTGTGCACGCATTGGCCATTGCATATGATGTGAACGGGTACGCATTGTACAGCAATGGACCGATCGGTGCATACGCATTGGCCATTGCATATGATGTGAACGGGTACGCGTTGTACAGCAATGGACCGATCGGTGCGCACGCATTGGCCATTGCATATGATGTGAACTGGTACGCGTTGTTTTTCGAAATACGCGTTGTACAGCAATGGACCGATCGGTGTGCACGCATTGGCCATTGCATATGATGTGAACGGGTACGCGTTGTACAGCAATGGACCGATCGGTGCGCACGCATTGGCCATTGCATATGATGTGGACAGAAATACGCGTTGTACAGCAATGGACCGATCGGGTGTGCACGCATTGGCCATTGCATATGATGTGAACGGGTACGCGTTGTACAGCAATGGACCGATCGGTGCGCACGCATTGGCCATTGCATATGATGTGGACAGAAATACGCGTTGTACAGCAATGGACCGATCGGTGTGCACGCATTGGCCATTGCATATGATGTGAACGGGTACGCGTTGTACAGCAATGGACCGATCGGTGCGCACGCATTGGCCATTGCATATGATGTGGACAGAAATACGGCGTTGTACAGCAATGGACCGATCGGTGTGCACGCATTGGCCATTGCATATGATGTGGACAGAAATACGCGTTGTACAGCAATGGACCGATCGGTGTGCACGCATTGGCCATTGCATATGATGTGAACGGGTACGCGTTGTACAGCAATGGACCGATCGGTGTGCACGCATTGGCCATTGCATATGATGTGGACAGAAATACGCGTTGCACAGCAATGGACCGTTCGGTGTGCACGCAGTGGCCATTGCATATGATGTGAACGGGTACGCGTTGTACAGCAATGGACCGATCGGTGCGCACGCATTGGCCATTGCATATGATGTGAACGGGTACGCGTTGTACAGCAATGGACCGATCGGTGCGCACGCATTGGCCATTGCATATGATGTGAACGAGTACGCGTTGTTTTTCAAAATACGCGTTGTACAGCAATGGACCGATCGGTGTGCACGCATTGGCCATTGCATATGATGTGGACAGAAATACGCGTTGTACAGCAATCGACCGATCGGTGTGCACGCATTGGCCATTGCACATGATGTGGACAGAAATACGCGTTGCACAGCAAGGGACCGATCGGTGTGCACGCATTGGCCATTGCATATGATGTGAACGGGTACGCGTTGTACAGCAATGGACCGATCGGTGCGCAAGCATTGGCCATTGCATATGATGTGAACGGGTACGCGATGTACAGCAATGGACCGATCGGTAGGCACGCATTGGCCATTGCATATGATGTGAACGGGTACGCGTTGTTTTTCGAAATACGCGTTGTACAGCAATGGACCGATCGGTGTGAACGCATTGGCCATTGCATATGATGTGAACGGGTACGCGTTGAACAGCAATGGACCGATCGGTGCGCACGCATTGGCCATTGCATATGATGTGGACAGAAATACGCGTTGTACAGCAATGGACCGATCGGTGTGCACGCATTGGCCATTGCATATGATGTGAACGGGTGCAGCGTTGTACAGCAATGGACCGATTGGTGCACACGCATTGGCCATTGCATATGATGTGGACAGAAATACGCGTTGTACAGCAATGGACCGATCGGTGTGCACGCATTGGCCATTGCATATGATGTGGACAGAAATACGCGTTGTACAGCAATGGACCGATCGGTGTGCACGCATTGGCCATTGCATATGATGTGAACGGGTACGCGTTGTACAGCAATGGACCGATCGGTGTGCACGCATTGGCCATTGCATATGATGTGGACAGAAATACGCGTTGCACAGCAATGGACCGATCGGTGTGCACGCATTGGCCATTGCATATGATGTGAACGGTTACGCGTTGTACAGCAATGAACCGATCGGTGCGCACGCATTGGCCATTGCATATGATGTGAACGGGTACGCGTTGTACAGCAATGGACCGATCGGTGCGCACGCATTGGCCATTGCATATGATGTGAACGGGTACGCGTTGTTTTTCGAAATACGCGTTGTACAGCAATGGACCGATCGGTGCGCACGCATTGGCCATTGCATATGATGTGAACGGGTACGCGTTGTTTTTCGAAATACGCGTTGTACAGCAATGGACCAATCGGTGTGCACGCATTGGCCATTGCATATGATGTGAACGGGTACGCATTGTACAGCAATGGACCGATCGGTGCGCACGCATTGGCCATTGCATATGATGTGAACGGGTACGCGTTGTACAGCAATGGACCAATCGGTGCGCATGCATTGGCCATTGCATATGATGTGAACGGGTACGCGTTGTTTTTCGAAATATGCGTTGTACCGCAATGGACCGATCGGTGTGCACGCATTGGCCATTGCATATGATGTGGACAGAAATACGCGTTGTACAGCAATCGACCGATCGGTGTGCACGCATTGGCCATTGCATATGATGTGGACAGAAATACGCGTTGCACAGCAAGGGACCGATCGGTGTGCACGCATTGGCCATTGCATATGATGTGAACGGGTACGCGTTGTACAGCAATGGACCGATCGGTGCATACGCATTGGCCATTGCATATGATGTGAACGGGTACACGTTGTACAGCAATGGACCGATCGGTGCGCACGCATTGGCCATTGCATATGATGTGAACGGGTACGCGTTGTTTTTCGAAATACGCGTTGTACAGCAATGGACCGATCGGTGTGCACGCATTGGCCATTGCATATGATGTGAATGGGTACGCGTTGTACAGCAATGGACCGATCGGTGCGCACGCATTGGCCATTGCATATGATGTGGACAGAAATACGCGTTGTACAGCAATGGACCGATCGGTGTGCACGCATTGGCCATTGCATATGATGTGAACGGGTACGCGTTGTACAGCAATGGACCGATCGGTGCGCACGCATTGGCCATTGCATATGATGTGGACAGAAATACGCGTTGTACAGCAATGGACCGATCGGTGTGCACGCATTGGCCATTGCATATGATGTGGACAGAAATACGCGTTGTACAGCAATGGACCGATCGGTGTGCACGCATTGGCCATTGCATATGATGTGAACGGGTACGCGTTGTACAGCAATGGACCGATCGGTGTGCACGCATTGGCCATTGCATATGATGTGGACAGAAATACGCGTTGCACAGCAATGGACCGTTCGGTGTGCACGCAGTGGCCATTGCATATGATGTGAACGGGTACGCGTTGTACAGCAATGGACCGATCGGTGCGCACGCATTGGCCATTGCATATGATGTGAACGGGTACGCGTTGTACAGCAATGGACCGATCGGTGCGCACGCATTGGCCATTGCATATGATGTGAACGGGTACGCGTTGTTTTTCAAAATACGCGTTGTACAGCAATGGACCGATCGGTGTGCACGCATTGGCCATTGCATATGATGTGGACAGAAATACACGTTGTACAGCAATCGACCGATCGGTGTGCACGCATTGGCCATTGCACATGATGTGGACAGAAATACGCGTTGCACAGCAAGGGACCGATCGGTGTGCACGCATTGGCCATTGCATATGATGTGAACGGGTACGCGTTGTACAGCAATGGACCGATCGGTGCGCAAGCATTGGCCATTGCATATGATGTGAACGGGTACGCGATGTACAGCAATGGACCGATCGGTAGGCACGCATTGGCCATTGCATATGATGTGAACGGGTACGCGTTGTACAGCAATGGACCGATCGGTGCGCACGCATTGGCCATTGCATATGATGTGAACGGGTACAGCGTTGTACAGCAATGGACCGATCGGGTGCGCACGCATTGGCCATTGCATATGATGTGAACGGGTACGCGTTGTTTTTCAAAATACGCGTTGTACAGCAATGGACCGATCGGTGTGCACGCATTGGCCATTGCATATGATGTGGACAGAAATACGCGTTGTACAGCAATCGACCGATCGGTGTGCACGCATTGGCCATTGCACATGATGTGGACAGAAATACGCGTTGCACAGCAAGGGACCGATCGGTGTGCACGCATTGGCCATTGCATATGATGTGAACGGGTACCGCGTTGTACAGCAATGGACCGATCGGTGCGCAAGCATTGGCCATTGCATATGATGTGAACGGGTACGCGATGTACAGCAATGGACCGATCGGTAGGCACGCATTGGCCATTGCATATGATGTGAACGGGTACGCGTTGTTTTTCGAAATACGGCGTTGTACAGCAATGGACCGATCGGTGTGAACGCATTGGCCATTGCATATGATGTGAACGGGTACGCGTTGAACAGCAATGGACCGATCGGTGCGCACGCATTGGCCATTGCATATGATGTGGACAGAAATACGCGTTGTACAGCAATGGACCGATCGGTGTGCACGCATTGGCCATTGCATATGATGTGAACGGGTACGCGTTGTACAGCAATGGACCGATTGGTGCACACGCATTGGCCATTGCATATGATGTGGACAGAAATACGCTGTGTGTACAGCAATGGACCGATCGGTGTGCACGCATTGGCCATTGCATATGATGTGGACAGAAATACGCGTTGTACAGCAATGGACCGATCGGTGTGCACGCATTGGCCATTGCATATGATGTGAACGAGTACGCGTTGTACAGCAATGGACCGATCGGTGTGCACGCATTGGCCATTGCATATGATGTGGACAGAAATACGCGTTGCACAGCAATGGACCGATCGGTGTGCACGCATTGGCCATTGCATATGATGTGAACGGTTACGCGTTGTACAGCAATGAACCGATCGGTGCGCACGCATTGGCCATTGCATATGATGTGAACGGGTACGCGTTGTACAGCAATGGACCGATCGGTGCGCACGCATTGGCCATTGCATATGATGTGAACGGGTACGCGTTGTTTTTCGAAATACGCGTTGTACAGCAATGGACCGATCGGTCGCGCACGCATTGGCCATTGCATATGATGTGAACGGGTACGCGTTGTTTTTCGAAATATCGCGTTGTACAGCAATGGACCAATCGGTGTGCACGCATTGGCCATTGCATATGATGTGAACGGGTACGCATTGTACAGCAATGGACCGATCGGTGCGCACGCATTGGCCATTGCATATGATGTGAACGAGTACAGCGTTGTACAGCAATGGACCAATCGGTGCGCATGCATTGGCCATTGCATATGATGTGAACGGGTACGCGTTGTTTTTCGAAATATGCGTTGTACCGCAATGGACCGATCGGTGTGCACGCATTGGCCATTGCATATGATGTGGACAGAAATACGCGTTGTACAGCAATCGACCGATCGGTGTGCACGCATTGGCCATTGCATATGATGTGGACAGAAATACGCGTTGCACAGCAAGGGACCGATCGGTGTGCACGCGATTGGCCATTGCATATGATGTGAACGGGTACGCGTTGTACAGCAATGGACCGATCGGTGCATACGCATTGGCCATTGCATATGATGTGAACGGGTACACGTTGTACAGCAATGGACCGATCGGTGCGCACGCATTGGCCATTGCATATGATGTGAACGGGTACGCGTTGTTTTTCGAAATACGCGTTGTACAGCAATGGACCGATCGGTGTGCACGCATTGGCCATTGCATATGATGTGAATGGGTACGCGTTGTACAGCAATGGACCGATCGGTGCGCACGCATTGGCCATTGCATATGATGTGGACAGAAATACGCGTTGTACAGCAATGGACCGATCGGTGTGCACGCATTGGCCATTGCATATGATGTGAACGGGTACGCGTTGTACAGCAATGGACCGATCGGTGCGCACGCATTGGCCATTGCATATGATGTGGACAGAAATACGCGTTGTACAGCAATGGACCGATCGGTGTGCACGCATTGGCCATTGCATATGATGTGGACAGAAATACGCGTTGTACAGCAATGGACCGATCGGTGTGCACGCATTGGCCATTGCATACGATGTGAACGGGTACGCGTTGTACAGCAATGGACCGATCGGTGTGCACGCATTGGCCATTGCATATGATGTGGACAGAAATACGCGTTGCACAGCAATGGACCGTTCGGTGTGCACGCAGTGGCCATTGCATATGATGTGAACGGGTACGCGTTGTACAGCAATGGACCGATCGGTGCGCACGCATTGGCCATTGCATATGATGTGAACGGGTACGCGTTGTACAGCAATGGACCGATCGGTGCGCACGCATTGGCCATTGCATACGATGTGAACGGGTACGCGTTGTTTTTCAAAATACGCGTTGTACAGCAATGGACCGATCGGTGTGCACGCATTGGCCATTGCATATGATGTGGACAGAAATACACGTTGTACAGCAATCGACCGATCGGTGTGCACGCATTGGCCATTGCACATGATGTGGACAGAAATACGCGTTGCACAGCAAGGGACCGATCGGTGTGCACGCATTGGCCATTGCATATGATGTGAACGGGTACGCGTTGTACAGCAATGGACCGATCGGTGCGCAAGCATTGGCCATTGCATATGATGTGAACGGGTACGCGATGTACAGCAATGGACCGATCGGTAGGCACGCATTGGCCATTGCATATGATGTGAACGGGTACGCGTTGTACAGCAATGGACCGATCGGTGCGCACGCATTGGCCATTGCATATGATGTGGACAGAAATACGCGTTGTACAGCAATGGACCGATCGGTGTGCACGCATTGGCCATTGCATATGATGTGGACAGAAATACGCGTTGTACAGCAATGGACCGATCGGTGTGCATGCATTGGCCATTGCATATGATGTGGACAGAAATACGCGTTGTACAGCAATGGACCGATCGGTGTGCACGCATTGGCCATTGCATATGATGTGAACGGGTACGGCGTTGTACAGCAATGGACCGATCGGTGTGCACGCATTGGCCATTGCATATGATGTGGACAGAAATACGCGTTGCACAGCAATGGGCCGATCGGTGTGCACGCAGTGGCCATTGCATATGATGTGAACGGGTACGCGTTGTACAGCAATGGACCGATCGGTGTGCACGCATTGGCCATTGCATATGATGTGGACAGAAATACGCGTTGCACAGCAAGGGACCGATCGGTGTGCACGCATTGGCCATTGCATATGATGTGAACGGGTACGCGTTGTACAGCAATGGACCGATCGGTGCGCACGCATTGGCCATTGCATATGATGTGAACGGGTACGCGATGTACAGCAATGGACCGATCGGTGCGCACGCATTGGCCATTGCATATGATGTGAACGGGTACGCGTTGTTTTTCGAAATACGCGTTGTACAGCAATGGACCGATCGGTGTGCACGCATTGGCCAATGCATATGATGTGAACGGGTACGCGTTGTACAGCAATGGACCGATCGGTGCGCACGCATTGGCCATTGCATATGATGTGGACAGAAATACGTGTTGTACAGCAATGGACCGATCGGTGTGCACGCATTGGCCATTGCATATGATGTGAACGGGTACGCGTTGTACAGCAATGGACCGATCGGTGCGCACGCATTGGCCATTGCATATGATGTGGACAGAAATACGTGTTGTACAGCAATGGACCGATCGGTGTGCACGCATTGGCCATTGCATATGATGTGGACAGAAATACGCGTTGTACAGCAATGGACCGATCGGTGTGCACGCATTGGCCATTGCATATGATGTGAACGGGTACGCGTTGTACAGCAATGGACCGATCGGTGTGCACGCATTGGCCATTGCATATGATGTGGACAGAAATACGCATTGCACAGCAATGGACCGATCGGTGTGCACGCATTGGCCATTGCATATGATGTGAACGGGTACGCGTTGTTTTTCGAAATACGCGTTGTACAGCAATGGACCGATCGGTGTGCACGCATTGGCCATTGCATATGATGTGAACGGGTACGCGTTGTACAGCAATGGACCGATTGGTGCACACGCATTGGCCAATGCATATGATGTGAACGGGTACGCGTTGTACAGCAATGGACCGATCGGTGCGCACGCATTGGCCATTGCATATGATGTGGACAGAAATACGTGTTGTACAGCAATGGACCGATCGGTGTGCACGCATTGGCCATTGCATATGATGTGAACGGGTACGCGTTGTACAGCAATGGACCGATCGGTGTGCACGCATTGGCCATTGCATATGATGTGGACAGAAATACGCGTTGCACAGCAATGGACCGATCGGTGTGCACGCATTGGCCATTGCATATGATGTGAACGGTTACGCGTTGTACAGCAATGAACCGATCGGTGCGCACGCATTGGCCATTGCATATGATGTGAACGGGTACGCGTTGTACAGCAATGGACCGATCGGTGCGCACGCATTGGCCATTGCATATGATGTGAACGGGTACGCGTTGTTTTTTGAAATACGCGTTGTACAGCAATGGACCGATCGGTGCGCACGCATTGGCCATTGCATATGATGTGAACGGGTACGCGTTGTTTTTCAAATACGCGTTGTACAGCAATGGACCAATCGGTGTGCACGCATTGGCCATTGCATATGATGTGAACGGGTACGCATTGTACAGCAATGGACCGATCGGTGCGCACGCATTGGCCATTGCATATGATGTGAACGGAGTACGCTTGTACAGCAATGGACCAATCGGTGCGCATGCATTGGCCATTGCATATGATGTGAACGGGTACGCGTTGTTTTTCGAAATATGCGTTGTACCGCAATGGACCGATCGGTGTGCACGCATTGGCCATTGCATATGATGTGGACAGAAATACGCGTTGTACAGCAATCGACCGATCGGTGTGCACGCATTGGCCATTGCATATGATGTGGACAGAAATACGCGTTGCACAGCAAGGGACCGATCGGTGTGCACGCATTGGCCATTGCATATGATGTGAACGGGTACGCGTTGTACAGCAATGGACCGATCGGTGCATACGCATTGGCCATTGCATATGATGTGAACGGGTACACGTTGTACAGCAATGGACCGATCGGTGCGCACGCATTGGCCATTGCATATGATGTGAACGGGTACGCGTTGTTTTTCGAAATACGCGTTGTACAGCAATGGACCGATCGGTGTGCACGCATTGGCCATTGCATATGATGTGAATGGGTACGCGTTGTACAGCAATGGACCGATCGGTGCGCACGCATTGGCCATTGCATATGATGTGGACAGAAATACGCGTTGTACAGCAATGGACCGATCGGTGTGCACGCATTGGCCATTGCATATGATGTGAACGGGTACGCGTTGTACAGCAATGGACCGATCGGTGCGCACGCATTGGCCATTGCATATGATGTGGACAGAAATACGCGTTGTACAGCAATGGACCGATCGGTGTGCACGCATTGGCCATTGCATATGATGTGGACAGAAATACGCGTTGTACAGCAATGGACCGATCGGTGTGCACGCATTGGCCATTGCATACGATGTGAACGGGTACGCGTTGTACAGCAATGGACCGATCGGTGTGCACGCATTGGCCATTGCATATGATGTGGACAGAAATACGCGTTGCACAGCAATGGACCGTTCGGTGTGCACGCAGTGGCCATTGCATATGATGTGAACGGGTACGCGTTGTACAGCAATGGACCGATCGGTGCGCACGCATTGGCCATTGCATATGATGTGAACGGGTACGCGTTGTACAGCAATGGACCGATCGGTGCGCACGCATTGGCCATTGCATATGATGTGAACGGGTACGCGTTGTTTTTCAAAATACGCGTTGTACAGCAATGGACCGATCGGTGTGCACGCATTGGCCATTGCATATGATGTGGACAGAAATACACGTTGTACAGCAATCGACCGATCGGTGTGCACGCATTGGCCATTGCACATGATGTGGACAGAAATACGCGTTGCACAGCAAGGGACCGATCGGTGTGCACGCATTGGCCATTGCATATGATGTGAACGGGTACGCGTTGTACAGCAATGGACCGATCGGTGCGCAAGCATTGGCCATTGCATATGATGTGAACGGGTATCGCGATGTACAGCAATGGACCGATCGGTAGGCACGCATTGGCCATTGCATATGATGTGAACGGGTACGCGTTGTACAGCAATGGACCGATCGGTGCGCACGCATTGGCCATTGCATATGATGTGGACAGAAATACGCGTTGTACAGCAATGGACCGATCGGTGTGCACGCATTGGCCATTGCATATGATGTGGACAGAAATACGCGTTGTACAGCAATGGACCGATCGGTGTGCATGCATTGGCCATTGCATATGATGTGGACAGAAATACGCGTTGTACAGCAATGGACCGATCGGTGTGCACGCATTGGCCATTGCATATGATGTGAACGGGTACGCGTTGTACAGCAATGGACCGATCGGTGTGCACGCATTGGCCATTGCATATGATGTGGACAGAAATACGCGTTGCACAGCAATGGGCCGATCGGTGTGCACGCAGTGGCCATTGCATATGATGTGAACGGGTACGCGTTGTACAGCAATGGACCGATCGGTGTGCACGCATTGGCCATTGCATATGATGTGGACAGAAATACGCGTTGCACAGCAAGGGACCGATCGGTGTGCACGCATTGGCCATTGCATATGATGTGAACGGGTACGCGTTGTACAGCAATGGACCGATCGGTGCGCACGCATTGGCCATTGCATATGATGTGAACGGGTACGCGATGTACAGCAATGGACCGATCGGTGCGCACGCATTGGCCATTGCATATGATGTGAACGGGTACGCGTTGTTTTTCGAAATACGCGTTGTACAGCAATGGACCGATCGGTGTGCACGCATTGGCCAATGCATATGATGTGAACGGGTACGCGTTGTACAGCAATGGACCGATCGGTGCGCACGCATTGGCCATTGCATATGATGTGGACAGAAATACGTGTTGTACAGCAATGGACCGATCGGTGTGCACGCATTGGCCATTGCATATGATGTGAACGGGTACGCGTTGTACAGCAATGGACCGATCGGTGCGCACGCATTGGCCATTGCATATGATGTGGACAGAAATACGTGTTGTACAGCAATGGACCGATCGGTGTGCACGCATTGGCCATTGCATATGATGTGGACAGAAATACGCGTTGTACAGCAATGGACCGATCGGTGTGCACGCATTGGCCATTGCATATGATGTGAACGGGTACGCGTTGTACAGCAATGGACCGATCGGTGTGCACGCATTGGCCATTGCATATGATGTGGACAGAAATACGCATTGCACAGCAATGGACCGATCGGTGTGCACGCATTGGCCATTGCATATGATGTGAACGGGTACGCGTTGTTTTTCGAAATACGCGTTGTACAGCAATGGACCGATCGGTGTGCACGCATTGGCCATTGCATATGATGTGAACGGGTACGCGTTGTACAGCAATGGACCGATCGGTGCGCACGCATTGGCTATGGCCTGGCATGGCAACGGACGCGTTTTAGAACCTTTAACGAGTCTGATGCAGTGAATTCAGTTGGCCACCCACAACAATGTTGCAAATTCATGGGTGTCATGAAGTTGAACTTTTGAAGGATGCTGTGGGCGTGTATAAGTGGTGCAATTCAATGTATTGGCCAGATTCAGAAGATGCAAACGACTTGGACCTATCACTTTGGACACATGGGACAGTATCTGCCTCTGCAGCACACATATAATGCTGGCTGTTCCCCTGAGAGCTCACTTGCCTGCACTACATGCACCAGGACAACATCTGCCACCAACACTGCTGCTGTCTCTGCATCCTCTGGCTACTGCAATGGCACGTACTGTGGAGAGAGCCCCAGCCTTCAGCACTGAGGAGAACCAGGCCCTGCTGGACAGCCTCCTTCCACAGTACAGCAAGCTTTATGGGAAACCAGGGGAGCAGGTGAGTGTGCTGTCCACTGCCTTACTAAATGTGCATGTTGTCTGACTAGCAAGACTTACAGTGTGTACGCCACTGGCTAGCATGCTCACTGAGCAGTTGTCACCCCCCAAAGTGTGTAGTTACATGCACTGAACAGGTATAGTGCAGTAACAGTGCATTCCAACAAGGTTTGACTTCCCAGGCAATGATACCATGTGGTAACGGCTGGCAAACTGTCCATAGCCATAGTTGCACTGCCTGTGTACATCATATGCCCCTGTGATTGAGACATGTATATCCAAATGTGTGATGCACGGATATGTTGCATGTGTAGTAATGGCCTTTTCACTTTGTCATCCTCACAGGTTGATGCCCACCAGAAGCAGGAAATCTGGCTGACCATCGCCCGGGCAGTAAGATCCGTGGGGGTCTACAAGCGCCGGATCCGCAACTGCCAGAAGAGGTGGCAGGACCTTCGGGGCTGGACCCGGAGGATCGCAAGGGTCCAGCTGAAGCTGTCGCCTCCTCGCAGGAGTGGCGGACACCGGACCCTGACCCCCACATGCTCAGGATCCTGGCGGTGGTCTTCCCTGACCTGGATGGGCAGCTGAAGGCCAGACAGCAGCAAGGAGGGGTGAGTCCATGACTGCACTGTGAACTTTGTCTGACATGCTATGTGCCCTCCTCTGGCCTGGTTAAACTTCCACAGTACATCAGTCTTGTGGTCCAGGACCCATGTCCCTCAATTGTGACATGCCCACTCCTCATCTGATGCCCAGGTGTGGCCCTTACAGTCAGGAAATTGTGTCACTTGGGTACTGTGTCCTTGCATTTTGCTTAGCTCAAGGTGGGGGACAGCATTTGTTGCCGTAGCTTTGTGGTGGGCTTCATGGGTGGGTCAATTGCTTACACAATGCCTGGGTTCTGACATGTAATCTGCGTGTAACTTTGATATGTGGTCCAATTGCTGATCTGACTCACTACATGTGCCTGGGGTATTTGGCACACACCCATGCTGCGGGTGGGAACAATGTTTGGGCCTCAGGAGTATGTATATCAAGTGTGTCACACATACCTAGCCTACTGTCCGGGGCTCATCCCTCTTTCACGTGGAGCAGGACAGTCATGCCTACTCCAGGCCATACAATACACTCTGTACTCCCACTCCCGTGTATCAGCTGACACATTGTGCTCAGTGAAATGTTCCCTCAGGTGTCTGCCTCTGTGTCATTGTGCTGTGGCTTCGTTGTCAGGACTACTGGGGTGTTTATCGGTTAGGGCTCAGCATGCCACCTGAGATGTGACCATAGGAGACGATATTTGTGTGACATATAGGTGTTTGATCACTTGACTGTGCAGACTGGGGTATGCGACTGTGAAGTTCAGGCAGCTGTTTCTCATTCACAGCAGACTGTGAGGTGCTCAGGTTCAGAGGGTTGTGTTTCATGTCTCCCATATGTCCAATTGGTATGACGTGGACAAATAAGAGTTCAGATGATGTGGTTTGTGGGGGATGGACATGTGCACTTGTCAGCAACAGAACTTGCATTCCCCATGACCTAGGATTGTGACACAGTGCAGACTGTTGTTGGCTGGCTGCCCTGCCCATGTGACTGGAGACAGTGATGTATGACTTTGCAGGCATGCCTGTGCCATGGCATTCAACTCCCTAAGAGTGATCCTGCAGGTGAGTGACATGTGCTACATGCACCCCATTGTGGCATTGACTATCAGGACATGGGTGCATCATGGTGTCTGGTGCTGGTATGCATCACATGCATTTCAAATTAGACTCTGGCCATCCCTTTATCCGGACACCTGTACTGACTCAGTGGCAAGAGATGTGATGTGTGCATGTTCACATACTTCACCGTGTTCTCTGCAATGTCCAACTACTGTGTAGGTGGTGCATGTGTCCACACTGGGGTATTACCATCCGACAGGCACCAGACAGATGGGTGCGAGGCCAGGAGGGATGTGAGTGCCATGGTTGACCATCGGACTGACAATTGGCTTCTCCTAATCTGTTTGAGCACTTTAGGCAATGTTCAACTAAGGATGCCAGGGCTTGCTCTGTAATGTGCTGTACTTACTGTGGTGTGTGCGGTCAGTGCAGGTGACTGATGTTTGTCTGTTTCCCTAATTGTTTGCAGATACATCCACGGCCACAGGAGGGGACAGCTCCACGGACCAGGAGGAGCTGCAGAGCCAGACTGGGTCAGCAGCCGATGAGTGGTCGGAGGGACCCAGTGGCACGGAGGGCGAGGGGAGCCACACCGAGGAGTCCTCAGCACCATCCACCTCAGCTGAGGACCACAGCAGCTCGGAGGATGACTCCCTTGTGGAGGCGGGTGTCAGCAGCCACCACACCCCAGCTAGTATTGCTGTCCCCGCCACCACCACCACCACCACCGCCCTCCCATCGGCTCCCATTCCAGAGGTCCGTGGAGGCTCCCGTGTTCGGGAGCGTGTCTCCTTCGTGCCAGGCACCGCACCCCCTGCCCCTGTGTCCCCTGCTGCCCTGAGTGAGGAGTCTGTGTACTTACTTCGCCAGCTCCATGTAGGGCAGACAGCAATGCTGAGTGTCCTCCATGCACACACCACTCTGTTGACACAGCTGGTGTCGTTCATGGAGGGCATCTCATCGGGCATGTCTGCCCTACAGAGGAGCAATAAGTCCATGGACTCCTCCCTGATGGCAGCAGTGTCCCTCCTCCAACAGTCCCTCACCCCTCCTACCTCTGCCCCATCCACACTTCCTGGCACCCTACCTGTCCCAAGCACATGCACACCTGCACAATCACCCAAACACACAGACACGAGCAGCACAGGAACACCCAAAACAAAGACAAAACGTGCACGCAAGCATCCTCAGGGGACTGATACCACACCCACAGGGGATGGGGAACAGACACACACACAGGCATCCACAGTCACTCCGCAGTCCTCCGATACCTCTCCCTCCAAGGCCCCTTCCCTTGCCTCACCTGCAACCCCACCTACAAAGCAGCTCTTCCTCTGTGACCTCGGCCTCTTCCCCTCCGATCCAGCTGATCCAGCATACAGGGGGAAGAGGAAGTCCACCCACACAGAGGGGAGTGCCCCTCACCCACGGACACCCTCCCCCAGGCACAGACAGACTGAGGCCCCCACCCGCAAGTCCCCCCGGACCCGGAAGAGCAAGACCCCGCCACCGCCCTGCAGCTCAACCACACAGTCTCCTTCCTCCATCCATCAGGCCCCCACTACACAGGTTCCCCCACCACACCCTGCCCCAGGTTCCCCCACCCACAGATACACCATCCCCAAAATGATCCGGCCTTCTCCCCTACCACTTGCTCTTCCAGCACCACACCCCCCGCTGCGCATGTTTGTGCCACTGGTGTGGAGACCGTGTCCTCCCCTCTGTCCTGCCCACCTTACCTGAACCCCATTCTACTCCCCTGGAGATAGGCACTGCAGTGGAGTCCACTACCACCCCGTCTGACTTGGGCACTGCAATGGGGAACCTGTCCACTCCATCTGGCCAGCCCACTGCAGTCGTGCCGGCACCCACACCATCTGACTCATGCCCCCAGTTGTGCCGGCACACACCATGTCAGACACCTCCACTGCAGTTGTCAGTGACTCTCCAGCACCCACCACCCCTTCCCTGCCTCCTTCTGGTGAGCCCTGATCCTGTCCCTGCGGTGCCTGGCCTGCCCCCCGAATGCCCCTCCGAGGGGAATGTCCCTGGTCCGTAGCAGTGCAGGCAAGCAAAGGGTGACATCTGCCACTGTCACCCTGTTCGGACTTTACTAATGGACTGGCCATTGGCCTTTGTGTTTTTCAGGACTTTCACTTTTAAAGCCACATATGCTGAATAAAGCTACTTTCTGTTCTCTAGTGGTTTTGCTTCAGATGTACATGATGTTGATGATGCTAACCATGCCCTTGCTGCAGTGATGGTGATTTTTGATGTCAGGAAAATGAAGTGTTACTGTGCAGGACCCCATGTGGTCCAGGGGGAATGTGTCCTATCCTGGTGTGTATCCATGTCATCCTTTGCAGCAATAGGAGGGTGTCATGTTTTCAATATTTGCCAATGGGATTTCCTACTTTTATTTGCAATGTCACATCTGTGGCTTACACCCCTGCACATCTGTTGTGCTTGCCATTGTTCAATTTGTCTATTTCCCTGACCGTGTGACCATCTCCACTGGACATGCAAGTTTGGGCATCAATGGGGAAGGACTCATCTGTGTTATCAGTGCAACTTGCTATACATGTGTGTTGGATCTGTGCAGATGATTTTGGTGACACTCCCATGACCTGGCTGATGTGACGTGAGCCTTCATTTTGTGCTAATTGTTGACTGAGTGACCAAGTGTTCTGCTGACATGATAGAGCCCTGCAGAGACAACGTATGGCACAGCTTTCCTTACACAGGAGTGGAGTCCCCTCATGGCAGTGTGTAATTCCGTGACATTGCCTGAGCCCAAGGTCTGTGTTGTGTGAGCATGTCTGTGTGTGTTCACTTCCATTTTGCTACGCAGGCTGGGATCCCTAGTGATGTTCCTGTTTGTGATGCTTGCTGAGTTGACCTATGTTCCCCCAAAATCTTCGCCCTGGGTTCTCTGGGATGTGGGTGCATGGCACATTACTGGTCATCAGGGTGTCATCCATAGGTGTGTTTGCTGTCAGGGCTGAGTTTGTGGGCAAACGCAGATGAGACACAGTCAGGATTCCCCTTGGCACTTGTTGGTTACACAAGTCATGTAATTTACAGTTTGTGGTAGCTTTCAGTGATTGTGACACGTTGTGTGTGTGACTGCTGCCACTCCTCAGGGTCAGAGCTGCAATGTTGGAAGTTGTCTATGTGTGTTCTTTGTGGGTGACCTTGGCTTCTTCATTGGTGTGTGACTGTGGCCGGGATCCCATTGGTTGGTGTGGATTTGACGTCATGCCCATGTACGGCGTACTGTGCAGTGTGTCAGACATTCACGAGTCTTGTTGACTGGCCATGTGTGATGGGTTTCTGCACCTTAGTTCCCACCACCACCCCTGGGATTGTCATGGGTGCATGTGCAATGTCACCAGTCCATGTGAGCTTCACTGCTGCACATTGGTGGAGATCAAGGTGTGTGGTGTTGAGTGTGTGCAAATGAGAGTTGTTGCACGGCTAGACCCCTGCCTCCATGTTGGCCTTGGCTGACAGGCCGTGCTGATTGATTTGTGCTTGGGTAGGTGTGATGGTAGTTTGTTGCTCACGACACATGACTGTGGTTCACAGTGTGAACGACATCTAGCTTTGTCATCACAGTGGGATTATAATGCATGCCAGTGTCACCACAATGTGGGGTCCCTGGGGGTGGTGCTGTGGTGGGTCTGTCTCTTGCTGTGTTAGTTGCTGTTCCTACAAGCTTGTGTGACATGTGTAATTTGGGCTCCCTCTCATCTAACAATGCCTGATTGCCCACATAGGGGAATCCGATCCATGAGTTACTTTTGTGTGGCACTGTATACAAATCTGTGTAATTGTGATTCAGGCCTCCTCATGTGTTGTGTGGTTGCCTGGGGACACTGTCACACCCCCCCATCACCTGTTGTGTTTGATATGCAGTGTAAGGCTGCCTGTTTGTGTTTGTGCATCTGCACCACTGCATTGGCATATCTTTAGTGTGCCATTGGCTGTATGTTGATTGGTGGGATTCCCCTGCTGTCACTGGGACTCCTAGGTCATCAGTCAGCACAATGATCATGGTTTGTATGTCCCATTGCTGCCATGGTATGGTATTTGTTCACCTCACATCTACAGTCTCCACAGGATATCTACATTTGTGTGTCCATTGGTGCAGATATGTGGGTCTGCATTATGATGGTCACTTCTGTCATTGTGTTATTGATGAATGTTGACAATGTCAGCCCCCATGGGTGATGTTTGTCTGCACATGGCCAAAGGTATGTCTTATTTGCACTGCACTGTTTGCCTCACCCAATCTATGTTGCTATGGGACACAAGCACGACTATGCCACTGATGTGTTTGTTGTTCTGTGACCAGGAATCATCCATGCTGTTTGGCATTTGCAGATTTTTCCATGACAACACTTACATTTTGGTCACTGAGATGATGGGGGTTTAGACCCCATTGCCACAATGTTCAAAATGTGCTTCAGCTATGGACCTCACACTTACATTTTGGTCACTGTGATGATGGGGTTTAGACCCCATTGCCACAATGTTCAAAATGTGCTTCAGCTATGGACCCCACACTTACATTTTGGTCACTGTGATGTTGGGGGTTTAGACCCCATTGCCACAATGTTCAATATGTGCTTCAGCTATGGACCCCACACTTACCTTTTGGTCACTGTGATGATGGGGTGTTAGGCCCCATTGCCACAGTGGTCATGGTCTGCTTGCATTGTGGAGGCCACACACATTTATGTGTGACACATGTGATAGGGGGTCACATTGTATGTTCAATGTCATGTTCAGTGTTGTAGGCATTTGACACAGACTACACACGCTTGTCATGGTGTTGGGGGATGTGTTTTTCTGACATTCCTTATGTTGGAGTATGCTGGTTGTGTCATGCATTACCCGTCCTATGAGTAGGGGTGGTGTTGGTGGTAGGCATCCATCCCCCTATGAGTGGGGATGGTAGTAGTGACAGGCATCCAGGCACCTCCATGAGTAGGGGTGGTGGTAGTGGTAGGCATCCATCCCCCATGAGTGGGGATGGCAGTAGTGACAGGCATCCAGGCCCCCTGAGTAGGGGTGGTGGTAGTGGTAGGCATCCAGCACCCATGAGTAGGGGTGGTGGTAGTGGTAGGCATCCAGCCCCCTATGAGTGGGGATGGTAGTGGTGACAGGCATCCAGGCCCCCCTGAGTAGGGGTGGTGTTGGTGGTAGGCATCCATCCCCCTATGAGTGGGGATGGTAGTAGTGACAGGCATCCAGGCCCCCCTGAGTAGGGGTGGTGTTGGTGGTAGGCATCCATCCCCCTATGAGTGGGGATGGTAGTAGTGACAGGCATCCAGCACCCCATGAGTAGGGGTGGTGGTAGTGGTAGACATCCAGGCCCCCCTGAGTAGGGGTGGTGTTGGTGGTAGGCATCCATCCCCCTATGAGTGGGGATGGTAGTAGTGACAGGCATCCAGGCCCCCCTGAGTAGGGGTGGTGGTAGTGGTAGGCATCCAGCCCCCCATGAGTAGGGGTGGTGGTAGTGGTAGGCATCCAGCTCCCCCTGAATAGGGGTGGTGGTAGTGGTAGGCATCCAGCCCCCTATGAGTGGGGATGGTAGTAGTGACAGGCATCCAGGCCCCCCTGAGCAGGGGTGGTGGTAGTGGTAGGCTTCCAGCCCCCCATGAGTAGGGGTGGTGGTAGTGGTAGGCATCCAGCCCCCCCTGAGTAGGGGTGGTGGTAGTGGTAGGCATCCAGCCCCCCATGAGTAGGGGTGGTGGTAGTGGTAGGCATCCAGCACCCATGAGAAGGGGTGGTGGTAGTGGTAGGCATCCAGCCCCCCCTGATTAGGGGTGGTGGTAGTGGTAGGCATGCAGCCCCCTATGAGTGGGGATGGTAGTAGTGACAGGCATCCAGGCCCCCCTGAGTAGGGGTGGTGTTGGTGGTAGGCATCCATCCCCCTATGAGTGGGGATGGTAGTAGCCGTGTGAACTATACTGGTGCCTAATTTCATAGCGTGAAGAGTGCACACACAAAATACTACACAGCAGGCTACCACTGCAGTCTCAGAACTGCGGACATGGGCAGAGCGGAGGGCAAGCAGGCGAAGCTGCAGTTCGAACCGCACAGAACCGCCAGAGGCCCTGATGGAGATACAGCTTCCGAAGCGGGAGACAACTCGCAATCGGAAGAAGAGGACTTGCGCTCACTACTGATCAATTGCACTCACTACTCATCAATGGCCCTTGTATCAGGTCCAGGCCACCATTTTGTTCACACAGTGTTAATGGCTGCAATTCCCCCTCAAAATGGCTGTCCTAACTATCTAAATTGAGAGGGCTGCTCCTTCCCCACTCCAAGCTATATTCAAAAACATAGGACTACCTCGAGCTTCACAGGACTAAAAATAAACAAAGGACCAACAACAACAACCCAGGGTAAACTGTTGAGGACTTTTAACTAGCGAGACAGGCTCATGAAAAGAGTGATAGGACTACGCATTTAAGCCAAAACCATCACTAGTTAAACATGCAGCCATCTTTGAACGTCTTTTCCATTAGGTTTATCTGTCTATAGCATAACCCTGAACTCTCACTCAGATTACCCTTACTACTAAATCATGGAGGCAGATTTGCCCATATTTGCTGACAACCACTAATTCAGTAGGACTTATTCTGAAATAAAAAAATTAAAAACGCAATGACAGGTGTAGCTTATTAAACCTAAAGTCCCACGTGCTCCTCAATTGCCCTACCTCATCGCGACGTCATATTGTATTGCATTTTTACTCTGGATGTATAATCATGTTATTGTTAACTGAGCTGTTTAATGACTTTTATCCTTATTGCTCTACATACACTGTTAACTGCCCTGCCTCTTTATGATCATCTACATTGTACTATTCGACTTTACCTACCGCCATATATTATGCGTTATAACACATTGCACGTCCATCTCTTTATGCAATAGGGAGTAGAGAATTGTTCAGACGTATAGTTAATTTATCTTCCATTCTCACTGCATCTTTATGTTACCTCCTCCCTTCGTTTTGTCCTTTTGAACAGGTTTTACGCTCCCTCTCACCATTTATGACTTCTTCCTAGCTCAATCCTCCCCGGGGTCTACTCTAGTCACTTTCTTCTCCCGGCCTTATACGGAATAACAATGCCCCCTTCACTCTCCCCCTACACTGGATGCACCTATCACTAGACATGGCCCAAACTCTTGGACCATCCTTTATCCCCCAACCTCTCCAAAAATGCTAAGAAAAACTTTAAACACAAACTACTAATTCGTCACCAAGAAACGCTATTTGTAGATAACTACCGAAGTCTCACCTCGATTGTAAAAACCAACTATATCTTCTACTCCAAGCGCCCCTCCAAATGGAAAAGCACCTTCCTCCAACACCTTCCTATCACAAAATCATGCAAAATCCCATATGGTTTGAAACTATCTACCACCCCTTCCCCTACTTTTCCTGGTGAAATGGACATCTCCATTTTTAAATCCGGAAACATCCTCATTCAAGCCTCTGAAAAACACCTCACCATCTTTGAACACCATTTCAGCACCTTATCCAATCTAGTCTCGATACCCTACTCTAACCCTTCAGCCTCCCAATCACAGTCTGACCACACACCTCCTCTTTCACCTACTCTAACCCCTCCTCATACAGACATTGAAAACACCCTAGAAGTCTCACAAGCACAGATTCTCAATCTCTCCCCGCCTTAACAACTCTCCCTCCTACTGATTCACCGACGGCCTACTCAACCACCCAAACTCTCTCTCCTCCTCTTGAGGCTCCAACAACTCACACCAGCTCCTCCCTTCTATCTTCTCCCTCCTCCCAGCCCTCCCTATTTGACCTAACTTCGACCCAATCCCTTACTCTAACCTCTTCCCCCCCAATTGTCCTTCCCCTCCCTAACCAGAATACCCACCCTCCTCACTCTCCCCGAGCACCCTTTCCTTCTCCTGACTCTCTACAGTCTCCAGTGACTACCCAATCCCACCTCACCTCCCTCCCTTCGGCCATCAATCGGATCTCCCCTCTCCACCTGGCCTCCCGCCCCTCCCCCTCCACAGACCTCTCGCCTTGACTAATGCAGAACATCCTACATGTCCCCATGAACTCCCAACCTCCATCCCTTTCTCCCTTATTCCCCAGACGCTTTTTAATATAGAACTCCATCTCGCTAACCTAGCGCTTGAACTCACCTCTCTCAGAAATGATGTTAACTTCATCTCCTCTCTTAACTGCCCCAATCACTCTATTGCCCGGTGTACTGAACAAATCAACACCACATTCCCCCAGCAATGGGATACTACCCCTTCGGTAACGATTCACCTAGAACACTCCGCGCCTCAAACCTCCTCCCCGCCTCTGAACTCCCTGACCTCTGTAATCCTTACCCCCCTGCTCTTTGACTACTGACCCTCTGACCCCTCAGGCTCCTATTCCTGTGATCCTAGGGACTAGCAGAATTCCAAATTCCCCAGCTTCTCCAAGACTTCCTCCGCAATTCACCATTATCCACTCCTGCCCCCCTACAACCAACCCTATTCCCCTGACTTGCATGCTGGTTAACTGTCGCTCGGCTGTCCAACATGCGACTGAAATTTCGAAACCATCCTTAGTGAATCCATTGACATTGCCTTTCTTACTGAAACTTGGCTTAAAGATCACTCCTCTTCCATTCTCGATATGCTCTCTCCCCTGGCTACTCCATCCTCAGAAAAGATAGACCTATCAAAATTGGAGGCGGTCTAGCAATAATCTTTAAAAACGAACTCCAACTCTCCCCTGTACCAAACTCCGATTATTCTACTTTTGAATACCTCGGAGCGGAACTTAAAGTGAAGGGCTCCCCTCCAATTCGACTACACAATATCTACCATCCTCCCGGTGACCCTCTCCCTTTTGTAGAAGAATTGTCTGACCTTCTTTCCCAATCCGCACTTTCCAACTCTAAAAACCTCGTCCTCAGAGATTTTAACCTTCATTGGAACAAAAAGACGATCCTATGGTTAACCTCCTCACCGATCTACTTGACATCTATGACCTTAAACAACTATGCCACTCTCCTACTCACTCCAAAGGAGCCACTCTTGACGCTATCATTACTAGCAATGAGCTGGCCTCCCTTTCCTCCATCGTTCCCATCGACTGGTCCGACCACCACCTCATCCTTTTCATGATCACTAACACCGTACTACCCCCTCCTCCTAAAACCATCAATCAGATGAAACTGACCAGGAATCTTCATCTTATCCCCCCAGGCGAACTTGAGTCCAAAGTTAAAGCTCAACTTCGACTCTCTCCTCCCTCCCAAAATGCCAATGACCTCACCGAACACTTTAATAATTCCATTGTTAAGGTCCTTGATCAAATTGCCCCTGCCAGACTAAAACGACAAAAAAACTCCTCCTCCAAATCCTGGTTCAATTCTGATCTCAACAATGAGAGACGTACACTTAGATCGACTGAACGCATATGGAGGCAAAACCCTTCCCCTTCTACTCTCTCTCTCCTCAGATCCGCTAGATCCAATTATGAAAAACACATCCTCAATGCTAAGACTTCCTTCTTCCGCTCCCAACTCGACCGGGCCAAAAACAGACCTAGGGAACTCTTCAACATTGTCAAAAACCAAACAGCCCCTGCACCCCCCAAGGTGATTGCCACCTCCGAGAAATGCGAAGAAATTGCCAGCTACTTCTCCGAAAAATCTCCAAAATAGATCAATCCTTCGCCCTTACTCCCCTCTCTCTTAACCTACTTCCCTCACCGGACATTTCCTCCAATTCTCCTTCACTCTCTACACTTCCTCATGACTCCTCTTCTTTCCCCCTACCATCCAGATTCCTGATCCCGGCCCCATCTTACTTGAGCAAAAAAATAATGCTTCTTGGCTTGACTTCCAACCAGTCACTGAACTTGATGTCCTTAACGTCATCTCAAGACTTAAACCGTCATCGCACACTAAAGACCCTCTCCCTTCCAACCTTGTCCAAGATCTAAAACATATCATTGCCCCCTATTGGACCTCCATCATCAACTCCTCCTTTACCTCGGGTTGTGTACCAGCTTCCCTCCAATTGGGACAAATCACTCCCATCCTCAAAAATCCTGCTGGTGACCCTAATGACCTAAACAACCTTCGTCCTATCTCTAACCTTCCTCTTCTCTCAAAAGCCCTTGAAAAATGCGCCCTGCTCCAACTAGATAGACACATTGACTCATTCAATCTTCTAGACTCTTTCCAGTCAGGCTTCAGAAAGGGATGCAGTACCGAAACGGCAATGCTTAACATAATTGATGACATCCACCACGCTTTCGACAAAGGCGAATCCTTCCTTCTCATTCTCCTTGATCTCTCCGCTGCTTTTGACACTGTTAACCACTCTGCTCTACTTAACACACTTAAAGATCGTTTTGGCCTCAACGGTACAGTCCTCAAATGGTTCACCTCCTTTTTCCAACACAGAATGCAACAAATCAAAATCCGTAACTGCCTTTCCAAACCTCTGCCCGTCTCCCTAGGGGTCCCACAGGGCTCTATCCTCTCCCCTCTCTATTTAATCTCTTCATGGAACCCCTCACCCTTATCCTCAAACAAGCGGGAATCAATTACCACCTATACGCCGATGACACCCAACTTTACCATAAGATTCAATCCCGCTCGGATGTTCTTCACCTCAATGATGCCTTGAGTAAGATCCAATCCTGGTTCCACAACAACCACCTCAAACTCAACCCAAAAAAGACCGAAATCATTCTTTCTCCCCTAAGAACAACTCGCTCCCCATTCTAGCCTGGATCTCTGACCTTACCGCACTCAACTGCTCTCTCACTGTATCTAACTCAGTTAAATCCCTCGGTTTTAACATTGACCAAAACCTTACTCTTATCCCCCACATAAAACAATCGGCCAAAAGCGCTCTCTTCACACTCCATCACCTCAAGAAAATAAAACCCTTCATTCCTGCAGACGACTTTAAATTAGTTGTCCAATCGCTGGTCCTGTCAAAAATCGACTATGGTAACGCCATCCTCTCTGGAACCCCTAAAGCCCACCTAGCCCCAATCAAATCTGTTCTGAACTTGGCCGCTAGGCTCATTACCGACCTCAAACGGTTCGATCACATCTCCCCTGTCCTTAAAGACCTCAAGTGGCTTCCCGTTGAAGGAAGAACCTCCTACAAGACAGCTTGCATTACGCACAAAGCCCTGCATCAACGCTCCCGCAGTACCTCTCAGACAAACTTCACAAAGCTGGCTGCTCTAGATCATTGAGGAGCTCCAACACCCTCGCTCTTGTCCCTCCTCTGTTAAACAAGAAAACTACACAATCTCGCTCCTTTTCTGGGAACGCGCCTAACATCTGGAACTCCCTCCCTAAAGATCTTCGTTGCAACCCCTCTTACATCAGCTTCAAAAAAGACCTCAAACTTCTCCTGCTCAACAAATACTGGGGTCCTTAATCCCTCCCCTAAGCACTCATCCCACCTCGACCTCCTTCTGTTCTCCTCCCTCTCCCCCATCTTCCTTCGCCCACTAACTCCTCCCTCCAGCCTTTCCCATAGAACCCGCTCATCACTCTTGGTAGTGCCTTAACCACCCCCCTCCTTAATCCTCTTCCCCAGTCTCATACCCTTCCCCCCTCTTCTCTACCCTTTCCCTCCCACGCTAGGCCAATTTCACAGGACTCGATATGGCACATTGCAATACATGTAATTGATTGTGTTAAACTGGAGCTGTTCTTACTGTCTGGATCGTTTGAGTACTACCTCATTATAAGTCTGTTACATTACAATTAATTATCCATGTATAGCGGTTTGATCTTGCCTTAACCTACCCCACTCCCTAACCTCTCACCATTCCTATACCCTACCTCCCTCTTTACCATCCTTTCCCTCTCTCACTAACCTAATCTCTCATGATTTGCTGTAGCCCATCGCAACTTGTGTATTCAGATTGTATAATATTTTAGCTGCTTTATATCGTTTGTATGGTTCGGAATTTCTACCGAATTGTAAATTTTGTTATATTGCAATGAATACCCATGTAAAGCGCTCTGACACCCTCGGGTCCAGCCAGCGCTATATAAAACATTTTAAATAAATATGAGTGGGGATGGTAGTAGTGACAGGCATCCAGGCCCCCAAGTAGGGGTGGTCGTAGTGGTAGGCATCCAGCCCCCCATGAGTAGGGGTGGTGGTAGTGGTAGGCATCCAGCCCCCCCTGTGTAGGGGTGGTGGTAGTGGTAGGCATCCAGCCCCCCTGAGTAGGGGTGGTGGTAGTGGTAGGCATCCAGCACCCATGTGTAGGGGTGGAGGTAGTGGTAGGCATCAATTCCCCTATGAGTGGGGATGGTGGTAGTGACAGGCATCCAGCCCCCCCTGAGTAGGGGTGGTGGTAGTGGTAGGCATCCAGCCCCCCCCTGAGTAGGGGTGGTGGTAGTGGTAGGCATCCAGACCCCTATGAGTGGGGATGGTAGTAGTGACAGGCATCCAGGCCCCCCTGAGTAGGGGTGGTGTTGGTGGTAGGCATCCATCCCCCTATGAGTGGGGATGGTAGTAGTGACAGGCATCCAGCACCCCATGAGTAGGGGTGGTGGTAGTGGTAGGCATCCAGGCCCCCCTGAGTAGGGGTGGTGTTGGTGGTAGGCATCCATCCCCCTATGAGTGGGGATGGTAGTAGTGACAGGCATCCATGCCCCCCTGAGTAGGGGTGGTGGTAGTGGTAGGCATCCAGCCCCCCATGAGTAGGGGTGGTGGTAGTGGTAGGCATCCAACCCCCCATGAATAGGGTGGTGGTAGTGGTAGGCATCCAGCCCCCCCTGAGTAGGGGTGGTGATAGTGGTAGGCATTAATTCCCCTATGAGTGGGGATGGTAGTAGTGACAGGCATCCAGCCCCCCTGAGTAGGGGTGGTGTTAGTGGTTGGCATCCAGGCCCCTATGGGTGTATATGGCATTGGTGATAGCCATCCCGCCCCTATGGTTCTGCTGTTGCTAGTGTAAGTCATTTCTGCATCCCTATGTGTGTGTGTTATATGTCGGGTACGTGTCGTTTGTTTGTGTAGTGGGTATTTAACTTACCGTCTGCGCCGTACGCGTACCTGTTCCGGTAATATATGTAGAGCATTGGTAGGACCTGCGCGATGGGATTCATGGTTGGTTCGTCTCGTTCGGCTTTCTCGTTGCTTCGACTCGTACTCGTGGCTGGCTTGTTCGTCTCTTAGCCGTGGATCATCTTGTGGCGCGAATCGGAGCTTATGTGCGGCTCTCCCGGATGCTCTGACGTGCCGGACGTAGCGACGGGTTCGGCGCGTACGGAAGGCGCATCGTACTGGTCCGGCCGGAAGGTGCTGTGTTTTTGCTTCCGTGCGACTCGATTCTGCGTTTACGGATCCGGCTTGGGCGGGGAACAGGAGCTGGAATGGGTAAGTACGGCTGGGTCGGGATCTGGGCAGTTATGCGCATCGTACTTGCTCGTTAGTGCGAATGTTCGAATCGGTCGGGAAACACGCGTTCGGCTTGGTTTTTTTCCGGACGAATAGTGTTAGGTGCGCTTTTGGCCGAGATCGGAATCGACCCCCTTGTGTATTTGGATACAACTTGGTTTTATGTTGCAGGTATTTATACATTGTTTTAGTTTGTTTACTTAGTTTAGGGCCTATTTTACTTAGTGATTGCTCTAGTCTGCGTTCTTAGTAGCTCTGTTCTTTTTTAATCGCTTCAATGAGTTTGTGAAGTGTTGGTTGTCCCCTTCCTATTGTGGCTTGGAAGGTATTATGCCATCCTTCCCCCGCGTTGTTTGTTTTGGCTTTTTGAGCCACAGTACAAGCGTACACGTTCCACCAGGGTATTGAAATTTAGGTTGTCTACAGTGCCCTGACCTATGTAACCTTCCCACCCAGGTGTCTTTAAAGTAGTCTAGGAAGGGACTTAATTTTGTTTCATTAGCTTGATAGAAAGGACTTTCTATAAGTAAGTTGTAGTGATTGGCTACTTCAGTAGTTGGGACATAGGCCAGGGCTATTATTTTTTAATTTGATAGGCAAAGTTGCTATTTGTTAAATAATCTATGCTCAAAGTAGATTTCTGTAGGTGCCTCCATATGCTCTGATTAAAATGGTAATAGCAACCTTGTATTGCAGTGTGTGGGTATAGTTTGAGGATGGATTGAATCATTTCCTGCTCAAAGTCTATTATGATTCTTTGGGGACAGTAATTTTCTGTGAATTGTTTGACTATAGTTAGTAGTTCTACAGAAGTGGTGTTCTGTTCATTAGGCAGTAATGAGTAAAAAAAGGGGATATTTGTCTCTTGATATTCTCCGTGGATGGTATACAGCTGATAGAATGGTTTGGGGCAAACTTTAAATGTGCCATCCATCATCCACTTTTCACAGTTTTTAAGTTTCTGTAAATTTGTATTAGTTGCAAACATAATAATTCTTTTTCATGACTTTCATTGTCATAGATAAGGAATTTTTCCTCTTTGTGGGTGATGGTATACTCAGGTAGTATTTGGATTCCTCCAAATGTTTGGGGAATAGGTGGAGTTTGAGCTGTAGCTCTTTTAGTTTTTGCTTTTAGTCTTTTCAAAGTGAAGATGGAAGGTAGTTGTCCTGTGACATGTTCTGGCACTCTAGTCAAAACATTCTTTAGTATTTGGGTGCTTGTTTGTTGGGAACTTGTGCTTGCTTCCATTGTCTCTAGGGCATCTCTTACTTCAACTTCAGTTACATTGGGGGGATGGTTGTGTTCTCTAACATTCACTACATTGGTATCTATGGTAGTGGCTCTCCCATAACAGGCATTGGAATAATATTTGCTACATTTCCAATGTGTTTTATTTTCTATAACTTTTTCTTTGGTATAAGTGTAACCCATGTAGCTAAGCAGTAGTTTCCCCTTTTGCGATGTAATGAACTTTGCTCCTTCTGCCATTTTTAAGGTATATCTGTGAATATATATATATATGTAGAAATCCTTCAGTCAGACAACAGAAGGTAAAGTCGCACTCAGGATATTTTTCAGAGACACAAGTTTATTGACTGACGCGTTTCAAACTCACGGTCTTAGTCAATATATATATATATATATATAAACCCATGCAGTACAAATTTGCATGGTATGTCCCCACCCGGAGTTTACGCTCATCTTCGGCCAATTTGGTTAAGGTGCCTAAATTCAGAAAGATAACATCAGGTGGGAGAGCTTTCAGCATTGCGGCAGCAAAGCTTTGGAATAAACTCCCCACCAATATCAGACAGTCAGAAGATCTGATGCAGTTTAGGAAAAGATTCAAAACGTGGCTCTTTCCCAGGGAATTAACTTTCCCATAATTAGCCTGCCTCGATCAATCTGCTCATGGCCGCTTATCCATTCATGGCTGACTTGAGCACATGTTCGACAGCGCCAGGATACCCTTTGGGCGACAGTGCGCTTTACAAGTGTTTAATACAATACAATACAATATATATATATACCCACTGGGGTTGGATTGGTATGCCCACTGGGAGCTATATTGTTGTGGCCGAGGCATGAGCCTAGAGAAAGTGACAAACTGTCTGTTAAGCCCACTGGGGCTGCATGAATGCTCGGTAACGCAGTCATTTGCGGGGCATTCAAATTTATTTGTGGACAATTGTTATTTTGTATTACTATGAAATCGCAGCACTTTATAATGTTTTGTTACCCAAGAAAATATGTCTTAAGCCCACTGGGGCTAAAAATCTTTAAACTGATGATAAAATAGCATAATGCATTGATCTGTTGCAGAAATGCTGGCTGCTAAAAAGTTTATTATTTACAATTGCACAGTTTACGTCATACAAAGGTTGATTTTAAGTTATTTTTGTTGCCGCATGAACTGTATACAACATATCTCGCTCTCAATACTTAATGTTTTAACAGATTGCATTCTAGCTCCGCAATGATGTATTGCACAAGGAGTCTGTTTTCACTATCTATTTTGTTGAGGTGTCACATGATTATGTATAAACACTGGTGGTTTACGTGCACTCGTACTCGTGACCAAGGAGGTCTTCCTCCGAAACGCGTTGAGTGACTGGGCAGTAAAAATAAAAACACGCTGGCAAGGATAAAGTGGCTTGGACATCGTTTTTCTTCTACTGGCATTAACGATTGTTTGGATATTTAGGGGTTCGCGACCCCGTCTGAGCCCGCCACCCAAAGCGGCTGGGGTTCCTGCGCGGAAACTGTGTTGGAGATATATATATATATATATATATATATATATATATATATATATATATACACGTGTATATATGTTTAATATTTATGCAATTTTAAATAATAAACATGCTGGTATAATTAATATTGTAGAAAATATACTTACATTAGTGTTGCTTCACTTTGCTTGATGGTATGTTTTAATGGTCGTTGTTTATACACTGTTATATTTTCTGTTGGTATGAAAGCAAAATGTTTCTATTATTAGAATGTTACATATATTTTTAATTTAATTGTATTGTTTTGTATTTAGTAGTAAAACAAGTCATACTTACTAGTTGTAGTTGATGAACTTAATTTTGTGGATGTTTTTTGCTGATGCAGTTTGAAGAAGCTGTGAAGAGAAAAGTATTTATTAGTTAAAATTGTTATTTTATTTTATTTATTGTTTATTATTTTGTTCTATTTGTTAGTTCCTTTATATACTTACTTAGGGGCCCATTACGATGGCGGGCGGACAAAGCCTGCCCGCCACCGTAACGGTAAACGGGACCTCCCGCCAGAGGTGCGGCGGTCCTGCTGTGCCCATTAGGATGCGACCGCCACCGTGGCGGTCGCATCCCGCATTGTTTACATTGCGGCGGGCGGTGCTGTCAGCAGCACCCACCGCAAAGTAAGAAATGCATGCAGTGTATTGGCATGCACAACATGACAGGCACCGTGCGGTGCCTGCCACCTTGTGCATGCCAATATAGGGGGTACCATAGTTACCCCCCAAGTGCACTCACCCACCCCCCCCCAACCCCCCCGGGGACCCGCAACGGGCCCCCAAAGCAATTCCTGCATGCCTTTCCATGGCGGCGATGCCGCCATGGAAAGGTCTTCACCGCCAGGCATCCTAATATGGATGGCGGTGTCTTCCAGACACTGCCACCATATTAGGCCCGAGGTCCGCCCGGCAGGCAATCGGAACGATTGCCTGCTTGCGGAAATGCTGCGGACGGTCTTTCCATCCACTGCTGTCCCCCCGCCATTGTAATATGGCGGGGGGTAAATGGAGGGCGGGCGGGGAAATAAGTCGGGCGGATCGCCACCGCCGGCCGGGCGGTGGCGATCCGCCCGACATTATAATGACCCCTTAGTTTGATGTTTTTCTTTAATGTAGATTTTGTAGTTTTCTTCAAAGTTGTCTGTTGTCACCGTATTTTTGTACTGTTGTATTGAAGTGTAAGCTGTGAAATAAAAGAGAAAAGGTCATATTTTTAGTTTATTAGATTATTTTCATAATTTATGAACATATGTATGAAGCTAAAGAATTGCGAATCTTTAATAGCGATTTTTAAGGAATTGCTATTTAAGAGTTGCAATTTTCAATGTATGTAGGAATTGCTAAATAAATTGATATTTATACACAATCTGTAATAGGGAGTAGAATATTTTGTTATTAATTTCTATGGGTGTAGAGGGCCGTAGGAATGAATTGGAAACTATTTGCAGTTTGATAGTACCTATTTTGCTATTGCGTTTTGAGTTGATGTATTTTAATAGTACTTTTATTGGTTGTAAATAAGGCTATTTTGAGAATCGGCTTCTTTGCGACTGGTAATAAGCTTGATGCATGTGCTAATTAGTCTTTATTTCAAAACATTTTGTAATAGAAATTATATACTTACTATTTTTCGTTGATGAAATGGTTTTTGTTGATGTTAATGTTTAGTATAATTTTGTGGCAGCTGTAAAAAGAAAAGTCATTGTTAACTATGTTTTGTACTTTTATTACGTTTTAAAAATCAAAACAATTTAATTTCTTTGTAAGTTGAGTTCTATATTTACTTTGTTATATTTTTAATGATTTTGAGTTAAATATTGTGGGCATGAAATTCTTCGTGTTGTTTTTTCTAGGTGTTTTTAATGATGAAGTTTAATCTGTGATATTTAAAGAAAAACATGTAATGATTTTACTTAATTAAATTAAAAAGGTGAAGTATTTATATTTTGTTATAAAGTTTTGTTTTTACCTGTGTTGTAGAAATTTCAATATAGTTGTTTATGTAGTTCTTCTTTCTTCTCTGTTCTCTCTCTCGCAAAGTAACGCTCTTCCTCCTTGGTTGGCCGATATACGGTAAAATTGTGTTAATTAATTCCTTCTTTTTATAGTGTTTATTTAATTAGTTAACGTTTTCTATTGGTTTGTGTTTGTTTAGTTTCAATTTATGGGTCGAGATACCCTTTTTGAATTTTTTAGCAGTTACCTTTTAATTAGTTTAATATATATAATGTTTATTTAATGTTTGTATTTATGTTATTTATTTTTGTTATTTAAATATATTTGTAAATAAATGTAATTTAAATTATTTATAGTTGATATATATTAATTTTAGTTCATTTTCGGTTCGTTGGATATTTATTTAAAGTTGTATTGTTAATTTGTTAATTTGCTTATTTATTTATTTATTTGTGTTAGTATTATAATAGTATTTGTTTTAAATAATTTAATATTTTTTATGATATGTAATTTTTTTATATGTGTCCATTTTGGACACATAGCTTGTGTCACTAACACCCCCATTTCTCAAACATGGGGTCATAGTACCTCTACTCTGACCTCTTATGTTACCTTTTTCAGAAATTGTCAGCCCCGGGAACCGTTCCCTATCAATAAAATGGCGGCCGCAACTTTCTGTTCAGGTTTCGTCCAGCCAATCAGGGCATTCCCGTTGGTGCGTGCATTTGTGATTACTCGCGAAACCGTCGCAAAATATCCACGACCAGAGATATCACTATAATTTTTGGCTTAAATTTTGCAAAAACTACTGTGCAGATTTACACCAAATAGGCAAAAGGCACTTCCTTGAACCAACATCTACCTCCCTGCCAAATTTGGTGTAAGTCTGTTCAGCAGTTCGGGCTGTAGCTGTGACTAAAGGTTCCTAAGGGAATTAACATTACAAATGCACCCTTATTTAGTGCCCCAAATTCTCGGTCCCCACTGCACAATCACCCCCAAACTTTCCATGACAACCAGAACCTACCTTGACACTTTTTTTAGACAATTTCATGAAAATTGGTCAAACCAAGCAGTGACAAGCAGTTTTGTTTTTTTATAACTGATCACTGAGAGGTCATACTTTGGGATGTCTTAGCTTATATAGAAAAGTATACTTTCCTACATGGCATGGATACTTTTCCTTACCATGTAAAACTATTGATTTTTTAAACTGCAGTCCAGCCAGAGGTCAGTCATGTCCCCTGAAGTCTTACATTTTTGTCATATATGTGGATAGTGTAAATACAGATTACAGTCCACATATGCCACTTGACTTTCATGCCACTGGTGCATTTTCTGCATCATCTGCTATGACCTTAATGGAAAGTTAAATATGCCAATTAGGTAAGACCAATTAACAATCCTTGTTTTAGGAGAAAATGAGACAACCTTGGCATTGTTTCGCAACATCTTAAATCCTGCAAACAAAACAGAAATAAGTGGAGGGACCCAGCGGCGTAGTATGGTTTGCCAGCGCCCGGGCACAATAAAAAAAAAAAAAGTATTGTGCCCCCTAACCCGTGGACCATTAGCTCAGGAAGTGCTAACGTCTGCTGGTTAGGGGGCAGAATACTTTCTTCAAAAATTTTGCACACCTAATTTTTTTGTGCCTGGGGAAAATGCCCTTGTGAACCCCCCTAGGCTATGCCACTAGAGGGACTACAACAACAATGATATCCTTTCTTAAGCCTCTGATATGTGACTGGCTTTTTTGCAGTGCCTCTAGCTGTTCAGCTACATGGCGAGCATGTGACAGGCTATGCCCCTGCCCTACTGAGGTTTCAGATGCAATTCTGACATGTGACAGACCCTTCACCTGCTCTGCTTACCTTTCATTGGACTGACTCTGGCCATTTCGTATTTCAATGCTTTGTCGCCCAAGCGATACTAACGTTTCCACCTACACTGACTCAAACGCACCCCTGGCTGTCAGATCTGTGGTTGGCTTAGGACTAATTTTTTTGCAGCCCTATTGAACTATCAGAAGTGCTCTTCACTCTTATATGACTCTGCCCTGGACCTTCTAGTTTTAAAAGAAGTGAGTCTGTCATGTGACAGACTCTGCAACAGTTCTACAGACTGGTCAGAGGTATATCTGATTTGTGACTGGCTCTGCTGATGTGTATTGATTTTCCACAGGGAATTCTCACACTTTTCCTGAGACTCACTTTCCCATCTATCACTATCTACTTCTTGAGTTGTCTTGTTTTCCTTAGATTGCCCTGATTATGGTTCATTAGACACATTAGAACTCATATTTAAGATTGTAACTTTTGCAGTTCAGAAAAGGGCTAGCTAGGCTCTGAGGAAATGTGGTGTGGCACATCTCTGGTATTGTTGGTCCTTCGGGGAAGCAAGACCAGTGAGACAAGCCCATGGACAAGCCAAGGAAAGAAAAGCTGCTACTGAGGATGTAATCTGTACTTTCTGATTCACTGCTGAATGCCTCCTTCCTCTGTCACTAACATTTCCAAGATGGCGTCTTCTATCTAGCAGCCCAAAAGGAGTGCGAGCTCTGGATCACAATGAGAGGTCCCGAGACGGCATGCTGGAAGGGTGTTGGATACACCATTTGAGGGAGAAGTGGAAGCACCCTGGCTGCCAGCATTGTGCTACTTCAATGGCTGTGTCATTGTGGGCTGGGAGGCTGCTGTCAGGTAGGGCCATGAGGAGCGTGCCTGGTACTGAGGCTGATAGGTGTTAGAGAGGTTTAGGCCCGTATTGGGCTTGCAATAACTAGAGGGTCTAGACAAGCGGTGATTGAAGTATCTACAGTATATACACAGAGACGTAGACTGTGTAGCTTCAGTATGCCACTCATGGTACACAGGGAGCTCCTGCGACAAATGACAATCATGGGGCTTGACAGGGACACTGGAGATGTTGAATGAACTCAAACACACCACCAAAGAAGCCAAAAAGTCTCAACAATTGAAGTGACCCTGCTCTCAATGAATATGTGATTGATGCAAACTGCACATATGGTTCCAAAGATAACAATGAACATCACTGACTGTGAATGGATGGTGGAAAGCCTGCAGTCTGACCAGAAAACCTGATAGCAGTTTAAGGCCTGTGATGAGGCCTCTTTGGCACAGGCGGAAGGCGAGCTGAAGAGGCTTGAGGCTGGTCCATGGACAGCTAATGTTCAGATCATTGGGGCCCTTTGAACACAGGAAGGTATATATCCCCATTAATGCAGTTTTTTTTGATGCAGAGACATTATTTCCTGATTCAGGCCCCCATGTAACTATATGGAAGACAACAGGCTTCTGACGAAGAAAGGTAATGGGAATTCCGGGGTGAGAGGCACCATGACTGTTGAAATAGGCAACTCTACGGACCCAAAAACCTACTTCAGGCCATTTGTCAATGATCGGAAATCCATCTGGTGGGTGAATATGTCCTCATATTTCCAGACTACGGTCACTTAACTATGAGGAGACTTCAGCAGCTACAGAGGGCTGAGAGGGACTTACTTCCTCTCAAGGTGGAGGCGTCCCCATAGCGTCCTGCGTGATTAAACGTCATCTAGGAGCACAGGTCCCATTTCTTCTCCCTGCCTGAGGCTGCGGACTCATTTCTCACGCTGAGGACCAATCTGGGCCTGGTTAATAAGAGCAAGCTAAGGCACTGTGGCACTGACATTTCTTAGACACAATGTTCGTCGCTCCATATTGGACCGGGACTTAGACACTGGATACTTTTGTAAGTTATTCCTTAATTGAAGTAAATGACTCTGTATTTCGATATATGACGTGGATGTTCTCATTCCTAACCAAAATGTGATTGTGCAGCTGCGCCTGCCTGTACGGTTTGCATCAAATGTGTATTCTCTTGTATGAAACACAGGAAAGGGCTGGGTATCGACAACATGCGTTTTAGTAGGTAGCACATTTTAACTTGCACATTGTTTCAGGGTGTTTTCTCAAATAAAGTAATCGTGCATGACTCTGACAAGCAAGAAAGTGATGAGTGAGCAGCTGAACCCCAAAACTCTTTCTGTCGACGTTGGTCAGCCTGGTGTGAACCAAAGGTCTGGCCTAGTGGAAGGATGAGCCAAGACACTGTCCCCTCCAACCCCTCCATTTTGCAACTTAAAAAATGAGTACATGAAAAACATGGTTCAAAATGATGAGCGGCCATAACAGAGTGTAACTTAGAGAGCAGAACCACAAAGTGAAATCTTGCAGGCAGATTAAGCCTATAAAATGAGACCAAGGACCATGTCCCTTATGTAGTTAAATTGAATGGGTTTGCTTCTACTGGGGGAAATAGTTGTGTGTAAAAGACATAAACACAATAGAGAACTCATATTCTTTGCACTAAACTTTGTACTCTTGAAAGCAACCCAGATGCATGTTTTAATCCAAGTTTGGTGGAGTGGGTTATACCATGTGCAGATAGGGTCTTTTTTACAGTTTGGTGGCAAGGGTATACCACCACAAATATGGCAGAGTACCCTGTCCACCGAACTCGCAATTCCTCTGCTCTATTTAGAGCATTTTAGAACCTCCATGTTTCTGCAGCAGAGTCTCTGAGAGCTGTGCCAGCAGAAACCTTTGACTGACGGCCCAACTGGATCGGGCCATCAATCAAAGGACCTCAGATTGCCAGTGAATTTAGGACTAACGTTCCAAAGTCATTACTTTCTGTTTGGGACCACCAGTGCATCGCATAAGGTTTGGGGGTTTCCTGTATTTGGACTTTCTGTCCTTTTCAGTTTTTGTTAGGTTTTGCCTGCACATCGCTTGCGGTGAGCAGGCGAAGTCTTTTGTATTTAAAAATTATTCTTAAAAGTTGCTTACAGCCCGCCCTTACTTTCCATTTCTTCGTATGCTTGTCACTCTGTTGTCCTTGTTTTCTGATGGCTGCCGCATGCTATTTCGTGTTGTGTTCCTCTTTCTCTTTGTAAGTTTTCTTATCAGTGGAGCTCGGACCAAGTACTTCTTTTGAAATTTTCCTCCTTCTTTTTTGGCACTTCTTTTTTCTTTGAGCTCAAGCGTGTTTGCCATTGAATGTTATTTGTGTAGCCCCGCCTTTTTGGATATATATTTATTCTTTCCCACTCTTGTTTCCCACATTTCCTCGTGTTTGTTTACCACCCTCTCCGCTGTTCATTCTCTTTGTGTTCAATTTTACATAGCCTGGCTGATTGTCTCACCTTCTTTCTCTTTACCGAGGAGATGCATGGCGATTGTCATCTTCTGGATTCTGTTGGGTTTGTTCCCCTCACTGGTTGTCCTCCCTGTACCCCTCTCAATCTGCTGCAGCTGATTTTGATTGTTTTTGGCCTCATTTCGACCAGATTGTGCCTGTGTATGTGCCCTTCCATTCTACTGCTCGGGCCATGTCTGGTGGGTTAGGGGACTTATGCAATCCCTGTAGAGGCCTGTGTGTGGCCTTGGGGTCACAGATTCTTATCCTGGCGGGTCCCCTCAGCCATTCTTTCTTCTGTGGTTGATTGTTTGGGTACCATTGAGTTGGGTTGCAATACACATCTGTTGTTTTGTGCCACGTTACCCTTCTGGGTGTATGTACAATTTGCATTTGCACAAGTTATGTAGTACGGGTGCTGTTGCATGTATGGCAGGTGGTGGACACATCTTTTTTTCCCTTGATTTCTGTCACTGCATTCTCCTGTGGACATACTTGCAGATGCTTTTCCATCTGTGGCATCTCCAACTTTGGGGTCCTGTGGCTCAGGTTTTGGGACTTGGGTTCCACTCGCTCGCCAGGTTTGGCATGAGGTGAAGTCGTGGCTTTCCCTGACGCCCTCCCCAAGGGTCCTCATTTGGGTCTGCCCCTTCTGCCTAGGGATTAGTACAGGGAGTCTCTCCTTTTTCCATCTGGTAGGCCTTGACCCCGGTTCGAGCTTTCATTTCCCCCATCTGTCGGGGGTCAAGGTGTGTGTATTCAGTCGCCTAGGTGACATGGTGCTTATATGTGTCGTCAGGGTGGATGTTGGTTCCCTTCCTTTTATTTTTTTGATCCCGGACACGTGGCATGGGCCTGTGGTTCAGCTCAGTCTACAAAGAAACTGTACTCTCCTCTCCTGAGGAGTGCTTCTTCGCATCCCTCGTCCTGATGGACGCCTGCCTGCGTATTTCCATGCATCTGCCTGGTCTGCTGTTTCTTCTTTTTTCTGTGGGCTCACACTCCTTCCATTTTCAGGTGCTTCTTTTTGGCCTTTCCTCGATGCCATGGGTTATTCTGACCCTCTTGGCCCCACTGGCTCTGATGTTAATCGGGGCACTCTTCCGTCTGTTCCTCCATATATCCTGGGTTCGTTCTCAACAGTGGTTGTCCACCCATCTCTGACTGCCAAGTCTAAGGGAGATGGCCATCACGCTGCCCATGCTCTCCGGGGCCTGTCTCCATTCGTTCCATGGTATCTGGCTTCTCATGGCTCAGTGGCTTTCATTCCTGGGCCCCTGGTGGTTGGGTGTTTTCTCCGGTGGTGGTTGTCGCCGCTCCCTCCCTCAGAAGGTTTCAGTCTTGTTCCTTCTCCCTCAGTGGTCTTGCATACCGATGCGTGCACTAGGGGGCGAGGCACTGCTGGGGGATTCCTGGGCCCTGGTCAGATGTTCCTATATCTGGGCTCTCCAGCCCTCGTACTGGTGGGTTTTCATGGTGTTGTGGCAGGCACTGTCTTTGATTTGCTAATCTCCTTCGGCCCCGTGCTGTCTGTGTTCGGACAGCCGACCAGGTCTGTACTGCCTCAATCGGCCAGCAGGGGGGCATGGGCCAGTCTCTCTTTTCTCTTTTCTCTGGGGTATTGGCCAATTTGTGAGCCTTGGGGAATCTCCTCTCTCTCTCTGCAGTCTCTCTTCTGGGGGTGGTAAAGGGGCCTGCGGTTCCTTTTTGGACTGGGTGTGCCCCTTCTCTTTTTGATGTTTCTCTCCTGGTTCGGCCTTCCCTTGCTGGGTCTGTTTGTCTCGGCGGAGTTGGCTCTTCTCCTTCTGATTGCAGCCTGATTCCCTCGTGGTTAGGCCTGGGCGCTAGATGCTTTCTACGTCCGTTGGCCCTTGCTTTCCCGGGTCCTCAGGGGGATTTGGGTTGTTCTGATGACAGTTCTTCTGGTTGTTCCGTACTGGTCTTGAGACCATGGTTTCCCCTTCTTGAGGGTTTGACTGCTTGTCTGCATTTGTTGCTTCCCGTACACCCATCTTGGCTGCTTGCATCTCTTTTCAGGCCGTCCTCTCTCCTGCGCCTCTGGCTGAGAGTTTGGCACTTGTGAGGTTGTCTCTGTTGGCTTGTATGCTTGCAATAACTCAGACCAACTGATTCTCTCACAAACCTTTGTCCCTGGTGTCTTGCGTCCATCATTGGTGGAGCTTTGGCTTTTGGTGTAGGAGGGGCGGATCTGTCTCCTGTTTCCTGTGATTTGGTCAGGGCGTTGGATTATTTTTGGGGATGGGTTTCTGTTGGGTTTAGCGATCTCCCCTCTGCGTGCCTGTTGGGTCTCCATTCTGGCCTTCAGGGGCTTCGTTATGTCTTCTTTCTCTCCATTGGTGGCTCTCTTTTTTGCAGAGTTTTTTTGCTTCAGGGTCCTGCCCCCTGCTTTGTGGTCTCCGCCCGGGTTCTTCCATTGGTGCTTCTGGCGTTGCCTGGTTCTACTTTGCACCCCTGGTTTTCTTTTGTCTTGAGGGTTTATCCTTCCTGAGTTTTTTTCCTGACACATCAGAGGTAGAGGTTCACCGTTTTCTGGATGTGTTGTGGGCCTTTGGCATCTGCCTGCCTGGAGGAATAGCAAAACCCCGGAAGCATGCACCGCCTAAAGGGTCACCATGACGGCACACCATCAACTCATCAGATCTACGAAGAGAAACTTCATTCAGGACAGAATCCTCTCCAACTCCCACAACTCCAAGGAACTCTTCAACATCATACAAGAATTCACCAGACCCCACAGCGAAACCTCCGACATCCCTCCCTCCCAGGACCTCTGCAACAAACTCAGCTCCTTCTTCCACCACATGATCAGGACACTCTACGACAACTTCGACGACCAAGACCAAGGCACCGACTTAACACCATCTACCAGCAATGCCACCCAGCCGACCCTCCTCACCTGGACCCCTGTCACCACAGAAGACACCGTAAAGACTATTAGGAGCATCCACTCCGGAGCACCCACTGAACCCTGCCCGCCACACATCTTCCAGAGAGCCGCCTCCGCCATCGCACCAGAACTATGACGGACAATCTACTGTGACCTCGAAACAGGCACGTTTCCTGATGACTGGAAATGCGCTGAAGTCAAAACCCGCCTCAAGAAGCCCACCGCAGACCCGATGGACCTCAAGAACTACAGGCCCATCTCTCTTCTCCCCTTCGCCGCAAAAGTCACCGAGAAATGCATCAACACCCGGCTAACACATTTCATAGAATCCAACAACATCCTCGACTCATCTCAATCCGGATTCCGCAGCAACCACAGCACCGAGACCGCCCTCCTAGCCGCCACAGACGACATCCGCGCACTCCTCGATCAAGGCCACACTGCAGCCCTCATCCTACTAGACCTTTCAGAAGCCTTCGACACCATCTCCCACCACACACTAGCCGCCAGACTCCACGACGCCGGCATACAGGGAACTGCCTTAGACTGGATCCGCTCTTTCCTCTCCGGCAGAACACATAGGATAAGACTCCTGCCCTTCCTCTCCAAACCCACAGAGATCAGATGAGGAGTACCCCAAGGATCCTCCCTCAGCCCCACGCTCTTCAATATCTACATGGTCCCCCTCGCAACCATCGTCAGAAAACATGGACTCAGCATAGTATCCTACGCCGACGACGCCCAGCTTATCCTCTCACTCACCAAAGAACACAACATCACACCAAAGAACCCAACATCACTAGGTACAGTTTCCAGGAGGGAATGAAGGACGTCGCATCCTGGATGAGCAGCAGCTGCCTGAAGCTCAACTCGGAGAAAACGGAAGTCCTCATCCTCGGATCAACCCCCACCGCGTGGGACGAAACCTGGTGGCCTCCCGCCCTCAGAAACCCACCCACCCACATGCAACCTCAGCATCATACTCGACTCCTCTCTCACCATGAACCGACAGATCAACGACGTATCCTTCACATGCTTCAACACCCTCTGCATACTCAGCAAGACCTTCAAATGGATCCCCCCAATCCAGGAAGACTGTCACCCATGCACTCATCACCCGCAGGCTGGACTACGGGAACGCTCTCTATGCCGGAATCAACAAATCTCTCCTTCACAAATTCCAGACCATCCAAAATGCCGCAGCCAGACTCATCCTCAGCCTCCCACGACATGTCCACATCAATCAGCACCTCCGAGACCTCCAATGGTTCCCCATCGGAAAAAGAGTGACCTTCAAGCTGCTCACACACGCCTACATAGCCCTCCACAATGCCTGAACCCAATACCTAAACGATAGAATCTCCTTCCATGCCCCCAAGAGAAAGCTCCGCTCCGCCGACCTAGCCCTGGCTCAAATCCCCCGCATCCATAGAGCCAGAACGGGAGACAGATCCTTCTCTTACATCGCAGCCAAGACCTGGAACAAACTCCCCCTCAGCATCAGATGAAGCCCAACACTGCAAGCCTTCAGAATGACCTCAAGACCTGGCTCTTCGGATGACCTCGGAGCAGCCCGAACCCCCTCTCCCAGCTCCTTGAGACCCTTACAGGTGAGTAGTGCACTCTATAAATCTCTGATTGGTTGAATGATTGCCTGGGCCATTCCCGTGCATTGGGGCAGTGGCTTCCTTATGTGTTGCCTTTGGTCTCTCTGGGTGGGGTCTTGCGCCTTCTTTATCCCATCTGACTCTATGACTGTTTTGTTTTTCTCATCCATGGGAATGTTTCAGGGTGCATCATTGCATGACATTTGTACTGATCCTTCATGGGCATAACCCCACACTTTTGTTTCCCTCTTCCGTCATCAGTTGGGGATAGCGGTGTCTGCAGAGTTAGGCGCTCATGTTTTGTCGCCTGTAAATGATCTAGGGTCTGTGCTATTTTTTTCATTGCTTTTCATGTCAGTTGCGTCATCCTTGATTTTTGTGTGAATCAATCAACTGCGCTTGGGTATGGGCTCATTCATAAGGAATGGGATGTGAAGATGGACGAGGAGGTATTGCCCGGTTACTCACCGGTAATCTTCATTACTTCGAGTCCTGGTCTTCCCGTTCTCTGCATATCTTGTCCATCTGTACATCTTCAACCACCTCTCTTTCCTCTTCAGCAACCTCTTTTCACTTTTTCCCGAATGTGCTTCCTCGCATCTCCCTCACTTCACCACTTCCAAACATACACTGCACTCACTCACATTGAAGCACTTTATTTTCTTTGACTTTTGCCTTTCAAATATTACGACATCTGAGGTACCCCTTCACACACATTTCCACAGAATTTGAGTTGCAAATGGAATACATAAACATTGGTCTGGATGCTCTGCAGAGAGGCCAACCCACTGACAGGCACTTTGTTTGGCTTCAGCCTCAGTGCAGGCACGCTCAATCAAAGCCCCTCATAAACACCTGGTATGGCCCAAAGTATGCACAGAAAAAAATACAGATAAACAACAACATCATAAAATAGCTATCTCTTGGGGAATGCAAGATTAAGTAAAGCATGTTAAATAAAACAGGAACTAAATCACTGAAATGCACTGCCTTAACGTTTTTAACATTCATTGTTCGTAAATCCATCCTTGTTTTTGGCATCAGGGTTAACTTAGTGGCATGAAGACAAGGACGGTTTTAATGTCATACTCTGGTACACTGACTGCTTAAGTGACAGACACACAAGTACAATGGGACCCTGGCACAGAATTTGGGACTCTTCCACTGACATGGGGATAATGTGCAGGTACACTGTTAAAGGGGCACTGATGATGGGACCAGGGCTGTGACCTGAGCACACTGTCATGAGGGCACTGGTAATAGGGGCACAGCAGCAATAGGGAGAAAAGGACTGGCATGTGATAATTACACAAGGACGCTGGGCAGGAGGAGACAGTAATGTGGAAAAGTCCTATAGCTGTGGAAATGGTCCTCCACAGTACACAAGTATACCTGAGCTCAGGGCATTTACACCTACACCCTGTGCAGCTTTCTGCCCTGTTATGCCACATTTGCTTCCCAAGCCTTGCAACCATTCCTGCAAGGAAGGGATTGGGTGTGTTTGTCAGCTCTTGTCAGGGATTCCCTGGCCTGCCCAACCATGGGGACACTTAGATTTAGATTTGTAATGCGCACAGCTGCCCCGAGGGGTTTCACGGCGCAAGGCAGGTTGGGAAAAGGTTCCTAAGTTAGAAGAGCCAGGTCTTCAAGCCTTTGTGAAAAGCCAAGAGAGATGTACATTTTCTCAGTGAATCTCGGAGATAATTCCAGAGTTTCAGCCCCAAGTATGAGAAGGAGCAACCTTTCATGTGAGACGAGCGGAACCTAGGCACACTAAACAGAGAGTGATTCATAGATCGCAAAGAGTGAGAAGGGTGGTAAAGCGAGCCAAGTTCTGAATATATTGAGGACCAGTTCCTGCTTTAGCCTTAAACATAAAGCATAAGGTTTTGAACTTGATCCGGTTTGGGATTGTAAGACAGTAAAGCTCGTGGAGAAGGGTGGAAACAGAGGTCGTCTTAGTGAGGCGGTAAAGCAGCATTGCAGCTGAATTCTGAACTATTTGCAAGCGGCGGGTAGTAGCATTGTCAGCTCCCAGATACAGCACATTGCCATAGTCCAGTCTTGCTATAATCAGAGCCTGGATCACAGTCCTTTGAGCAGAAGCAGGGATCATCCGGACCTTAGTCATTTAAGGACTGCAAAGCATGCGGCTGCCACCTTAGCCACCTGAGGCTTGATGGACAATTTATCACCCAGAAGGAAGCCCAGATTTTTTACTTTCTGCAATGGAGTAGGCAAGTCCCCTAGAGAGTCGGGCCAAAAATGAGGGCCCCAGAGCGAGGAGTTTTTTCTAGAATCATGACCTCAGTTTTATCGCTGTTGAGCCTGAGAGAGTTTTTATTCATCCAAGAGGAGACAACTCAGGCCCAGGCTTAACTGTGAAAGTCCATGGTTCAGTTCAGAAGACAGAGTAAAAGATGATCTGAGTGTCATCTGCGTAGAAAAAAATTGTCAAACCATGTCTCTCCACTTCATCCGCTAAACAAAAGAGGGCTCAACGCTGAACCCTGGGGGACTCCTGACCACAAGTTATGAGCCTCAGATCTGGCAGTTGACGAGAAAACTTGGAACGTAGAATCATTAAGAATGAGCTAAGACAGGCCAAAGCAGGGCCCTCGAGTCCCAGGGCAGCCAGTCTTTCCTCCAGAATTGAGTGAGACACAGTATCAAAGGCAGCGCTAAGGTCTAACAAAATAAGCGCAGCCTTCCACCTTCAACAAGGCGCTACCTCAGACATTCAGTCACGCCCTACAGGGCAGATTCCGTACTGTGCTCGGCCCTGAAACCAGATTGAGAGGAGTGAAGAAAATTCAGAGCCTCCACAAATGAAGACATCTGGCCATTAAGATGTTTCTCTAGGATTTTTGAGAAAATTGGAAGGAGTGAAATAGGATGAAAGTTGGACATGTTGGCCTGATCCAGATTCAATTTTTTCAGAAGGGGAAGGGCCATGGCATGTTTCCACTGACACTGGCACTGGAATCTGCTCTGTAAATGAGAGGCCATGGTTTCTTTCAGCCTGGTATACTGAGATGTGCTGAAACGTAGGGGTGAGGTTGAGGCCAGCACTACCATTGGCGTAGTACAACACTGATGATGAAAGGCATGACACCAAGCTTATGCCTTGCATCTTCCAAGTTTTCAGCTTGAGTATGGTACAAACGTTGGTGACCTAGCAGCAAATATGGACTAAAAATGTCTCAAAATGAACATCTAGTGTAATAAAGATTCATTATTGTCTATTAGATATATTATGCCCTCCAATGCTAAAGTAATTTTAAGATTGCACTAAGCCATTTCACCAGACTCTCCTCCCTTCAAAAGTGTGTGAAGAGTTAGAGAGCCACAAGCATCAAAATGTTTGCTCTATGGTGGCCCATATTCCCGCTATTATTTTATGTACCTCTTCATCCAGGATTGAGATTTAGTGGTTTCAGATCACTCAAGAAGCTCTCTGGCTGTGACTCCCAAATCATCCCCACTGGATCTTAGTAGGGCCAAGACACCATATTGTACAAACATATTTTAAATGTTGGTCATGAACAAACATTGAAAGCCATGAGGACACGTTATCTAACTTGTTGGAAGCCATCATACATCAGAGAACTGTTCACTGTAAGCACATATTTCTCACTTTGCCGTTGGCTCAGATATTTGGATCAACTCCACATGGGAACAAGAACCCTGGCCTGCTCGTCTTTTGGATCCATTTCACGGGCGAACAAATGCAGCAGCTCCACTCCTAACGGGGCCAGTAATGTGCAGCCAGGGCTCGGGGTGTCACAGTGGGGGAGGTTAAGGTGATTAGGGGTCTCAGCACAATATACATAACACCGGAGATTAGCATTCAACACTTACCATTACCAAGAACAAGGCACCATATCAGACATGTTTGCATCCACTCCCACGTATGACGAAAGGGTGGCATCTATGCCTGTGAATGACGGACGTCTGAAACCACGCAGGGATGAGGTCTCCGATGCCCAAAACCGTGACGCTGATCGCGTCACTGGCCTACAGTCCATACCACCATAGACCACAATGACAATGAAGGGCTTTACAACAGAAAGCTCTGTGTCGTACGTCACATGGTTGAAAGTTGATTTACTGCCTGGCTTCCGTCTCCTGCTTCAGAGCGAGGCGGGACAGGCAGCTTGAAACAGACAGCCCAGACTTAAATACATCGATTTGTTCAGATATACGATCATATCTCAAAATAAATTGATCTATTTAATACGGTTTTATGTAAATGTGTAGTAATTTCAGAGGGGCGCAGCCTCTGAGCCCTAATGGAGAAACCACCCCTGTTGGGAGAGCTCCTTCTGGGCTAACCTCCATGATGCTCTGTAAACCAAGGATAATAAAACCTTTTGGAGAACTGTTGCAGTATGCAATAGGGGCACCAAAAGAAACCTAGACTTTTGTGTACAACCCCAGCATTGGGTCTCTCATTTTAGTAACCTTTCCATGGATAGTTGTAACCATGCCCAGGAAGGTATAGAGTGGCCTCCAGAGCAGGATTACACTATGATAAGTGATCCCAATACTTTAGAACTGGGGTTAAAAGAAGCCAACAATTAATTCCTGTTTGGCTGCAAGAGCCCCAGGGCCCGACATGATCCCCAATGACCAATACCTGGCTAGCGTGGAAGTTTGGGGATCGTACACCAACCTCTTGCCTAACACTATCTTGTCAGGTATGGCAGTCCTCCACTCCCGGAAACTGGCAGAGATAACCCCAATATATAAAAAAGAGCATTGCAGCAACCTAATGCCTGAGAGATGCTGTACAAAAATGTTTTTGCAAACAAGTACTTGCCTATCTCATAGATTAGATGGAGGATCACGAAGTGCTATCAGAATGTCAGGCGGCCTTTAGAAGCAAAGTTAGCAGAGTTGACCAAGTTTTCCGCTTTACCTCTTTTTTTTTTAAAGACAGCATTAATCAACAGGGGCAAACTTTATGTTGCCTTTGTTGATTTACAAGCTGCTTTTGACTTGGTCCCCGTAGCCATGATTTGGAAGGTCCTCGAGGGAATGGGTATCCCTGCCAACTCGCTGAACATATTGCTACGGCTTCATGCAGGAAACTATGCACAAGTGAGGTGCGGCGAACATGGGTAACTGACATTGCCCTTTAGTATTAATTGTGGAGTCAGACAAGGCTGTGTCTTGTCCCCCATCCTTTGTTCATTGTACATTAATGGGGTGGTGAAGTACCTGCATAAGGATGGGTGTGATTCCCCAAAGGTGGGTGGCTGGAGGGTGCCAGCCCTCCTTTTTGCAGATGCTTTCTAAATCTCCCCAGAGCATCCATCAGCTTTTAAACCATTTTAACATGTTTTGTACGGAGAGGGGACTGGAACGGAATAGCTCCAAAACGAAATATGTGGTCTTCAGCTCGGCCAGACACAGATGTTCAAAGAGGAAAATGGCAGTGGGTAGCAATACGATTGATCAGGTGCCTCACTCTGATTACGTGGGTATGAGTCTTAAGTCAAATCTTAACTGGGGTATGCAACTCCAGACATCACACTCAATTTTAACTCACCACACAGCTTCTATAGCCAAAATCCATAGGAAGACTATCTCCAGGAGTATTGCACCGGCCCTTGAAATCTATAACATAAATGCCCTAGGTGCAGCCTTGTACGGTTGCGAAATATAGGCATTTGCTAATATCCAAATTCTCACCACATTCGAAAATAGGTTTATAGGATCAGTTTTTGGATTACCAGCAAGTAACCCAATGACACCGCTATGTTTGAATTTGGCTCATAGACGCATTTTTCAGAAAGATTAATGCAGAATGCTTGTATATTGGCATTGATTGTGGTTGACAGTAGTGCTAAGCTCCTACCGTGTGGGTCTGAAAACCTTATGACCCCATCATGTGTACACAAATTCCCATTGCTGAATTGCATTAGATTGCTTTTGAGGTAATTGGGGCCTGGAAAACTTTTGGGTTTCTCCAGATGAGTTGTGTTTAATTGTGAAAGCCAGATTAAGGGAAATCTACTGGGAATTAGTAATCACCCAAACAACTGTCACCAGCAGTGGTTCCTTGGCAAGGGACATTTTTGATGTAAAACCATTTCCATGCTTTGAGCCAACCATAGACCAAACTACTACCCCTTTGGCTCGAAAACTGTATACTCAGTTTAGGAACAGATCACTCCCAACCAAGAAATGTTGTAGTAATTGGTCTATAGCTGCACCTGGGAATGTTACAGTCTGTGGAGAGGCCTCAGAATTAGTAAGACCTATGTTGTTCTTTTGCCCTGCTTATTGACTCCAAAGAAGAAAGTGGGTGGCCCCTCTTTGTAGGAATTTGGGCACAGGCCGATATATGGAGGCATATAGAATTCTCCATACTGACACAAGTAGATTGATGGTCTTTTCAATCTCTAGATATTTATTGTCAGTCTGGACTTGGCGCAGCAAGTGTATACAAGCAGTCACGGAAATGGTAGAGCTTTTCGACTCCTAGAAAAGAGAGCAATTTGCTGAAGGGAGTCAATGCACTCATAGTTCTATTGTTCTTCTATCTTTATGTGACTAATGATCTAGAAGATCACCAGGAGGAAAGTTTATCTGTAGGCACAAGTTAGTTATCCCCCAATCTTGGAGATCGAAATAAAGCAATTATGAATATGGTTTCCAGTCCTGGACTGTTTTGTTTATCCAGTTAGCAGATGTGTTAGTCCTATTGGTTGAATAGAAGCCCACTAAAACTACAGCTCCGATAAAAGAGAAAGTTGGTTGCCACAGGAAAGCCCAGAGGTGCAGACGTACTGATTTGCTCAGACAGAATGAGGTACAGACCAAATTTTAATCACCAACTGTATGTGTTTCCAAAAGTGGCAACCATACTGGGTAGCTCTATACAGCAGTTGCAAGATATCCTGTCTGCCTTCAACCAGTGCATGACTATCTGTTTCTCCTCAGCTGCTCCTGGAAGTGGTTTGAAAAACATTTTCTATTGCTACATATCTCTGAGCATGCCTCCATCAATCCTGGATGGACTCTGTAGATTGTTTATTCTGGCTGTGGGTTGCTCATACGCTGCTCCTGGGGTGAGTGCATAGATCATTTGCCACAACTCCCTGTATCCACCACATGCTGTGAGCTTCATAGATACCTTTTCAACCAGGCATATCCATAAATTAATTTAAAGTGCATGTGCTCTATTCCTCTTCTTTCCAATACACGTCTAGGCACAGCGACCCAAATCTGGATACAAGATACACTCCCATCAAGTCAGACTCAAAGGAAAAACACTTTCTACAGACACAAAACTGTTATTCAACACTATTCTAACTAAGCAGTCCCCAGGGCGTAGCGCGTTACCCATCAACGAATGTGCTTCTGCGCCCTGTCCATGGTATGAAGTGCTATGTGAATAAACTACAAGATAAAACTCAATTGAAGCGATAGGAAAATATGACTGCTAGCAACATGTGTGTAGTGTCCATGTAATTAAAACACAAACCACTATATAGATAGCACCCAATTAAAATCATGATGCTACTTCCTGGTTTGTAGTTCTGTTATTTCTTTTGTAAAGCACCTCTGTCTGAAATGCTATAGATACAAAGTCTGTGCATAATACGCAGCAGGTGTTACCTTACAAAATGGCACGAGTTGGTGACATAAAGCAGGTGTTGACAGTAAGGGTGGGGCAGGGGAACAAACAGGATAACATTCTTTAAGGTAACATAAGCCAAAGAACTGGCAACAGTTTGAGGTAAGTGTCACCTAGAGTTGTAGAAGAAGTAGATTGTCAGAAGAGGGTCAGGGGGAGCATGCAGCTATCTCATCTGTGATACTTTCTGCCTTGTGATTCCTAAACAGATTTGTGACCATTATTGTCTCTGATGGAAACATTAGCGGAGTTAACTAAGAATCTTTTTCAAGGAGCTGATCATTGCCACCTAAATTGTGCATTGTGCTTTTCAAAGCATACACATTCTGTGCAGTCTGCAGACCACTATATGGATTGTGATTCTGCCCAACACAGCATACAGCATATGGTAATGTTCCAGCCTACTTTAGTGCCAGTATTATTGCTTGTGCTGAGTGTACACATCTGCAACACACATTGGGCCAATCAATGCCAGGTCTGATGGGTAGATACACTACTTTGACAATGTTTTTTTCTTTCCAATCTTTCATCTATTTATTTAGTTAATCCTGTTAGTTTAAACTGTGTCTTCAGGTTGCGTTACTCCAAAGCAAATAGTATTTTAATTTTCACCATAAGAATCATATTTTCCTGTATTATGAACTAAAGCTGAAACAACTTCTGTAGCACTTCTAAGTGCACCTCTCTCCTAGGAACCATCCACACTATTTTGTTAAAAGTATACGCAATGGTTAATTTTGATCTTAAACGTCTTAGTGCAGGCATGTTGCTGCCATTTCTAGAAGATGTCATGCTTTTTTCTTTCTTTTTATTTTGTTACATAAGCTTGACATAAAAAATTAACAATCATCACACCAATGTGGCAAATCCAGCCCTACTTGCTTTGCTAATCCTTCTTTATTCTGGATCCAAGGTTAGTTTGAAATGTCAGCGTGTCAATCAAGCTGTTTTAACTGGGGAATCAATATGTCATTGGACAGTGACCTAGTCCAATCCTTAGAACGATACCACACTCCTTTTCCACATTTAGTGCCATATGATGTTATTCATTTGTCTAATGACACCCACATGTTTCAGTGACTTGCTGCTTTGCAGGGTAAATTAAAGATGATTGGGTACATCTTTGAGACTAAGAATTTCCATCTTCCCCTTCAACCCAGCCCATCATCAACCACTTCACCCTGTTTTCTTCACAGTGAATTTATCACCTTCTTCTTATACTGTCCCAGAATATCCTGCCTTGTAGTAGAGAATACGATTCTGCAGTTTAACCTTTTTTTGAAAGGAGCGCATTTGGTAGGTCAATCCCTCTGGGCTATACTGAGCCATTGTGTGCCATGACCACTGAAGCTCAGGCATGCCATTTGGTTTAGCAAACACAAGGAGATGATGGACGGAGTGCTGAAACTTCTTTTCAAACACTCACCCCCAGTCACACATCTGGGTTGAATCCATCATCATTCTTTAGCTCACTTTGCCACCCCAGTTCAGACACAGCTATATGCAAATCAGTCTTGACCCTGTGCCCCATGGGAACAGTCCAGCCCGAACTGCCAAGCCATGTCTTCCCTGGACCGGAAACAAGCATACTGGGACCGGTTTCAGGCTAACAGCCCTCATCAGCCAGACTAACTTGAATCCAGTGGCAAAGTCAACAAGGGACCCACGTCTGGGCATACCCTGCCAACTAAGGGCAAACAAAGCAAACACAAGGAGATGATGGACGGAGTGCTGAAACTTTTCAAACACTCACCCCCAGTCACAGATCTGGGTTGAATCCATCATCATTCTTTAGCTCACTTTGCCACCCCAGTTCAGACACAGCTATATGCAAATCAGTCTTGACCCTGTGCCCCATGGGAACAGTCCAGCCCGAACTGCCAAGCCATGTCTTCCCTGGACCAGAAACAAGCATCCTGGGACAGGTTTCGGGCTAACAGCCCTCATCAGCCAGGCTAGCTTGAATCCAGTGGCAAAGTGAGCAAGGGACCCACGTCTGGGCATACCCTGCCAACTAAGGGCGAACAAAGCAAACACAAGGAGATGATGGACGGAGTACTGAAACTTTTCAAACACTCACCCCAGTCACAGATCTGGGTTGAATCCATCATCATTCTTTAGCTCACTTTGCCACCCCAGTTCAGACACAGCTATATGCAAATCAGTCTTGACCCTGTGCCCCATGGGAACAGTCCAGCCCGAACTGCCAAGTCATGTCTTCCCTGGACCGGAAACAAGCATCCTGGGACCGGTTCGGGCTAACAGCCCTCATCAGCCAGGCTAGCTTGAATCCAATTTGGTTTACGCAAGGGTTTCATTGCTATGAATTAAACTGGCATCCTCAGCTAAAAGTGTAAATTGAGTTTTCTCTTCTAGAAAATGTAATGATGTTTCATTAGTTCAGTTTTGATTGGCTAAGGCAATCCCTTTCGCATGCATTAAAAGTAACATAATTGAAATGGGTACTTCAAATCTTGTTAGAACTGAGGTCAACATATAACTATAGATGAACAACTCGCTACCGTTTCCTTGATTCAACTACTTTACCTGGTGGGCAAAGGCGGGGATGCAAGGCAGAATTAGGGTAGAGAGGTGCCCAGTTGATAATTAAATTAGGGTGGTGCTGCTTAATGATGTATACAATCAGCGTCTAAGGAGTGTCGTGTTAGCGAAGTCTTCAGCTTCTTGCAGATCTCAAGTAGAAAGGAGGAGACCCTCAAGTGTAGTGAGTGGTCATCAGTCTGTTATGGATGTTGTTTTATGGTAGATTGAATTTTCCTGTAGCATTGAAAATGCCTGCTAATTTTCATGGCTCAAAGAGGTCCAGGAGCCCGAAGGCTCAGGGTTGCATATTTGCACATCTCCTAGAAACAGACAATTGCTTTTGAACCTGGCAAGTAGAAGCAAAAGTTTAGGAGAGTAGTGAGCCTAGTATTGTGTTTATGAATGACATCTATTCCTCAAGGATGTCAAGCACTTCTACGGGGAGAAGATCCTGACACCTCCTCATTGGATACGTTTTTGATGAGGGTGAAATGTTTCTGTCATGTCATTAAGCTCCATTGACTTGTATTGAGGGAAAGCATATAAATACCAATTTAAATTTATACATACTGTAGTCTATGCTAAAACTGATCTTTTCCTTGCAAGAATTATGGTCAATTGAATTGACAAGAGCCTTTTATCTTTTGTTGTTCTGTTTCCTATTTTGCATTAAACACTAATTGGACTTTAGGCTTAATGATGTGTTGTGTTTATTTTAAACAGATGTTACATGTAGCATCAGGACGCACCGCAACAGAAAGGAAGCGAGGGAGCACTGGACTGATCTCCACATGACGACCCTCACCACCAGAGGTAAAGAAGAAGTTTCTCCATGGGAGCATTGGACCTCATGAATTTGTAAATGTATGAGCAGGAATTGAACCAAAAACTTTTGGTAACGTTTAAAAGCACTTACCATTTGTTTTCAGCTTCTCTACATGGCTTATATTGTTTGTGACTTGTCTAATGCAAGAAGATCTTTGAATGTGAGTCCACAGTACCTTCCCTGCCTTCTTCTATGAGATCTGTTAGATGAAATATAACTGAAGGGAACCCCATCTCCTTTGTCTGGTTACTTCCCTACCACCCTCCATGGAATGAGCTATGGGCACATGGCCTGCACGCCCTTTAACCTGGTGCAAGTGAATAATAAGAGATGGAAAGGGCAGGACGGTCTAAACATAGGATGCCCCAAAGGAATGGGACTGTTGCCTATGTGATGTACCAAAAATATTATAAACGCATGTGCAAATGTTTCCAGAGTGGATGGGACTCTCTAATACGGACAGGAAAAAGTCCTTTACTGAACATGATACCTTCAAAATAGAAAGATTAGATAATCAATAAAAGAAGCTGAAAGACTCCAAAAATACTACAAAATAGATGACGGACAATGACCGCTTTTTATATAATGGTATGAGGAAGCACTTTACATGATTCCAAGTGCAGAGTATTAAGGATACTTAGGAAACACTGGAATATCACTTGGATTAGCCACCTCAGGGAATGAGTTGGGATTTGTGCTCCATCTTCTCCACTTCTTACTTATCTATTCCCCCAGATCACTCATCAGAGAGGAGACGAAAGAGATAGAGAAGGACAGCAAAAACACAAGGATTTGTTGGACTTGTTCCCCATGTTGGCCGATGGGGCTGAGGGTGCAGCTGTATCTGATGATTCACCTGGAAAAGGAGCAGTGCATGTAGTACCATCGGCAGCAGGAGCAAAAGGAAGCAATATGCAACTGAGAGCTGCGAGTGGTTGGCAGTAGCAACATCCTACAAACACCCTCTAAAGCTTGCAGCAGACCACAAGATGGCTGTCTAGAATGTGTTCCCCATATCACAATCCAAGTGATGCCGATAATGAGAGTCCATTCTCTTTCACCTTTCCCCTTTTGAAGGACTACCCAGAGGCTGGAAAATAGTTGTGGTCCACATATTTTGGAGCCCCTCTGATTTAAAGAGCATTAAAAAACAATTCCCCCAAATTTTGGAAAATCCAACCTAGTTCCAAAAAGAACTGCATAGTGTGTGTAAGGTATATGGACTCAACTGGGCAATTCCAGAAGTGTGCCTTGTGAAAACTGATTGCACCAAGATCACGATTTTCAAGCAAATTATGAGTGAGGTGCCATATGATTATTTGGACAGACTTAAGGATGTGTATGAGGTATATTTGGGTATAGCCCATCTAATGGAGTTGTACATGGATTATTACCAAATGTTAAGAGTCAAGTGAGTACCATATATATTGGAATGCAAACTAAGACGCTAGCAGAATGAGTGACAGTCACTAATCTATACCTAGCTTCACAGGAGACAAAAAAAGAGAATGCTGCATCTAATTTAATGTCTTTGAAGTTGCAAAATATGCAGCAAATGATGAAAGGGGCAGGACCAGGAGCCCTACAAAGGAGGACATATAGGCAGAAGTATTGGAAATGGAAATGGAAGCAGCTGAGGAGATGCCCCTGGGGAAGGAGGTTCTTGCTCTGCAATACTGCCTCCAGTGCACCTGGACCAACCTAGGTATCATCAAATTGCTTAGAACATGACAGCCTGAGAGGTTCCGACTGTGTTATGCATCCCATAATACCAATAGATCAAAAGGGCCTTCATGTGAATTGTGTCATTGATGGTAAATGCATCATTTGCCGTTTTGACATGGGCACAAGCCGCAATACTCTCTAAACGTCCAAATGTCCTTCTTTGCCTCTCTCAGGTATGTCTATAGACACAATCAGTATTTTCAATCAGATAGATCACCTCCATAATATTGTTTCAGAATCCATTTATGTAGGACCCGCTAGTGATTAGCATTCCTTTTTTCTTAGTCCAATACACTTGATAGGTAGCGACATATTGTGTAAATTGAACTGTATTACGTTTTGTACTCCATAAGGGGTCTTCTTGAATTACCTCAACAACATGACAGTAAAGTACTTGCATTAGTGTGTGAAAGCTTGAGTTGTACAGGAGCGGTAGGCACGGTTGCCATGTCTCCTGATTTGACAGAATTACTTTCAAAGGTACCGTCCACAATATGGGCCACAGAACGAATGACATGAAATTCATCTCCTTAATGAACCCGTAAAGGTGAAGGTCAACCCTCAGAAGAAGCTACCCAGAATGCCTCACTAATTCTTAAAACTTTAGGGGAAAGAGGGAATCCACCCTGTAGTAGCATATAGTTGATATAATATCCAGTTTCTCCTAATATACAAGGTAGGAAAAGCCTACATGTATAGATTCGTCCAAGATCTTAGGGTTTTAACAATGTGGTTATCCACCGGTTCCCTGTAGTCTCCTACCCTGTTGACATTCTCTCCTGCATCCCTCCCAGCACCCAGTGGTTCACAGTGGAGGACCTTTATTATGCTTTTGTCTTCCATACATGAAGAGAGTCATTTTCTCTTTCACAATCCCCTGGGCTCAACATTTGTGGACCCCGCATCATCATGGATTTACACAGTCTATCTCAGTCTTTTCACAAGCCCTAAAGAAGAATTTAGACACATTGCTTTCCCCCGGTCTACTCTAATTTAATATGTAGATGGTTTATTGTTTGCATCTGTTAATCTAGATCAGTACAAGGAGGACTTTAACTATCTCCTCACCAAATTAGCTAAGAAAAGAAAACTTACAGTTCTGCCTTCTCCAAGTGTGATTCCTGCCATGAATTCCTGCTAGCAAGCTCCACCTGTGGTCTAGGAAGGGACGTGGAGTGGCTGGAACAAGGGGAGTACTTACTACTTAATGGGAGGGGTTAAGGGAGGAGTAAGGAGGGGTTAACAGAGGGTTAAGGTGGATTTAGGGAGAGATGGGACCCACCCACAAAAGATTAAGCCCATTGCTATTCACAAACTGCACTTCTATAGATTGTACTGTCAAAAAATACTCATAACAGTAGTAAATGTACTCCATCTCAGAGCTACAGTAAGTCCAGCACCACACATGTCCAACAACTAGTATACTGCGACATCCTCCCATAGAAAATAATGAAGACAGCAACTTAAAATAACACATAAAAAGAAAATAATATTAAATAATATAATACATAATTTCTTATTAGGAAATACGTCACCCTTTTTTGTTTTTAAAAATGAATTTAACTATTTAAATTCAAATTCTCAATTCAGAAACTTTATTTGTTTTATATAAAAATAAACTATAAAAGCATCACATCAGTACATTGTATTTTAAAATGTAGGTAAAATATGTAGAAAAAGGTTCGTATTAGTAAAATATATTGTGATTATCCAATAAAATAATTCTCTTTACAGGTTATAAAACACTATACAAAATTGGTTAAAACAATACAACCGCTACACTATTTCATTAACTAATACAGTACATCCACTAAGTCGTTGCATTTTCTTCACTGATCAGTGTTTCGCTTGTCCGAAACACCTTTGAAAAAAACATGGTTACACAATAGGAAACTGTCACATCCTTTAGATCATGAATGTACTGGAAGGCCCACGATGGTTGGTAATAATTTCTTTTAATGAAGAGGCTTTAGAAATTGCTTTCTGTGTGGCAAGTAAAATCTGCAGAAAAGTGCTATGTGGTTAGTCGACTGCTCAGATCTATCATGGCAAGGGCATTTTTGAGTCAAAGGACCCCACCTTTTCTTGTTTGGCAATGATACAGTGCGATGAATAATAAGGAGACAAAAGCGGGTTTAAACATATCTGTATTCGATATTATGGGTTACATTAAGATACAATTTACATCCTGGCTGGTCATTCTGTTCCAAATATCTTTCTGCAGTTACCATGTGATAATCAGACAGACTACTTTTTTTTTTTGACAGACTTTAAGAATATACTACTTAAGTACCCTTTTGGAGTTATAGTGCAACTATTTAAAACACTAAAATAATTTAAATTCTTTCCAAATGTAACTATTAATAATTTTTACTACATAATAAATATATATAAATGTTATAGTTTAAGTTGGAATTTTTTAATTTAAATCGGAAGAAAAGTAATTGTAATTTAGTTTTATATATTTCAAATAATTAAACACTGAATTCAAACTTAAGGTAATAATGCTGTAGCATTTTCTAAATTGTGTTCTTCATTTAAAAATATTTTTGAATATTTTAAATTAAAACTAAAATGAAAAACATTTTTACCATTTATTTTAAGTCCTTTCCGTGCCCAGCAATTTTTAGGAGGTAATAATAGAATGATAACTCTATTAGCTAATGCACTTGCTGGAAAAATCTGTTTTTTGTCTGGTCACAAGCTTTACCCATCATAAAGTAGCATAGATGGTTAATGTGCCTGCTTCAAAATATAATGTGTACCATGGAAAAGAATGATTTGTATTTAATGTAGATAGCTCAGTGGGTGACTGCTTTTGTCATAGCGATCCTTTTGTTACCTGCTGTTCTTGAGTTGCAATCCTTCTAATATAGCACAGTGAACTATGAACAGACATCAAAGAGCTGCATGAAAACTGCACGCTGTAGTTTTTAAATCCTGACTTTGTGTTTCCCCAGACCAAGCACTCCCAACATATAGGGGTCGATTCCGATCCCGGTCGGAGGCGCACCTAATACCATTCGGTCGGGAAAAAATCCAGGCGAATGCCTGTTTCCCGACCGATCCGCACATACGTCCGAACGAGCAAGTACGATGCGCACAACTGCCCAAATCCCGACCCAGTCGTACTCACCCAATACAGGACCTGAACTCAGACCGAGGCGGATCCGGAATCGTAGAATCGAGCCGCACGGAAGCAAAAATGCAGCCCCGTCCGGCCGGACAAGTATGATGCGCTTCCCGTACGCGCCGAACCCATCGCTACGCACGGCACGTCAAAGCATCCGGTCGAGGCGCACATAAGCTCCGATTCGCGCCACAACACAATCCACGGCTACGAGACGAACACGCCAGCGACGAGGACGAGGCGAAGCAAAGAGAAAGACGAACGAGACGAACCAACCATGAATCCCTTCGTGCCGATCCTACCAATATTCTACCTCTATTACCGGAACAGGCACGGACGCGTACGGCGCAGAAGGTAAGTCAGACACCAACAACAAAAACAAACTACACGTACCCGACACATCACACACAGAGGGATGCAGAAATACCTACACCAGCAACAGCAGCACCATAGGGGCGGGATGGCCCTCACCAATGCCACACATACACATAGGGGCCTGTATGCCTACCACTACTACCACCCCTACCCAGGGTGGGCTGGATGCCTGTCACTACTACCACCTCTACCCATCGGGGGCTGGATGCCTACCACCACTACCACCCTTACCCAGGGGGTGCCAGATGCCTACCACTACTACCACCTCTACCCATGGGGGGCTGCATGCCTACCACCACTACCACCCTTACCCAGGGGGTGCCAGATGCCTACCACTACTACCACCTCTACCCAGGGGGTGCCAGATGCCTACCACTACTACCACCCTTACCCATGGGGTGCCAGATGCCTACCACTACTACCACCTCTACCCAGGGAGTGCCAGATGCCTACCACTACTACCACCCTTACCCAGGGGTGCCAGATGCCTACCACTACTACCACCTCTACCCATGGGGGCTGGATGCCTGTCACTACTACCACCTCTACCCAGGGGGTGCCAGATGCCTACCACTACTACCACCCTTACCCAGGGGGTGCCAGATGCCTACCACTACTACCACCCTTACCCAGGGGGTGCCAGATGCCTACCACTACTACCACCTCTACCCATGGGGGGCTGGATGCCTGTCACTACTACCACCTCTACCCATGGGAGGCTGGATGCCTGTCACTACTACCACCTCTACCCATGGGGGGCTGGATGCCAACCACCACTACCACCCTTACCCAGGGGGTGCCAGATGCCTACCACTACTACCACCTCTACCCAGGGGTGCCAGATGCCTACCACTACTACCACCCTTACCCAGGGGGTGCCAGATGCCTACCACTACTACCACCCTTACCCAGGGGTGCCAGATGCCTACCACTACTACCACCTCTACCCATGGGGGGCTGGATGCCTGTCACTACTACCACCCCTACCCATGGGGGCTGGATGCCTGTCACTGCTACCACCTCTACCCATGGGGGCTGGATGCCTACCACCACTACCACCCTTACCCCGGGGTGCCAGATGCCTACCACTACTACCACCTCTACCCATGGGGGCTGGATGCCTGTCACTACTACCACCCTTACCCAGGGGTGCCAGATGCCTACCACTACTACCACCTCTACCCATGGGGGGCTGGATGCCAACCACCACTACCACCCTTACCCAGGGCGTGCCAGATGCCTACCACTACTACCACCTCTACCCAGGGGGTGCCAGATGCCTGTCACTACTACCACCCTTACCCAGGGGGTGCCAGATGCCTACCACTACTACCACCCTTACCCAGGGGGTGCCAGATGCCTACCACTACTACCACCTCTACCCATGGGGGGCTGGATGGCTGTCACTACTACCACCTCTACCCATGGGGGGCTGGATGCCTGTCACTACTACCACCCCTACCCATAGGGGGCTGGATGCCTGTCACTACTACCACCTCTACCCATGGGGGGCTGGATGCCTACCACCACTACCACCCTTACCCAGGGGGTGCCAGATGCCTACCACTACTACCAGCTCTACCCATGGGGGGCTGGATGCCTGTCACTACTACCACCCTTACCCAGGGGGTGCCAGATGCCTACCACTACTACCACCTCTACCCATGGGGGCTGGATGCCTGTCACTACTACCACCTCTACCCATGGGGGGCTGGATGCCTACCACCAACACCACCCCCACTCATAGGATGGACAATGCATGACACAACCAGCACACTACAACCTAGGGAATGCAAGAAAAAGACATCCCCCCAACACCATGACAAGCATGTGTAGACTGTGTCAAATGCCTACAACACTGAACATGACTTTGAACATACAATGTGACCCCCTATCACATGTGCCACACATATATGTGTGTGGCCTCCACAATGCAAGCAGGCCATGACCATTGTGGCAATGGGGATCAAAACCCCATCATCACAGTGAGCAAAATGTAAGTGTGGGGGCCCATAGCTGAAGCACATTCAGAACATTGAGGCAATGGGGTCTAAACCCCCATCATCACAGTGACCAAAAGGTAAGTGTGGGGTCCATAGCTGAAGCACATTTTGAACATTGTGGCAATGGGGTCCAAACCCCCATCATCACAGTGACCAAAAGGTAAGTGTGGGGTCCATAGCTGAAGCACATTTTGAACATTGTGGCAATGGGGTCTAAACCCCCATCATCACAGTGACCAAAAGGTAAGTGTGGGGTCCATAGCTGAAGCACATTTTGAACATTGTGGCAATGGGGCCTAAACCCCCATCATCACAGTGACCAAAAGGTAAGTGTGGGGTCCATAGCTGAAGCACATTTTGAACATTGTGGCAATGGGGTCCAAACCCCCATCATCACAGTGACCAAAATGCAAGTGTTGACAAAGAAAAAGCTGCAACTGCCAAACTGCATGGATGATTCCTGGTCACAGAACATAAAACACATCAGTGGCAAAGTAGTGCATGTGTCCCATTGCAACATAGATTGGGGGAGGCAAATACTGCAGTGCAAATAAGACATACCTTTGGCCATGTGCAGACAAACATCACCCATGTGGGCTGACACTGTCAACATTCATCAATGACACAATGACAGAAGTGACCATCAGAATGCAGACCCACATATTTGCACCAATGGGCACACAAAGGCAGATACTCTGTGGAGACTGTAGATGTGAGGTGAACAGATACCATACCATGGCAGCAATGGGACACACAAACCATGATCATTGTGCTGACCGATGACCTAGGAGTCCCAGGGACAGCAGGGGAAACCCACCAAACAACATACAGCCAATGGCACACCAAAGATATGCCAATGCAGTGGTGCAGATGCACAAACACAAACAGGCAGACCCACACTGCACATCAAACACAACAGGTGAGGGGGGTGCCAGTGTCCCCAGGCAACCACACAACACATGAGGAGGCCTGAATACCAATTACACAGATGTGCATACAGTGCCACACAAAGGTAACTCATGGATCCAAATCCCCTATGTGGGCAATCAGACATTGTCAGATGAGAGGGAGCACAAATCACACATGTCACACAAGCATGTAGGAACAGCAACTGACACAGCAAGACACAGACACACCACAGCACTACCCCAAGGGCCCCCACAATGTGGTGACCCTGGGCTGCATTACAATCCCACTGTGATGACAAAGCTAAATGTCGTTCACACTGTGAACCACAGTCATGTGTCCTGAGCAACAAACTACCATCACACCTACACAAGCACAAATCAATCAGCACGGCCAGTAAGCCAAGGCCAACATGGAGGCAGGGGTCTAGCCGGGCAACAACTCTCATCTGCACACACTCAACACCACACACCTCGACCTCCAACAATGTGCAGCAGTGAAGCACACATGCACTGGTGACATTGCACATGCACCCATGACAATCCCAGGGTGGTGGGTGGGAACCAAGGTGCAGAAACACATCACACATGGCCACTCAACAAGACTCCTGAATGTCTGACACACTGCACACTACGCTGTACATGGATATGACGGCAATACCACACCAACCAATGGGATCCCAGCCACAGTCACACACCAATGAAGAAGCCAAGGTCACCCACAAAGAACACACATAGACAACTACCAACATTGCAGCCCCGGACCCTGAGGAGTGCCAGCAGTCACACACACACAACGTGTCACAATCACTGAAAGATAACACAAACTGGAAATCACATGACAGGTGTAAACAACAAGTGCCAAGGGGAATCCTGACTGTGACCCATCTGCGTCTGCACACAAACTCATCCCTGACAGCAAACACACCTATGGGTGACACCCTGATGACCAGTAATGTGCCATGCACCCACATCACAGAGAATCCAGGGAGAAGACTTGGGGGGAACATAGGTCAACTCAGCAAGCATCACAAACAGGTACAACACTTGGGATCCCAGCATGCACAGCAAAACGGAAGTGAACACACAGACATGCTCATACAACACACACCTTGGGCGCAGGCAATGTCACAGGAGTACACACTGCCATGAGGGGACTCCACTCCTGTGTGAGGAAAGCTGTGCCATATGTTGCCTCAGTAGGGCTCTATCATGTCAGCTGAGCACTTGGTCACACAGTCAACAATTAGCACCAAATGAAGGCTCCCGTCACATCAGCCTGGTCATGGGAGTGCCAACGAAATCATCAGCACAGATCCAACACACTTGTATAGCAATGTTGCACTGACAACACAGATGAGTCCTTCCCCATTGATGCCCAAACCTGCATGTCCAGTGGAGATGGCCACACGGTCAGGGAAGTAGACTAATTGAACAATGGCAGGCACAACAGATGTGCAGGGGTGGAAGCCACAGATGTGAAATTGCTAATGTAAGTAGGAAATCCCATTGCCAAATATTGAACACATGACACCCTCAGATGCTGCTAAGGATGACATGGATACACCACAGGATAGGACACATTCCCCCTGGACCACATGTGTTCCTGCACAGTAACACTTCATTATCATGAGACCAAATATCACCATCACTGCAGCAAGGGCATGGTTAGCATCATCAACAACATGTACATCAGAAGCAAAAGCAGTAGAGAACAGAAAGGTGCTTTATTCAGCATATGTGGGTCTAACAGTTGATGCCCAGCAAAAAATTAACAAAGGCCAATGGCCAGTCCAACATGAAAGTCAAAACAGGGTGACAGTGGCAGATGTCACCCTACGCATGCCTGCACTGATGAAAACCAGGGACAATCCCCTCGGAGGGGCATACAGGGGGCAGGCCAGGCACCGCAGGGACAGGATCATGGCTCACCAGAAGGAGGCAGGGAAGGGGTGGTGGGTGCTGGAGAGCCACTGACAACTGCAGTGGAGGTGTCTGACATGGTGTGTGCCGGCACAAGTGGGGGCATGACTCTGATGGTGTGGGTGCCGGCAAGACTGCAGGGGACCGTGCAGATGGAGTGGACAGGTTCCCCACTGCAGTGCCCAAGTCAGACAGGGTGGTAATGGACTCCACTGCAGTGCCTACCTCCAGGGGAGGAGAATGGGGATTAGGTAAGGTGGGCAGGACAGAGGGGAGGACACCGTCTCCACACCAGTGGCACAGACAAGCGCAGCGGGGGGTGTGGGGCCGGAAGAGCAAGTGGCAGGGGGAGAAGGCCGGATCCTTTTGGGGATGGTGTATCTGTGGGTGGGGGAACATGGGGCAGGGTGTGGTGGGGGCACCTGTGGAGTGGGGGCCTGAGGGATGGAGGAAGGAGACTTGGTGCCTGAGCTGCAGGGCGGCGACGGGGTCTTGCTCTTCCGGGTCCGGGGGGACTTGCGGATGGGGGCGTCAGTCGGTCTGCACCTGGGGGAGGGTGTCCGGTGGTAAGGGGCACTCCGCTCCGTGTGGGTGGGCTTCCTCTTCCCCCTGAATGCTGTATCAGCTGGATCGGAGGGGAAGAGGCCGAGGTCACTGAGGAAGAGCCGCTGGGTCTTTGGGGTTGCAGGTGAGGCAACGGAGGGGGCTTTGGAGGGAGAGGCAACTGTGGACTGCGCAGTGCTCGTGGATGCGTGTGTGTGTGACTGGGCCCCATCCCCTGTGAGTGTGGTTTCAGTCCCCTGACTGTGCGTGCGTGTGCGTCTTGTCTGTGGCGTGTGTGTGTGTGTGCTGCTCGTGTCTGTGCTGGTGTGTGCCTGTGCCGGTGTGTGTGTGCTTGGGACAGGTAAGGTGCTGGGGAGTGTGGATGGGGCAGAGACAGGAGGGGTGAGGGACTGTTGGAGGAGGGACACTGCTGCCATCAGGGAGGAGTCCATGGACCTATTGCCCCTCTGTAGGGCAGACATGCCCGATGAGATGCCCTCCATGAACGACACCAGCTGAGTCAACAGAGTGGTGTGTGCATGGAGGACACTCAGCATCGCTGTCTGCCCTACATGGAGCTGGCGAAGGAGGTACACAGACTCCTCACTCAGGGCAGCAGGGGACACAGGGGCAGGGGGTGCGGTGCCTGGCCCGAAGGAGACACGCTCCCGAACATGGGAGCCTCCACGGACCTCGGGAATGGGAGCCGAAGGGAGGGCGGTGGTGGTGGTGGTGGCGGGGACAGCAACACTAGCTGGGTTGTGGTGGCTGCTGACACCCGCCTCCATAAAGGAGTCATCCTCCGAGCTGCTGTGGTCCTCAGCTGAGGTGGATGGTGCTGAGGACTCCTCGGTGTGGCTCCCCTCGCCCTCCGTGCCACTGGGTCCCTCCGACCACTCCTCGGCTGCTGACCCAGTCTGGCTCTGCGGCTCCTCCTGGTCCGTGGAGCTGTCCCCTCCTGTGGCCGTGGATGTATCTGCAAACAATAGGGAAACAGACAGACATCAGTCACCTGCACCGAACGCACACACCACAGTAAGTACAGCACAATACAGAGCAAGGCCTGACATCCTTAGTTGAACATTGCTAAAATTGCCCAAACAAAATAGGAGAAGCCAATTGTCAGTCTGATCGTCAACCATGGCACTCACATCCCACCTGGCCTTGCACCCATCTGTCTGGCGTCCGTTGGCTGGCAATACCCCAGTGTGGATACATGCACCACCTACACAGTAGTTGGACGGTGCAGAGAACACGGTGAAGCATGTGAACATGCACACATCACAACTCTTGCCACTGAGTCAGTACAGGTGTCCGGATGAAAGTGATGCCCAGAGTCAGATATATGAAATGCATGTGATGCATACCAGCGACAGACACCATGATGCACCCATGTGCTGATAGCCATTGCCAGTATGGTGTGCATGTAGCACATGTCACTCCCCTGCAGGATCACTCATAGGAAGTCACATGCCATGGCACAGGCATGCCTGCTAAGTCATACATCACTGTCTCCAGTCACATGGGCAGGGCAGCCACACAACAACAGTCTGCACTGTGTCACAATAGTAGGTCATGGGGAATGCAAGTCCTGGAGCTGAACAAGTGCACATGTACATCCCCCACACACCACATCATCTGAACCCTTATCTGTCCAGGTCATACTGATTGGACATATGGGTGACCTGTAACACAAGCCTCTGAACCTGAGCACCTCACAATCTGCTGTGAATGGGAAACAGCTGCATGGACTTCACATTCGCATACCCCAGTCTGCACGGTCAGGTGTTCAAACACCTATGTGTCACACAAGTATCGTCTCCTATGGTCACATCTCCGGTGGCATGCTGAGCCCCAACCGATAAACACCCCAGCAGTCCTGACATCGAAGCCACAGCACACTGACACAGAGGCTGACACCTGAGGGGACATATCACTGAGCACAACGTGTCAGCTGATACACGGGAGTGGGTGTACAGAGTGCATTGCATGGCCTGGAGTAGGCATGACTGTCCTGCCCCACATGAATGAGGGATGAACCCTGGACAGTAGGCAGCTGGCTAAGTATGTGTGACACACGTAATATACACACTCCTGGGGCCCAAACATTGTTCCCACCCGCAGCTTGGGTGTGTGCCAGTTACCCCAGGCACATGTGGTGGATCAGCTCAGCAATTGGACCACATATCAAAGTAACACGCAGATTACATGTCAGAACACAGGCATTGTGTAAGCAATGGACCCACCCATGATGCCCACCACAGTTAGGGGAACAGATGCTGTCCCCCACCTTGAGTCAAGCAAACTGCAAGGACACAGTACCCAAGTGACACAATTCCCTGACTGCAAGGGCCACACCTGGGTATCAGATGAGGAGTGGGCAGTGCACAATCGAGGGACATGGGTCCTGGACCACATGACTGATGTGCTGTGGAAGTTTAACCAGGCCAGAGGAGGGCACATAGCATGGCAGACAAAGTTCACAATGCAGTCATGGACTCACCCCCTCCGTGCTGCTCCCTGGCCTTCAGCTGCCCATCCAGATCAGGGAAGACCACCGCCAGGATCCTGAGCATGTGGGGGGTCAGGGTCCGGTGTCCGCCCCTCCTGCGAGGAGGCGACAGCTTCAGCTGGACTCGTGCGATCCTCCGGGTCCAGCCCCGAAGGTCCTGCTACCTCTTCTGGCAGTTGCGGATCCGGCGCTTGTAGTCCCCCACGGATCTCACTGCCCGGACGATGGTCAGCCATATCTTCTGCTTCTGGTGGGCATCAACCTGTGAGGATGACAAAGTGAGAATGCTATTACTACACATGCAACATATCCGTGCATTACCCAGTTGTGTATACATGTCTCAATCACAGGGGCACATGATGTACACAGGCAGTGCAACGATGGCCATGTACAGTATGCCAGCAGTTACTACATGGTATCATTGCCTGGGAAGTAAAACCTTGTTTAAATGCACTGTCACTGCACTATACCTGTCCAGTGCATGTAACTACACACTATGGGGGGTGACAACTACTCAGTGAACCTGCTAGCCAGTGGCGTGCAGACTGTTAGCCTTGCTAGTCAGACAACATGCACATTTAGGAAGGCAGTGGACAGAACACTCACCTGCTCCCCTGCTTTCCCATACAGCTTGCTGTACTGTGGAAGGAGGCTGTCCAGCAGGGCCTAGTTCTCCTCAGTGCTGAAGGCTGGGGCTCTCTCCACAGTACGTGCCATTGCAGGGTCCAGAGGGTGCAGATACAGCAGCAGTGGTGGTGGCAGATGTCGTCCTGGAGCATGTAGTGCAGGCAAGTGAGCTCTCAGGGGAACAGCCAGCATTATATGTGTGCTGCAGAGGCAGTTACTGTCCCATGTGTCCAAAGTGATAGGTCCAAGTCGTTAGCATCTTCTGAATCTGGCCAATCCATGGAATTGCACCACTTACACACGCCCACAGCATCCTTCAAAAGTTCAACTTCATGACACCCATGAATTTGCAACATTGTTGTGGGTGACCAACTGAATTTCCAGCATCAGACTCGTTCAAGATTTGAAAACGCGTCCGTTGCCAGGCCAGGCCATAGCCAATGGGTGCGCACCGATCGGTCCATTGCTGTTCAACGCGTACATAGGATACAACGCGTACCCGCACACATTGAATGCAATGGGCCGGCCGGGCACACCGATCGGTCCATTGCTGTTCAACGCGTACCTAGGATACAACGCATACCCGCACACATTGAATGCAATGGGCCGGCCGGGCACACCGATCGGTCCATTGCTGTTCAACGCGTACCTAGGATACAACGCGTACCTGCACACATTGAATGCAATGGGCCGGCCGGGCACACCGATCGGTCCATTGCTGTTCAACGCGTACCTAGGATACAACGCGTACCCGCACACATTGAATGCAATGGGCCGGCCGGGCACACCGATCGGTCCATTGCTGTTCAACGCGTACCTAGGATACAACGCGTACCCGCACACATTGAATGCAATGGGCCGGCCGGGCACACCGATCGGTCCATTGCTGTTCAACGCGTACCTAGGATACAATGCGTACCCGCACACATTGAATGCAATGGGCCGGCCGGGCACACCGATCGGTCCATTGCTGTTCAACGCGTACCTAGGATACAACGCGTACCCGCACACATTAAATGCAATGGGCCGGCCGGGCTAACCGATCGGTCCATTGCTGTTCAACGCGTACCCAGGATACAACGCGTACCCGCACACATTGAATGCAATGGCCAATGTGTGCGCACCAATCGGTCCATTGCTGTCCAACGCGTATTGCGAATACAACGCGTACCAGCACACATTGAATGCAATGGCCAATGTGTGCGCACCGATCGGTCCATTGCTGTCCAACGCATCCCTGTACATGTCACTGGCATATGTCACCATGCCTGTCACAGGTGAACATATGCCAGCCACATATACTTCCCAGGGAGTGAGGGGCACACCTACAACACCACAGCCTGTCCAAACTGTATCCTAAGGCATGTAAGGCTGCATTACCTATTCCGTGTATGGGGGTGAACATGTTGTTCTGTGGGTGTCACTTGGGGCAGCCACCCCCAGGCTGTGCACGTGTTCATGGGGACAGTATCCTTGGTGTTTCGTGTACATGACCACTGTGATGTGCAACTGTTCATATCTGAGCATGTGGCATGGTCACATTTCACGGTGGTGTATGTGTATGTCATGTCACATGCCCCCTGAGTCCCATGTGGGATGGTATGTTTAACCCAGGGTGACCCATTGGCACAATAGTGATGGTCCTCCACAGTCTGTGTGCATGTTGTGTTTACAATGTCTCGGATTTCATGTACACAATGGGAGACAGTCTCCACATCCACGTTGTTTGTGCATGGACTTTGATGTTGTGCGTGTGTGTGTCACAGACGTCCATGTCTGTCTTGCCGAGGCAACAGGGACCACTACCTGTGGGGGTCATGGTTGTTTTGCTGTGGTGTATACATGATACGCCATGTCATGCCAGTGTCCATGTGGCAATACAGGGTCCCTGGGAATCTACCTGTCGTTGAGCTGTGATGCCTGGGGCACATCTGTCCTCACATGTCACTGTGGGGTGTGTTTGTAACGTGGCAGCAGGAGATGGGAAATGTGACACATCCTCATGATACCCAATGGCACAACCTGGGACTTATTGATGCCACTTGTTGAACTGTGATGTTGGATGTTGGCCATGTATGTGCCATACATGTCCTTACGGAACTGCACACATCATGTACTTGTGCCTCATAATGATGTATCGTGTGATATTGAGTGTGTACAATGCCACATATGTGGGGTGAGTGACAATCTTTCTTTCTTCACCTATGCACTGCAGGGCACCAGCTGTCCATAGACCATTCCCTGACCTGGCAACGATGGTGGAACGTGACAGCATCCGACGGTACCGCTTCACCAGGCAGCTGATTGATGATTTGGCAGTGCGCTTGGCACCACACCTGCAACCTGGCCGGCCGTACCCTACAGCGCTGACCCCCAAGGTGAAGGTGATGGCAGCCCTACACTTCTTTGCCACCGGTACCTTTCAACACACTCTGGCGACTGCTGGTGGGATGTCACAGACCATGTTCAGCCGTGTGCTCCGCGATGTATTGGAGGCTATGTTGATATACCTGAACCAGTACATCTATTTCCCTAGACTCCAACAACTCACTGACGTGAAGAGTGACTTCTATGCCCTGGGTAGGATGCCGCATGTCATTGGCTCCATTGATGGGACACATGTGGCTTTGGTACCACCACAGGCCCAGGAGCAGGCATACAGGAACCGCAAGCACTACCACTCGGTTAATGCACTGGTGGTCTGTCTTGCAGATATGACCATCTCACACGTGTGTGCCCGTTTCCCCGGTTCTGCACAGGATGCCTACGTGATGAGGAGTAGTCGCATCCCGAGGATGATGTCACAGATGCGGAACCAGCGTGCCTGGCTTGTTGGTGTGTACTGACTTTGTATCATTGTGTGTGTTCTGCAATGTAGTGTTCCACCCTCTTTTCCAACTCAGCTAATGTGCAATTGTCTGTATGTAGGTGACTCCGGATATCCCAACATGCCGTGGTTGCTGACGCCCCTCAGGAACCCTGTGACACCAGCCCAGATGCGCTACAATGAGGCACATGGTCGGACGAGGAGAGTGATTGAGCGGACATTTGGTCTCCTGAAGAGCCGCTTCCACTGCCTGGACAAGACAGGAGGGTCCCTCCCATATGCCCCGGCAAAGGTGTGCAAGATTGTCATCGTCTGCTGCATGCTACACAACCTGGCAGTGCGGAAGGAGTTGCCTCTCATCCTGGATGACGATGACCAACGTCCGCCACCTGTGGAGGATCCTGGCCTGGACCACGATGCCAGTGATGATGATGATGATGATGGTGATGTCCGCACACAGCTCATCACCAACTTCTTCAGCTGAATGTAAGTATCCAGAGATGTCATGTAACTGATGTGAGTTTGCATGATATGTGTTGGTGGTGCTCTGGTGTTGTTTGAGTGTGTCCATGTGCTACATGACTGTATGCGTGTAGCGATGTGTCCTTACAGGTAGTCTGTACTCCCCAACAGTGTTGACATGCTAACTTGGTTCTGGGTGGGTATCTTGTGACATGTATTGGGCATGAGTATTGCAGTTCTGTCCTGTTCTTCAGTGCTTTTGACTGTGTGTCATTTCTGTCCTTCACAGGGTACTTTCAGAGTGGTTTGGTCAACTGTGATCCCCGACACTGTGATTCGACTTCCAGGGTGGTAGCTGTTGTGTCCCTACAGGTGATGTGCGCCACACCCATGGACTTCCTTCCTTCTACACTTGTTGACTGTGTGCCCGCTGCCAGGTGGGATTACCTTGCATCTGTAGTTGTTACAACATGTTGCAAATGTGTAATAAACCTGTGCTTCACTTTGTGATGTGCGTTATCTGTGGTCACACATTTGACTGACATTTGCTTACTGCACCAGTGGGCTAGTTGACTAAGACTGGGAATAGGTGTTGTGTCTGTGCATTGCACCGTATTTCCTGGCAACATCAGTGTAGTCAATGAGTCAGATGGCCTAGGTGTGTATTTGTTGTGTAGCCGTGGTGGTGAGTCCCCCTCATATGTGTCACGTTGCCATGACTCACATGCCTGTGTTGTACTTGCTGTAGCAGTTAGCATGCACAGTGTAATTTCGCTGGTCATCATCTCCATGACAGTAACCACGTTGGAATCACGACAGAGGCAGTTATGGTGTATTAGTGTGTTTATTGTAATACATGTGTGCGAATAGTGCACAGGATGGTGAGTGCTGTACATTTTGATTGCAATCCTAAGTTCCTAGATGAATTAGAAGTCCTGGTAGTAGAAATGTCCTGTATCAAGTCCACAGTCATCTGAGACATTGGTCCAACTTGTACTCCCCATGTCATGTGGGGGGGGTTGTGTTGCAGTCAACAGGGTGAACAGTTTGCGCACAAAGGTGATTATCCAGAACAGGTGTTGGCTTCCTGGGGGTTGCACATGGCCATCGGCCTCTCACTTGCCCCTCCTCGGACGACCCCTCTTCTTTGGGGGGGACCCTCAAGTGCAGGCTGCTGCGGTGCAGGGGACTCTCCGCCAGAGTCATCCTGCCTCCCTGTGGCAGTTGCAGTTGTTTCAGCAGCAGATGTTGTGGGCACACAGGGAGGTGTTGACTGGTTGCTGCTCATCTGGCGGAGGCATTGTAATATGTCCCTATGCACCGCAGTCATCTCTTGCAGTGTGTCCCACTTGGACTCCACGCGGGACATGTGTGAGTCCAAGCGGGCATGATGGGCAGCCTGCTGCTGTTTAATGTCCCTGAGGAGCCCCACTACCTGGCTGAGCTCTCCAGTGCTGGACTGGTACGCATCGGCTATGCGTGCCAGTTGTGGGTCATCATGCAGTCCAGACCCCTCTGCAAGCAGCGACCTATGTCTCCCACCCCTCCCACCACCCCTGGCGACACGTGCAGTACCTGAGGTGGCACGCACAGGTGACCCTGGGCCCCCTTGGGGGTTGGTGGTGGTGTTGGTGTCCATGGCCCCACGTTGGTCCAGGGTCCCTGTGCTGGTGGTGGTGGTGCTCCTTGGTCTTTCCATGTCGGCAGGGGTGGTATGTGTGTTGACAGTCGTTGGAGGGGTGGGTGCAGGGGGTGCAGCTGGTGGTCCTGCTGGTGCTGCATGATGACTTGCTCCGGAGGTGCCAGGTTGGTCTTCTTCATCCGAGGAGGGCAGAGGCTGTTCCACACCAGTGAGCTCCGTATCCTCTTGAGCCTGGGACGGGGACTCCTCAGCATCTGCTGCTGTGTCCCCATCATCACCTGTTTTTGGGAGACACACACAATGTATGTTATGTTTCTGCAGGCATCAATGGTTGACACACCTGACAGTTGTGACTGTGCCTCTGGATGCGGGCCTGTACATTGCATTGTCCTAAGTTGTCACAGTCAGGGGTTGATATTGGTGTAGCACATTGTCCTGCATTATTTGGGCATTTCTATGTGAATGTTGGGGTGTGTACATGGTCTGCATTGGTTGTATTTGGTTGACATCCGGCCCTCCTTCCCACCCAGCCAGATATCCCACCATGGAACGTGCTTCCATTGCAGGGAGTGCAAGTTGTCTTTCAGGATGTCAGTCAGTGGTGTCCTGCTGTTGGTTGGTGCACAGTTGCCAGCAGGGCCTTGTGCTCCCCACAACAGTAGCCAGTGTCAGCCATCTTGTCAGTTGTTTTCCACTCCCTGTGATGTGGGCATGGTTCATGGTTGTGTTGATGTGCGCATTGTGAGGGTGAGCAATATCTGTGACTACCACTCCCATCATGCTATTGCCTCCACCCCCTTCCCAGCATGCCCATACTTCCTTCCTTTTGAGTGTACTTCACTGTGTGTGGGTGTGACAGCAATGGCAAGATGGCTGACAGTGGTGTCCTGCTGTTGGTTGTTGGCCAGTTCCCAGCATGGCCTTGTGCTCCCCACAACAGTGCACCAGTTTCAGACATCTTTGAAGTGGCTTTTGACTCCCTGTGAGGTGTGCATGCTTGAGTGTGAGCTTGCTGGGCCATGTGGGGGGAGATGTTGAGCTGTGACTACCACTCCCATCATGCTATTGCCTCCACCCCCTTCCCAGCATGCCCATACTTCCTTCCTTTTGAGTGTACTTAACTGTGTGTGGGTGTGACAGCAATGGCAAGATGGCTGACAGTGGTGTCCTGCTGTTGGTTGTTGGCCAGTTCCCAGCATGGCCTTGTGCTCCCCACAACAGAGCACCAGTGTCAGACATCTTTGATGGGGCTTTCCACTCTCTGTGAGGTGTGCATGCTTCAGTGTGAGCTTGCTGGGCCATGTGGGGGGGTGTTGAGCTGTGACTACCACTCCCATCATGCTATTGCCTCCACCCCCCTTCCCAGCATGCCCATACTTCCTTCCTTTTGAGTGTACTTCACTGTGTGTGGGTGTGACAGCAATGGCAAGATGTCAGTCAGTGGTGTCCTGCTGTTGGTTGGTGCACAGTTCCCAGCAGGGCCTTGTGCTCCCCACAGCAGTAGCCAGTGTCAGCCATCTTGTCAGTTGTTTTCCACTCCCTGTGATGTGGGCATGGTTCATGGTGGTGTTGATGTGCGCATTGTGAGGGTGAGCAATATCTGTGACTACCACTCTCATCATGCTATTGCCTCCACCCCCTTCCCAGCATGCCCATACTTCCTTCCTTTTGAGTGTACTTCACTGTGTGTGGGTGTGACAGCAATGGCAAGATGGCTGACAGTGGTGTCCTGCTGTTGGTTGTTGGCCAGTTCCCAGCATGGCCTTGTGCTCCCCACAACAGAGCACCAGTGTCAGACATCTTTGAAGTGGCTTTTGACTCCCTGTGAGGGTGCATGCTTGGGTGTGTTCTTGCTGGGCCATGTGGGTGGGGGATGTTGGGCTGTGACTACCACTCCCATCATGCTTTTGCCTCCACCCCCTTCCCAGCATGCCCATGCTTCCTTCCTTTGACTCTGCTTCCCTGTGGGGTTGTGTGCCTGTGCTGACAAGATGGCTGACAGTGTTATCCTGGGGTTTGTTTTGCTACAAGTCCCATGTGTGTCCCTGTGCTTCACACTGCATGACCCAGGGTTGTGGTTCTTTGTGGGATATTTGATTGGTGTGTGAGGCAATGCTTTCTCCCAGGTGAGTTGTGTGTAGTTTGTGTTAGGGGGTGTGTGGGTGGAGCTGCTGGTGACTATGGTCAGTGCTGTGAGTCCTCCTTCCCACCCAGCCAGATATCCCACCATGGAAAGTGCTTCCATTGCAGCGAGTGCAAGTTGTCTATCAGGATGTCAGTCAGTGGTGTCCTGCTGTTGGTTGGTGCACAGTTGCCAGCAGGGCCTTGTGCTCCCCACAGCAGTAGCCAGTGTCAGCCATCTTGTCAGTTGTTTTCCACTCCCTGTGATGTGGGCATGGTTCATGGTGGTGTTGATGTGCGCATTGTGAGGGTGGGCAATTTCTGTGACTACGACTCCCATGATGCTATTGGCTACACTGACTTGCCCAGCATATACAGTATTCCTTCCTTTCAGTGAGCTTCCCTGTGAGGTGGTGTTGTGGTGGTGGCTACATGTCTGACTGTGTTTGTTGGTTATATTTGTGCCACTGCCTAGCTCTATTTGTTGTTAGGTTTGTACATGTCATGACACAGTTACATTTCACTATGAGCTGGCATGTATTGTGTTTATCTGGCTGACATACACATTTTGGGATGATCTGTTTTGGTTGGTGTGTATTTGCTAAGGGTGCATGGTTTGACTCTCCCTTGACAGTGATGTGTGTGTATTGTGGCACAATATTGTGTACATTTGTTGTGTACTCACCAGGCTCTGGGATGTTTTCTAGTCCATAGACGCTCACTGGTGGTAGGATGGCCCGCACCTTCTCCTCCCAGGGCCTGAGGTATACTGGTTTGGCAGGAGGGCCACTGCCGGTGTGTTGGCTCACGATGTAGTCCTTCTTCAACAGCTCCTTGACCCTCCTGCGCACGTCATACCACCTGTTCTGGATGTCTACCTTTGTGCGCAAACATGGTGATTGTGCGTTCACCCTGTCGACGATCCTCTCCCACATCTTGGTTTTCTGCGACATGGGTGTCTGTTGGACCAATGTACCAAACAGCTGTGGCTCTACCCTGAGGATCTCATCTACCAGGACTTCCAATTCACTATCTAGGAACTTGTGATTCTGCTTTGGGGGCATGGTGTTGGGTGGTGCTGGTGTGTGATGTGTGTGTTGGTGTGCAAGTGAGGGTGTGTGTGTGTGTGTTTTGCTGGGTGTATGTGAGGGTGCTATTTGTTGTGGTGCTGCTGGTGTGTGGCTTGTGTGATGGATGAGCTGTGAGTGTGTGTGTGGTTGCTGTCTGTTGGTGTTGAGTGCTGGCAGGTAATTTGAATTTGCAAAGGATCATGGTAGGGATTTGTGTCCTTTATATGGGTGGAGTTGTGGGTGTGTCTTTGTTCCCTGTTTCCCCACCCAGTATTTATTTGCTTTGTTATTGCTTGTTTGGCCTTTTTTTGTGTTTATTTTCCTTGGTTCTTTTTGTGCATGTAGGAGACGTTCTTCTGACCGAGTCGGACCCTCCAGTTGTCTCGTGCGAGCCTCTCAGATTCGTTCACGCTGTGTTTGTGCTGTTTTCTGTGCTGCGTACGCGTCGGTCGCGGGGTTTTGGGTTGCTTCGGCTCGCAGTTTTGAATGCGTGTCGGTCGTGCGGCTTGGGCCGCGTGCGACTCGGTCGTGTTTTCCACGTGTTGCATCGTACTTGGCGGGTAGGAGTTCGCGGGTACGTTTCGTTCGGGATTCTTCCTGGTGCGTGTCGGTCGGTTCGATTCGCGTGCTTTTCCGGCCGGATGGCTGTTTTCCGCGCGGTTCGGTCGTTCGGCTTGTGTTCCGTACGCGTCGGTCGTATTTTGCACGCTTCTCATCGTACTTTGCGGGTCGGGCTGCACAGGTACGTGTCGGTCGGTATTTATTCCGGCTCCGAGTCGGTCGGTACGTTTTCCGGCCCGAATCGGAATCGGCCCCTTAATGTTTAACAGTATAGATGATATGTGACTCCTACACTTTGTGTCCCTCATTATCTTATGTAGCATTTCCTGTACATTGATATACACACTTGTAATATTCATTTTTCCTGTATAATATTTGTGTGTGATGTAAAGTGATCTGACACCGTACATTGGGGTGAGTAGAGCTATAACATTAGCTTAAATGAAAAATTAATTAGTACAGTGCATTCATATCTCTTATATGCAGGGATTGAACAAAAGTCAAAAACTTGCCCCCAAATCATAGTTGCTCTTAAGCACCTGAGAAATGATAACAAACCGAGTGCTTTTATTTCCATCATTGCATTGGCATCTAGGTGTTTAGCTCCAGATAGCTTCCAGCCAGTATGAAAAAGGAGGGATGATGACTCTTTGAGTCAGGCCTTTGTGTTGTCCCCGCTGGAAGTGAAAATCGAAACCCCCTTCACTCCCTGTAGCTTTCAGAAAGCAAAACAATGTGCAGGCCCTGCTGAATGTGTCCCAGTGCCGACCTGTTACACGGGTTGAAATTCAGCTTATTTTACTTGGGCCAGCCCGGATCCTGGACAATTTTAGATGCTAGGTCCAGCTGGGTCCCCCAAATTCTTGCACTGACCTCTTCCATCTTCAGGAAGCATTCATTATATTTACTATAGTAATAATTAATTATAAATAACTATAGCCTTTGTGCCTTTTGGCATTTAGTCATACATCTTTCTCCCATTAATGTTTTTTTAAGATATTAATTCTTCATAATCAAGTACCATGCCCCGGTAATGCAGACTGGATGTAGTCATTTGAAAGAAATGCCAGGATGTTACGCTTGACTATTTACAGAGTAAGAATGGCTAAGTCAATTCTCTTTAACATGCATTCTGAAAGTATGGCTTACACTTACTATCTCTTAATTTCTGTGTCAGTGTTTTCACAACCACTCCCAGCTCACTGTGTGGATGTTTTCTGTGTTATCACAGCTTACCTTATTGGTGGCACTTATGTTTTATATTGGTGTGATTTCCGGGCCTATGAAGCTGGTCCTTTTTAAGTCTACATCAAGTATAATGGGGTGACCCAGAACCCCTCAGAACCTGGGTGTACGAGAATGTGGAAAATGTTGGTTCTGTCGGGTACAGAATTGATTCTAGGGTAACTGAATAACAATACTCAAACCTTTCAATAATAATCAATGAAAAGCGAAGGGAAGAAAAGGCAAATGCCATGAATCAAAGACAGGGCCGGCTTTAGCGCTGGTGGCGCCCAGTGCGACAATGTTAGTTGGCGCCCCCCCAATGACCACCTCCACCACGGATTCTCTCACTAGCACGCTTTAACAGTGACCAAGTCTCCATAACCACTCTCTCTCAGCTGCATTGAATTCGTTATATAGCGCTACTCATACCAGTAAAGTATGTCAGAGCACTTTGCATCACACACACATTACACAGACAATCAATCATACTTGTGTAAATCAGTGTATAGGAAATGTTACATAAGCCAAATGACTAAAAGTGTAGGAGTCACATGTCATCCATACTGGTAGGCAGTATAGTTTAGGAGTGCTTGGTGTGGAGAAGCACAAACTCAGAGTCGAAAAAGAAACAGCATAGTTGGGAGTTTTCTTTAATAATAAGAATCCATTTCTACCCAAATTAACCCTTATTGCAACATTAATCAATGTTCTATACTTTGCAGAGTGTATGCAGTTCTATGATGAAAGTTAATACCTCACTATTCTATATTAGGACATTGAGTTATAAATTGCAAGTAACAAAAGGATGGCTCTTTTAAAAGCAGTAACCTGCTGAACTATGTACATTAAATGCACTCTGTAATCTACTTGGTACACGTTCTTTGCAGTAGGCATAATAACCCTCTGTGCTACCTTCACATAAGTCAAAAACCTCAACTACACAAAACTCTGATCTCTGGCCAGGAAGAACATTAATCACAGGAGTTATCTTGACATTTTTGTGAGGCCCCGTAATTGCAGGAGGAAAGGAACGTGCAGCAGGTGCTTTAAAAGCATAATAAAGTTGCAAACACGGCGCCCCCAGGAAGCCAGCACCCGGTACGATGGCACCGGTCGCACTGCCCTAGAGCCGGCCCTGATCAAAGAAACATGAACAAAAACAAAAACACACCAAAATTAAATCAATCAAGGTCTCTTAAGGATAAATCCATATGTTCTTTACATTTTATGGTGTCGAAATGACAATAACAGGCTGTCAAGGTTCATGAACATGTAATTTGTTCCAACGGTGGAAGTGATATGGTGAAAAAAGTGCGAAACAAAGTGCTGAATGTGAAGAAGATATATACAGTGCTGTACGCAATTATGAAACTAGTCATTCATAAGATATCCATCCCTTGGTACACAAAGCTCTGCGCCGCTTGGAGTTTTAAGTTTCCATTTCACGAGGGGCAGAGAAAGTAGGGTCAGGTCCACCGTGGGTTGGACTCACTTTCAATTCCTGAACCACGCCGGAGAGTTACAGAACGACGCTGCCCTATTGATGTGATTCATCACCATCTAGGACGCCTTCCACAGTCATTGTGAGTCCAACCCATGGTGGACCATTCCCGGAAGACCATTCTTGTTTCTTTGATTCATGGTATTTGCCTAGAATCAATTCTGTACCCGACAGAACCAACATTTTCCCTTTTTTAAGTCTGGCGTCCAACAAGACCTTTTGAATTTGATAAAGTAATATGTGTAATATACTCATATCAACTGTAAGACAATCCTCTTCCGCTATTTGTCTGTTGCAGTCTCATTCACATTTTTCTTCCACTCACTACAGCATACAGTATGGGTCACTGGGTGAAGCCCACTTCTGCCATTTGCTGACTGCACGGTGAGTGACAGCATTTTGCTCTTTCGCGAGGAGCACATCCACACACAAAGTAGTTCCTTTCAGTGCACTACTGTGGCAATGTGTGCTTTTTGAGGCTCAAAAACATTTTTTGCTGTCAGACAATTTTTTTATATTTGCAGAGGGTCTGGCAGCTCCCCCACCAATAAAGGTTTACCAAAACCATGACAAAACAAAATTATTGATAAAGCCAAAAAGCTAGCATTCAATGACACTCCTTTAGGCTTTTGCAATATTTGTGTTTGTTTATTTTTTCTGTGGGACCCTGCTGTATGCTTTGCTCGCTGTAAATATTGTGCAGACCTCTGCTTTATCCTCCTTGTCTTCTTTTTGGGGCAAACATGCCATGAAAAAGTGCAATGCTGCCTATCTAATTCTGGTTAGAGCACCCATGAATATACTTTAGTAATGATTCTACAACCAGAGTTGGACATGCCCAAAAAATAGGCCTGGGCACCAATAATGGCCTGATTACCACCTTGGCAGTCGGTCCTACAGGCCACAGCGTTGGTGGTTGGGAGACTGCCGTATTATGACACTACTGCCGGGCTGGTGGTATGGTGGCCACAGTGCAGTGACACTTGCATATTCAGTGCACTGTGTACCATGCACCATGTTGTGCACAGCACACAGTGCACGCGCGACAGTGCAAACAGGGGGGAGCGCAACATGTGAACCCATGCATAGTCAACAATGGGCAAAATCACCCTGGGGCCCCCCTCCCTTTCTGCCAACCTTTTTCATGGTGGGATCCCTGCAGTGAAAAGGTCAGCAGAAAGGCAGGTTGTAATTGCCCCGACAGTGCTGCAAACACCACCTCCATAGCCTGCCGCTTCCCCGTCTGCCGTGGGATCCAAGATCCTGGTGGTTGCGGCAGTTTTGTGGTGGTTTGACTACCCTCCTTGTAATTCGGCAGTTGAACCGACGAGGAGGCGGCGGTCGGACCGCCACCGATGGTATTGCAGTCTTAAGACTGCTGTACTCATAATCAGGGCCTGAGTGTTGGAACTGGCACTTTCTGGTTGGCAAAGGCAATCTCCCAGCTAGGTAGAACCTACCACTCACATCAGAGACAGGTGATTACACACACTGTATTGGCACTGAGCAGTCAGGCTTACCACAGAGGCAATGTGTAAAGCATTAGCACAGCACTCACTCACGATAAATAACTGGAGCGTCACAAAAGAGGCTTCACACATGATGTATGTAAATAACATTTGTATTCAACACACAGATATTAATCAACATAACAAGAACGTTGTGTACTTTTGGGCATAAATCACTTTGGGAATTATTTCTAGCAGTACTAGGCCCAGCCGTGTTCTAATACCATCAGCAAAATGCCCATTTGGGAAATATTTGATCATACACTCCTTTACCCTTATGCGGTGCAATAGGTTGTCCACCCCAAGCCCACCCCAGCAATTATTGTAAGTCAATACAACACAGTTAGAAGGTGCACCTGGGTCACAACGATATCAAAAATATGTACATTCCCTGAATTAAACCAAATGTTTGCAGCACCGCAGGCCAAGGCCGAACGGGTAAAATCAATGTCAAACATAATGCTTTTCTAGCAAGAAATTCTGCATATGGCAAAGCGCAAGCAAGTGTCTTGAATCACAGGCGGTCCACCTACTGTCACTCCCGCAGAACAACTCACTCCGCACTGCTATGTGGTGCAGTCAGGCAGGTCCGTACGGCACATGCTCGCACACATATGTCCCCAGCACCGTAATTCAGTGCTACTAATACCATGCAGGTCAATTGGTAAAATGCTACAGACCCTATGGCCCCAAGCTTCCCTCCACCCACTCTTAGTGAGGGTCCCAGGTAAGCAAGTGAGGGTAGGCAGCAAGGTCAGTTAGGAGGCAGTCAGCAAAAGGGGTTCGGCAGCCACTCGAGATGTTCACCCACAGGAGGCAGAGCAGGAAGGGGTTGGCAATAGTCGGTCATACCAAAGGGGTCCAGACTAGTTATGCAGAGCACAGGGGGGATTCAAGCAGTCTTGTGACCCTCTTCTGATCATTCTCTGAAGCGTTCCTCCAGCCTAGTCAATCACTCCCACCACCCAGGCCCTAGCCAGGCAATACTACCTGGCACCACAATGTTGTCAGGAAAAGTCAGATGAGGAGAGGGAAGTTGGTCTGCCGCTCTGAGGGCCAGTAATGAGAACTATCGAGGAATAAATCAGAGGAAGGGGGGTGCCTCTTGGAAGGAGGAGACACCCGTCATGTACAAGTTGATCAGATCTGGGCAGAATGGCTGGTGTGGGATGATATGGGTCGCACCAGACCTTTCCAGTCACGCACAGTGAAGATTTGCAAAATCAGTTCCTTTCTACAAAGGAGGCACAACGTCCGGAGCAAAGTGATATTGGTCAAACCAGACAATATGGGTGCAACATCAGGTGCGCGCTGATACAAGTAGGACTGGGCCATCAGGTAACAAGCAAAGAGTTGCAATTCTGTACCTCCCTGGGAATGAGTCACAACATCCAGTGCACTTGACCCTGTTCCAGGCGGGTCGCTCCCCACGCCGCACAGCACCACCTGTTGTGCCCGTGTTCCCGAGACCGCTGCTGCCGCCGGGGGTTCGAGGCCCCCTCCACCCATAGGTATCTGTGTGCTCGCTCTGCCCCTTGCCTGTCTGCCACTGTTGTGTTTGCTATTTCCTGTGTCACTGTAATCTGGTTCTCTTTTCTCCATTTTTCATTCCCCTTGTACTGATATTTTGCCTTCTGCCTTCTGTATCACTGCAGTCTGGTTTCCATTTCTTCCCTTGCACTGTTATTTTGCCCTTTTTGCCTTCTGTCAATTCCGCCCACTCCGCTCTCCCGTTTCCCGCCGCTGCATCCCCTGCGGCCCCGCCCCCCGCTCCCCCATTCGTCCCGCTCCCACCTCCCAGCTGCTCCTCCCTCCCACCTCCCCTTCTTAATGCTGGCCGGTGCGCGGCCACGCGCAGCGGGCGCGCCGCTGGCGCGCCGAAGGCAAGCCCGTCTGTGCCTGGACCGCGCCCAGCGCCAGAACCCCTGGTCCCCGCAACCTCCACGAGAACCGCCGCCGCTACGACACCAGCACCCTCCACGCTCTCAACACTGGACGGCCACACACCTGCTTCCTGGCCGCCCCAAAACGCACTCAAGGACCCTTCTCCTGCCGGAGCTGCAGCTTCACCAGCCTCCGACCCGCCACCCCGCCCACCGAGACTGGACGCAACCACCTCAGATGCATTCTACTAAACACCCGCTCCGCACGCAAACACGCCGTCGAGCTCTGGGACCTGCTCGACACATCCTCCCCGGACGTCGCCTTCCTGACAGAGACCTGGATGAACGCCTCCTCAGCTCCCGACATCGCCATAGCCATCCCGGACGGCTACAAGATCACCCGCAGGGACCGCACCAACGGAGTAGGAGGTGGAATCACCATCGTCCACAAGAACACCCTCAGGGTCTCAACCAGCAACGACGACACCCTCAGCACCGCCGAACACCTGCACTTCCAGATCCACACCGACCCCAACACCAGCCTCAGAGGAACTCTCATCTACAGACACCCCCGGACCCCGGCCTCAGTTCAGCGACTCCATCGCCGACTTCGTCAGCACGCACGCCCTGGCCTCCACAGACTACATCCTCCTCGGAGACCTGAACTTCCACCTCGAGAACAACAACGACACCAACTCCACCGCCCTGATCGACAACCTCGGACTCAGACAGCTCGTCACACCGCCCACCCACTCCGCCAGCCACACGCTTGACCCCATCTTCTCCGCAAGCTCCCACGTCACCTTCAGCCACACCACCGAACTCCACTGGACCGACCATCGCTGCATCCACTTCACCTTCCGGAAACCTACCACACACCACCGCACTCAACAGATCCCCCGCCGCAGCTGGAGCAAAGTCACCGAAGACCAGCTAAACACCACCATCGCCCGAAGCCCACCCACCGACTCTACCGACACCGACACCGCTGCCCGCAACCTCAGGCGATGGATCGACGACTGCGCCAACACTCTCGCCCCGATCAAGAAACCCTCCAACAGACGCACCGACAAGAAAGCCAGCTGGTTCACTGCAGACCGCCAGGCCTCCAAGCAAACCTGCCGGAAACTAGAGAAGAAATGGCATCGTGAACAGACACCGGACAGCTATGCGGCCCACAAGAACGCTTGACCCCATCTTCTCCACAAGCTCCCACGTCACCTTCAGCCACACCACCGAACTCCACTGGACCGACCATCGCTGCATCCACTTCACCTTCCGGAAACCCACCACACACCACCGCACTCAACAGATCCCCCGCCGCAGCTGGAGCAAAGTCACAGAAGACCAGCTAAACACCACCCTCACCCGAAGCCCACCCACCGACTCTACCGACACTGACACCGCTGCCTGCAACCTCAGGCGATGGATCGTCGACTGCGCCAACACTCTCGCCCCGATCAAGAAACCCTCCAACAGACGCACCGACAAGAAAGCCAGCTGGTTCACTGCAGACCGCCAGGCCTCCAAGCAAACCTGCCGGAAACTAGAGAAGAAATGGCACCGTGAACAGACACCGGACAGCTATGCGGCCCTCATCAGATCCGCCAAAAGGACCTCCTTCAAGGACTGCCTCGACAACAACGCACACAACAGCAAAGAGCTCTTCAACATCGTGAAGGAACTCTCCAACCCCAGCTCCAACACCAACGACATCCCTCCATCGCAAGACCTGTGCGACTCCCTAGCCTCCTTCTTCCATCGCAAGATCGCAGACATCCACGACAGCTTCAACAACCAGACCGCCCTGGCAGCCACCGACACCTCAGACCCTCCGCCCACCATCCGCTTCGACCCCCTGCTCGCCTGGGTCAACGTGAACGACGTCGACACCATCAAAATCATGAACACCATCCACTCTGGCTCTCCGTCAGACCCATGCCCGCACCAAATCTTCAACAAAGCCAGCGCCACCATCGCACCCCATCTCTGAAAGGTCGTCAACATCTCCTTCGAGACCGCGACCTTCCCGGAGAGCTGGAAGCACGCCGAGATCAACGCCTTACTCAAGAAACCCAAGGCGGATCCGAGAGACCTCAAGAACTTCTGGCCCATCTCCCTGCTCCCGTTCCCGGCGAAGGTCATCGAGAAGATCGTCAATGGACAACTGACCCGCTACCTCGAGGAGAACAACATCCTGGACCCGTCCCAGTCTGGGTTCCGCAGCAACCACAGTACAGAAACTGCCCTCATCGCCGCCACCGATTACATCAGGGCCCTGCTGGACAACGGTGAAACCGCGGCCCTCATCCTCCTGGACCTCTCAGCCGCCTTCGACACTGTCTGCCACCGCACCCTACGCACACGCCTCCACAACGTTGGCATCCGAGACAAGGCTCTGGAATGGACCACCTCCTTCCTCTCCGGCAGAACCCAGAGCGTCCGCCTCCCCCCATTCCGTTCCGAAGCCTCCGAGATCATCTGCGGCGTACCCCAAGCATCATCCCTCAGCCCGACATTGTTCAACGTCTACATGGCACCGCTCGCCCACGTCGCCCGACTGCACGACCTCAACATCATCTCCTACGCCGACGACACCCAGCTGATCCTCTCCCTCACCAAAGACCCCCTCACCGCCAAAACCAACCTCCACGAAGGGTTGAAGGCCATCGCCGAGTGGATGAAGAACAGCCGACTGAAGCTGAACTCAGACAAGACGGAGGTCCTCATCCTCGGCTCTACCCCCTCAACCTGGGACGACTCCTGGTGGCCGACCACACTGAGAGCAGCACCTACACCCACCGACCACGCACGCAACCTGGGGTTTATCCTCGACTCAACACTGTCCATGACCAAGCAAGTCAACGCCGTCTCATCCTCCTGCTTCAACACCCTCTGCATGCTCCGCAAGATCTACAGATGGATCCCCACTGAAACAAGAAGAACGGTCACCCAGGCCCTCGTCAGCAGCAGGCTGGACTACGGAAACGCCCTCTACGCGGGAGCCTCGGCCAAACTCCTGAAACGACTGCAACGTATACAGAACGCCTCTGCACGCCTGATCCTCGACGTCCCTCGCCACAGCCACATCACACCCCACCTGAGAGACCTGCACTGGCTCCCCGTCAACAAGAGGATCACCTTCAAGCTCCTCACCCACGCACACAAGGCACTCCACAACACCGGACCGGCATACCTCAACAGATGACTCACCTTCTACACCCCGAACCGCCAGCTCCGCTCAGCCGACCTCGCCCTCGCCACCGTCCCCCGCATCCGAAGAGCGACCACAGGCAGCAGATCATTCTCCCACCTCGCCGCCAAGACTTGGTTGACCCTCCCCATCCTCCTACGGCAGACCCAGGACCTGCTAACCTTCAGGAGGCTACTCAAGACCTGGCTGTTCGAGCAGTAGCAGCACCCCCCCCCAGCGCCTTGAGACCCTCACGGGTGAGTAGTGCGCTTTACAAATGTTTTGATTGATTGATTGATTGACTATGATATTGGTCACACCAGACAGTTTCAGTCACACAGGCACAAGTTCAGCAATATCTCATGAGGTACAATGAGGCACTAGTACGATGTGCCCCCACCTCAGAGGGTCACAACCTGTATATCAGACAGCGCACGCAATGAGCATGCAGTCGGCGTGACGCACGAGAGAGATGCAGCACGATCGATGGAGCGGGTCACTTTGGATCCCTCAACCGGTGAATCCACTCATCACCAACCAGACACCTTTGCATGGCAAGGTCCCCATGAAGCGGGGGCCACATGCCTTCGATGCAGACAAGACTTTGGGGCTCCGCACAATCCAGTCTCCAGGCACTATTCTTAGTTTGATGCCCACGCAGCATTACCAGGTAGATTACAGCCGGCGATGTGGGCACTTGAGAGGGCACCACTCCCCAGGTGTCACAGGTAGAGGGTGTGGGTTCCTTATAGGAGATCTTTGATGTCCCTTAGACCTCCGAAGAACAGTTGGCAAGCTTGACAAGCCCTTGGATAGCACACTTAAGAGCACCACACAGCAGCAGGTAGTTGGCCCAGGCCATACACTATTCAGGAAGGGCACATGGTCCCTTTCAAAGGTAGTAGCCCTCCTTGTGCACAACAGATTCCTCTGGCAGTGTGCACCACGCAGTTCCAGGTTCTCCGGTTCCACGTCTCCACAAGCGTATCTCACCCTTTGCTGAACTGTGAAACCTGTAGTTATACTACAGTGTGTCTTTTGAGGTTAGGGGTGGTTCAAAGGGTCTCCGCTAAACCACAGATGTCTCCCCTAAATTTCAGTCCTGTCAGCCATGAGTCCATGGACTGCAGATCCTAATCTTTAGTGTGGCCATGCTCTGGCTCCAAGGCCAAATCAAAACCTCTCCCTCCAATCTCTTCATCGAGGCCCAGAAATGGCAGAGGTCTGTCTTTCGCATTGCTTGCCCATTGTTTTAAAGCTGTCACTGGGGTATGTCCAGATGTGGTCCCTAACCTCCAGTGTGGCCTGGAGCCAAGCACAAAGGTACACAAGAGAATTTTAGAGCAGAGAAATGCCCACATTTTAGAGTGGCATTTCTATGCAAATCCTGACAAAGCCACCTTTACCATTGGAATGGGGTTGTCACTACAAATCCAGTGATAGGAAACATGATGAGGCTGCTCCACTGCAATCCATGGTTGCAGCCCATAGTACCAGTCTTCAAAGACAGGCTGGACACGTATTCAAAGACACGATTGTTGCCGGTGCGCCTACCAGCCCACAATGGCAAGTTGGACACAGCAATCGGTGCAACAGACACCCCAGTCTGCAACGGCAGCTGGACACATATTTGGAAATTCCAGCAGGGCACACACACACCAGTCTGTAATGGCAGGCGGGCCACGTATTTAGAAATACTAGCAGCGCAACACCCATTCCAGTCTGCAATGGTAGGCTGGTCACGTACCAGCGGTGCATTCGCGCTTCAGATAAGCACCACTTCCTAACGGGTGTAAGGGGGTGCGCGTGCACTTTACCACTGCACCTACAATGGAAAAGTGTCCTAATCCTTACACCCATCATAAGAGAATCAGCAAAACCCGGGAGGAAGAAGAAAAAAGTCTGGGGAAAGGCTACCTGAAGGGTTCAGATCTAACACTAAGTAGCAAAAAATAAAAAAACTGTTCACAATTATAAATTGAGCATCTCTAACTCTTTTAAGACTTGCTGTCTTGGTGATCTTTGAGGGATGGGAAACCACAAGCATTTGTGCTTGGAGCAGGCAATGTTTGGGAAATGAAGTAGCAAAAAATCATTATGTTCCTTCTCCATCAAAAACATAACAAGCATTTGCAATGCAATAGGTCTCGCATTTGCGAGAGTTTAAGCTATTGCCACTGTAAATGACAATGCCTACATGAATAACCATCTCGCCTTTGGGACCTTATATGTATTTAGCAATGCAGCACATTAGCCTGGGTGCTGAAACATCTACTGTTCTTTAACATGGAGGGAAAGTAAGCACCAAACTGTGTGACACGTCAGGAAATATTGCCTTTTAGCGGGAAATGGTATAGTCCAAGGGCTCTGCAAGGAACGCTAAAGGCTTATGAGCCACGGGCATACCCTACTTTTCTCTTAGCAGAGCACCAGCACTGGAAATCCAAGAAGAAAGGGGAGGATTGTTTGTAGAAGTTCCGAAGCAAACTTATATTGGAAACAGTGCAGTTTGTGAGGACAATACCAGCCCATTTTTGACCCCTCCCCCCCACACACCCACACATCCCCTCCCACACCCCTCTCCCCCTACCCAGCCCACCGGAGAAGTCCGGTCAGGTTGAAGGCATTGCACTAGTACATCAATAGCCAGAGACCACTCTATTTTAGAGAGTTGTAGGGCCACCTGGTTAATCGGTCTATAAAACCTGCGGATTTACATGTGAGGATTTGCTAATGAAGGTGTGCTATGGTGTTAGGTACACTGCTAGAGATGCAGACGCCAGTCAGAACATGCTTTAGGCTCAAAGACATTGGTGAAATATTTGAATTTTAAAATACAGCAATAATCAGGGTTCAGTGGTCACCTCAGACCTCTGTGCCCCGGTGCAACTGCACCTGCTGCACCACTGGGAGCTACGCCCATGGGCGTGGCTGCCGTTTATTGACGGCCATGGGGAACGTACCGCGGCATATGCGAGTAAATCAACGGCAATAAGGCACGAGGTTACCCTTGAAAACAAACTCACCACTTACAATTCCACTCGTGAGCCTTTACTAGCAACCCTTTTACAACGCTTAGTAAAGCTGTATGGAACGTTGAGCTGAACTTTGGTTGTTCCTGTTATTTCAGTGGGTGATTTGTACCACCCTCACGGAAAGCGCCATTTCTCATCCTGGGTGATGGATGGCGCTTTGGAGCCGGACCAGAGGGAAAGGGCAGAGAATTACCTCAGCATGTAAAGGGTAGAAGTGCGTTCTCATCTCCAAAGAAAAACATAAGGAAAGCTGTAAAAAACTTGGTGATTTAGGTACGAGCCGGCTGTGGTACCAGAGAGGCAGAACAACAGGTCACCACGGAGAATCATAAAACTGCAAGCAAACAAACACCGCAAATTTCCAGCCATGAAGAATCGCCCGCGCAGCCATAAATACAAGCCTCTGTCAGCAGCGCGATTAATTGCAAGGTGGAAAGGTGTTCTTCTTGTCTGAAAAATAGACATTTGAGGAGGATTGTGCCTGGGGAAGGATCGGTTGTTTCAAGCAACGGCTGTGGACACCCTCAACAGCCTGGAGTCACAATTGCAGACCTTGCAGGGCTGCCTCAGGCTTTTATCCTCCGAGAGCCGTCCAATCTGTAAGACTCATTGTGTAAAGAGCCTCGTATAAAATTCCCCTGAAAGATTACCAGTACATACCAAAAGGTGCAAACAGTTACTAAAACTCGTAAATGCTAAAGATGGGAAGGGCAGCCAGGCATGAGAGATTTAAAAAAAATCGCGCGGGCGCCCTGTTTATTAAAGAAAACAGGCCGCGCGCCTCCTGCTGTGGGCTGAGATGGCACAGTGTGCGGCGGCAGAAAGCATCAATTAAAACAAAAACAAGTGTTCTCCCACAATCGTGAATGGGGGTGGGTTGTAGCCTAATGCAGCCGCTGGTGATCCGGAGAGATGACACGGGATAGGGAAGGGAGGGCGTGCAGGGCCTGAGTCCTTGTTGCCGACGACCAGCTTTGGGCTGAGAGCCGAGATGGGAAGGGAAGGGAGGGAAGGGAGGCCAGGCGTGAGAGTTGTAAAAAAAAATTAAAAACGCGCCGGGTGCCGTGTTTATTAAAGAAACAAGCATTTGCAATGCAACGGTCTCGCATTTGTGAAATTTAGAGCTATTGGAGGTGTAAATTACAATGTTTTTTACTTTTGATTTTTTTTCCAACCACATCATACAATGGACCAAGAACAACACCGGGGAATGACTAGAACACAGCTGGGTCATACAATGGACCAAACACAACTCTACGCAATGCACAGAACACAAACTACAAAACAGTAGGACATTTTCATGGAATGTTATTTGACAAACTGAAAAGCGCTACAGCATAAATACTGGTTTTTGTGTACGTTTTTAGAGGCAATGTTCTAATAAACGATAATGATGCTTAATTTGCTCGCCATATTGACCGTTTTCCATAATAATTGTGAGAAACTGTCTTGTTTTTTTGAGGTTTTGGATGATTATTTTAAGGAGGGGCATGGGAAAGTGTGAAACCCTCTGGTAATACACAATAGTGTTGTTGCTGGTTACGAAGTGGGTGTAACTAGTCTACCACAATAACGTATCTAATCTATACTAGTTCCAGCTGGTCTAATACTTTCTACATCAATCTGGTTAAACACTCAATTTAGCTAGTCAGACACTTGGCGTGACAAGTCTAGTCAGACAAACTAGTTGGAAAGTCAAACCTCATGCATAACATCAGTAGGAACTCAAACCTCATGGATAACATCAGTAGGAGCACACACCTTGTGCATAACATCAGTGGGAACTCAGACCTCATACATCTGCAGGAACTCAAACCTTATGCATAACATCAATGGTCACTCAAACCCATGCATAACATCAGTAGCTCAATCATTGTGCATAACATTAGCGGTAACTCAAACGTCATGGTTAACATCAACAGGACTACAAAGCCATGCATAACAACCATGTGAACTCCACCCCAATCATTACATTATTTATATAGCACTTTAGTGGCTAACAACGCAAGTAAAGGCTCGAAAATGCCAGCGGGCAGAGAATGTCGTCTAAGGAGCCGGGACTGGCTGAGGGAGTCGCACGTGATGCGCCTACTTGCCATCTCTGCAGGTTATCCTCGAACTACTGGACATCGCCCTCAGAGTCCAAGGACACCTTTGAGCCCATGCATCAAACGCGCCATAGAGCGCTATATAATATTACAAAAGCAAGGAAGGGACGTTAAAAAGGCACGTCAGCATCCTGTGGGAGGGTGGAGGGAGCAGCGTGCCGTTCATGTCAGCCTGGGTGTAACCAGCACGAGGAGCACACTTTATCTGGTTGCCACGGCGACGGCTGGGCCCGGCCCGGCCCGCCCACTGCCTCTCCTTTGTGTCTTCCCATCATGGTTATTGAAAAGGTTCGGGCTGCCGCGGAGTCCTGGGGAGCTCCGGCCACGGGTGCTTCAGTGCCTGCCAAAAAGCCTCTGCGGAGCCTGGCTGACCCGCAGAGAGATGGGGAGCGCTCTGACAGTTTGGAACCCCTGGCGGCCTGAGGGCTGGGGCACCGTCAGTCGCAAACAATGTCACATTAAACGGACGGCTAAAATGGGCAAGATCCTGACAGTGCACATTCAGCAGCTTCTGCGAAGCTGGTTTTTGAAAAGGTTCGGGCTGCCGCGATCTGCGTGACCAAGTTTAAAACTGAGGGCGGCGCCGCTTGAAGGACACCGCGCTCGTGTTTTTTTTTTTTTACTTTAACACTGAGCACGGTGTCCCTGAAGCGGCGCCGTGCTCAGTTTTAAAGTAAATAAAAACAAACACAAACAGAGCTCGGTGTCCCTGAAGTGGACGCCTCGACAATGTAAGTAAAGAAGAACATAAACAGCCAATATTAGTCTAACCAACCACTTTAAATTTTGAATCCTGATGGTCCATGTTTTCAATCCCCAGACAGACACTTACTCCCTTACATACATCTCAAATTGTATACACACAAACACACTCACATAGATTCCAATTTCCCCTCTCTCTCTAGTCACCTGCCTATGCCTGCTTTTTTAGCGAATGCGAAGCCCCTCTTGTTGCCGGGCAACGCTCGGCGGGTCCGCCAATCACAGCGCGGCTTTGCGCTGACGTAGGCAGCACCCCGGGCCGGCGGCTGTGAACAGGGGGAAGACCTTTAGCGAATGCGAAGCTCCTCTTGTTGCCGGGCAACGCTCGGCGGGTCCGCCAATAACAGCGCGGCTTAGCGCTGACGTAGGCGGCACTCCGGGCCGGCGGCGGTGAACAGGGGGAAGACCTTTAGCGAATGCCTCATCGCTCACGAGCGCCTTCGTTACCCAGCAATCCTCAGCCTGCGGCGGTGATTGGCAGGCGCACAAGAGGTGTCTCCGGTCACGGCCAGTAGTACACAGCGCTCCCATAGTCCCGGGCCCGCGGCGGTGAATACAAGGTGCACGCCTCGAAGTTAAAAAAAAATTATACGTGCCGGGAAAAACACTCGGCAGGGGCTGAAACATTTCAACTGTGTCAATATTACGCTCACACGCTTGCCTCGACGAAAAAAAACCAAGCCACATTAAACAAGTATTTGCAATGCAAGAGGGCTCGCGTTTACGTGAGACCTGCATTGCAAATGGGAGTGGCTGGCAGGGGCACAAAGTAGTGCTCAGAAAAACACAGTAAAGGGGCCAATAGCCATGGAAGGAGACATGGCCGTCATAAGGAGGGACTAGCAGCCAGTAAAACCAATTAGAAGGCAGCATTTTATAAAAGACAAATCCCAAGCCAATGAAAAAGTGGCCAGGGGAGTAGGAGGGCCTTCCCTCACCTATAGTGTATACTGCATGCCTCGCAAAGCGATGGCAGCACATTCGTGCTGCAACCCTAGGCGAGACCTAAAAAGGGCGCGCGCCTCCTGCTGTGGGCTGAGATGGCACAGTGTGAACTTCAGGAAAGGGTGTTAAGGAGGACCTGAGCATGCAACTGCGCGAGAAGCACACACTTCAGTTACTATAAGAACGGTTTTTATTCCTATTGTGCGTTGTCACCTTCCAGCCGTGTGATCTTGCTGTACTGTGTGGCAGGACCCACAAACTGCCCACTAGTTGCATGGCGAGGTGGCAAAATAGCTTTGAGGGGAATAAAATAGCTCAATAGTTAGGGTACCCAATGTAGTTAGGTTTCCAAACTGTGGCCAACAGGTAGTCCACCTGACAGGGCAAATATAGCCTTCATCCTTCACAAGCTCTCTAGCGTAACATGACACAACTGCATACTAGCAACGTATATAAATTAGTGCCTATTGTGTTTGTGGAGTGAGCTTTGTAAACATTGCTACATGGGGCATGATGGCAATTAGGGAGACGTAAGAGTGGGCTATGAAAACCCTCTTTTCAGGGAAGGGACAGGGAACAGTCATCACCACATTGGTAGTGAGGGCCACGACAGTACACGAATGGGCCTGGTGCCGGCAGCGCTCATCTGCCAGAAGGAACTTCTTATATTAAAGACATTCTGTCAACTAAACCCGCGTACTATTCTATAATACACAAATGCGTGGTGTCCATTTATTTGAAATAAACATCAAAGAATACTAATATGGCTATTTAAAATGCGACAAACCATCGGCTTTAATGTGCATTAGCAAAGGTGCATTGAAAAAATTGTCTACTGAAGACGCCACTGCCTTTCATGCTATTTATGAAATGGTTTTCACCCAGCCAGATTCAACGGACATACTTACAGTAGCTGTAGGTAAGTGCACTTCTAATGGACAAACACCAATTTTTAGCACTGATGATTCCGAGCAAAAGTTCAGAATAATGTTTCACTCTAAAGACAGAGTTGTTTTCAACTATCTTCTAATAGCTGTGCAAGTATCATTGGTGCATTTTGTCAAATAAAACGAATTGCATGTCTCAGGATGTATTGCCCCTCTTGAGACGACCCTCCATTTCATACTGAGTTCCATTAGTATGAGAGCGAGGGAGGCCAAAATAGCAGCGCTGTCACTTCTCGTGCAATGTGGCATGACTGGGTGTTAGGGGGCACGCAAGTACTCCGAGTCCAAACGAAAGGGTCATGGCGGTGCGTATCCACGCAGTCACTATGCAGCACGGGCACCCTACAGGAGCGCCTCCTTGGCGGACATACCTACCTGACTGATGAAACCAGAAATGCCAGCCGCCCTTCTTTCAAGCAATTAAACCAGCGCGTGTGAAGGGTCATAAAACCGAAAGGGTCCGTGAAGCTGAAACTCCAGGTCACTGGCAGCCAGAGAAAGGCCAGCTTTTCATCTGCCTGCTCGTGAAAATTCCCACACCGCCAAAGAGAAATACTACGCTAATGCTGGGCACATGCTGGGCTGCAAAAAACAACAAAGAAAGTTCCACTCAAAAACACATAAAACACAAAAGCGGACAAAAACAGTAGTTAGGCGCTGCTGCTTCCGGACTAAACGGAAGTGAGTATCGGATAAACAGCCAGTAAAAAGCCAGCTAACAAGACCAATGCCAACATTAAACGAATGGCAAGCGGCAGGAGAAATTACCCGGAGTTTCACCCAACATACAGATTACTTGATTTCTCGGAGAGACAGCGCATGCGCGCTGCCTAGGCGAGACCTAAAAACAATGGCACAGTCCTGTTTTCGAATGACAATCTGTCAGTTGATCTTGCCTTTGATGCGATAACTGTATGCATAATACACCCTCTTCATTCCTTCAATCAGGTCCCCTTCCTTCCCCAACTCATGGTCCAACTTCTCTATCTCTAGTGTCCCTCCTCAGAAACTTAGGCAAACACACTATCTTCTTCTGGCATAATAACCCTCCAAAATGGTTAATGATTATTTAAACATATGAGCAGCAGACTACACCCAGATCTCTTTATCAATACTGAAAGAGACGGGCCCATAAACTCTAGAACTGTCCTAGATTCACAATCCGACGGGTCTTTTTCACAGCATGAAAGTGTAGGAGAGAAAATTCAGTAGAGTTCAGCCAATCAAATCAATATATCGACTCTAAATAACTCATGGACAATTCGAATATATTTTGGTTAATTTATTATGAAGCCAAAAACAACTGAACATAGAGACATCTGAGAATGAGAGTATAGAAATACATTGGAATTAGCATGAAGCCAAATCTGCAAACCAAGTTCAACCGTTGTAGCATAAGCAACACGATCAGTTCAAGAAGTAACATGCAAAAGATCAGGAAGCATGAGTCCAAATTTCCCTGCATTGAGGGTTGAAGAGTATAAAGCATTAATCTATCCCTACTCTATTGCTGAGGTGACATCCCTACTTAAGCATTTTCAAGGAGAAGAATGAATAGGTGTCAGCATGTGGAGTCTTCCTAACAAGTCTCTTCACCCTCAATGGGTCATGTGGCATGAAACTACTAAGAGAGACCTAGTTCTAAGATGCTCTCTCTCTCCGAAGGCAAAGAGAAGTGGGCACCCTTTCCCTAACTCCAACATCCAGTTATTATCAGGTATCCATCCCAGGATGCACTTCGGATCACGCCATCCACGCTGGACACAAACCCGAAGGTGATTTTCCATTGGTTCGACAAGCAGCTTCGACTGCTACAATTAGTCCTTGGTTCCCAAGCCTTCTCCCATGTGAAGTACAAGGCCTTCCTTTATCAGCTTAAGTCAATTAAAAGTAACTTCTTCCCTCCTTGCCTGGCTAGTAAAATAAAGACATCATTCTAGCTAACAGAAGCACTTCTTCTCCTGTAACATAAAACGTGAGAAAGAACAGATACACGTCGCACAAAAAATCAACTATGATTTCTAAAGCGAGAGTCTCAGGGACTTGCATTTCAGGCCTACAATGTTAAGCTAACATAAGGAAAGCATTGCACCAATCTGCGAGTAGCATTAAAAATAAACATTTCCAATTCATGTTTAAGTACATAAACACTACCTAAATGTTAATCATGTTTTGCATATGAGTAAATGTCAGTTGCACAATTCGAATTCTTCACGTTACAGTTTTTTCTACACGTTGCATTCATTTCTCTACAGTGGTTTTCCATGTCATTTGCAAATAGCCTAAATTACACCACATCTCTCTACGTTAATACATTTCACAAGTGTAACACGTCACATTAGTAAATTCTACGGATTGCATTTACTTTTTATGTCGAACTTCACCATATTATGTATAAATGACCTAAATACATCACATTTTATTTATTCACATCCATAATTCTGTGCTCCATGTTAATACAACAAAGAATATATGTGGGTGCGACATACATGTGTCCTTATAATGCACCCCTACAAATGGAAATGTAATTTCCGCTACATAAATAGCATTATCAACCTGAGCAATATATTGGAGGCATTATACTAAGAGGTGCTAAATGGAGAGAACATGAGCTGTCTTAGCCTCTGGCAGCAGGTACTTTAAACTCCTAAGTTGAGCACTTGCCCAGCAGATATAGCTTGTAAGATACCTTGGTAGTCAGTGTTACTATCGTGGTTAACTAGGGCAACTAGGAAGTGAAAAGTTCGAATCTTATTGCTGAAAAATCAGATTTTCATTTTTCTTGGGAGAATACAATTAGTACCACTTAGTTGGGTAATCGTATCTCCCATTAACATTACCGCTGAACAGCCTAAAATATAGACATATGTCTGTGTTGATATATGCACCAACTTTTATAATAAAAAATATTGTTTAAAACTGGCATTTCACTTTCAGGTAGGCAGACCTTAAAGTCCAGGTTTTGCTTGCAACACAAGTGCAATCCTACTGCGGGAAAATCTGATGGTACCCTGGATATATATTTGTAGATTGAGAGGTCTGCCAGCTTGCCCTGCAGTCCTGACAATTGCTTTAGTTTTATATCCTCCTGTGATGATGCTCTGGCTAATGGCTGTCATTTTTAAAAATAGTCAGCAAAGTCAGGGTGCATTGGAGGATGGCACAGACTATGACTTATTCCTTTCACAACAAGTATAATTAGACCAACAACCCTATCTAAATTAAATGAATTACAAATACTCCAACTCAGCAAGTGGAATGAGGGGTTTAACATCAGCATTCATGGCAGGTGTAAGTTTGAGAAATATTTCTTTGCACTGACTGCATATGGATCCAGCACTGGCTGCTGGACTAATATCCAAGCAGAATAATGAATTGATATCTCTATGTAATAACCTTTGAACATGGCAGTCAGCTGATACAGTCTGGGTTGGAGGAGACAAGGAAACAGCCTGGCCCAGAGACAAGATGGCACAACCTTTGGATAACTAGATCCTCAGAAAATATTGTGCAGGATGCAGGAATAGTTGGAGCCAGTGGAGTGACCAGGGCAACCCCAACTCCTAAGACTTATATCAGCTTCGGGGGGCTGCATGTTCTTTAGTCACTGACCCCCAGAACATGGTGAGTAGTAGCAGTAGGTCAAAGCATGGCCTGGGACAATCTGGCATGAGGTAAGAACACTGAATGTATAGCGCTGCAGATAGTGATATAATTGTCATATGTCTTCCCCTCCCTGTCTATGGCTAGTTAATAGGGACTTTGGGGAGAGCCCCACTGTGGCTTCCCCAGTGTGGGACTCCCACACCAAAGGCAAGACCACTCTACCCAGGCTACCCAAAAAGAGGGAGTGGGTAGTGGAGCATTTTCCCTCTTCTCTTCTTCCTCTTCCCTCATTGATTTGGAAGGATAGCACTTTTGCCGTCTTGAATGCAAGTATGGCAGAGAGGAGAAGAGAGACAGGAGATGGGGAAAGATAGGCAGGGAAAGAAAGATTGGGAGAGAAGATGCTATTGAGTGAAAGGAGACAGGCAAGATGGGGAAGATGCAATAAAGAAGGATGAGACAAGGCATTACGATGTAGGTTTTCTAATGTGGTGTTCAATCATTGGCTTTTGGGTAGACGAACTCCTAACATTCACTAGGGCCCAGAGTACCCTCTCTATGTCTCTTTCTATTTCCCTAGCAGTGAAGTCCCCCGTTAAAGCCATAGGCGGTCAGTGCCCATCACTGAATACATGGATAGATGATCCTTCCAACTTGTACAATCAAAACATCATTGATGAAATGGAAACTCTTGGCTTTATTCAGCCCATCAATGTTCCAACTCTCTCACAAGGACATTACTGTGACCTATTTTAAATGGTGACTAAACTCTTAATCAGCTCCCAGCGGTTGTTTCGGTCAAACCATAGTTTAATTAATGTTTCAAAGGTAATTTAGTTTAGTGAAAAAGCTAATTATTCTTCTGACCCTGAACACTGTGTTCCACAGAAATCTAATCTCCAACCTTCTGATTTCACACAGCTGCTTCTGAAAAATTACTGAACTCCATTTGGGGAACTTGAGAAAATGTAAGTACATCTCAAAACTTGTTCTTGTGCATCAGATACTGTTGTACCCTGGTCCACAAACAAGCCTAATCTCATGAAGGCTAATAAATGGTTCACAGACAGCCTTCATCAATTCAATGTCAAGGCAGGGAACTGGAAAGTCATTGGAACTGGAGCTACAATCTCATTGTACATCATATAGAGTGTGCGCTAGGGTCCACAAATCAGCTTGAACCACTGCTAAAAAAGAATACTTCTATAAGAAGACACTAACCCATAGTCTAATATCAAGCCTCCTGGTGGCAGCAAAATGGCTACTGTAAGAGAGAGTATCCCTTCCACCAGCACTTTCATGATGACTCTCGCCCAATAGTATCTGCCTGTTCTATCCCTCTTTTGTGAGGCCTCACTAGTCACTGATGATGATGTCAGAAATAACTTGAAGTCCTTCCAAAAGCCATCCCTTTATGGGACGTTTGTAATGCAAGACTGGTTAACCTGGATCGCTCTGCACCCTTACCTTTCACCAATCAAAACCTCCCTGTCTGTGGTATCAAGGCGCAAACTGGCTTTCACCTCGCCGCATTTAAAGAAACCTGCAGTGGACCCAGGTAGTCTTTTTTTCAAAGGTCCTTAAACCAGTAGACATATGTCAACTTTCATCACACTTGAAATAAAACAGCCTTCTCACTAATGTTCAGTCAGGTTTTAGAGACTTGCTAAATAACACGTAGTAAGTTTTCAATACCCAGGGCCAAGTCGTACTGATTTTAATAGACTTCTTAGCCATGTCACTTTGGTGTTATCAATGTTAAAGTGCTATTTTAGTTTAACCCTTTTCTAGTTATTTTGGATTTTGTTTTGGAAAAAGAATACAGGCAGACAGAGGTAAGGCTATCCAAAACTCTGCTTGAAGAAATTGTATTTTAGGTGTCTCTTGAATTTGAGAAACTCAGATTCCATGTGTAAAGATAGAAGTAGAGAGCTACACCATGGTCAGGCTTGCACATCAGATGTAATTTCTTCTAATTTCTTGTAACAATTCAGAAGGGTTGACAGAAAGTTAAGATTGGGGGAAGACCAAGGGAAACAACTTTGAGATGTAGTGGGGGGACTTTCCAAGTAAAGCTTTGTACACCCTTTACAAGGAGCCAGTAAAGGGCCTTCATTGCAGCCATGAAGTGGTCATATTGCTTCAGTTTGAACAGGAGATGAGCATCATGGTTCTGGGCTCTTTGAAGTTTAGATATTGATAAGTTAGGGAGTCCAGTGCAGAGCCTATTGCAATAGTGATGGTGACAAAAATGCTTAGTAAAGAGCTAAGGAAGATTACGATAGACAGTATGATTTTTTTAAAGTTTAAACGTGCTATGAAAGAAAGGACATTTATACTAAGTCTCGGAGAAATTTAATTACCGTGGAGTAATTTCTGTAATTACGCATTACACTTTTGATACAAAATTACATGATTACTCCTGCTTGAGTAATTAAGAGTAATTTGGGGCAAAAATACTACAGCAGGAGCACAGGAACAATGACCCAGGGGCCATATTTATTAAAACTTTGCACAACACAGCAAGCCACCTTGCTGCGCTACGTGAAAGGGCAGGAATGCACCATATTTAACATTATACAGTGAATTTCTGTCCTTTCCTAGCACTGTCACACTTGGGCCAATGCAGGCACTCTTGTGTCATGTTGCAAGGGTGCCTGCGTTGCAGGCGGGATTGTTTTTGCGCAGAAAGGCACACCTTCCTGCACAAAAACAATTCTTAGAGTTACTTTCCTCTTTCTAAGTGTGCTGCACGATGCAGCACACTTAGAAAGAGTAAACTAGGAGAAATAAAGATATTTTGGTAAACCTGGGAATGTGTCAGAATCCATCGGTGGATGCTTGGGAACACCCATGATCCCCCCATGGCACACCTCCTTGCCGTAGTTTAATGCAAGGCAGCAATTTGCGCTGCCTTGCCTTACTCTAGATTTATTAAGTGCCTCAAAGCCATGCAAGGTAAATCTCATTTAAGTTTTGCATGGTCCTTGCGTCCCCTTGCCTGGCGCAAGGGGGATGCAAAACCTTGAAAATAGTGCTAAATTTTGGATTACTCTTCTCACATAATTACACATAATTATGAGTAATTTTGCTAAAATGAATAACAACAGTTACGCCCTACCCTATTTTATGGCAAACAATATCTTGTTTGTGCGACTGGCTCAGCAACTTCTCCACCACTGTGTTAGACATCCTCATACAGCAATGCTTGAGAGAACATGACAGGCTATCAGCAATCCCCTCATACATTTACAAAGCTCACACTGCTCAGGCAAGTGACCAACTCCCGCCTGCCCACAGGCCACACCCAGCTAATTAGCTGGTGCTGGTGCTTCCTTTGGCAATAGGCACTCAGTGGTGAATTCAGTGCCCAAGCCACGAGGGACAGGATAGAGATAGAGGGAAGGTGTGTATGCAGCAGCTGTGGTGGATTGAGTGGCAATTACTTTATCTTCAAATTAGAAATGCAACACCTGCATGATATTCCCTGTATGACATGATAGAGCACCTTCCTTACTTGTGAGACTCCACCAGGCACTGCTCTGTAAGCTCAGTGCAACCTATAACCACTTGTACTGGACTACCAGCTGTGGTTTGACATCAGAACACTGTTGTCAGCAGTGGTTAATTTGCACACAAAAAATAAGTGCCGGGGATCTCGTTAGGAGGCAGCTTGCACCAGCCCATTTCTCCTGTTTGTGCCGCCTTAAACAGAGCCAACTACTAACCATGAAAGTGGGGAGAGGATGTGGTGTAATGGCCACATCTTCTGACTTTGGAGCCAGGGAACCAGGTTCGAGTCTTGGCATCAGCTCAACATTTGCTGTGATTCTGGGCAAATCACGTAATCTCCCCACCAGTGTTGATGATTAAGTGCTGGTGCTGAGCACCAGAATCCACCGGCTCAAATTAAGCCCTGATTGTCAGAAGATATTATCTAACATACATAACATGTCCCAAATATCCACCAAAAAATTGCTTGAGTGCAGTTAATAATATAAAATCTATACCCAATGGGGCGATGTTTTTGTAAACGTTATTTAGGAAACTATTTCTGCACACAATATTCTTGCATACAGCGCCCTGCTACTGCAACAGAGTCATTTACATAAAGTCGTTCTCTACATGTGTCCACACAGCTGTAAAAGCAGCCCACACACAGTCACAAAATGTACCACACACTGACCTGCCAGACTGGCCCATCTGGAACTGGCAGATAGCCATACAGGCTAATCTGATTCTGACCTCAAATTAAAAAATGCATCATAAATTGAGCCCTACTTAAATGCTTTCCCAACAATCACTTTGTCTCTCCATGCCACGTGGCCGAGGGCCATTTTATGGAGTCAGTGTCCATAGACCTGCATGTGTTCTTGATGTCCATGCTCCTTGCTTGACCATTTGGCCGGCAAGCATTTTGTGTAGCCAGCCATTGTGTTTTGCCATAGGCCTGAATGTGTTCTTTGTTGTGGACATGCCTCCTTGCTTGCTGTTGTTGTTTGACCATGTGGCTGGTGGCCATTTTGTGTAGGCAGCCAGTGAGCTTTTGCCAGAGGCCTGCATGTGTACTTTGTGTGTGGCAATGCCTCCTTCCTTCTTGTTGTCGGTTAACCATGTGGTCAGCAACCATTTTGAGCAGCCTGCCACTGTTTCAGTTTTCAAAGCCGTGTTCTAGGGAGATTGATAGGAGAGAGCTACGCATTTTTGTTTTTGTTCATTGTTTTACTTTTCCCTGATATCAGTTTAGTATGCTTGAGAATCATTGTAGTATATGTATATATGTTTCATATTATATGCATTTTTTAACATTTTTTCTGCACCTGCACTTTGTTAGTTGGATTTTAATTCATATAAATCCCTAAAATCTTTTATAGTCATTTCTGCAACACAATAAATTCATCACAGAACAATTTACACGCATAACGCAAGCACATCTACTTCACTCCCGAATTTCGATAAAGTGACACGAGTTCCACCCACATTTCATACAAGAGATTCTCTCACAGACTGGCTCCTGATTATGAGTTTCGCAGATGGGCTACTCCATTACAAATGTGACGGATATCCCGTCTGCCGTATTACGAGTTCCATTATATTCAATATACCACTTTTCGTACCCCTTGCGAGGCCTCAAGTGCTTTCACTCCTGCCCATCCTGAGACCTCAGAAGTAGGCACTGTTGTTGAATGTCAGTGCAGACTTCGGAGGTGCATACCCAGCTCCTGCATTTCCACCTCCTCTTACCTGTGCAGTCACAAAGAAGTTGCATTCACTAGCATCCGGCACTGCGGCTTGTAGCACACCTGTCCAGGCAGCCTGTTCCACATGCACTCACCTGTGCTCTTGTACACAGGGTGTTTCTTTCAACTCGTGGTTTGGAGTTGTCTGAGCTTACACTGAATACTTTGCAACCCGTTCGACAAATAAGGCATGAAGGGTACAGCCCACCCACGTGCCAACGATTTTCATGTGTAAGACTAGATTGAGTGTGATTTATGCCAGTCCTACCCTGTGATGCTGACACAGGTTACTAGCTCATTCACTCATGCTGTGATGTAACTTATCACTATTTTGGGCTGAGTACTATTGCATTTCTATACTCTAAACTAGCTCTGCGGACTCAATGCCCACTGCAGCTAGCTCTGGGCCACAGAATCAAATCCAAACAAAAAGAAAAATCTTTACAGTGTCGATAAAGAGTGCGGGTATCTGTTAGGAAACAGCAGTGCCTGCTATGAAAGTGCAAAGAGGCAATTCATTTAACAATAGGAGCTGTAAATTCGAAAGTCACTATTTCACAACAGTATCTAGGGCATCGAAGGTCACCTGACTTCGCTTAAGCCGGTGCCGCCTACCCCGCTCGTAACTTAGCAGGACGAGAGAACTTTCACCCAATCCCTGGTCGTGTCAGCGCCGCAGCCCCCCAGGAGGCCGCAAACATTTACAGTGATGTCCCAGGTAGAGAGATGATTGCACATTCAGCTGTCAGAATACATAAATTAGTCATATTTCACTTCTCTGCTGATAAATATGCATGACATGCATTAGAATGCGTGAGTGTAAATGGGCTGCTATTTGCATATTTGTCGGTAGGGTCAGATTGGGACCAAAAATAGGCCTGGGCAGCCCCAAAAAAGTGGCCCACATTTAAGGGGAGCAAACATTCACAAAACATTGCTTGGTTAGCATCAGGAGGCTCATTTGTGGGGAAATTTGTGGTACATTAAGCAGTTTTAAGCTTGAAGGGTCAGTAGCACTGGTGAAGACTGGAAACACTTAAGCTGTAAAAACTGAATACTTACTTCAGTCTCAACGCCTTGTACAAGGTTGCAAGAACCCTGCTCTCAATCAACTAGGTCCTCGACTCTGATTATAACATCAATCAGAAATCTGGTACAAATCGAAGGGGCAAAAGGGGTTAGGTCAGGATCTCTGGGAAAAGAACCTACATTGACAAGTGCAAGAGAAGAAGCGTCTCTCAATTTCCTCCTTTTGATTCACTACATACGGGTTTCATAGAATAAAACCTATTATTTTCAGTAGCGCTCGCCCTTGTTTCGGACCCTTTTTTCCGACACCAGTAATTAATAATAACCTATTATTCACTAGTATAATGAAGAATATGCCCACCCTTGCTGCGGCCTGAGGCAGTAAATCATGGCTGGCAAAGGCGCATAGAGGCACCTGCAGCAGTCATCAGCGAGATTGACCAGGACTAGCAAAGTCCTAGCCTTGGCCTCTGGATCCTGCCAGGCCTCAAGATCTCCCCATTAGCTGCAATTTCACTGGTACAGGTAGCCCTGGGCGCTGTTGAGGTAATCCCTACCGTGCCCAGGGCTACCCATCAGTCTTGCTGTCAGCTCATCCTCTCTCATCACGGGGAGAGGAGTTGGCAAGAGCCTCAATCACTGCACCCTACTTCATGACAAGATGAGGATAAAAAGCAAGAAACTGGCAGCTGGAGCCTATGCATCACTGTGCAAACTCCAACTTTGTGGCTCAGTTACTGAGGCTGGAAGAAGCTGTGTACCTGCCCTGAGAGTATATCCAATACCATTATCTGAAGCCCAACAGGTCAAGTAGCTGAAGGTAAGTAAGTAAAATAAAACTCTGTGAAATGTGTGAGAGTGTATGTGAGCTGTGTATATGAGTGATATTGTAACTGAGATTGAGTGAGTCAGAGGGAGTGGGAATAATTAAAACTAAGTTAGAATTAGAGAGTGAGTTAAAGTGAGTGCAAGTGGGTGTGAGCTAGAGTGACTGAGTGAGTGAGAATGAAGAAAAGTGAAGGGGGTATTTCTTGCACTATGATGTACCTATGTAAAATGCAGGCTCACAAGCTGTAATTCCTGGCATATGGAACAGCTTTCGCAAAATGCTGGTGCTGACATACAGGGCATAATTCTTGGTACAAGGGAAACTATGGAAAAGTGCCGGCACTGGCATATTGGAGGTAATTCTTGGCATATGGGATGAGGCACCCAGGGCAAAATGCTTGTACTGGCACACTAAAGGTAGTTTGTTGTCTATGGGACGTCAGTGGTAAATTGCTGACACTGGCATATTGGAGATCATTCGTGGCATATGGAACACCTATAGCAGAATGCTGGTGCTACTATACTCAAGATAATTCTGGACATTAGTCAGGACAACCATGGCATATTGAGCGGGGGACGCAGGCAACCACAGCAAAATTCTGATTTTGACATTCTAGTGAATATTTTGACCTTTGGGTCACCCATCACATATATATGGATGCAGTCAATGGCAACATTGTGCCACTGGCATACTGTATGGCATTAACAGAGAGCCATGGCATATGGGAACCATCTTTACCAAACTAATTCTAGCCCTGAGACATGGGGATAATTATTAACATATAATGGCACACGCTGCACATTTTGAATTAAATGGGGTCAAATGTTTTCATTGACTTGGCACACCTCTAAAGTACTTCAGTATTTAGTAAGTTCCCTTTGAGAGACAATGGTTTTTGAGCACGTTTATGTGGAAATTCTGCATTAAAGTACACTATTTAACCTCCTTTTTAAAAGATTTTTTAGAGGGAGACACCCCATGAACCTTCCTTGAAGTTGGGCATACTTGCTTTGCTTGCTCACAGGAATTCAGAGCAAGTATTATACCGCTCCACTTTCAAAGCAGCTTTTTGACTTTGTTCAACCCCTGTATGTAAGGCATCATCTATTTTCATATTTAATTTCTTTTATAGCGCTATGTGTCCAAGTGTAGGGTGACATAGCGATTTACATCATACTCACATATTGTACACAGAAAATGAACCATACAAGTGTGTAAATCAATTCATAGGAAATGTCACATAAGACAATGATGGTTACGAGGTGTAAAAGTAGCATATCTTCCATATTGGTTGGTATAATATGTTAAGAGTGCTTGGTCTGGTGAAACACAGACAAGAATTAAAACATAACGCAGTGGTTGTGGTTGTCTGCACTAATGAGAGTTTATTACTACCCAAAGAACCCTTTTTTAGCAATATCAAAATAAAGAAAGTTTGATTAAAAATGAAGTAAGTTTCTATGCTTTGTAGTCTTCATGCAGCTCCTTGATGCTGGTTCATAGCGCACTGTGCTGCAGTGGAAGGATTATAACTAGGGGCACTGGAATTATGTGATTCAGCAGCCACAGCATTTTCTGTGTAATTATGGATTTGCCACTTAATTCTTCATCTACTGCATAATATGCAGATTTTAAGGAAAACAATTGTTTCTAGCTCAGTCAGTTTAAAAGGTACAAAAACTTGGCGACATGTTCCTGCGCATTGGAAGGCCCTTCTCAAATGTTGGCTGGGCATCTCTCTGTTGTTATCGCTGTATTTGATTGTTAAACGGATACTAATGAGGTGAAACGTTTTCCCGGACTGGGATGACAATGTTAGAAAATGACAAAATAATGAAACAATACCATCAAAAAGTTGCCTAATATGTCTTTTTGTGCCCCAAAAGTGAGTTCACTGCCTCATATTTTGGTCCTCCCTACCGCATAATTCCAATGGCAGTGATTATAATTTATAAACTGCAAGTAACAAAAGGATTTCTAAGCAGTAACCCATTGACCTTTCTACACAAAAGACAAATCTGTGCTCTGCAATCTACACGCTGTATATTGCAGCAGGCATATAAACCCTCTCTGCTAACTTTTTTTGAGTTAAACCTGACTAGACAAAACACAGATCACCACAGCAAGTAATAATGCTATAAGTAAGCAAAATATCCTGGGCATGTGCTGGGTAGATTACTTAATGAAATTTGAACCAGCCAGGTCAAGCTGAAAATCGCCTGACCTGGCCTGGTCTTCCAATGAGGGCTTTCAGCATTTGTGCACTCACTCACCCCCTCCCACTATGACCAAAATGTAAATAAAGTCCTAGTGGAGGAGGGGCAGGTGAAATGTGAAAGGCATTGCTTCACTTCTAGGACGAGCTGGCCCCTTGGGGACCGAGGTGAGAACTGACAACTAGGTGAGAATGGCCCAAAGGCCACTACAACACCTGGTCTCTTTGCACTCTGTGGTTAGTTGACAGAGGCCCAAAAAATAAGCAGCCCCCTGCTGGCACTGAAGCACCAGTACCCTGCTGTCTATGATCCTGGCTGTGCTGGTGCAACACTGCCCATGGACCTGCTATTCTGATGCATTGATGCCTATGTTTTTGACTATGCAACATAACCCCTGCTTGTGTTCGTGATAACACCCTCACTGTGCCCATTCCAGGACGGCATGCAAATCTTACATATATGTATTACCAAAGACAGCCAACACTCGTTTGTAGTTTTGTGGTCATTGTTGGCCGCAGTTTTATCACCATTACATACCTATACATATGTACTTTCCCCCTGGGCATTTTTATAGCCAGGGTCATAAATCATCATCATAAAACATCATAAAATCGGGTGTCATTCGTCACTTTGTTGGTCATCATAAATCATGTGTCATAAATCAGTGGTGTATCGTAAATCATTGCGTCACAAGCAGTCATACAACATCAGCGATAAATCATTTGTGAGTCATAAATCACCAGCTCACTCAGCCTAAATGTCCCAAAGAATGCAGTTGCAAAGGTTGCTTTGAATAGGTGCAGCTCATATGTGTCTTTCACTAATTCCCCCAGTGCATCGATGAGCATAACCAATCTGTTGAAGTCTGTGAGCCTACGAGTGTCCGCCCTCAACCCCTCGGCTCGCTTCCAACCCTTCATCGCTGCTTTGATGTAATAAGATGCAGTGGGGTCCTGTACCGTGAGGAGCTTGGAGAAGTGTGCTACTGCTGATCGGTGTGCCTGGGTCCAGGATCTGATCATCTGCTCGTAAACGCCCATTGAATGAACTGCTCCACTGCCCTCCCTGTTTCGCTGGCATCACCTAATGTCTGGATGTTTCCTATGCGCATCACTGTTCCTGTGTTCCTCTTGTAGCACTTTGACGCTTCGCTGGAACGGGCTTGATCCACTAGAATTGACAAGTCCATTTCGCCAGTGACCATAAGCCTTCTGGGAAGGGGGTCATGTCCCTCTCCGCTCGTGGTGCCAGCTACCTGAATCTGCTCATCTGTACCCGGGAGAGGGCATCTGCCACTTCGTTCTCCGCCCCTGGTACATAGCGTGCCTTCAGCTCTATGTTCCCTTCCAACTGCAATTGAACCAAGCAACGCATTAGCCTTAATGTGTCAGGGCAACTGGCTGTCCCTCTGTTGATTGCCTGGACTACTCCTTTGTTATCGGACAGGAGCGTCTGCTTCATGTCCCTCAATTTCTTGTTCCAGACTGCCAGGGTCGCTATAATGGGAAGCAGCTCTCAGAATGTGATGTTGCTGGTGACGCCCTGCTTCTGCCAGCTGTCTGGCCATCGCTCCATGCCCCATTTGTCCCCTAGAATTGCCCCAAAGCCTGTGCTGCCTGATGCATCTGTGAACAATGCAATCTGCTTAGCCGTTAACCAACCCTCTCTCCAAATTAACCGGCCGTTGAAATCCGCTAGAAATGTGTCCCACATGCGGGGATCATGCTTGACCCCTGCCCCCAACCTAACATGGTGGTGCTTGTGGGTGAGTCCTGCAGTAAGCTGGGTTAGGCGTATGGCAAAGACCCGACCCGCAGGGATGATTCTGGCTGCAAAATTAAGTTTGCCAATCAGTTGCTGTAACTCGCGGAGGGTTGCCTTCTCCCTACCGCGGAGGTGCCTAATGTCGTCCCTGAATTCTCTAACTTTCGCCTCTGGAATTCTGGACGTCCCCGCCACTGAGACAAGCTCCACCCCCAAAAATGTGAGCCGAGTCTCACCATATTCTGCCGAACCAGCTGGGCCTATGAACAAAAAATTGTTGCGGTAGTGCAGTTTGCCCCTGCGGGGTGCCTGCTGTGTAATGCCCATTATAAAAAGTGATACATTGTTCAAAATATGCACAGGATACTGAACACCCCATTGGCATGGCCTTGTCGAAATAGGTTGCCCCATCCCATTGGAAGCCCAGCAGGTGAAAGCTCGCCGGGTGAACCGGGAGGAGACGGAAAGCGGACTCTATGTCGGCCTTGGCCATGAGGGCCCCATGGCCTGCTGCCCTTACTAGGTCGATGGCATTGTCCACCACCGTGTAGCTCACTGAGCATACTTCTGAGCTAATGAGATCGTTGACGGACTCCCCCTCTGGGAAGGAGAGGTGATAGATGAGTCTGAATTGACCTACTTCCTTCTTGGGCACTACCCCCAATGGCAATATTACTAGCCCCTTTGGAACCGGGGAGGGCAGGGGGCCTTCGCCCCTCCCTAAGGCAATCTCTTTGTCTATTTTTTGGCGCACTATACCTGGGAGTTGAAGAGCTGATTTCAGGTTTTTGGCGCTGCCCATGTGCAAAGGACCTCCACATGGTATGAGAAATCCTTCTTCAAAACCTTTCACTAACATCTTTGCACACTCCTTGTTGTGGTACCTGTTAGCTAGCCTTCTAAGTAGATGTGTGTTTTTGGGGGATGCGGCTAGCTGGTACCTGCTCAGGTCTTCCAATCCCCCTACAGCCCAAGTCAGTTTTATCACTTCTTCTTTTTCTCCTTTTTGACCCCTCGCTGCTCCTTCTTATGTCTGCACCCGGCTGCTGGGTGCCCCCTGTAGATGGAACATATGTATTGGAACTTACAAGAGGCCCCCATGTTGGAACTTACAAGACGCCCCCATGTGCACTCATTGGCCTTGAATTTCCAGCAAATGTCTGGTGGGCCGCCAGAGTTTGGGGGTTTCCAATCATTGTATGTTTTGGGCATGTGAAATGGCCTCGCTTTCCCTTTGAAAAAGGAACCCCGAAAGGGCTGCTCACCTTTACCTGCCCATGATTTAACCTCTTTTGCCACCATCATCTTATGTATGAAACCGGACATGTTTTCCTTGTTCCACTCCATTTCCGGGTGGGTCTGCATTTTTAACCTAAAACCTTTATCGTATTCTAACCATGCATCCCCTAGGAACTGCCTGAGCGCCCTGAGGATATTGGCCTCATATAGCCAAAGATCCACTGCTTTTTGTGGAAATTTCTCAACGATAATGCAAGCCACAATTCTGAAAGCATCCAACCATGGTCCTTTCTTTCCTCTCTTCTCTCTCCTGTCCTCATCTTTTTTATCGTACACAGTTAAGTCCAGCCCTTCCAGCTGTATCTCTAGCAATGAGAAAATGTCTATGAACTCCTTTCTCCATATCCTCTCCTTCACTGCTAGTGGGATGTGGCATGCTAACCTGGTGGCTCTCGTGACAAATGATGCAGGACCCGGGGATGGCCAGGTGTATGCCTCAGGGGCTTGGCCTGCCCTATCTTGGGTGCCCGCTCTGCCAGCGCTACCCCATGCCTCTATGGGGGATGCCGTCCCCTCTGCTTCCCGTGCCTGGGCGCTGGGGGTATTCACCCCGGCCGCCTGGTTCCGTAGACACTACTGTCGTGCGCTGCCTGGGTCGATAAGATGCCATGGCAGCCATGAGAACCCCTCCTATGGTGAAGTACCTGCAGCACCCAGCCCCTGTGCCCCCAGGCGTTTAAACAACAATGGAACAACTGACTTCAAGCATTTCTGCACTAACGCACCAATATTCTCACCGCTTATCGAGCTGTCATTCCTGCTTGGCCCTGCCGCCGCCGGGTTGGCTACAGGAAGCCGGTCCACTGCCCTGGAACCCCTCTTAGCAGGAGGCTTTTTTGGCGTCTTTGCTGGGGCCCTCTGCCGTTTCCTGGGTGCTGGGCGGCCCGTGGACTCCGACGGTTGACTTGGTCCCTTCTCTGCCTCCTCCTCCTCCATGTGCGTTTGCAGCCAGCTGGTCCCGTGGGCTTCAGATGCTGCCCTTATTTGCCGCAATAACTCTCCCAGCTCAGCCGGCTGATCACTACCATTGTAGTTCCCCATCCCGGCCTGCCTTTGTAGGGCTTAGGACGCCGTTAACCCATTTGTAGCATGGCGTGGTGCTGCCGCCTTACGTAGGCACTAAGTGAATTGGCCCCAGCCATGCCCTTGCCACAGTGCCCGTGTATGCTTCCAACTTCACCAATTGCAATTTGCATTGTTTGTATTGTTATTATTATTTTAATTTTTTTGATTTCCCTTGTGCTAGCCAAAACAAAGCTTTTGCCGAAACCAGGGACGTTTCGATCTTCAGTCTAACCCTCTCCCAACTGAGCTATTTTAGTCTGATGAGCATGTGTCTTGGCCGGAGCTGCCCAGGCCGAACACGTAGTTGGCGGCGGGACTGGCCCTACCTTTCGCCCCACGCCTCACTCCAGGAACCTGGTTGCAGCTCCCCGAGCGTCTGGGACGGCGGAGCAGTTGTGGCCGGAAACCCGCTTGCAGCTTACTGAGCGTCCCGCGGAAGGAGTGCGCCTCAGCAATAGTCGCTCCCTAGAGGCCCCAACGACCGAAAAGTTGCCCCACCCAAACTCCTCCCTCAGGAGCGCTGCTGCGCCACCACTTTGCTGGTCCGGGAACCACCTGGATGTAGTATGTGTTACACTGTATTTCCATGCCATTGTACATCGCGCGCTGATGGCGTTTTCCACGTGGTCAGCGCGCGATACTTATATCGTATATTAATTGTAGTAGTGTTCGTTTGAATGCTGTTCAGCACTCGGACATGGAGCGTACGTCGGTACAGGGTTCGGATGGCAGGAGTCAGTTGCTATCCGGACAGCTGGCCGAGAGGACGCTCCGTGTGGCGGGTGGACGAAGTTCACGAAGTTTCGAATAAACCTTTTCCTGAATCCTAAAGAAGTCTGGTTCAACTTATTTCATCTGGCGACGATTGGGAACCTGTCCACCCGCACACCCACGCATCCGTTCCTACCTGTGCCGACTTCGTGCCTACTTCCAACGTCTTCTGAACCATCGGCATCGCGAACCGGAAGGCTGTTCATCTACCCTTACCAGTAGGTCCACGACCCCAGTCGGAAACGAGGTATGTGAACATTTACTCTCCTCACGGAGCGCAAGCAGAGTTCAAATCGGCACCCCTCACGCTATCACCACCAAGCGAACCCCCGCTCGAGCCACCACTTAATTAGTGCACCGAACGTCATCACGTTATTTACGCGGCGCCATTTTGGATTGGGCCGTGTGTGTACGCAACTCGCCGCGCTTTGACAGTACATTAAAAAAAAAAAAAAGAATAAGCGTGTTGTCAGTTTCGCTCCCGACGTCACGCTCGTCAATTTCAAATATTCAAGCGCATTTAGTGAAACTTTGCGTGTTGTCAGTTTCCCGACGACACGCACGTCAATTACAAATATTTAAACGCAGCCCCTGAAGCATTGCGTGTTGCCAGTTTCACTACCGACGACACGCACGTCAATTACAAATATTAAAACTCAACCTCTGAAACCTGGCGTGTTGTCAGTTTCACTTCCACACGTTATTTACAGAAATTGATCGACGGCAGTCCGGAAGTGTGTTGTCACCTTAATTCAGCGACGACACACACGTCATCTCTTTTGCTTAACTAGTGTGGAAACATGCTGTGGAGACAACACTATTTCAGCGCGTAAAGCTGTACTTCGGCGACGCGCACGTTTTTCTTCATTTTACAGCGCGTAAAGCTATACTTCAGCGACGCGCACGCTTCTCTTCATTTTGGAACTCTCTAACTCTCTAACAACGAGTTGTAAGTTATTGCCTATTAACCTATAATCCATGGCTACCAATATCAGTCATATCACACAGCCCCCTTTCTTAAGCAAACCAGGCAGCCCGCCTATTATCTGGACTGAGTGGTTTAGACTTTTTGAAAACCATTTAGTCGCTATAGACGCAGTGGACTATTCTGCTGCTCGTAAATTCGCATTATTGTTTGGTTGCCTGGGTCAGGCCGCCCAGAGAATTTTTGACAGCGTGGTTCCAATACCACCTCCAGCCTCCCACTCTGGTGACAGCCAGTGGAACGCATACCTGGAAGCAATAGCACGCCTTAAGAAACAGTTTTCGGACGAGCCGAATATCATGTTAGAGCGCCACAACTTTTATAAAAGGAAACAAAAAGATGAGGAAAAAGTGGAGGAATACATCTCAGCACTCCGCGTATTGGCTATTACATGCGGATTTGGCCCTTTAACAGATAATTATATCAGAGATCAGTTTGTGTTTAATTGTGCATCCAGAAAGATCAAAGAAAGAATACTGAGTTGCAAAAACCCACCATTATCTGAAGTGATCGACTTAGCCTTGAGTATTGAACGTTCCGCTATTTCCAGTAAGGCTATGCAGGAGGATAATAAACTGGGAGTTAATTCCGTCACTCAATCTGATCCCGATCACGATATCTCATTGTCTGCGGTACATGTGAAGGGTAAACCGACTAAATTTCCTCAAAAGAGACAACCTCTTTTCTGTTACAGGTGCGGTTCAAAGAACCATATTGGGAACTACCCAGGTTGCCCTGCTATCAACAAACGTTGTACCGTATGTAAAAAAATAGGCCATTTTCAGGGGTGTGCAGGAATGTTAGGAAACCTATCAACATTCGCTACATTGATTCTGAGATAGATTCATGTTCCGACTCTCTTAATAATATCATCGTGACTTTAGACTGTGAAGGTGATGCTATTTCCATAAAGGGCCCTTTGTGTCAGGCATCAATTGATAGCATTAGTCTACAAGTCATGGCAGACTCTGGTTCGCCGATTACCATCCTGAGAGATACTACATTCTACGATCTTTGGAAGAGTAAACAATTAATACATTCTGATGTCTACCCAAAAGCCTTCGGGGAGAAAGACATTAATATGATTGGGTATTTCCTAGGTGTGGTGCAATGCCTTGGCAGAGAAACTACAACAAAAGTTTATGTAGCAGAAAAAGGGAAAAATATTATTGGGTGGAAAGATTTAGCTCGCATGGGTCTGTACTTAGTTCCAGGTGACGAAAACCCAATCAAAGTGGGTGAGCTACCGATATGTAATATTAATTGTTCTGATTCTGACATGAATGTTGAAATGTTAGACGAGATAATTTCAGAATTTAAACCTGTATTTAGCAATCAGGTGGGTCGGGTTAAAGGTGTGGAGCATCATATCAGATTAGCCCCTGGTGCACACCCTGTTGCACATAAGGTACGTTCAGTTCCTATGAGCGTCAGAGAGGAACTAAAGCTCACGTTAAAAGATTTGAGTGATCAGGGCGTCATTGAAACCACGGATTCTTCTCAGTGGGTGGCACCCATCGTGGTCGCGCGCAAAAAGTCCGGAGAGGTCAGACTTTGCGCGGACTTGCGCTCGCTGAATAAGAACATATTGGTGGATTGCCACCCACTACCCAGAATCCATGAGCTATTAGCAAACTTGGGTGGCGCTAAGTGGTTTTCGTTGATCGACCTGAGATCGGCATATCACCAAGTATCACTCTCTAAGGAGTCCCAAGAATTGACAACATTTGTCACTCCTTTCGAGGCGTACAAATTTCTTCGTCTCCCTTTCGGTTTAGCATCAGCTGGGAGTGTATTCCAAAAGTTAATGGACTCACTGTTTCATGACATCAAGGGCGTCCAAGCTTATTTGGACGACATCCTTATTTATGCTAAATCATTTGAGGAGCACAACGACATTCTTAAACGTGTTCTAACGATTTTAAGATCTAAAGAAATGACAGTGAGAGCTGATAAATGTAAATTCGCAGTTCAAGAGTTGGAATACTTGGGCCATACTGTATCTTGTCAAGGGATTAAACCAAAATTTTCAGTGATCAGGGCTATTGAAGATGCTATGGCACCTAAGGATAAAGACGCTTTACGCTCTTTCTTAGGCCTAGCAGAATATTATGCAAGGTTCGTACCATGTTATGCACAAGCTGTGGAACCCTTACGAGTATTACTTAGGAAGGGTCATAGTTTCAAATGGTCTGACGATTTAGAAACAGCATTTAAGAATGTAAAAATGTTAATTGTTTCTGCTCAAGCACTTCATGCTTTTAGAGACGACTGTATGTCACTGATAACTGTCGATGCAAGTATTTTTGGGCTTGGGGCTGTTTTAAGCCAAAGAGTGGATGGTCGGGAACTCACTGTAGCGTTCGCGTCCAGAGCACTTAAACAGTTTGAACAGCAGTACAGCACAATTGAGCGTGAAGCTCTTGCGTGCGCGTGGGCTGTTCAGAAGTTTAAGATGTACATCTGGGGGCGCAAATTTGAGTTGATAACGGACCATAAACCTTTGGTATACATATTTAACAAAATTAATACTTCCAATATGTCTGCCAGGTTAATGAGGATTGTTTCAAAGCTACAAGAATATAACTTTGTGGTGAAACACATACAGGGTGGAAGGAATTTCCGGGCGGACTGTTTGTCCAGGTTACTTATGGACAGGGACGATGAAGAAGACTCCTATTGGAGGATATTGAATGTGTGGCATTAGTAGACGCAGTACATGAGTACAATTCTGTGTTGTCTGAGGGCGATTGGAAAACAGCTTACGAGAACGATGCAATTTTAAAAAAAGTAGTTGATTATTCAACTGGCGTTTGGCCGGAATCTAGATGTTTGAGCAGTGATTTACGTATTTTCGCTCAGGTGTCGGACGAACTATCCGTTGAAAATGGCATTGTTCGAAGGGGTGATAAGTTTGTTCCCCGGCAGGGGTTCGGCCTTCTATCATTAACAAGGCTCACTTGGGACATCTGGGATCCACTAAGACCATTATGAAAATTAAACAGCATTACTGGTGGCCGTCTTTGGATTCACAAGTTAAGAGTGTTGTTGATAGATGCCCCGAATGTCTTCTATCGGATAAGCACTGGCGGACCTTAAAGACGCCTTTGCACCCTACAGAGTTCCCTAAAGTGCCATGGGAAAAGATTGGTTTAGATTTCTCAGGGCCTTACTCAACACTTGGTCAAGATAAGAAATATGCCATTCTGGCAGTCGATTATTTTTCAAAATGGATGTACCACGATTTCGTAGAATCCCCTGATACTGGATCAACCATTTCATTTTTAAACAAAATATTCGCATTGGAGGGTGCCCCCAAAATCATCGTGACTGACAACGGCACGCATTTTGTTTCAGAAAGGATGTGCACGTTTCTGAAAAAGTTAGACATTAAACATCTCAAGGTAGCTTTATACTCTCCCACGTCTAACGGTTTAGTCGAAAGGGGTAACAAAGTGGTGAAAGAAGGTATTCAGACCGCGTTAGCTTCAGGGTTGGATGTAGGCGAATTTATTGTACAAAAGATCTGGAGTTATAACACATCCCCTCACTGTACGACTGGGATACCTCCTTTTACATTGTTAAGGGGTAGAGAGGCTCATACTTCACTGTTCCCATCTTGGTTGAAGGACATGTCTACAGAACCTATGGTTGATTACAAAGACATTTGTAATAGAGTTCACGCCAAACAATTACGGATGAAAGAAAAGTTTGACAAGAGGTGCCATTTAGATGGCGAGGATGTTTGTGTTGGTGATTGGGTACTAATCAGGAGACCTGACAGGGTCAGAAAGGGGGAGTCGAAGTTTCTGACGCCTGAGCAGGTATGCAAGGTTAGCAAGGGAGCTGCTTTTGTTGGAACAAAAGGATGGTGGAACAAAAGACAATTAGTCAAAATTTCTACTGAACAGGCCAGAATATTACAAGGAAGACAGAGAAATTTCGTGGATGGACTTGATTGGGAGCACTGGTTAGTTTCTAAGGAATCTGCTAGTTCTTGCGATCATGTTTTTCCAGCCCAAGCCACAGGTGCAAACCAGGTTGGGGGCAACATTTCTGTTCAACCAGCCAACAGTAAGGGGGGCATGAGCTCTTCCAGGGGCGCAGTATAAACGTTCCAAAAGATTTGACAATTTTATTAGGTATTGAACCTGTTCATCTCATATCAATTCATTATTTGGTTAGTTGCTTACTTTGTTTTCTTTTAAGGGGGAAGGTGATGTAGTATGTGTTACACTGTATTTCCATGCCATTGTACATCGCGCGCTGATGGCGTTTTCCACGTGGTCAGCGCGCGATACTTATATCGTATATTAATTGTAGTAGTGTTCGTTTGAATGCTGTTCAGCACTCGGACATGGAGCGTACGTCGGTACAGGGTTCGGATGGCAGGAGTCAGTTGCTATCCGGACAGCTGGCCGAGAGGACGCTCCGTGTGGCGGGTGGACGAAGTTACGAAGTTTCGAATAAACCTTTTCCTGAATCCTAAAGAAGTCTGGTTCAACTTATTTCACTGGAGCACACGCAGATCGATCACGGCTAGCAAGGTGCGTGCAACTCCCAGAGCGCTGAACGAACTTCTTGGGCACGATACCCGTGAGGAGAGTAGCCACAGATGAAGAACTGGTAAAACAATTATTCCTGCAACTAGTGTATTAATCTTCTTGAAAACCTCCGGCGCCGCTCCGTGATGCAGTCATGAGCGTATTGTGGGGAGCTGCGCCCTATATCCCCTTTTCCCAACACTCCCGCCAATATTGGGGTGCCCCCTGATTGGGGGACTCAAACGTCACCTGACCCCCTCATTGGCCAGGTGACCTGGTGCCCTTCTGGCGTTGGCCCTCGAGGCTCCCTACAGGGGCGGCCTCTGTGATTGCAGTGGTTCCTTGGTGCCTGTTCCAATGATTGTGCTGTTCAGGCCTGTGCTCGTGCATTTCTGCTTGTGGTCACGACAATGCTAGTGCACCGCTGCTTGGATCCCTGGCTGAGCTGGTCCATCATTGTTTGTGTGGCACCAGGGTCGAGATGTTGCCTAACAGTCAGAATGACCAACTTTAGAACTGGGGAGCCAGGTTCGAGTCTTAGCATATGCTTAACATGTTGGGATTATGGTAAAATCACTTAATTTCACCGAACCTAAAAAATAAATCTGACCTTGTGCAGCGTAATTTGCTGATCGTGTAAAGTAGCTCTAAAGCCCTTGGTCCGGTTCACGATACACAAATCTTGAAAAAATGTAGGTGTTACCGCTGTCCATGGACCAGCCGTCAAAACTCAAATTCAGCCCTGGCAACTAGTTAGTATTTAAGCAGGGAACACGGGAATCAGAGCACCGAGTGGGGAATGGGGAAATAGGAGACAATGATACTCGTGGAGCAGGGATACAGGGTCACCCTGAAGGACACAAGCATAAAGCCTTGAGACACAGAAGTCAGACACCGCCTGGGGTAGTGTTATGCGTGAAACACGGGAGCAAAGAAAGCAAGGGTGCATCAGGGGCAGTGCTACGGTGAAAGCTTGATTGCATGTGAAATGCTGAGACACGGGAATGGCAGCGTTTGTGGAGGAGGGGCAGAGCAGGGGCAACATTACATATGAAGCATGTGACACGGGTTGCAGGATAATTGTGGAGCAGTGGTACACACAGGGCTGAATTACAAGTGAAGCACGGCACATGTGGAGGAGGATTACACCTAAAACAGAACTCCACATAAAGCATCAGGCACAGGAAGTGGGGTACTTTTGAAGAAGAGGTACACGCGTAGCAGAATTACAAGTGAAGCAGGGAGGGGACAAGGGAAGCAGGGCACATGTGGAGGAGGGTTACACCTTAGACAGAACTTTGTGTAAAGCATTCCTCGCAGGGAACTGGTACTTGTGGGGAGAAGGGGTACATGCAGGGCATATTAACAAGTGAAGCACGGACACACAGAAAGCACGGCACACGTGGAAGATGGTTACAACTGAAGCAGAACTCAAAGTAAAGTATCAGGCATGAGAAACAGGTTACTTGTGGAGAAGTGATACATGTGAAAGAATTACATCTTAAGCAGGGAGACAAGGTAAGCAGGGCACATGTGCGGGAGGGTTACACCTAAGGCAGAACTCCATGTAAGGCATTCCTCGCTGGGAACTGGTACTTGTGGAGAGAATGGGTACATGCAGGGCAGATTAACAAGTGAAGCACGGACACAGAGGAAGCATGGCACATGTGGAAGATGGTTACAACTGAAGCAGAACTCAAAGTAAAGCATCCGGCACAGGAAACAAGTTACTTGTGGAGAAGTGGTACGTGTGGAAGAATTACAAGTATACTTAGGGCAGTATTATAGGTAATTCAGGAGGCATGGAAGCAGAGTAAGTGTGAAGGATTGTTGCACCTGCGAAACATCACAAGTGAAGCATGTGGACACTGAAAGCTAAGGTTTACCAGCAGCAGGTGCACAAAGGGGTCACGCAGCGAGAGCTGAATCTTACCCTTGAAGGCAGAGGATCACATCCATCCAGGGGGACAGTAGGAGGGCTTCTAGGACACTGGTGGGCCACTCCTCAAGCAGCGAGGCTGCTCCTCCATCTGCTCCCCCACAATAATCTCAGGCTGTGGGCCAGGCTATCTACATGTCTCCAAGTCTCCGAGGTGACATATGACTCAGACAAGTCAGCCATAATGTAAAAGTAAGTTCACGTGGTAAAAACACAGCACCTTGGCACCTAGTGTAGGGGTGCACACCAGGAAAACTTCGCTGTGCGCCGGAGTTTTTGCAGAACTCAGCACTCAAAGTGGAGCGCAGAGGGGCAAAGCTCTGCAAACTCTGCCAGTCTATTTCATTGGTATGTCAAACGATAACATTTTTAGCAAATGCTAGAAAAGTGCTGGTGTCTGCAACCTAAGGGTCGTTTTAATGGATTAGAAATTAAATTTGTAATCAAGTTTTAAAGAATATATGAAAACACTTAAGCACTTTTATTGCTCATTTGCACAATGGCATACATTGTTTAAATTTTGGCTCTCAGGTAATTTCAGACAACAGGCCTCAAAACATATAGAGACACTTTATTGCTCATTTGCACAATGGTTCATAATGTTTACAGCTCTCGCACCAAGGCACTTTATATTTGCACAATGTTACATAATGTTTATATTTTATATTGCATGTTCTTGGGAATGTAACCTTATTATGTTATTAGTTTTTTTATTACAGTGTGACCATGATAAAAGATGTTTACATTTGGTATCAATGTTCTGGTATGGCATGTAACCATAGAAACATTCTTTTTGTACAGGTGTACATTGTTCAAAGAAACAGGAAATTGTGTCTTTTATTCCGGATTTTAATGTTTTAATTGCAATGATTTTTGTTAATCAAGCAATAAAGAACCAATTAATTAATTCATTCATTCATTCCGCACACTCTGCCAGTGGAGCGGAGTTTACCGCCCACCCTTATTTAAAACCCTAGCTTATAATGAAGTCTGATTTTAAATTACAATTCTGAAAATGCCACTTTTAGAAAGTTGGCATTTTCCTATTTTCACCATTTGTGCCTGCTCTCTGTCTCTGATCACTTGTCTGGGGTGGGTGACAACTGGTATTTGTGTATTCCCCCTAGACAGCAACACACACAGGGAGCTTAGGTCTGACTTGATGGGCCATCCAGGGAGGATGGGAGGGACCCAGCGTCACACCTGTATAAGCTGTGTCTTGTCCCTACACAAAGGGCTGCTTACTCCCTGTAGTGAGTTCGGAGCCAGGACGGGAAGGGCAGGACGTCTGTGCACCTCAAAGACCTGTCTTTAAAGTCTCCCCCACTTCAAAGGCCCAACTGGATATAAGTACTGGACCTCTTATACCACCACTTAAGTACACTCCTGAACCTGTGAAGACTCTTCCAGGAAGAAGGACTGCTGTGCTGCTGAAAGAACTGCCATTCTGCTGGGCTGCTGTTTTGCTGAACTTTTGCTTTGCTGCCTTCTGCCCTCTTGCTTGGGTGAGCAGACTGGACCTACATCACTTGCACCTAGCTGGCTGGTCTCCTGAGCTGAATCCTCATGGTCATAAAAGAGTTCCAACCTACCTGCTTCTGCACCTGGACTCTGCAATCTGTGAGTCTGCCCTGCCAAGAGGTGTTACCCAAGTCCTGGACCTTTGGAAGTGGGTCTGAAATGTTTCTTGAGTGGAACCGACACATCCTCTGATGAATGACAAATCCCTGAGCAGAACCAACACATCTCCTCAGCTGAGCAGTGCATCTCAAGGCAGAGCAGGTGCGTCGCTTGGATTGAACCCATCAGAAAAGACTTGCAACTCCACTGCATCCTGCATCCGGTACTGACGCATCACCTTCAGAACCAACACTGCACAAGGTTTTCCTGGCACAAGATCCTCGCATCCCTTGTCAACGGCCACATCGACGACAAACCTTCGCATCGCAGCCTCAGCGCTCATCGGAACCGACGTATCGTCTCAGCTGTGCCTCACATCCTGAACACAGGCTTTCGCATCAGAAGCCCCCGTCAACAGGACCCTCAACTTTGATGCATTAGGTCCTCGCACAGCAGCCTCATTGTATGTTGGAACAGATGCTTTGCCTCTGCTGCCCAACACATCTTCGACACAGATCCACGCATCGCTCCCCAACCCGGTTTCAAGGTACTCTGTTCAGCAGGCCTAACTGGGTCCCTGTAGCCGGCCCGCGCTCCATTGCGGTCAGCCTGAACTTTTGACTTTGTCCCAGTCTAGTGTGATCAGATCTCCCCAATAGCACGTTCTGCTTATCAGCACTATTTTTCACTTAAATCTTTAAAATTCAATATCTCAAGTTCTACTGATTTGGTTTTTGTTGTTTTAGTATTGTTTTATTTAATAAATCAAAGACTAGTTTTCTAACATGGTGTGAAATCTTTTTGTGTGGTGTTTTCATTGTTTTACTGTTTGACGTGTTGCACAAATATTTTACATATTGTCTCCAAGATTTTTTTTTTTTTTTTTTAACACAATTTTATTAGGGTTTGGAGATACATATCGTCTTACATTGTAAATTTCCGTTTTGGAGTACATGCAGACATGTAGATCAACAGTAGGATCTGTCACAGTTCTTCGTGACGTTGCAGAGTGGATATCAGCTATGTGGTACATGAACCCGTGGTCAATGACACTATTATGAGTACACAATAATCTGGCTTACTCATTCCGTCTCAGTACTCCATATACCCACAATCCCGGCCCCCACCACCCGCCCTCTGTATCCCACCCGCAACTCTATCCTCCCCACTAACCCATAAACATAAACTTAGCCGCTGTACTCCAATCAGTCCCGTCGGGACCAGCTCAAGTAAGCCTGACTGCTCCAATCTACAAGAGGGTGAGCACAGGTTAAGTTAGGGTGTAATAGTGCCATACCCTGACTAGGCCTGTGGTTACTGCTTGACTAGGGCTTACACCCTAGTCAACCAGGAACCTGATTCTAACAACCACAATTGTTATTCTTCTTTTTAAAAGGTTGTAGTATTACAAGTAATCAAAAGGCATAATTCAAATATTAGACTTAGGGCCTTATTTAGAGTTCAGGGGATGGGTCACTCTATCACAAACATGACGCATATTGCATCCGCCGTATTACAAGTTAATTATTCTCCATGCACTTGTAATACGTCCATCACGTTTGCCATGGAGTAATCCATCCTCCAAATTCAAATTCAAGCCCATAGACCAAAGTGAGAGGACATCAGAAACCCAGAGTAGGTCTCTGAAACTGGAAACATTTAAAAGCTCAACATGTCCAGTCCAGTAGGAATTGGTGACAAGTGATGATCATAAAGTAATTAAGTACAGCAGAGGTTTGATTCCAGACTTAAACATTATTAAGTCATGCTCTAAATCCAGGTCCACGGGGAGTACGTAAGCAGAAGCGGAAAGTCGAAGTAACCAATTTTGGAACTTATTCTGAAGGACTAATTAGCGGCATTTGCACGACCCAATGTTCAGCCCCACAGATAGTTAAGTCCTTTGCTGTGTTATACCTTAAGGTAGGGACATGTGGCTTCCGAGCCAAACTGTAGAGAAAATCTTTTAACCACTCCTAGTCAGGTTATAGCTCTCCTATCAGTCCAATTCCAATTTATTTTTATTTGCATAAGTTAATTAAAACCATTGCATAACAAATAAAATAATAAAAAACCATGATACGAAACTACAAAAACTCCAGTTACTTTCATGACAAGTTAAAAGGGTTTTTATATAAAATGTTACAGCAGACCCTTCCTTCAAAGTTCAAGAAAGGTAGGGTAGTTTCAGGCAATGCCCAAAAAGGCACACGTTTCCCAGAGGCCGACCCATGCGAACAATATCCCCAGAGTTCAATCCCTTTAGTTCTCCAGCTCTGTAGCCCTCACCTTTCAGCAGCGTGTATTTTGCCTGAAGGCCAATTCTCAGAAAAGTACCTGTGCTCTGTGCGGTAGCCTAATGCTTATAGTTCGTGTCAGTAACGTCCATTTTCCAGTAGGACAGACCCCCAATAAATAGATCTTGTAGGAGTACTGTGAGCTCCGTCCATGACATGGCTTAGCTGGTATAAGGACGTGGTCTCATAATTTTGTTTTAATTCGGCAAAAGGACCAGGGCCAGATTTTAATTTAAAGTAGTCCAGTATCAGTTTTTGCACTTTGTGTGGGCGTTGAAGAGTACCAAGACAAGGCTGAAACGCGTCTCTGAGGGTTTGTACGAATCTAGCACAGCGGGCCAGGATTGAGGGGGGCCTTTTGAGTATGGCATAAGACCGAGGCCTCTAGGCAGGTACTTACTCCTTCTCTTAAGTATTTTTCCCTAAGGAGAGTTCTCCGTGCATGGGCTATGGCAGGACAGCAGCATAAGAGAGGAAGTCAAGATTCATGGTGGTAATTACAGAGCCTACAAGCTCTTCCAGGTGTATAGTTGGCCCAGGCCCGGTTAAAATCCGTAACCGGTAGAGCCAACAGTCGCATATACATTATCTCTCTTCTGACTTTAGACTTGAGAGCAGCTGAGAAGTAAGGTTGCGGTTTAGATGCCAGATATGAGGCATTTAATGGTGCCAAGAACAAAGAAGGTTTTAATGAGGCCTGATCTTGTTGTAAGGAGGCTGATTGCACCTGTCTATTATTGATCTTTTTCCAGGTTGCATAGGAGATACAGGGCAAGAAAAGTGCAGATTGATTAATCGCCAGAGTGACAAGTGCATTCTTGAGCTGGGTATTCCACAGGGAGCTGTTTTTTCCAAATATGACTCTGAGGCGGTTCTGTAAAGATTTCTCAGGTGACTTCAAAATTCGGATGTAATATTTAAGGAAGTCAGCCTCGATGGTTAGGGCTTGTTTGGCAAGTCCAAATTCAAGCCTAAGTCTGGCCTTAAGCAAATATTTTGGTAGTCGGAAAATCTTTTTATATCCCACACACTGAGCCCACTCCAGACAGTTAGTGCAGGCACCCGGGAATGCTTGATATCCGTAAGAGAGTGCCGGGAGAAGAGGTGCTTGGATAACTTTCCTTATTCGTTCGGCTGACGGACTTTGTAGGTTGTTGTTAAGTTTTATTAAACTGTAGGTGATGACCGTAGCTTTCTTCTCTAAGTCGTTTTTATGGTCAGAGGCTTTACCAGATTCTGTGAACCAGACCCCCATGTATTCATACTTCGAGGTGGACATGATGAACGAGGGGCCCATGGAACATCCAACTTGTCTCCTTTCTTAGAAATCAGGCATAACATTGATCCTCGCCAGGCTTCGAGAGTTTTGCCCAAAATGTAGGCTGTATTAAAAAGAGGAGTAAGTAACCCTGCCCAATCCTCTGGGGCACATTGGAAGATCCCGGCTGGGAGGCCATTTGGGGCTGGAGCTCGGCTGGCCTTCTTTGCCTTTATTAGCTTTGCAATTCCTGGAGGTGAGTTCAAGTCTTGGTCTTCTTCTACATTCAGCAGATAATACAGCTTGGAGTATGTGTGCTTGTTAGCGAGAAACAGTCTGCTGACATAGTTCTCCCAGTCCAATGCTGAAACCCCGTTTGCCCTTGATGTCCCAAGTGATTTTAGATTATTCACATACCTTCAAAAATTAGCTAGTGATCTTTCTTTGAGCATAGTGAAGATTTTTTTCTATTCCTCCTCCTGTTGGGCTGATTTCAAAACCCAGATGGCCTTTTTGTGAATTTTACGAGCTTATTTTAAGGTTTCAAAATATCTGGACATCGGGTTGAGCTTTCACCGGTGAGTGCAACTCCTTAGATTCTTCCGTGTGGGATTGATTTTCCGTTGAGGTAGGAGTTTCTTTACCTGGCGTGGTGTCTGCAATGAGTGCTTAGGAAAAGCCTTTTGCCCCTCAAGTGATTCTGCGAGGGCTCTAGTCATGGAGGCCCAGTTTGTAAGCAAGAGCTCGCCTGGTTGGTCCATATGCCGGAGTCTCCCTTTGCAGAGCCATTTGCCCACCTGAGGCAAAAGGAAGGGTCCCCACTTAATTCTCCTGACCAGAGTATGGATTTCAGCTCCTCTCGAGAGACCCAGCTCCAGGCCGTTGTTCGCAGTCAGATGATTTAAGTCAAGACTTATGACTAAAGGATCATGATCACTTTCTTCACGATTTATTATATAAAACTCCGAATGCGAGTTACCAGGTGATTTGACATAAAAATATAGTCAATTATGGAAAAGTTCTTGAATCTATGTTGCCTCTTGATGCCAGGGCACTTCTGAATCTGATCTGCTGACTGTAAGCCAAATGACTTAAGAAGGTCTTTGAGTTCTTCTTGTTCCTTGCTCTTTTGCAAGACATTGCAGTATCTGCAGAGGGATTTAATGTTAAAATCCCCTGCCAGTATAACTTTGTGGGAAGGATGGGATTCAATGATCCTTTTATGCTGGCACACAGGGAGCTCATAGCGTGAGCTCTTTGGGTATTGCGAGGGTTGAAGTAGCAATTGATGAAGAGCAAAGAGAAGGCCTTCTTACCAATTTTTAAACCTTCTATGGAAAAGGCTTCCAGATCCCTGAATGAGGGGAATGCGAGATTGTGGCTGACTGCTTAAGGAAAGACGATAGACCCCCTGAAGGCAGTCCAAAAAGACTTGTTTGTACTGCTGGTTGAAACACTTAGTAGAATCCATATATTACTGTGGGGTTCAGTGACCAAGTCTCCTGAAGACATAAAATGTTGTGACTTGTAAGGGATTCGCAACCAGCCTGGGATCGTAGCGTTGAGGCCAAACCCGCCTCATTCCAAGAGATGATGGAAAGCTGATTTTTTAATACCTGCTTCCTCGGCTGTGGACACAAGTGGGCTAAAGAGGAGGGTAATTCAATTTTGCTAGGTGGATGAATGAAAGTTGCTGCCCCTGGAACATGTCGGCAGAGATCTCCCCTTGTGGTGGTTAGTTGTTGTTTGACAGCTGATAATCCTATCCTTGGTCCCGCAGTGGACGATTAGGGGGTTGGAAGTCTTCATGGTCCTTACCAACCAGTCGTGGGTTGCACCCCAAGCTCCCTACAACATGGATCTCCTTGGATGTGTAATATTGTCTCCCAGTAGGACATTCGGATATTTCTGTGGCCGGGTGAGTTCTAACTCAATGCTCCATTCCTCAAAGGTGGAGGCCTCTCTCGGTATAGCATCTCTGGTTGCTGTTGAGTCCCAGTTGGTAATTGTGGATTCTGAAGACACTGTCCCTGAAGTATGAGCACATTTTACCGAGATGAGTTCCGTTGAGGTTAGGTGTTTCAAGGTTGGTATATGCTGGAATAATCGTAAACGATTCCCTCTGTTTAAAATATCCAAAGGGCCATTTGAGGCATAGTGGGGGATGATGACTAATCCTGCTCAATGTAGATCAATCCCCCTCTGTACAGTTTCGTTTAGATGGGATTGCGTTAATTCTCCAAGTTGCCGGTTAGATGGATTGACTGAGTTTCTTGCTGGCAGATCTTTTTTATTGATATTCCTGGAGGTCATGGCCCTCTGCCCTTGCTTCTGGTCGGTCCTCACATGGTTATGTTGTGGGGGTCTGCTGCTGTTCCCCCTTGTTTCCTTGTCCTCAATGGCAGGCTTATAGTGGTGGGTAGGGTGATCCTGAGGGTATGGGCCATGTGGGGTGACTTTGATAGATTCCGCAATTTTCTTGCTTCCACTAATTTTCTTGCTTCCACTAATCTGGTTTTCTGGGTCCAACCCAGAAGCAGCAATACTGTCCGTCAAGTTTCCATATTGGAGGGCTGTTTGTGTACGCATCGCAGGCCTTGTAGAAGTGCAGAGCTGGGGAGTAATGGTGGTAAAGATTACATTCAATGGAGCCAGGCTGATTGCGTTGGAGATAGGGCCGATGGTAGTGGTTGGAGCTGTATATAGGCGTGAGCTAAAGCCTTCTGATTCCCCATATTTAATTGTCGTACTCCTTGAGCAAGGCTCATACATAATTACATGTTCGGCATTGTGCTGTGTGATATCCTTTGTACAAGGGGGGGGCAGCGACGAGGCACATGGGTTACCTTGAACTTGGTTGTTAGTGGTTTGCATCAATTGTTTATCTTTTTTTTGTCTTGATTCGGGAATATGTTGAGTTGTCAAGATGCAGGTCCCTGGGCGTGTTTCAGCTATGTGATTTCCCTTCGAGTTACTTTTTCCTTTGAGACTCTGGTTAAAAATTGGGAAGAATTTAACAGACTTTCTTTGTTGATTGATAGGGTCTGCTATGAGGTTTAATCCTATTTCAATTTTTTTTTTGCTCTTCTAGAGAGAGCAGGTTCATCCGAGGTGAGAGAAGTGAGACCGTACTGTGTGAGGTTCCGTTGAGACTGAGAAATTATGTGAGAAATTTTGTTTGCTTTACAATCTAGGTTGGCCTTCGTAATGTCATCACAGCAATAAGTTACTGGGCTCGCGGCTGGATCCTCTGTTGTTATAAGGTTGGAAGCTGCCAGTGGTTGTTTTTCTACTTGTTTGGTTCTTAGTGTGAAGTTTATTTTTGCGTTGTCGAGTAGGGCCCACAAAATTTCTGGTAGTGAGATCAGCTAGTCAATTAATTGAGTGCAAGAGCAGAATTGGCCCACTTCTATTTGACCTTTGTTTATGTTCGAGCAAAGACAGCCTAGATCCTAGATCCACTAGACTAGTGGCAATCGATTGTATTAGGACAATGTGGAGCTCCATTTTTTGTGATTCCCAAAGAAGAGCTTTGGCGATTGCATCCTGTTTAAACAATGACTGATCCCAGTTCGAGGCAAATGAGCTTGCCAGGCTTGCAGGGCTATCTGAGCCACTGTCACCTTCGTGGGATTGGTGTGGAGAATTGAGAGTACTAATAGCACTCTTAATTAGTGGCGTTTGAGTCAGAGAAGCTTCCATTTGTGCGTCTATCTGGGCTTCTAGTGATGCTAAAAACTGGTCTGATAGGGACCCCTGTTCAGAGTCTAGTATGCTACGCTGTCTTTGCCCCTTGAGAGGAGATGGTGGCTCCAATGGTGTTAAAGACCTAAGCTGAGATTCAGTTCGCTGAGGAGGGGAAGTTGTGTGGATTTGCACGGTTGTTGTAAAGCAATTGGTTTGAAAGGTCCTCGTACTTGGATCACAGTCTTGATGGAGTGTAAGGTGAGAGTTTGCACACCTGAGTTTTCCCTCCATTGGCTCGGCGGCACAGGGCTCATAAGAGGCGACCTAGCTAGGGAGACTGAGAGCTTTATGGTTGCCTTTGGACTTTTCACGAATTGAGAACAATGAGCTTGCGGTTTGTGCAATTTATTTTAAGTAGTTTTGGATACTGCCCCGGGGCATGGTATTTAGACCTTCCTCTGTAGAGCTGTTCATCAAATGAATTCCTGGTTCTGTCCCAGGATAAATTTGAAGTTTCGTTTGAGCCATACCCGAGGTCTCAGGTTCCTTACTATCCCGGTTCCCCTCGCTCTTTCCTTCAGATTCTGCGCTCAGCTGCAGACTCTGCTGGTGTGGACTTGGGCTCTTAGGGGAGATGTCTGTTTGTCTATTTCTAGCCAGGTTTCTGGCCAGATTTCTCTTTTTAACCATGCTGCTAGCCATGCTACTGGGCCAAGGAAAGAGTATTGTTCTGCTGTATTTAATGTTGGCACTATTTTGGCTATATTTCCAGATGGCTGAATTGAAGGCGTCTTTCAGAGCCTTGACCATGGGACTATCTGAAGAATTAGGTTAGGAGGCCGAATGACTGTGGCTGGGAAGGGAAGGGAGGCTGAGGGTGGTGGTAAAGAGGAGAGGTTGTTTGTAGATAGAATGGGGGTGAGACAAAGTTCTTGAGTCCTTGAATCCTGATCTGAGCTCCCCCACAACGAATCCACTCTCCCTAGGCGCGCCTTTTAACTCTCCCTAAGCACTCCTCCTTACAATCAGGCATGTTAAGCGCAGTGGGTTATGCTGTGGTCAGATCCTCCTGGTAATAGCCAGCCACCTACCTCTTAGTTTTCCTGGCTGTAGGGGCGGCTGGCACTGATCCTGGGTCCTGGCAGTCCTTATGCCTTTGAGTGGGATACAGCAGGATACAGCCCCTAGGAACACAGGAGCGGAAGTGAAGCTTCATGTGCGCGGGCCCGATAATGACTGTCGTATTCCCCCACAGGTACTGGCACTGATTCTGGCGCTACTCCTAGGGCTTACAGGCCTTTTGCCTCCCTGGGCAAAGAACAAAGGCGGGAGCCTGAGCCCGAAGGGACCCCTTGCGCTCTCTCTGGTGCAGGCTAGATGATGAGGGCTGTGAAATCAGAGTGAGCAGCCTGATGGTTTAGGGCCAAAAAGCAAGTGGGGCCAAACACGCGACTGCAGGCCGCACCCGGAACTAACCAGGCCGCCTCAGCGGCCGCCTGTGGTGCACGCTTTGCGGCCGCCATCTGACGGCAGCTGCACTCGCTAGGTGGTTAGCCTAACCCGTCCTGCAGCTCCTCGGGCTGGAAGCAGACCGGGGGGGGAGAATTCGGTCATCGTTCGTGATTGTTGGCGGGTCCAGGTAGCAAAGCCGCCTCGCCGCCGTATCCCCCGAGGCTCGCTGCTTCAGAAATGCAAGGTTGTAGGGGGGGGGGCCGGGTGGAGCCGGGTAGTGCCGCTGCTGTCAGAACGAAGGCACTCCTAGTCAATAGCAACGAGACGTTGAGCTCTTCATGATTTGGCTATGTCACTAAATACAGGCACTTAGATGCATCTCATGGCAATCCATTTCTGCAAGCTTTTCTAGCAACCCTTATTGCAACACTTAGTTGCAGTTCAATTACTTATAGGGATTCCATTATAATGCCTTTTTTAAATTTATTTTATTGTAAAACCCATTTTCATGCAGAAATCCACAAACCTATGAAGTAATGAGAAAGGTTCTTAAGGAATGTGGGAGTTGCATCATATGAAGGGTTAACCAAGAGATAAGAGGGAAAACTATTGATATAAAGGGAGAACAAGGTACTGGTGAGTTTGCAGCCTTGTTGGACACTACTGAGGTCCTTAATCTAGTTGGTTAAGGGTCAAAGGTTCCCGACATGTGGGCGGAGTCAAAGGCCCTCTCTAGTGATGCTCACATGATTGTCTGGTGACAGCTGTGCTGTCAAACCAGACCATTAAAATAGCTCCCTCAGCTATACAGTGAAGGATATTACTCAACCAGAGAGAACACTTTGAGACAGATATTATACTAACTAGGATAAACATAAAAATATTAAGGAAAGCCATTGAATCAGGAGAAGGGAATGCTAGACTACCAATCCATCCAGTCATGAGTAAGGGGTTGTCCCAAAGCCTATTCTATGTTTTGAAAACAATAGGTCTGCTTACAGTCAGCTAAAGCTGTCTTCGCAGAGACCTCGAAAGACTGGCTCATGCTTATCTATGGGTAAAGAAATGCAAAATCAGGCTGGTTTATTGGAGTTTGTGGTCCCTGAACATAACTGATGAGATCTCCACTGACATCTCTATATACCAATGGATAACTTTCAAAATGATTTATTGTGTGAATTATATTCAAATATTAGGTTGTAGAAAAGTAAAAAGATGGAACCAAAATGTTAGTGCGATGGAAGGGAAAAGTTGTCATTTTATTAACTCATTCATCATTCTTTATTAGTTCCGAATATGGAGCACGGGTGCATAGCAATGTAGGTTTCTATGTGCCAGGGATATACTATGTATAGGATCGTATCCAGTAGAGATGTTAGAACCAGTAAATCTATAACTTAATTCCTTAGAAGAATTTCTTTCATCATAGGCATTACATTGGTGCAGCACATGTTCTTGTGCACACAAGCACAACATTATACTGACCTGCAGACTATTAGTTATCAGTTCAACACTGTCAAAGTGACATAAACACAGATCGAATATAGCGTTGTACTTAAATACTATGTGACTGTAGTTTTTAGATAACTCGAGTATGGAGTCAAAGCTACATAGTATTACATTCTTTAAATAAACTATTCTCTAAATTCACTAACACCTAAGCACACAAGGTTTACCCATTGAAATGGTTTCTGGTAGTCTTAATCATTTGTTGTGTCTTTTATTTCTTTACTATGTTGGACCTGGCCCTTTCTGTAGGGTCACCCCCAGACTTTTTGCTGTCCCCCTCCTATGTTTTTGCAGAATTTGTTTTTGTTGGCTTTAAGATTCTGTGTACTTTACCACTGCTAACCAGTGCTAAAAGTGCTTGTGCTCTCTCCCTAAAACTTGTTAAATTAGCTACTATCCAACTGGCATATTTAACTTACTTGCAAGTCCCTTGCCGAGCGGTATACCATATTCTCAGGCACTGTAAATTAAATGCGAGCAGTGGACCTGCAGCACTTATTGTGCCACCCACTTAAGTTGCACCTTAAAACGTGCCCCAGGCCTGCCACTGCAGCCTGAATGCAGTTTTATACTACCATGTCGACTTGGCATTTAAACCCCCTTGCCATACCTTAAAATCCCCTTTTATTATATATAAAGTAAGCCGTAGGCAAACCATATGGCAGGGCACTGTGTAATTAAAAGCTTGGACATATACGTTTAAGTTATACATGTCCTTGTAGTGAAGAACTCCTAAATTCGTTTTTCATTACTATTATGCCTACCCCTCCCTCAGGATAACATTGGGAATTCCTTATTACCTTTAATAAGCTGAAATTTCCAATTGGGAACAGGTCTCTATGAAATTTTAATGACAAACCCTCTTTAAGGCCGTCTGAGAGGTGAAAGTGTTAATACACACTAGTTAAACACTACAAGATCCAGCATCCACTGCATGCTAGCCACCCAAACCAAGGATAAAGAACAGGAAGTCCAACACAGCGCAAACTAACAAAGCCGAGCTGACATCATCCCGTATGGCAGACGGAAGCCGGATAGGTTAATTGATGGCCGCTTGAGAACTGACAGTGAGTCACCACGCTTGTTACAATGTATCTTGGTGAAACGTTTTTTTTGACTGAAGAAGGCGTGCAGCTAAATATGACCCAATTCTATGTCAGTCCACAGAGGCTCAGATTATGCTTCTCTTTACTTTACTGGCAAACAGCAGCCAATGAAAACTTTAAACTGGCATACCCCCGGAAGGACAACCCCCTCCATAGTATGCACCAATCATATATTGCATCAACCTATAAAATGTCCGTGATGTAGCACCATTTCCTCTTTCTTTGCTGCTGCAGCAGCGAGTTAAGTGTTTTTCTTCTTCTTATTGTGGGTTTAATGTTTGATGCATGTACAGTTTTCTATCTGCTGTGGGCATTGTGCGTGCGGTCTCGCGCACATGTTTTGACGATTATTGGAGCTCCGGTGCTCCGTGTGGCATGTTTATTGGCGTGGAGTGGGAGCGGGACAGACGTGCGCTGCGCGCTTGATGGGCCGTCCGCTTTCGAGTGCCACACAGTCCGCGTATGCGCGAGCAGCCACATCAGGGTTTTTTTATTCCGATCGGATTGCTCGTGCATGCCGGACCGGTTGCTGCGCTACCCTCAGTCCCTGTGAACGCCCGACGGGGCGCAAAAATGTTCCAAGGCACTGCCTTAGGGGGAATTAGGGGTAGCTCCCTCCACTATTATATATAACTTCACTGAATCCAGTTTGAGGTGTTAGTTAGTTATAGGGTGAGTGCATTGCAAAGTCTAGGGACAGTTAGTCAGGATAACTTGGACTTCAGTGACACCCCTGGGTTTTCCCCCCCCTGAAGTTCCTCCACACCTCCTATGGTAAAGCATGGCGTATTACGCCGAGGAGGCTGATCAGTGGGCAGAATACAATGAGGATGTGGAATACGAAGAGGTGCCCTACGAGCACCAAATGGAGGAACAATTAGTTGAAGCCCTCGATTCCCACGTCCAGGGTTCAGTGAACAGGGCGTTGATTAAGGCTCTGCAACCATTTACGAAACCCCTGCAAAATTACGGCAAACGTAAATTCAAGGCTTCCCTGGGTGCATCCTCACATCATCCCTCAGCAGAGGTACTTGCACGGATGGGGGCTAACGTCATTAACGATCATGGTTATGGGAGCTCTCTCCCGTCTGCTAGCTCCTCCCTGTTGTATCAGGGGAACGACGATGACTTCCCCAGCCCTTCCAGACACCACTGATTCTGACCAAGAATCGGAAGCGCCTAAGAGGGCCTCAAAAAAGACACGGAAGGTGCCTAAAGAGAGCGTTCTTCCCCCCAATAGAAACCTGCTCTTCGACCCCAAGAATATTGTGCACCCAAGGTCCAGCGAATGGGTGCCGTGTGTGGAAGTGGCTCACTATGTCCAGGAGAATTTGCGTCAGGGATTCGAGCGCGAGGTTCGCGCCACTCTAAGATCGGAATGCCCCAGGCCGGCCCTACTAGGCAAGGTAGCGGACACCCCTGAGTTGGACCCCAACATGGCCACCTTCCTGAAAAAATTCTCAAAAGACCCCAAAAAAGGATTGGATCGAGCATAGAGAGGCTGTCAGGATAAGCTCCTTGACGTGTCTGGCCCTCTCACGCAGATTCTAGACGCTGCAGTGCAGGCCAAAGACTCCAACACGCCCTTAGATGCGATGGAGGTTCTAGAATGGGCACAGAGGGCCCTCTGCTTTTTAGGTAATGCTAATTGTGCCTTATCCACTGAATGGCGGCGTTCTTTCCTAATGCGAATTGATCCGCAACTGGCGGACATGGCCTCGACAGAGGCGGGTACCCTGGCGAACGGGTTACTCTTTGGAGATAAATTTGTGGCCACCTTCTCAGCTCTAGACAAGGCCCAGAGCAACATTAAGAAAGTCTTCCATGCTGGCCTTTTTACCAGGGCCGGACGCTTCAGGGGTCGAGCGGCCGGCCATGGATTCAATCAGACCTCGAGAGGATCAGATCAGAGAGGACGTGGGGGACCCCAACGATCCAACTTTTACCCCACCAGAAATCGTGGGGGTAGAGGCAGAGGCCAGAAGGGAGGCTACAGAGGTCACAACAATGACAGAGACACCTCCTATTCAGGTAAATTTAATTCAGTGGGAAGATGTCAAGGTGGGGGTCGGATTGCTGGCTTTGTTCACAAGTGGAGAACCCTGACTGGCGACCCTTGGATACTGAAGACGGTTCAAGGTTTTCAGATAGACTTTTACGACACTCCCGACAGACACGCACACCACATCCACTACATTTTTCCCATGTGGAGAGGTCTTTCATAGACAGCGAAGTGTCATCCCTGATGCAGAAGGGAGCTATTGTGCGAACTACACCACACGATCATGGCTTCACCAGCATGGTGTTTCTCGTCCCCAAAAAAGATCAGGGTTTTCGACTGGTGTTAAACCTCAAAGAGTTCAACTCTTGGGTTGTGTATCGCCACAGATGAAGGGCATACACTTACTTCGAGACCTACCTCTAGAAGGGAATTGGATGGTGCGACTCGATCTAAAAGACGCCTACTTGGCGGTCCCTATTTTTCCACCACACAGGAGGTTCCTGCAGTTTCAATGGGGAGGCGCATGGTACGAGTACGCCGCCCTGCCATTCGGACTCTCGTCCACCCCTTGGTGTTTCACCAAGCTCCTCAAACCGGTAGTTCAGTTTTTGAGAGAGCGGGGGTGGTCAGGCTCATCATCTACTTAGACGATATCCTGATAATGGCTGAGTGTCACTACAGTTCTTCATCATCTAGCGTGGACGACTCAGCTCCTTCAGGAGTTGGGGTTCATCAGCAATGTAGACAAATCCGTTATGAATCTGTCACAGTCAATGGAGCTCCTGGGGTTCCAGGTGGACTCAGTCTCTGCTCAGCTATTGCTACCTCTCAAGAAACGAATTGCCATCAAGAAAGAGTTGAGGAGAGCGTTGTCTTCTCAGACCATATCATTACGGACGTTGGCCACGCTGGTGGGCCTGCTAGCCTCGTCCATTCAGGCTATTTTCCCGGGTCCCCTTCACTACAGGGCACTCCAGAGACTGAAAAATCTACACCTACGCAAGGGTCTGAGTTACACAGAACAGATTCTGATAACGCAGAAGGCCAGGACAGAGATTTCATGGTGGTTAGAGCACATGGACGCCTGGAATGGCAAAGCCATTTTTGCGTCAGTCCCAGAGATAGTGATCGAATCGGATGCCAGCAGATGGGGCTGGGGAGCCCGGTGTGGGGCAGTGGAGACGGGGGGCCGTTGGTCCAAGGAAGAGCTGAAACTCCACATAAATTGCCTGGAACTCTTGGCGGGTTCATTTGCAATTTGAACCCTGTCACCACACAAGGCGAGTTGTTGTATACTGCTCCGAATGGACAATGTCTGAGCAGTACGTTATATCAACCGTCTGGGGGGTACGAGGTCCCGATTACTAGCGGAAATAGCCAAGGACTTCTGGCATTATTGCCTACTACATCACATTTCGGTGACAGCAGAGTATATTCCGGGCTGCACTGACGTGGTAGCAGACTGGAACTCCCGTTTCCTTCGGGATTCCAGCGATTGGCGTCTTCATCCCAGGATTTTTCATCAGCTGAACGCCAAGTGGGGCCCGTGTACGATCGATCTCTTTGCCTCCAATCTCAATACACAACTGCCTCAGTTTTACAGTTGGCGGCCGGACCCTCTAGCGAGCAACTCGGACACATTTCTTCAATCGTGGAAGACGGGTATGCTGTATGCATTTCCTCTGTTCGTCATGATCCAGTGAACGTTGGCACAGATCCGCAGACAGAGTGCGGAGGTGATGTTAATATCCTCGTGTTGGAGAGCACAGACGTGGTTCCCAGCAGCGCTGGCCCTATCGTGTGCATCCCCAGTACGTCTGCAGTCCTTCCCGGAGATTCTGACAGATCCTCTGGGTCAGCCTCATCCACTCATACTTCAGGGTCAGTTGTCCCTCATGGCGTGGAGACTTTCCGGAGACGCTGGCAAATGCCAGGAGTTTCGGAGGACACTTTGTTTTTCCTGACCCAATTTTGGGCACCTGCTACACATAAACGATATGAGTCAGCTTGGGGCAAATGGGTTAGTTGGTGTGCTGCACGACAAGGGGATCCCTTGGGATCCGGTATCCATATGATCGTTAATTTCCTGTCTGAGATGGCAAGTACAGGTTTAGCTTATAGGACGATCAACAATTTCAGATCAGCAATTTCGGCGGGTCATCCTCACGTGGATGGTAAGCCTGTGGGTGAACATCCTTTGGTCTGTAAAGTGGTGCGAGGTATTAGGTTGTTAAATCCTCCCAAACCCCGTTATTCGAATTTGTGGGATGTAAATGTGGTATTACATTTCCTTCGGAATTGGCGGGCAAATGAGGGTCTCTCACGTAAGCAGTTATCGGCCAAACTGACACTATTGTTATGTTTAATATCATGTAGACGCGTCTCTGATGTTCGCGCGTTGGACATAGCAGGTAGAGTTTTCACTCCTTCGGGGGTGTTGTTTACTATTTCTAAGCGAACTAAGACCAACTCTAAATGTATTTCTTACCCTGCATTTCCACATCACAGTAAGTTATGTGTTGTTCAATGTTTGAAGTGTTATGAAGATTGCACACGAGAATTTAGGACGGATGTGGCAGGACAGTTGTTGATTTCTTTGCAGAAACCTTTATGCCCAGTCACTGCCGTGACTTTAGCCAGGTGGGTCACTTGGTTGTTGCAGTCGGCAGGTATTGATACTTCGGCCTTTGGCGCTCATTCCGTAAGAAGGGCTATGGCCTCTAAGGCTCTGGCTACAGGTTCTCGTTTAGAAGATATCATGACTGCGGCGGATTGGTCTTCTGATTCTACTTTCAAAACGTTTTATCATAAGCCAATTGTAGATGTTGCTACTAATGTGGTGGGTCAACTTTAAACTAGCATAATCTGAGCCTCCGTGGACTGACATAGAATAAAAAAAATTCTAGCTATCGCGACAAAGAATTTTCAGTTCTATTAAGGACACGGAGGCGAGGATTATCCCACCCTTGAAACTGTATGTTATGACATAATTTAGATTTGTTCATTTGTTGATTCTGTGGAAATGACAATATGTGATTTGTAGTGGGTTTCTTCTCACCCTTGTTATATTTAGACATACATTCTGTGGATGGTATATTACGACGTATATTCTCTTTCAGGAGAACAGAGTAAGCCGACTTAAGAGGTCGATGGTGTGCAGAGTCGAGTTCGACAGATGAAGTTCCTGTGGTTGAAGTTCGGATTCGTGTCGATGACGGAATCGGCGGAGTTTAATGTTCGACGGTCAAGGTTACAGACTGTGTTGAAAAGTTATTCGCACAATGCCCACAGCAGATAGAAAACTGTACATGCATCAAACATTAAACCCACAATAAGAAGAAGAAAAACACTTAACTCGCTGCTGCAGCAGCAAAGAAAGAGGAAGTGGTGCTACGTCACGGACATTTTATAGGTTGATGGAATATATGATTGGTGCATATTATTGAGGGGGTTGTCCTTCCGGGGGTATGCCAGTTTAAAGTTTTCATTGGCGGCTGTTTGCCAGTAAAGTAAAGAGAAGCATAATCCTCGCCTCCGTGTCCTTAATAGAATTGAAAATTCTTTGTCGCGATAGCTAGAATTTTTTTTATTCGTGTTTGTTCTTTCAGACAAATATCTTGTACACCCTCGCCGTGATTGGAAATCATTGACCGGCGCCGCAGCCCCGAGTAAGCTCATACTGCTGCTGGTAGCAGGATTCACAGTGTTTACGGCCTTAGTTGAAAGCAGAAAGTAAGTTCCAAGTTTTATGCGAAAAGAATAAACCCGCAACATGGATTTAGATCTCTGCTAACACGAGCTTTTCTTTCAGAACAAAATTAATGTTCATGCGTCTGTCGACAATGGGAAACACTCGACAGTGCAGCATTTGTTAAAGAGCGCATCATCTTCATGTTGCTATTTATAGCGGATGCAATAGCATTGACGGCCCCTTCCTCTAAGTAAGTGTCATGTTTTGTAAAAAAATCAAGCCCCCAACTAGCATATTAGAGGGTATTGATTAAGTGTCTTTGTCATTTCAGGCAATAAAACCTGCCATGTTCAAAAACGTCTAGCTTAGTCTACTTCAACAGAAGCTACAAGTAAGTCAGAAGCCAGTACTTAAAAGTTATAATAACTCTCTCCAAATTATTTTACATTAAATTTTGTTCTGCCTGTCCATGTTTCAGGGCAGGCCTCCTGGTCAGCTACGTGAGTAAACCGGGCTTCCCACAATTTTGAAGAGATTCCTAGACTTATAAACAGGTACATATTCCTATATTTTTGCATAAGAGTCTATAATATAAAGAGATAAGGAGGGCAAGCCTTGTTAAATATTTCCTTTTCTTATTGATTTTACAGAATCCAGTCATAGCCCTGAAGAGAATCCCTTGAAATAAATTGGGTTTCGAAACGCGTTGGTATATATCACCATCAGGGGATGAGTTTTTAGAAAAATATGTATAGCGACTGAGGGAAATAATGTTTTCAAAATGTATATCCTCTGTTGCATGAAATGTTATAACCCCGTTGGTTGGTAACCCGAGTCAGCTTCATTTAAACAGTTTTTGATGGAAATGTGGGTTACATGACTGTTGTTCTTTCCTGACTGGTAATATTTCCAATGAATTGTGACATAATTTGCTTTGATGTTTTCATGTTTTTAGTTTTTGTCTTGATATGATGTAATTGTTAAGTGGAGTCCATATCTGTCTTGTGAACCTATAAAACGCATAATAACTTTGGAAAAATGAATAATTAAATGATGTAGACCATTTTATTTGTGATTTTGGTCTCAGTCTGCTTAAATAACTGGTAGCCCAACAAATGGTCGGCTAGATATCTTGTTTATTTCCAACTTATCGGCCCAATCTAGCTGTGTGATATAGGGCCCACCCCTTTTTATAACTAATTTTTGGCATTTTCCTGCCCTTAGCACTCTTGTGCCTGTAGCCTGTCTTGGGTCACATGACTGGGCATATCTGACAGTTAGGCTTTATGAATTCCTCCCAGACAGTCACACAATAGAGGAATTAGGTGTGCCTGAATGCTCCATCTGCTGGCAGGAGGAGATGGCGGATCTGAGCACAGACCCACTTGCAACTGAATAGCCTGTGCTGTGCCGCCACAAAAAGGGCCGAACGACCCCACATTGTTACTGCAGCCAGCTAGGAGGCAGGGCAGGGTTGGTAGGAGATTCCATACATTTTGTAGACAATGTGAACCAGGGCACCAGGGTATAGAAACGGGACCTCAGACACCAACTCTTTAGTACACTCCTGGACCTGTGGACACTCTGCCAGGAAGGAATGCTGTGCTGCTACAAGGACCACCACTCTGCTGGGCTGCTGCTCTGAAAGGACCGCAGCCCTGTAGTGCTGACCAGCTGCCTGCTGCCCTCTGCCAGGGTGAGAAGGACTGAACAAGCATTTCTTGAACCCAGAGTGACTCCAAGGGCCAGTTGGCTGGCCTTCTGATCTGACGCCTCAAGGACATAACTGGTTTCCAACAATCTTGCACCTGCACCTGGACTCCGCTATTTGTGAGTCTACCCTGCCAAATGGTGCCACTCCAGTCCTGGACCCTTGGAAGTCCTTGGGCTTAAGGGGCTTTGCCAGCCTCTGTGGATCCAGCAGAACCAACACATCTCCTCTGGTGTGTGGCAGAAACCCAAGCAGAACCGATACATCTCCTCTGCTGCCTGGATTGGTCCCATTGCAAAGAGCCGCATTGCGCCGCAGCTCACATCGCATTTCGAACCGCCGCTGTGCGATGCATCCTCAGTCCAGGGCCTCGAATCTTTCATCGATGGCAGCCTCAACGATGCCGACGGACTCAGCAACGCAGCCCTGTAGCTTCTCGGAACCGTCGCATTGCCCCGACTGCGTGATGCATTCTCGACTCTGGATCTCGTATCGCAATCCCTCGTCAACAAGATGTTTGAAATCAACTCAACAGGCCCTTGCACTGCAGCTTTGCCGCATCAAAAAACCTACTCATCACTTTGGCTGTGCAACGCATCCTCAACGCTGTACCCCTCTGCAAACCAGGATTGAATGTATTTTGTTCAGCAGGCCTAACATGGTCCTTGTAGCTGCACCGTGCTCCATCGCAGTCAGCCTAAAGTTGTGACTTTGACCTAGTCCGGTGCGACCAGATATCCACAGTTGGCACTCTACGCCTTTTGCCACTATTTTCTCTAAAAACCCTTTAAATTCAATATGTCCGGTTCTACTTATTAGATTTTTGTTGTTTTGGTCTTGTTTTACTTATTATAAATTACTCCATATTTCTAATTCTGTTGTGGGCTCCTTTAGTGGTGTGTTTTCACTGTGTTACTGTTTGAAGTTTTGCACAAATACTTTACACTGTGCCTCTGAGTTAGGCCTGACTGCTCTGCGGCAAGCTACCTGAGGGTTGAGCACATGTTAATTTAGGGTTGGCCTGAGAAAAATTGTGGGTACTGCTATGGGTAGGTGGAATTTTAAATTCCACAAGCAGAATTGGCAGAAATGTTGTAATTCTACATTACTCTAGTACACAGAATTACAAAAAAATTCTGCCGCTCGGCCAGTGGAATTAATCAGCACTGGTCATTATTCCACCATGTTTTAGTAATGGAAGTCTCTCTTCAATGCCTTTAGTTGCGTATTACCTACTGTTGATGCACACGACTAATCGTTTAATTTATTATTGTAAATCTTTCTTCCTACGGTGGCCGAGTAGCCTTGCTGTTGCAACTGTTCAGTGGAGGCACAGGCTGTGATATGTTATGTGTCTTTTTGACAGCCCTAAAATGCTCCCACATTTCTCCCTCCTCATAGGATGTTTCCTCTCGTTGTAGAGTCAAACTTTGTCAGAAGAATGGTGGATATTGCACAGGAAGAATTATTGAAACTCGAGCATCTCTCTCTGGTGTCCAAGGTCTGTACGGAGCTGGACAATCCTCTTAGGATCAATGACAAGGACCTAGGTAAGGAATGGTTTGCCTTGGCCTGTGCCTTTAGTTGTTGGGATAACGGGGTATGTGAGGGGAGGCGGAGAAGGAGGAGGGCTCACGGTGAGCTAATTCTATGAGGGGCCAATGTACTGTAAAAGTCTAGTTAAGGATAGGCTATGGTCTGTTGCATAGCTGTCAGGTGGCCACAGTTGACTTGAGAGTTCCAGTATTTATTGTTCTTTTGGCTGTAAAACCAGAACTGTGTGATGTTCACCCTTCAGGCACGACACTTAATCAGGAAAACGTTATTCTGTTGTTTGGCTCACTTACTGCACTGTACTGAAATATCAGCAGTAGAAGGTTTCATATTTTACCAGGAGGTGGCAGGAGAGAGCGTTGTTCCAGCGACAGGCCCGCACACTGCAGTGCGAAGGTGATTTGTTAGGTCTCGCCTAAGCAGCGCGCATGCGCTGCATAGGAGAGACCTTTAGCTATCGGCACAGCTTTGGGGGCAAAATCGTGCACGCGTTGCATTGCTTGCAATGACAACGCATGCACGTCTGGCGATTCCCTTGCGGGAGCACGCGGCGCCATATGGTGGCGCCATATGGTCACAATCATCGCACCTTGCTGCACGCTCCCGCAAGGGAATCGCGCAGGCTCCCTCCCGCCGCGCGCTTGTGCTGGTTTATTAATATTGACACCAAGTGGAGGAAAGAGGGTTCAGCTTTCTGTTGTTTCCTGTTGGGAGACCCGCGCCCCTACATCACCGGCTCCTACGTAGTTGGAGTACGAGTATGCAGGTGTTTGTAACACCTTTAAACAGCGGTGCGCACTCCTTTTCGCTTGACAAGACAGCGTCATTAAATGACCCGTACACAAAAACGTACTGCGCTGTAGCAAAATAAAATTTCAAAATAAATGCATACATTTAAAAGATGATTCATAATAATACAGAAAAACGCCAGGGTACGATTTGAATTTATCAGACTAACAGTATTCATTTAATTCTTATCTCTGCCCATGCAAATAGGTAGGGAAAGCCTGTTGAAGGGGTGTGGGGTAAGTTTGTATTTGCAAGGTATACCGCATACATATGGGAGTTATAAGAACATATTTGGGGTGATAGCAGGTGCCAGTTTTCAGAAATGTAGCACATTCTCTTTACTGAAATTGATGGTTCCATGTTCGAATGACCAGGTCTGTGATTGCATTTGTTAGATGGTCTTTGATTCAGCCTTCTGTGGCGAATGAAGGAAAATTGATTTCCAATTTGCAATTTCTGCTCATAGGCCCCTTAGTGATCATTGTTTATCTGAAGAACCATTTTTCTGCCTTACTCTGTTGTTGCTGAATGTTAGACGGTTTTAAAGTGTCACATGCAAGAGAGGTCGCTTCGTAGCGCACATCAACAAATTAGATTATACAATTTATCTATTTCCACGGTTTTTCTTTTCTGTGTCGATTGTTACATTCATTTCACTTTTTGTTACTGTGTTGCGTTTGCCTTTTTATTCCGATTGTAAAAAGTTTTTCTTTGTCTGCATTCTGAGCCATAACTTACTTGAGATTCTACATCCTGAACATTTTTTTTAAGCCGAAAAATGCCACTTAGGATGTTTGCGAGTGCAGTTCACATATAAACAGTTCAACTAATAAGGCGCGAAATGGGAGCTCTGGGATCGAGAAGATGTCAGGGCGAGACGTGGCATCACTGACAGAATGTGGGGCACCCTAACGTACTAGCACATAGCATACAACAGAAACTTAAAACAGAATTATAAGAATAATACACATTACTTACGATAGCATATCAAAGTGTAACACAACATAATGTTCTCGGAATGGGATTTTCTCCCTAACGACAAAAGTTGAAAGTTCTATATTTTGAACCCAGAAAGCAAAATCAAGTAAAAAAAAAACCAGTAGGATATTCCTGAGTAAATACACTCAGCATGGACGACAAAGTCCATCACATAACAGACAACATCGTTCTTCATATTTGGGGGATTTGACAGACAACGGCAAGGGAGAGTAAAAGAAGAAAATAAAGAGTCAGCAATCCGGTGAGCACAAGGTAAGTTGTTTTCTTTTTTTAAATTTTATTCACCCTCATCATCGTCTGTCAACTCCCCGCCCCCCCCTCTTACCTGCACTGGCCAATTCTGTGTATCTCCCAAAACATTTTCATTCATTCAGTTCTAGTCAGGCGGACCATCATGATTCTGTCACTGTGGCCCCCCACTGGATCTGCCAGAGTAAACCAGACACTTACGTCCCAATGAACTCAGGGTTGTCGGTGTAAGCAGTGCTTAATTTGAGCCAGTGCTTTCCCGTGCTCAGTACCCGCACCTAATCCTCAGCACTGGCGCTTATACCACCAGGTAAGGAAACATATATTTGGCGGTCATTTGATTTTACCCCAGAATCACAGGATGTTGAGCCACGCCGAGAGTCGAATCCGGTTCCCCAGCTCCAAAATCGGCAGCTCCAGCCATTAGGCCAAGTCCTCTCCAGAATAATAAGTGCCAGGGCTCTAGTCAGGAGGCATTTTGCACCAGCACATTTCTCCTGTTAGCGCTGCCTCCTGAGGAGAGCCCTGGCACCTTTTAATTTGCAACTTAACCACTGGGTATAAGTACCTCAGACCGTCCGCCCTAATTAGCGCATAAGGTCTAATATACTATTTTAGGCTGAGCCTAGCCGCAGCGCGCAAGCACTGCTCTGTATTAGGGTATGCACTAGCAGCCCTGCCCACTCTCTGCCCATATTGGTCATTGGCTTTGTGTCATTGCCCTTCTCAAATGCTGGCTTCTGATTCATAAATAGGCTTGTTAGTCCCTCCTTGGTACCGCCTTGTCTGCATTTGTTACCGCCCATAACGACTGGACCTTTTACTTGGCTTGTTACACGGCTGGCTTTATCTAGTGGGTGAGCACTATTTTGTTTATGGACACTGATGGGGACAATGCCGGCTGCTTTTTTTTTTGCATTTGCATGCTGAGTGTGGCGCCCGCTTTAGGGACACAGCGCTCAGTTTAAATGTTTTTTTTAAAACCTTTGATGTTGAGTGTGGCGCCCGCTTCAGGGACACCGCGCTCTGTTTATTTATTTTTTACTTTAATAGTGAGCACGGCGCACGCTTTAGGGATACCGCGCTCAGTTTCAATTTTTTTTTAACTTTAATACTGAGCTCGGCGCCCGCTTCAGGGACTCCGCACTCTGTTTCATTATTTTTTTTGTAACTTTAGTAATGAGCGCAGCGCCCGCTTCAGAGACACCGCGCTATTTCTTTCTTTTTTTTAAAACTTTAATAATCGTGATTGGTGATTTTGTCACCCATCGCATTCGTACTTATTTTATCAACCTCCTATGAATGAAATATTCAGTCAGCCCCACCGGATTCTAATCTGTGGGCTGCACATCTCTGGGCGGGAGCCAAGATGCCTCTTGCCAGCAGATACTAAATGACGGTGCCCAGAATAATGGCCGCCCTGTATAATTATTCAAAACAAATAACTGGATTTCCAATTATATGAGCAAGGAGCTTAACTGCTTACTATGTTTTAAATAAAGGGCTACAATGTCCAGCGAGATGTGTCAACATTCACCCGTGAGAAGCGTGGGACATTTCTACAGTCGCTAATTTGACGCCTTTGAGAAGAGTGCCTACGGTTTCAGTCTTTGCTGTGGTACTTGATTGAAAATCACGTTATTTTGGGCAAATTGAGCAATCTCCCTGTGTCTAACTTCGTGTAATACAATAATTTATTGCCATATTGTTCCCCCAACTAGTTTTGCGCACTTTATACTTCATGTCAGGGGGTTGCTAAATGTAGCTTTGCGCAATAATTGTTCATACTGGCGCAGCAAGTCCAAATTATCTTTTCACTCGTTTGCATGGCACATTTATTCTAATGTCTTTGTCAAAGAGCTGACCTCTGCACCAGGGCATCACCCTGCCTGCTTATCACTGTGTATGCATCATAAAATGAATTAGAACAATCCATTAGCAGAGTTCAGACAGGCACACTTCCCCTCGGGCAGAAAGAGCGCTCCTGTCAGACGTCACAGGCGCTGTTTTAAGTGGCACTGTTTCAGCCCTTGACAGTTAAGTAGGCTGCTATCTGCGTTTAATCTTTAAACAAGCATTTTCAATGCAATAGGTTTCTCATTTACCCAAGTTTGAGCTATTGGCATTGTAAATAACAATGCCTATTATTTATGTTTTGGTTTTTAAAACATAAATAGAAGGCATTGTCATTTACAATCCCAATAGCTTAAACTCGTGTGAATGCGAGACCTATTGCATTGCAAATGCTTGTTTTTGTTATTATACACAGAAGTCTATAACCAATTTCAGAGGGTGAACTTATTGACACGCAGGGCTAGCTCTGTGATACTGTGCATAAGTCAGTCTCTCTATCTTTACCCTTCAGTGTCCTCTAGCAGGGAGTCCAGGCTGGCCTTAGCTTCACAAAAGCAGCAGGACATTTAGTGCTTATTGTCACGTGTGTTCACCTTCGAAGAGCACATTACATGACGTATCACCCCCAAGTAAATGGCACTCATTTTTGTTGAAATTGTGCTGCTAAATAGGCAAAACTAGGGGTAGGCAGGACTCAGCGGAATCTCACTGAGTTTTTATGTAACTCTGTAGAATTCCACCCAGTAAAACTCAGCGAGTTACGCCCACCCTGAGTTACTGCTTGAGAAGGATTTTACCCCCCTCAACCAATAACCCAGTTTCTTACATAATTTCTTCCTGTGTTCCAAGACTATATTTTCATACAATTTAAAGCCTGGCACAAGTTCTAAAAAAGTAAGTGGGGAGACAAATTAGCATACACAGTTTGTGATGTCTTTACAGGAAGCAATGCAATAGGAAGTGTGGTGACGTCAGACCTATCATATCCCTATTTAATAGGTCTATTTCCGAGTCTATTACAATCTAGCACTATTAATTTTAAAAGCTTTGACAATACTTACAAACATAGGAATAAGTTTACAATTTTCAGGGAGATCTTTTGCCTTATGCTTTATGTGTTAGATTTTAGCATTGAATCCTTGCACATGTATCCATAAAGCTCACTTTGTATAAAGACATCTTCAAATTAGCCATAAGATGCTACCACCAGCAGATACGGAACATCAATCTTGCAGATTGATCAACACCAGCACCAACTGCAGCAAGTAAATCTTTGCCATCATCATAGATTTCATCACACCTCCTGCTGCTTCCAACATCACCCCTTCACAAGACATTTGCAACAACCTCTCGCAAGTTTTCTGTAACAAATTCACAACCATTTACAGCAACTTCAAACCTCAACCACACCCCCCTACCATTGCAATTCAACTCTCCATTATGGATGATGAACGAACCCTGACCTTGTGGGCGCCATCGCCACTGGCGAAATCAATGTGCCCCTGAACACCATCCACTTGGAGGCTCCATCTGACCCTTGCCTTCACAAAATGACTCTTACTAATCAGTAAAACGCTAACACCCATCCTCAATGCCTCCATCGACTCTACCACTTTTCTTGACACTTCAAAACATTCCACTGTCATGCCCCTGCTCAAGAAACCAACCGTTGATCCAGACACTATTTCCAACTAGAGACCCATCTCCCTCTTACCATACTGGACAAAGGGATTAGAGAAACTAATAAACTGATGCTTCACCGACCAACTTAGCAGCCACCAGCTCCTCAATGCCACGCATTCTGGATTCAGGCCCAACCACAGTAAAGAAACATCACTCATGCCACAGAAGGCATCAGCATAATCCTTGACAGAGAAGACATGGCAGGCCTGATTCTCCTGGACCTCTCTGCATCATTTGACAAGGTCCCACACCCCATCCCCATCAGGCGCCTGCAACAGGTTGGCATTCAAGAACTTCTCTCCGCTGAATCTCTTCCTTCTCAACGGATAGAACACAAGCTCTAAGTCTGGCACCTTACTCCTTGGAAGCCCACAAAGACATCTGCGTAGTCCTTTAAGGCTCATTGCTTGGCCCTCACCCTCCTCAACGCATACATGATCCCTCTGGCCAATGTCATCCGTGCACACGACTTCAACATCCTCTCCTACGCAGACTACAGGAAATTCATGCTCTCCCTCTCAGACAAGACTCCCACCACAAGAAACAAGTTCACCCTGTGCATGATGGAAGCAGCTAACTGGATGAAAGCCAAATGTCTAATGCTCAACACAGACAAGACAGACATAGTGATCTTCGGCATGAGACTATAACCGGTGTCCAACCACAGAACACACTCCAGGAATCTTGGAATATTCATTGACAGCAAACTGGATATGACTGCACAAGTCAACGCCATCACTGCATCCTGCTTTCACACCCTGAAGATGCTGAGGAAGATCTGCAAATGGCTCCCAAGCAACACATGAAAAACTGTCACTCAAGCCCCGGTGACCAGTGGACTATGAAAACACCCTCTACGCCAGGATCACTAAGCAACTCACTAGAACACTACATACCATACAGAACTCTGCAGCCAGGGTCATCATCAGCCTCCCACACAGAACTCACATTACACCACACCTCAGGGAACAACAGTGGCTTTCAATGCACAAATGCACTTAAATCAAACTCCTCATGCACTCATTCAAGGCACTCCACAACCCAGGCCTCATCTATCTGAACAGTTGCATCTCCTTCCACAAAACATCCAGTTACCTCCACTCCGCAAGAGTCCTACTCACCAAAATATCGCACATTTACAGAACCAGATCAGAAGGACAATTATTCTCTTACATCGCTCCTAAAGCATGGAACAGCCTACTTCTCCACATCAGAGCCTCCTCTTCTCTCTGAAATCCGCAAGAAGCTGAAGATCTGGCTTTTCAATTAACCAACCTACCATGGGTGGGGCTAGACACACACACCTGCTCAGTACTATGATACCCTCATGGGCGGTAGCACGCTTTACCAATATACATAACATAACATAACATCACATGACATAACATAACATAAAGCACTCTGCTGAAGTCTGTGTGATATACAAAACTTATGTTCAACGCCCTGTATAAGCAACTTGACCTTTATTCCTTAGAAGAACAATGAAATACGTGCCAAATTAGATCAGGTACTAATGGCACCATGGTGTCTCATCTTTAGAAAATGGTGGAGGCTCATTACCCGTATCCACTGCCTTGTAACATGCAGTCAAAAGGATATGATGGAAGTTTGTGAGACTGGCAAATGCATTTAATAGTCAAAGCATATAATTCTTGACTAGTCCTATAAAAACAAAAAAGTGTTTATTTTTTATTTTTAGACGAGAATGACAATGCCACAAGCCTCTGTCTGCATGTTCTGTTACCATGTACACAAAACCACTTGCCGACTGAATCAGTTGAGATATACATATTTATTAAAAAGAATAATGAAATTATGTTTCAGTTTATGGAATCACAACGATATGGCAATACATTTTATAAATTCGAAATATTCTGGAATTCAGCTCTCAATCTGATGATGAGCCTAGAAAAATGCAAGAATGTTTAATGTTTTGCTCAATATACTATAACATTCAGCTTTCAACAACTCACTTGACAGTTCTCAGCCAAAACACTGATTTGGACATTTGGTCTCAGTACCGAGAATCATTTTGTATAATTACAGCTTTTCACATGACAAATATACATATATATGTAGTCACAGAAGGTAAAAGTGAGGTGACAATAGTGTTATGTTAGGATCTAAGACGTAAACTTATGTTAAAAAAAACCAGAAGTTCACTGTCAAAACAAAGGTTAAAGTGATGTTATAGTTATGAGTTGGAATGAGACATAAGCTAACGTCAAAAAACCCAAAACCACTGAAATACACCTCTTACAGGTTAGTCAAATAACTATATTTTGCACCCTATCATGCACTGCTTATGAGTCCACATATTACATCACTCATGACATGTTAAATGCCATCATTATTGACATCACTGATTATATTTAAACAACAACACTAATGACATTGTGCAGTGAGGCTTAGTTGGCGTGTTCCACATGTGTTATGCACCTGGCTGGTATTTGGTCAAGCCCTGAACCCATCCCTCTGCAAACACCCAACACACATTCTAAGCCCTTTTTCCACAACATTTTACCATGTGTTGTAATATGCGATGTTATAATGAGGGAGAGGACCTTTAATGACAATTATAGCCCTAGACAAAATGATTCTTATGCTGTTAGAACATTTCACCAACTCCAGAGAGAATTATCTAAATTAAAAATGTGGAAACAGGAAGACACACTTTGGAATGTTGGATCAGAAGGGCTATACAACCCATTATTAGGCCTGAGCCCCCGTAGAATGTTCTAATACCCTATAATGAACCTGAGACACTTCATTGTCTACAATAGAGGTCTCAACAGTCCAATGTTCTAATATACATTATTAGCACTGAGCTGCTTCATTGTCTACAATGGAGATCTCAACACTCTAATGATATACTATCCATTATTAATGCTGAGGCACTTCATTGTCTACAATGGAGGTCTCAACAGTCCGATGTTCTAATATACATTTAGACCTGAGCCGCTCTATTGTCTACAATGGAGGTCTCACCAGTCCAATGATCTAATATGCATTATTAGGCCTGAGCCGCTTCATTGTCTACAATGGAGGTCTCAGCAGTCCAATGATCTAATATGCATTATTAGGCCTGAGCCGCTTCATTGTCTACAATGGAGGTCTCAGCAGTCCAATGATCTAATATCCATTATTAGGCCTGAGCCGCTTCATTGTCTACAATGGAGGTCTCACCAGTCCAATGATCTAATATCCATTATTAGGCCTGAGCCGCTTCATTGTCTACAATGGAGGGCTCAACAGTCCAATGATCTAATATCCATTATTAGGCCTGAGCCGCTTCATTGTCTACAATGAAGGGTTCAACAGTCCAATGTTCTAATATCCATTATTAGGCCTGAGCCGCTTCACTGTCTACAATGGAGGGCTCAACAGTCCAATGATCTAATATCCATTATTAGGCCTGAGCTGCTTCACTGTCTACAATGGAGGGCTCAACAGTTCAATGATCTAATATGCATTATTAGGCCTGAGCCGCTTCTTTGTCTACAATGGAGGTCTCAGAGTCAGCAGTCCAAAGTTCTAAAAAAAACCTTGCACTTGAGACAGCTGCCAAGAAAATCCAAGATACTATTAAATGGAGCCTGCAGTGCAACAACGGGTGCTGGAAACTGAGAGCCTATGTAAGGTTGAATGTACAGTACAAAATATTTCAGTGTTAGAATAATCTTATTAGAAAATGTGAATGCTGGTGGCTTTGTCAGTAACCCTGGGCAAAGCACTACGCTACGCTCGCGTAGTTTGCGAAGTTTGCGCTACTTCGCACTACGCGAACTGCATGTAGCACAGTGCAAACACGCGTAGCGTAGTGCAGCGGTCATTTTGTACTTGCTCGCGGTCCTCAACGTCAAGTTGGCGACCGCAAGCAAGCAAAATGACATCCCGGCGAGACTTTTTCTGCTCGCGATCAGCAACATCAAGTTGCCGATCGCGAGCGTGGAAAATAAACCTCCCGGCGAGATTCTCAACGCGGGGAGGTCAGGTTTCTCGTTGCAGTGGTCGCGTATGCTCGCGACCGCCGCGATGAGAAACTACCAGTCCGCGTTGAGAAAGCTGCCGCTCGAGTAAAAATCTACTCGAGCGGCAGTAAAAGACAGCTCGCACTGTGCAAGATGCCGTTTTCAATGATTGCACAGTGCCGGATGCTTGTCCGCACTGTGCAATCATCGCGAACAGCGCACTACGCAGTTAGCGTAGTGCTACGCGTAGCTCGAAGTGCACTTCGCGTAGCTTCACGTAGCTTCGCGTAGCGCTACTTCGCGAACTACGCCCAGGGTTATTTGTCAGTCAGTAAAGTAATAGAGGATGATTAATGTCTGCTGGAGGCATTTCAGTCCAACATTTAATGTTTTTATTGTGTCCCTTCCTGTTCAACTCAGAACCGTCTTCCCTCAATGGGTACAAAATTGTCAGTGTTATATGCCATTTGATCGGACTATATTGGTCCTCAAATAGCCAGTCCCTCATTACCGGTCCTCACCTGCAGCTTACACCAGTAATTGGGAATACGGTCATTAACAACCAGCATAACACTCAGCAGTGCACCACAACGATGTAAACCACACCATACAAATCCCGATAGTATCCTAGTGAGCATTGTAGGAGAATGTAGTACATGATGCTAAATACGAAAAACAGCGTTGTGAGTTATTTTACTCCTGCCCCTATACCTCTTACATTCCTACAGTGTAGAGCGTTAGCCACATATGCATGTTGCTTGGCATACAGAAGACACGGACGCTTGCGAGCACTGTGGTTTATAGTTAGGGCATTCAGGATTGCGGTCCAGGTGTAAGCAGGGATTGGCTGAAAAAAAAACAGATCACACAGTTGTCAACAAGAGAAACGTGAGAAGAACAATTCTTTCATTGATGATACAAGACAATGCATGAACGTATTTGTGCAGCATAGGCAGAGGTGCAATGCAGGATACTGCATCATAAGCGCCCCTTCCCCCACACACGTGGTCCCCATTTCAGCCCAAGGCTTATGAATATCTGTGAGATATGGCAGTTCTAGGTGCTCCTCACCACATTCTGCAGGACATGGGGGTGCCATCATTTTGCATTATGTCACTGAGCACAAGACGCTAACAAGGTGGGGAAGCCTTGTTCATTTATAGAGGCAGATCAAGGCTCAGGCAAAATGCAGCCTTTGTTCTCGTTTCTTATTCGTTCTCTTCCTACCTCCTTTTTATTCATAATGATGTGATAAAATAGTTAGTATATTATTAGGATGATATCTGTTCTTCATCATTATTGTTCAACATGCTTGTTAGGTTTGAAATACTGTTTCAATTGTTTGTTAAATATGCGAAAAGTCTCGAAAATCAAATACTTGATTATACTTATAAAAACACAAACACAAAATAGAGAGTTTGCAAAAGTGTCAAAGCCAAAAAGAGGCTCTGTACAAGGTATCAGTAGGGTCAATGGGTCATTTGGCCCATGGTGGGCATTCCTTGAGCACATCAGCTTGCCGGGCCATTTAAACTCTGTAGGAGGACCACCTACAGTCTTTAGTGTCCCTCATCTACATTTTGATTAACTGTGTCCGCTGATATGGTGGGTACACTTCCATCACTTTTGAATAGAGACAGCCTATTTTTTTGACGGCTTGGATTTTATTTTTCATTTTCAGAAACAAATCTTAACATTGGGGTTTATTTCTGGATAGCAAAAAATCTAAAACCTCAGCTGGACACTGATTATTTTCCCTGCCCAGATCCTCCTAGCTTTGCATGAAGAGCCTTGGCAGAAAAACCAGTGAAGGTTACCAAGCCCCACATAGAGCAGGACAATTGTCACTGTGACCTGGTGGGCCAGTTTTGGATGTTATGTCAAGCGGTTTCCTCAATGGAGCCAGTGGAAACCCAGTCGTTTTCTCACCTCTAAATTGGGTGGGTGAACCCTAATATTGGCCCCAAATTGGACAATCGCCTTATTTTCTTTGGGGCGCCCACCATCTGCCAGTCTCTACATCGCCCCATCACTCACTGTTTTGGAGTAGTTTATTTTCTGTGCCAAAAGCTCATTCAACACGAGAGGGCTATTAAACAAGACCGCGCTCCAGACGAGTCAGACAATGAGATGATACGGGGTTAATTTCATCTAAAGCTAAATGTAATGAAAGAGGAGACCAGAAAAGGAGGTAGGAGGCTATCTCAGAGACTTGTGGCTGCTGCCAGAGTAAAACCCAAGAGTAAGAGCTCAAATACATATGTACATTTCGAGTATTGATGGTTATTGATTGCTGGAAATAATGATTTGAATTGGGAGGAATGAAAGGAAGAAAGGAAGGGAGGGATGGATGGATGGAGGAAGGAAGAAGCAAGGGGGGAGAGAGGGTTGAATAATTTTCTTTCTGCATATTAAGTGCTACAATCTGATCTTGCTATCGAATGAACATAGAATGTGCAGTGATAACACCAAACAGTCCAAGGGCCTTAATTAGAGTTGGGCAGATGTGGGTCATCTACCAGTAAGTGGAGGGTGTCCCATCTGCCTGTATTAAGAGTGCATTGATGTCTGTGGCACTTTAAAGATGGTGGGCAGAGCATCCTCCACATTTTAGGGAAAGTTTTTCATCTGCTAAACTTTAAATGAGGACCTAAGTTAGACAAATACGCTACCTGAATGGCCTCATAGCATAATTCCTGACTGGCTGGAAAAAAGATCGAGGAAAACAGATGAGCCGAGGGAATCGAAGAGTGCATAGCTGCTAGTGCCCATCTCTGGGGTACGGAAGGCTAGCATCATGGGAGTAACCCTCTACAGATAGATTTGTTACCAGAAATTGAAGAGTGGTTTTAAAGCATTGGCACTGTGGATAATTCCTTCCCTATGAAAGATCCAAGATAGACCAAAGCAGTGGTAACTCCCCAATGTGGGTGTTATAGTCTCACCGTCTTTATTTTTTTTAATCCAAATGGTTTTGCTGGCAACTTCTAAAAAAAATACAATGGGGGACTAAACCAATTAGGATGTACACACACATACAGTACTAGAGCACTCACCCTCAACCTCAATCGTTCTGAATTACTTGCTTGTTTAATGCTTACACTGCACTGCTAGTTGCTGGGCTGCTGACCTCAGCAACCTCAGATCTGCATGAGATACAACTTCGCCCAAATTAACATATATAATTCATGGGGGTTCCCTAGAACACCTGTAATCAAAGGAGTCAACAATGAGCAAGTTAAAAACTGGGACCACCACATCAGGATCTAATGGAAGAGGACCACTCCTATGGACAGGGGCTCAGGTGATTTAGTTCCTACAACATTGACTGGTCTAAAAGTTGGAGAGTGACAGCCAATGAACAAACTGTCTGAGACTTAGGGTACCATCTGGGTCCTTATCCATCCCCATCTAACATATCCTTTATAAGCTAGCTGTGTTCAGAAAGAATATTAGGATTGCACTCATGTTTGTTTCTATGGGCCTTTCACATACTGACAAATGTGCTCATCGCTTTAGCTTTCTACTTACAGGTAATAATACCCAGGTAGGAATACCCATTCACCAGGGGCCGTACTTCACCTGTCTTTATCCAAAGGGAGGTATCTGGCTTCTGAATACTCAGATCCATTACCCCAATCTAAAGACCAGAACAAATGGCCTTCTAGGTGCATGCAAGGGGGTCCTACCCTTCTGCTGCCTTCTCTGTTTTATTTTCATACAGGTATCTGGAGCTCGGTTAAAAATGGAATGTGCCCCTGCGAGTTTCGATATGGTACCAGAATATTGCAAATAAAATATTGTCCTAAATGTCATTTACAGATATATTTACATTCTAGCTAATAACAGCCAATATACAGCCAATGAGATGATATCCATGTAAGTGACATTTCGGACAAATATTACCACCAGTTGGTATTTCTACTAATGAATGATATTCTGACATACAACTGCGGATTTCTGACCTTTTAAGGGTGCAGTGATTCAATTGTTTGAGATCCACGCAACATTTTCATGTCACTCCTTTAAACCTCTGGCAGTTACAGTTTACCCAAAATAATCCTGAAATCATTTTGTGAATGTATTTTTTCCAATGCACAGATGTACACAAGTCTATTTTTTCAAGAGTGCCGGTGCAAATGAAATTTCTAGCCTGTTCTTGCCAGGAGACAATGCCTGGTGATTTCCAGGCAGGGAGGAGTCGTATATGGTTTGTAAGTATCCAGAAAAGGAAGTTATGCAGGAGTAAATACACCTCCATGGCCTTGCATCACAGGAACTGGAAATGCCCTCCTGCAGGAGATATACTCATACTGAAACCTCTGTTGTATATGGAATCTCTGCACAAAATCTAACAAAAAGGGTTTAAAAATATATATATTGAAACCTTTGTGAGCAAATACTGTTGCATGTAACTGAGATCTGTGAATTGAACACATTGCTATGCACTTAAAAAAGGCTATATCTGAATGGAAGTCAGGCTTAAATGAGCAAATAGCTTTGTGAATGAGGCCCACAAATGTTTGACTTCTGCTGAAGCTGCAGCCTATTGACTAGACCCAGCCAGTTATGCCCTGTAAAGGTATATGTGACAGGCACTAACAAAGGATAACATATCTGCACATGCGAAAGGTAAATGTAAGCAGAGGTAATTCAGAGGATGCAAGTAACTTGTTCTGCCATCGTCATTGGTGAAGTTATAGTCCAGTCAACTGTCTGACAGTTAAAGAATACGAAAAATATATTCGGGAAAAGTCCCCAGCACTTCAGAGGTATGAATCACTCTGTTCTCAAATCGTGGTAAAAGGGAACTCATACAACACACAGAATGCAATGGACAGATTGATGAGGGCCTGCTTAAGAAACATTTCTTTCTGAAAGGGACCAAGAAGAAATTTGCCAGCCAGATACGGCAACGTAGACTGTGGAGGCTCAGTCGTTGGAAAATGACTGGATTAAATGCGTATTGGAGAAGTCCTTTGTAGCTCTGCGGGATGCAGTGGCAGAGAAATAGATGGAGTTGGGGGGACAGCGAAGAGTTTCACATGGTGTTGCTGATTTTTGCTGTTATGCCTTTTAAATACAAAAGGCTAAGGCCTTCAGGAACATTTGAGGGAACTATTCACCTTCTCAGAACAAAAAGGTTTAGTAAACTGTCTCTAAAGTTAAATTGAGAAGCCCAGAATTGTTTTATGAATAATCACCAAAGGTGAAGTAGATCTACCCTTGACTGGAGTTGTTGAATAGAAAAAAGAGGTTTGGAGAATTTACATGAAATCCAAAGTCCCTGCCTGCCTTATAATTCCCGTCTGGCTTTTTGGAGAGGCATCCCCAACTCCGTCTTGAATTTCTATCTCTAAAATATGTCACTACAACTGGATCACAGTTTCCTGTCTTATTGTTTACCAAAACATTTTGAGCCCTCTTCCGGAAGAACTTACCCTGGGAAGTCTGAGTACTGTGTAGATGAGAGGGAGCTACACTCAGTGGGACTAACAAAGGAGAATAGGTTCTGTTAGAGAAGGCACGCAAAAAGTGATGGATTGAATGGCTGTAATTTATCCAACCAGACGTGGTTATTTTGCTCAGTGTGCCACTGAAACCAAGCGATACCCAACTGATGAGCCCTAATCAGGGCAAAAACAGACTTGAGTTCTGTGAAAACTGGGTTGTTGGTTGACCTTGTTGATTGGGTTGTTGGTGTTAGCCCTGGTCAGGCAACAGCCACAATCCAAGGCAGAGTGAACCACAAAACAGTCACTAAATTAACCTATGCAAAAACCCTGTGTAGCGTGGCACAATAAGCAGACAGAATTAAATTAGAGGCAATGTGTATAGTATTTATGCAGTACTCAAGCAGTAATGACGTGAAAAAACAACAAGAAAAATCCAGCACCAATTTAGAAAAATAGAGTACATTTTGATACATTATTTTACATCAAATGACAGAATTCCAATCAGTAGAACTTGAGTCATTAATTTTTCAAAGTGTAACTACAAACTAGTGCCTTAAAGGTCAAACTGCCAACGGTGACCCGGTCTAGTCACGTGAGACCGGGCCAAAGCCAAAAAATATGGTCGACTGCGATGGAGCACAGGTCAGTTACAAGAAGTGTATTGGGCCAGTTGGCGCTTACTTTCAGATATAGAAGTATTTTAAAGAAATATGGGCCATATGTATGAAGGCAATTTTGCGATCGCAAACGCCGAAATTCGCAGAATTTCGGCATTTGCGATCGCAAAATTACAGTGTCCAATGTATGACACAAAACACCCCTCGCAAAATAAGGAATCGCAAATTTTGCGATTCCCTATTTTACGATTGCATTTAAGGAATCGCAAATTGCGATTCCTTAATTGCAATGTAAGAAGCACAGAAAAAGTGCAATTTGGACTTAAGAATCGCAAATTAACACCAACTTCAAGTTGGTGGTAATTTGCGATTTCTTTGAAAAATGCACTTTTGTGCATTTTCAAAGTGCCATGTGACTCACATACATGCCCTTAGGGCATGTATGTGCGCCACATCTGCACCCATGCTCATTTCAGGGTGCAACAGGGTGTCCTTTTGACACCCTGGCACCTTGAAATTGCATTCACAATTTGCGATTCTCTAATTGAGAATCGCAAATTGAGAATGTCTTCCCATTCATTCCTATGGGCCTGTAGGCCCATAGGAATGAATGGGGAGGTATTCCTTAATTGCGAATCGCAATTTGAGATTCGCAATTAAGGAATATGTAGGATTCGCAACATTTATTGCAAATCCTACATACATAGCATTTTGCGATTCTCAAATAGCGATTCTCTCAAAATCGCTATTTGAGAATCGCAAATGTATCCTTTGATACATATGCCCCTATGTTCTGAGAAGATCAAGTTTAGCATGACAAAGCTGCAGGCGGTGTCCGAGGAAGGAACGTCGTTGTTGGGGAGCCACTGGACGAAGTCGCAGTGAAGATTTCTATGTTCAAATTTAGTCACTTTTATGTAAGCTAAACATTTCCAGCGGCACAGGGCAGGAGGCTGTTGCTGAAGACATTTTCAGGACGTTGGATGCCCTTTTGGCGAAGGACTGCTGAACAAGATTTGCTGCTGTGGAGAAAAACTTAGCTGGAGCAGCTGTGAAGTCAGGCCGACCGCTGGGATGCACCTTGGGCGGATCAACGAGCTGGTTGGTACCGATCTTACCTCAGTTCTCAGAGTAGATTTTAGCCAGAAATGTTTTAAGTCCCAAGTTTAGAAATTTGGCTATCTGGACACAATTAGCACCACACCCAAAGGTCCAGGATTGGTGGAACACTACTTGGGGGTTGAGGACTCACTCTGGCTGGGTCCAAGTGTGGGTTCAAGATGATGGCAATGTTTTATGTCTCTGTGGCTCTGACCAGTAGGCCAGCAAACTAGCCCTTGGAGTGAATCTGGTAATCCTGGATTCAGATGAAGGGCCCAAAGAGCAGGCTGGCCTCTGAGGGTTCAAGGTACTATACAGGCAGTAAAGCAGTCCTTTCAGGTGCAGCAGAGCAGTCTTGTGGAGTTTACAGCAGGCTCAGCAGCAGGCAGTCCTCTGAAAGAGCTTCCGCAGGTCCAGAAAGTGAACTAAAGAGTAGGTCTGAGGGCCCTATTTTTATACCTGGTGCCTTCTTTGAAGTTGGGAGACGTTTCTAGAGGTTTCTCTTTGAAGTTCTTGAATTTCCTGACTCCCCTTCCCTGGTTCCAAGCTGACTGCAGAGACAATGTAAAGGTGACAAGCTCTTTGTGTGTAGGCAGAGCACAGCCTATTGAGTTGCAAGTGGGGCTGTGCCCAGCTCTGTCACCCCATCCTGCCAGCAGATGGCCCAATCAGGCACACCTAATCCCTCTATTGTGTGACTGTCTGGGAGTAATTCACAAAGTCTAACTGCCAATTACACTCCGATATATGACCTAAGGCAGGCTTGTAAACTGGGAAGTCATAAACAACCCTTTGACAAGTTGGCATAGATATCTAAACATTACATTAGATGTTTTGGGGGCCCATGAGATCTGACCTCCCTGTGTCCACAGTTTCAAAACTGTTGGTCAAGAAGGCAAAGCTAATGTTGAGGGAACAGGATGCTCAAGCCCTGAAGACTGCGGCACATGGGGCCTGGGCTACAACATTGTATGAACCAGGGGTCCTGCCGACCTACCTTTAACAGGCTTTTGGTAAGGTTATGAAAAAACAGCTGATGAGCATTCGATTTGGACTAATTCCTTTAAAAGCCTATTGGTTTGCCCAGACAAATCTCGATGACACCGACAGACAATGTCGTCTATTAAAAAATTAAGTGGATGGATCACTGATTCACATTCTCTATATCTGCAAAAAGCTACTTCCACTAAGAAAGTTCTGCTTGTGGCCAATATGGTGTGACCTAAACATCACGACTTGCGAAGGCACCATGCAAGCCTGTCTGAAAGGAGACTCATTGCAGCTTGTGGTCTGATTTCTGAAATTCATGAAAACTGAGCTAGCATCTCCCATCATCGTGGTGGATACCAAACTTCGGACAGGCTGCTAAGACCAAAGACTAAAAAATGTTGTACTTTATACAAGGGTTATGAGATGACTCTGCACATGGGATAAGCAGTACGTCAGGTATTGGGGAAAAAGGCGAACAGGGCATCTCATACCCTCTGCGGTCTTTATTAGCATAAGGCTAGAAAATGCTATTTCCATTTTTAATTCATCACACTTAAAGGTCCCCAACTTAATGGCAATTAGTAGGCTGCAGAAAAACCTTGCACTTTATTTAGGCCATAGCCTCAAAGAAAACGGATCACCCTGGCCCATTGAGGGTATATATCACTACTTCTAATGTAGGCCTCCTCATTGTACAGTCTCTATTAGCACCCGTACACTTTAGACATATTGCTTCTTTTCCACCTCCAAGTTAGGCCCCTGAATTAACTATGCAGTTAAAACACTGCATTTCATATATCGCAGGGTTGGGTGGCTTAGTGGACTAATTAGTCTACTGTAGGGGCCTGTGTTCGACCTCATAAACACAAGTTCAAAACCCGGTGGGTCCATTCACCCTTTCATCCATTTAAGGTTGATAAAATGAGAACATTGAGTTGGGTAACAATAAACATCTGTTATTCAGCGCCACGATACCCTTGCTTGAACGTGCGATTTACAAATACACGCTATGTTATAATTAGGGCTCACAGTTTTCACTTTTTACTGATTTTTACAGATAAATACAGACAGAAATCAATGTGTTTCCTGTCTGTATCTTTTTAAAAAATGGAAAAATACAGACAATTGGGCTTCTTTGGAGTGCCTTCCCATATCGTCGTTCATTAATTCCAGGCCAACTGCTGAGCAGATAGATGCCATGGGGAGTTAAAAAATAGGATGAGGTTTCATTAAATAACAACATCTGTCAACATCCATTTGCATTAAAATGCCAATTTTTACCTCTGGGTGTATTGTTATGTTCTATTTGGCGGCTTCATTTACGAAAGTGTGACAGGCGTCAAAGTATGAGTGCACATTTATTAGTTAAAAACATGTGGAAATATACCATATTACAACTTAATTTATTCACAGAACACAAAATAAATATGGATAAATACTGATAAGATGGCCAAAAAATAAATATGGATAAATATAGACGAAAATGTTAAATAAATAAACACCATAAAACCGGGAGCCCTAATTATAATCCATCCACCTAGGCCCCAGCCATGGAACCTATACTGGAGGTACAGTTAGCACTTTAGGAACTGAAATATTCTTAAACTCTGCACTTTACCTAGGTTCCAGCATCGGAATGCCCAGGGGGCAAAGCTAACCCGTCAGGCATAGAATGCAGAAGATTTTAAACTGCTGTTCTTAATCCATTTTTTTAAAGCATGTCCTTTTAGCATTAATCTGTTATTAGCTAACCATATATTGTATTTAAATGGATGTTGGAGTTTCTATTGTATCAATTTTATTTAATTGTACAATAAAGAATCTATCTATCTCTCCATCTATCTATCTATCTCTCCATCTATCTATCTCTCTCTATATCTATCTATCTCTCTCTCTCTCTCCATCTCGCCATCCATCCATCTATCTCTCCATCTATCTCTCCATCTATCCATCTATCTATCTCTCCATCTATCTCTCCATCTATCTCTCATCTGTCTCTCCATCCATCTATCTATCCATCTATCTATCCATCTATCCATCTATCTATCCATCTATCTATCTATCTCTCCATCTATCTACTATCTATCTCTCCATCTATCTATCTATCTCTCCATCTATCTATCTCTCCATCTAGCTATCCATCCATCTATCTCTCCATCCATCTATCTATCTATCTCTCCATCCATCTATCGATCTCTCCATCCATCTATCTATCTCTCCATCCATCTATCTATCTCTCCATCCATCTATCTCTCTATCTTTCTCTCCATGCATCTATCTCTCTATCTATCTCTCCATCCATCTATCTAAGGCAGGCTGTACTCACCACATGGCTAAGGGCAGGAAAATGCTAACTTTCTACAAATGTAATTTTCAAAATTGTAATTACAAATCTGACTTTACCTTTAAAGTGGACTTTTCATTACAATTTCATAGATACCAAACATGAAATGCTCACCTGGTCCAATTCAAACGTTAGCACATTAAATGTAATAAGGAAACCCAATGTTATCCTATGGGTCACGAAGGTCTCACAACAGTGAAAAACTAATGTAGGAGTTTTTCACTGCCAGGACATGTAAAACGTAAAAGTACATGTCCAGCCTTTTAATTACAATGCACCCTGCCCTATGGGCTGCTCCATGGGCTACCTATGGCCTACTTTAGGGGTGACTTATATGTAATAAAAGTGGAGTTTAAGGCTTGGCAAGAGGGCTACATTGCCAAGTCAAATTGGCAATTTGAAACTGCATTCAGGTTGCAATGTCAGGCCTGGGACATGTTTTAAGAGGCTACTCAAGTGGGTGGGTCAATATGTGCTACAGGCCTACTATTAGCATTTAATGTAAAGGCCCTGGGTATATTGCACACCACTCTACAAGAAACTTATAGGTAAATGAAATATGCCAACCAGGTGGAAGCCAATTTTACCATGCTTTAGCGAGAGAGCACAAGCACTTTAGCACTGGTTAGCAGTGAGTCCTGAAGCCAACAAAAACGAATTCAGCAGAAATAGAGGATAAAGGCAAAATGTTTGGGGGTCACCCAGCAGAGAGGCTCAGGTCCAACAGGTTGCTTGTGCTCTGGTTCAGGGGTGACCTACCTGGAAGTTCAGGCTGGTATCTTCGTATTGGGGAAGGGTCAAGGGTGATTTGTATATGACTGGGTCCAAACTGAGGTGCATGGTGAGCCAAAGAATAATTAGTTGGCATGCTACTCCAAGCAATTACCAGCAGTTAGACTTATTGCAACCATTCCTTCCATCACCTTTTGTGTGCTTCCATAACACTAACCATGTAGAAGCCTACAGTTTGCATTGCCAATTTACATGCACATTTCCCTGAATTTTAAACTTCAAGCCTCTAAATGGCTCAGCATTTTACCAGCAAATGAGTCAGGCTATGCTTATTGAACTTTCGCAAAGCTCCCACTGCAAGAAATACCAATACCTAGCATAAGACAGCCATACAGCATCATCTGGACCCCGAAGTCTTCACGCACTCGGAGTGAGGGTGGACTTGTCTTGACCAGAAGCCCTCATAATGCAACTATTCACTTTGCTGATAGCCATCCGCTTCAAGCAAGGATCCAACAAGAGTCTTGTGTCTTCTTCTTCGTTTCCCACTGAGAATTTTGACACCCATGAAGAGGCTTTTGGGCTCTTTGATTCAGTGGTCTGAAACCGCATCCTTTACTTTGAAGCTGGCAACCAGCTCACGAATTTTATGGCCCCATTTACATCAGTGGTGATTTTCTTCTCTTTTGAAAATGTTACCAATGTATTCATAGTGCCTTAAGTACCTTATTTTTAATGAGATTTTTACTTTGTAACTGGGTTAGTTTGAAACTCAAAGTTCTTCATATCTTAACTTCATCGGACTGTTCACCAGCAATCCAATACATACACAGTTATATAATCCTCTACAATCCATTTTTGGAGAGCAATGGAAACTCAGAGTGGTCTGTCTTTGAAGTGCGGACACTAGCCAAAAATGGCTGCACATAATAAAGCTGACTTTTAAGTGCTGACTACATTAAAGTCAAGTTGAAAATGATGAGGTAATAGTGTCGAGGCTGTCATTATTAACTATTATAATTCAAACAATATTGAATTTTGAAAAGTCCCTTTTATTACATGCATTCTTTAATTTTTTAACTGTAGTCTAGTAACCCCTTATTACTCCATAAAGCTTCCCATCCGTGAACCTTTAAAACCCCATCCACCCTTCAACGCTACCTTTCCCCAAATGCTAAAAACCCATACCACCCATTAACGCTGTCCTTTTCTCAAAAATTAAAACGCTTTCTAGTACCTAACACTACCTTCCCTAAATTCTAACAAATCCTTACTTCCCCATATCCCTATCCTTACATGAACCCTAGGAAACTGTTAAAGCACTTTTATGCTCGCTATCCATCCCTGAACCCTAAAACTCAAACTATCCCTCCATACTACTTTGGTTTTTCACGCATTCTATTTTATAAATTTTTATAAATACCTACCTCGTGTTAGCGCAAGTCTGTTGTATTCTATTCTACTCTTACCTCGTGAGTAGCCAGCCGCGGTCCGTGCCGGTAAAAGCAGTGGGGCAGTGGGCCGGGTGGGGGGGATTTTGAGGGATGATGCAGAGGGAAAATTATTTATTTAATTTTCCCTCTGCCTCGTCCCTCGAAATCCCCCCTCATCTGACCCCACCGCTGTTACCTGCACGGACCGTGGCTGTGAGTAGCGCAAGGCAGTTCAGTTCCGATTCTGATTAGAGTGTTGAATTTTGAATAGGAGTCAGTTTCTGCTTCTTTCCTATACTGGCCTCCACGTCCTCTGCTCCTGGAGACTTTTTATGAAAATAAAGTTATTGAAAGTTTCCTCTGTTCCACCTTGTCTTCTTCAATTTGGCGATGAGGAGAACTGGTCCCCAGCCTTGGAAATGTACTCACTGCCGAGGAATACTTCGTCGCTTTGCTTTCTCTGATGGCTCTGTATCATCACCGTAAGCTTTGAGTTTGTGTAGATTATGCATCTCGCTTTTCTGCTACATTAAACTTTTGTCAATCTTTGTTCGAGCATCTGCACAACCCTGCTGCAATTTCTGTAGTGACTCGCTCATCACCTTCAAATGTTCTGCTGCCTCCCTGCATCAGCGCTTGCATGCTGCCATGAGCCATTCGGTTCCAACGTTCCAGCATGCTACCATCTTGAGTTACCCAGGACTTCGAGCTCCAACCCTTCTGACACTGTGAGTCAATCAGCTCCTATACAAACGCTATCTAATATTGATAACACATTTCATTTTATAGCTTCTGCAGTGTTTGCCTTAAGCTATCAGCTATCCTTAGGGTTTCACTTTGCTGCCACACTTTCTTGGCATCATTTGCTTCATCCAGTTATTTTTTCCATCTCTTTAGGTGCTGAGGTTAATAATAATTTTTGTTTATATGGTCTTTCAACCTATACATATTTCTCAAGATGCAGCAGTGGTATATTACTCCACCTCCACTACTTCAGATTCTGGGTGATCAACCCATGAAGTGGAGTTAAGTGGTTGGGGTTATTCAACAATTGTATTGTAGCTATTGATGGGAATTCCTTTCCTGCTGACAGAAAGAAAGGCTTGTTGTTAAATTCAATTGGTACTGAGGCACAAGAACCTTTTGATCATCTCCCGCTTTGACCTACATCTCAAGGGGTACAGGAGTAGGATGAGTTTAACGAGGCTATGATTAGTCTTAGATTACATTTCACAGTTGAACCACACGTGGCCATGGAATGATTTAACTTTTATCAAAATACTTTGAGAGAACTGCCACACAAACTGTATTCCTTCTCTGTAGGCTTGATAGAGCTCTATGGGCTGACCATCACTACATTTGTTAACAATCCCTGAACCCTATTATCTCCTTAGCACTAACTTTCCCTAATTCCTATAAACCCCTAAACCCTGCCTATTCCCTACTCAATAAGGAGATGGTAAGACCTGGACTAAGAGGAGAAGGCGACCAGCCCTAAAGTAGGCTCAGTGGGCCTTCTTAATGATCTTCTGCACCCTGCTCCTGACCACAACCACCTGCAAAAGTTACAGAAGAGTGAACATATCTTTGGGCCCTGCTACAGGCTTACCATGACCTTTCGTGTGGTGTAGGGCCACAAGAAAGTTTTCTCCTTTTGCCAGCAACTTCAAAAAGCTCTTCCTGCCCCTGGGGATGGAGGGTAAGGAAGAGACCCAACCCTGTTCACGCTGAACATGGGGATAAATCCTTTGAGAGGCAACCAGATGCTATTCTGACCATTCAGACTCCTTGCCACAAGGTCTGGATTCTACGCAAACATGCCTGAAAGTGGCCCACTCTCAATAATTTTCATCACAGCTGACATTCCTAAAGTGCTCTACTAGCGACAAAAAGACGGCCACTAACCTTCCAGCTGAAATAGAAACACACAATATAGGTATACACCTTCTAACAAAGACTGACCTTACATACCCATCAACATCAGTGATACTTATCTCAGTGAGGCCTCACTGTGGGGACCTACAGCTTAGGTCACTCTTGAACAAAGAATCAGAAGACCAAACATATGGGGCCAGGTAGCAAACGACAGTCAGCTAGGAATGGCATCTTAAAGCAAGAAGGACCACAACACTAAGAGTCTATTAACCAGGTCTTGTTCCCCAGACACCAGAACAGTGGTAAATGAAAAATCACTAGCATCTTGATGGACCGGCATGGCGATGGAAAAGCACCACTCCCTGAAGCTCCTATCGCCAGGCAAAATTTGGTACATGTATATGCAGTAAGAAAAAGCGACTTAACAGGTCTGAAAGATGACCTAAGGAAAGAAATGCGCAAAATAAAGAATGGCATCAAGGACCTGGTGGAGAGGGTCTTTTCCCTAGAGGAGCACCGAGACACTGGAGATGAAGAACAGGAGTTTATCAAAGAAGATATCCTCATTCTGCAAGAACAAAACATTGCTCTTCAAGGTAAATTGTAAGATCTGGCGGTCAGGTGCGGACAGAACAAAATATGCATTGGGGGTTGCGACGAGGGGTCTTACAAGGCAAGACCGGAAACCTTCTTGAGAAATTCATGAGCAACCTGCAGTATTCTCAATCCTCGCACGCCGAGCAACACTGAACTAGATAGAACACACAGAGTACTATCCCCTTGTCGATTGAACAATGTACAGTATTCCCACGATATCTCTTCCATACAAAAATTCCAATTTAAAAACAGAATAATAGAGACAACCAGAATAATGAAGAAAATTATGCATTAGGGAAATAAAATGCAAATTTTCAAGAACTTTCACATTTGCTTTTCCAGAAATAAAGAGACTTCAAACCAATGACAGTCGTACTAAGAGCCCTGACTATCTCCATTTGTTGGACACATCATTTCAGACTAATGTTCCAATGGGAAAGCAAAGCGGCGCACACTTGCTGTTTTACAAAAGCAAAAGAGTTAGCGAGATCAGACACTCACTAGACGGAGAGGCTAACAATTTGTCAGCACATCCCAGATCTGTCCCAAAAAATCAAAAAGGTAGCTAGAAAAAAGTTCCAAGGGATCCCAAAGAGAATGGCAAGTGCTTATAGCAAAGATCTGACAACAAGGGGATTAACACAGTACAGGTCACTAAAGAGGAGCATCTGCAGAACATTGAGGAAGAATCATAGGAGAATGGTTCCCCATCATATTCCTTAAGTAACTATAGGGCATGCTGTGGGGTGGAGGGTCAACCTAAAAGGATTGGTTTGCATAGATAGCTGGAGGGTCAACCAAAAAGGGTCAGTTTGCATAGATAGCTGGACAATCTCAGAGTAGTAAGATTGTTCACATTTTTGTTACTTACCGAGTCAATTTTTTTCATGTTGTGTTCAATTTTTTCTGGTTTGGCAGAGGGGCTTCACCACAACAGACATCCACACCACTTGCAGTATCCCAAACTGCCCTTTACACTAGAACATGTTAAATTATCCTAGCCTCCCATTCAAAACCAACACACACTTTACCACCAGAAGTGATGAAGGTAGTTAGCTCAAATTTCAAAGGCCCAAACTCACTGTCAAAACAACGAGCCACCCTTTACCTTTTAAAGGAAATGGGAGGAGACATCATACTTTTACAAGAAACACATCTCCTCCACCAATACTGCCACAGACTCCAATCCCGATGGTTCCCAAGACAAATCTTTGCCATAGGAACGGTCAAGAAAGGGGAAGTGGCTCTGTTCCTCTTTAGAAACTGCGATTTAGAAATAAAAAGGCTTCACATTGACGCAAATGGAGGTGGCTGCACCAATGTCTTCAAACAAGTGACCGCAAAATAAGACTCTTAAAGGTCTATGCCCCTAACACTGGCTAATAAAAAAACTATCTTGGATGCCCCACAACAAAGACAAGAGAAAAGTGGAGGTTGAGATTGACACCTGTAGGTTTGTGAATAATATTTTCTACTAAGTAGTAGTATTGTAGAACAAATTTAAGTACTACAACATGCAATTTGTGAATCAGACCTTATGTGTGGAGACCTCTGCTCTGAGATTTCCATTAATTGGAAATGAATGGAAACAGAGATGTGACACTTTTCAGTGCGCCCTCCTTGCGACACCATGGATGCGCCATATTTATTGTACGGCACTCCATGTCGCAAGGATATACAGATATGTTAGTATTCCCGATGTATCTTTAGACGCAAAAGTGGCGCATTGCTGGGGTGTGTCTGAAAACAGACGCAACTCCAGCAATGTGTCCTTTCACATGGGGCAGGCCGCATGTCAAAGGGCATGCGTCAGTCTTACGACCGGTGTGAGGCAGGTGTAAGATTTTGACGCAGTGACGTCCTAGAAGTGTTGGATTGGAATCTCATAGATTTCACTACGCCACTTCTACAACCCTTACTTACGGTGAAACGCCCACCCTGCATACATTATATGTGACGCAGGTATAATGTAGCGCCGGGCTTTACAAAGTGGCGCATCTGCTTAGATGCGTCCCTTTGTAAATATGGCGCAACATGGCACATTTTTTCACTGCGCCGCAAAGGGCTCATAACTAAGCCCCCCTGTTTTCTATGGGCTGTTTAGATAAAAAGTTGTATCCATTGGGGGTAACATTGCATAACATTGCTAAAAAGGAATTCTTAAATCCAATTTCAATTAAGCATAATTTTGAAATCAAAGTTTGATTTTATTTAAAACCCCTGCATGGCAGTAAGGACAGTGTACAAGTGCCTGATAGAAGCCTACACAGACTTAAATGATATTCTTGTTGAAATACATTTGCATATAAAGTCAGTGGGCACAAATATTGCTTAAGTGACAAAAAAAGAATTTCAGCAGACATTGGATTGTTTATCTAGATTGGAACAGAATCACTCTAAAACAAATCGTGGATTAAAAATACAGTAGGTCACAGAAGGAAAATGTAGGCATGAGCTAATAGTCCACCCTGTTTGCTGCATTAATCCTTTGCCTATATTCCTTAATTAGTGCAGACATATTTCACATCTTTTTTAAATAGTCATTTCTGGAATGTTGAAAAAAATAATTTGAATGTACTTACTACAAAGTTTGTTGTCACAATTGTTTGGACATTTGCCGCATGGGGTACCTTGTTCGTATGGTTTAGTGATAACAGTACCAATGTTTCCCCTGCAACAGTGTAAAAGAAATACAAATTTACTATTCAGTTTTACATAGTTTTGTATTGTGCTGCACAGAAATATAAGTATAATTAGAGATTACAGATAGCAAAGGAGTAAGAGAGCAGTATTTCCACCAGGCAAGTAGAGCACTGAGCAACACTTCATAGGATGCCAAAAATTCAAATTCAAGAACAGGGGAAGAAGGAAATAATAAATTGTTCAACAATATTTTAGTGGAGTAGTAAACCTCCCACAATATAAATATATATATATATATATATGTATATATATATATATATATATATATCACTGAAAAAACCATAGGTTTTAGGGACAGTTATAGTTAGTTGGACATTGCACTCGTACAAAACCCGTGAAATTCCCCCGTTATAGTTAGTCCAGCTAACTATAACTCGCGCCCGCAATGCACTGCTGATGACGTCACATATTACATCACTCATGACATGGTCAGTGACATCACTGATGACATCACTGATGACATCTCAAATGACATCACTGATGACATCACTGATGACATCATCCAGTGACTGTGTGTTTCTGTAAAGTTTAAATATTTTTAATATATATAGGAAAAGACGTATTGAAGAATGAGTGGGTGTGTAAGTGTCTGTATGGATGATTTAGTAGGTGCGTGACTGACTCTATAAGTGAGTGATTTAACGTATCTTACTGAATGCATGGGTTAGTGACTAAACTGGGTGAATGTCTGTATCCGTCTGTCTGTTGCTGTGTAAGTGGCTGCATGTGTTTGTGAATAGCTACATGAGTGTCTATATGAGTTATTGAATGCTTGTCTGAGTATCTGTATGGGTGCCTGAGTGCTTGTGTGGGAGGGGTGTGTGCAACTCTGTGCATAGATGTGTGAGTGGGTGATTCACTGGGTGGATGGTTTCAAGAGTGCAACTGTGATAGACTGTATGGGTGGGTAAGTGTGTGTAAGAGTGTGTTAGTGAGTGAATGTATGTCCCAGTGGTACATGTGTGAGTAACTACATATGTGAAAGGCAGTATATATGTGTGTTGGAGTATATAAATAGCTATAAGCGAGAGTGAGTGATTGTGATAGTGGCTGTATGGATGAGTGTGTGCTTGTATCAGTGATTGTATAAGAGCGTAAGAATGTGCTACTATTTGTATGAGTAAGTGAGCTGGTGTGTGTATAACTGTATAGGTGAGTAAATGGTAGTGTGTTTAATTATTTGCATGACTGACTAGGTGTGTGAGTACCTCTATGGATGAGTGGCGGTGTTTGAGTATCTATATAGGAGTATGAGTGCATATGATAGTCCTGTACTGAGTGACCGTAAGTATGAGTGACTGTACGGGTGAGTGAGTGGATGTGTGCGTAGACCTAAGAATCAGTGAGTGGGTATGTAGTTATTGGTGTTGGAGTGTCTATGGTTTTGCGAATGGCAGTCTGTAATTTAGAGTGGGTGTATCAAAGGTTATATTAGGGTGTGAGGAGGTGCATCAGATTATCACGTGGATGATGTCATCAGTGATGTCATTTGAGATGTCATCAGTGATGTCATCAGTGATGTCACTGACCATGTCATGAGTGATGTAATATGTGACGTCATCAGCAGTGCATTACGGGCGCGAGTTATAGTTAGCTGGACTAACTATAACGGGGGAATTTCACGGGTTTTGTACGAGTGCAATGTCCAACTAACTATAACTGTCCCTAAAACCTATGGTTTTTTCAGTGAATTTCAAAGGTTTTTTAAATGCTAATTTGTAACTATAACGTCCCTGAAACCTATGGTTTTTTCAGTGAATTTCAAAGGTTTTTAAATGCTAATTTGTAACTATAACATGTCTGAAACCTACAGTTTTTTCAGTGAATTTCAAAGGTTTTGTAAATGACAATTTTTAAATGTATTAATTGTTATATACATTTTTTTCATACTGATTTACAAATTTTTAGAAACAATTTTTTTTTACATATTTTATTTTTAAATTACATTGTAATTACATTATACATTACATTACAAAAAATACTTTCTCAGAATGAATTACTTTAGTTTAAATACTTTGCACATAGGCAATAGACTTTTAAGTACAGTAGTTACAGTTGTTGCAATGGGCAACACATTTTCAAACACAATGCAACATTCAGCTCAATGTGAATTTCTAGTTAAATGCAATTAGTTACTTTATGGATTACTTTTCTAACCACAGGACTGGATCCTAGATTCAGTCCTGGGACATCTCCTGTAAACAGTTGAGTAAAAGCGTTTTGGTTACAGTAGTGATTTTTAAGGAATATTATTGTATTTTAAAAGTTGACACTTAGAAACTTTTTCTCATAGAATCACCAATGTTATCCTATGGAAGGAAATTCACTTAGCAGGTAAAAACTGTTATCGCTACTTTTTCTTACTCAGTGTTGGATCCTGGATCCAGCACTGGTGCATCTCCTGTAAACAGTTGAAAGAATGCGTTTAAGTCATACAGGCGATTTTTAAGGAATATTTGTAGTTTGTGAAAATCGACACTTTGAAAGTTTTCTGCTGAAAACCAGACAATGGATTCCTATGGAAGAAAATATAAGTTACTGGTAAGTACGGTTAAAATTACTTTTCAGGGTCAGTGCTGGGCTAAAAGATGCAGCACTGGGTTCTCTCCTGATAACAGGTGAGTAAATTGGAATTCGTACTTTGGTTGATTTTAGAGGAATATTATAAAGTTCCAAAACTCCACACTTAGAAGAATTTCCAAGTGAAACCAGTCAATGTTAGCCTATGGAAGGAAATTCAAGTTACCGGTAAGTACGGTTAAAATTACTTTTGAGGATCAGTACTGGGCTGAAAGATGCAGCACTGAGGTCTCTCCTGATAACAGGTGAGTAAATCGGAATTCGTATTTCGGCTGATTTTAGAGGAATATTTTAAAGTTCCAAAACTCCACACTTAGAAGAATTTCCAAGTGAAACCAGTCAATGTTAGCCTATGAAGGAAATTCAAGTTACCGGTAAGTACGGTTAAAATTACTTTTCAGGACCAGTACTGGGCTGAAAGATGCAGCACTGAGGTCTCTCCTGATAACAGGTGAGTAAATCAGAATTCGGATTTCGGCTGATTTTAGAGGAATATTTGTATGTTTCAAAAATCAACACTTAGAAACTTTTTCAGCAAAAAGCAGGCAATGATATCCTATGGAAGGAAATTCAAGTTACTGGTAAGTACGGTTAAAATTACTTTTGAGGATCAGTACTGGGCTGAAAGATGCAGCACTGAGGTCTCTCCTGATAACAGGTGAGTAAATCGGAATTCGTATTTCGGCTGATTTTAGAGGAATATTTTAAAGTTCCAAAACTCCACACTTAGAAGAATTTCCAAGTGAAACCAGTCAATGTTAGCCTATGAAGGAAATTCAAGTTACCGGTAAGTACGGTTAAAATTACTTTTGAGGATCAGTACTGGGCTGAAAGATACAGCACTGAGGTCTCTCCTTATAACAGGTGAGTAAATCAGAATTCGTATTTCGGCTGATTTTAGAGGAATATTTGCACAATTGTGAAGGGAGGGGCGGGGCCTGAGGTGACATCTGTGCAAACGCGCCCCGTGGCGCGTTTTAAGTTGGGGGATTAAGTCCCCTTGAATCATGAGGGTCCCTACGGGCCAACTAGCCCACCAGGAACCTCCAGTATGTGCCAGGGGCTGCGTTGCAGAGACATGTACAGAGGCCACACCCCTTTTACACCTCTCTGCAACGCAGCTCTGTGGCGCTTTCTGGACGTACCTGTTGGGCTAGTTGGCCCCCAGGGACCCTCAGGATTGAAGAGGATTTAATTCCCCATCTTAAAACGCACCACGGGGCCTGTTTGCACACATGTCACCTGAAGCCCCGCCCCTCCCTTCACCACTGTGCAAACGCGCCCAGTGGCGCATTTTAAGTCGGGGATTAACTCCCCTTGAATCCTGAGGGTCCCTGGGGTGCAACTAGCCCACCATATACCTCCAAAAGCGCCATAGAGCTGCGTTGCAGAGAGGTGTAAAAAGGGCGTGGCCTCTGTACACCTCTCTGCAAGGCAGCCCCTGGCGCATACTGGAGGTTCCTGGTGGGCTAGTTGGCCCCAGGGACCCCAGTATTCAAGGGGATCGTTCCCCTCTGCAAACGCGCCAGGGGCGCGTTTGCAGAGTGGTGAAGGAAGAGGCGGGGCCTGCGGGCCCGATCGTTTATTTTTTAAATTTTTTTTTTTAAATGCTTTTTTCTGCCCAGGGGGTCCTTGTGGGACCCCCTGAGCAGACCTAGGGGGTCAGGGTGTTTCTACCCTGCCCCTTGTTTCTGTCCCTCGGTTCTACCGAGGGACAAAATGGCTGCCAACACTTCCTGATTTGGAGTGTTGACAGCCAATTAACATAAAGCTCGTGCTCGGGAGGATCCGCGGCCCTAGATATATCTATCTTTTTACTTTTGATTTTCTCAGCAACTACTGAACGGATTTACACCATTTAACAAAAGGGTTCTTTCTGAACCAAGAACTACCTCTTTGCCAAATTTGGTGTAATTCCGTTCAGCAGTTCGAGCTGTAGCCGTGTCTAAAGTTTCCTATGGAAAATTGCATGGGGAAAACGCGTTTTGGGACCCCCTTTTTCTCGGCCCCCGCTGACGAATCCCCCGAGACTTTCAGGGTAGGAGCGGACCGGAGCGCCCCACAAAGTTTGAAAATTTTGCGAAGATACGTCAACCGGCAAGAGAGTTATTTCAAATAGAATGTCGCGGATTTCCTATGGATAATAGGTTGTAACTATAACTATCTACTGGCGACCGCCAGTAGATAATATATATATATATATATATATATCACAATTCAATCATGATACACAAAAAAGCTGTTGCTGCACTGTGGGACCATTGGAAGTGGGTGTCACAACAGCCCTGGGAGTCATGATTTCAGAAACACTTGCGCATATATTGTAGAGGTCTCATCCTTGTGCTTCACGCCAGCCACATGCAGACCATTTCATACACATTTGTGACGGTCTGAAAATGCAGTTGTCTCTTCTTAATGTCCAGAAGAATGTCACACTTATTGAAGAAAAACAGTTTCTTGAAGCAACCATATTCTAATCAAAAGGGGGCAAATTTACACAAGCGATTGTGAGTATAAGGAGTTGTAATACAGGATTACTCTTTTACGTACTGTTACATGCCTTTGTGAGTCCGCTCCAAAGCCCCCAAGTAAATATAAGTGCAAGAGGGCAAAGGCTGTTCTGTTTGCACTAATTGTATATGAGTACCCCTGGTACATAAAAAGTACTACAGAAGTACTACGTTATATACTCCAAACTACTATTGTGAATAGGCTCCTATGTGTCTGAATCTGACGTCCAGGACCAATGCCTCATTAAGCCAGGTCCACAGAATTGCCTAAGACCCTATTACTTGGAGGTTCCAGGAGTAGGCTATTTGTAGAGAGCTTTTCTTCTGAGAATCCATTGCATGAGATGCGTTCAACAAACTCATAAAGTCAGAGAAGGTGGAGAGAACTGGGGAGGATACATTTACATGATCAAGAGCTGAGGTTGGCTCCTGGTTCCTGAGGTTCCCAAGAATGAGTGACTTCTGTTTAAGAAAGTCCCTAACATGAGAGTTCTCTCGTTAGTTTTTGTAAACAGTGGGGGCAATTCACCCAAAAAGCGATAAATCTGTGCCCATAAAAGTATGCCTATGTACAGGTCCAGATTAACAACATAATGTATTTACAAACACTCCCAGTAGCACGCCTGGAAAACTGGCTTGTTGAGGTTTGCAGGCGTATTTCCTGGGAATTTCAAGTTCAATATTCCCCGAGGTCCTATTCCCGGTGTGGTTAAGTCTGCATAGCATTAATTACTCAAAGGATGAATGGAGCCCGCTGTGCATACACCCATTTTTACCTTCTTTTTGATTTCTGATGATAACATTTTCCCCATGAAAAAGCTCTTCCCTTACATCTTCCCTAAATCTGGGGGTCATCAGTTCCCTCTCCCTTCTGGAAAGAGAGGTACTCTAGCCCTTGACTGGAGTAATTATTTGACAATTTCAATGATGGGAAACAGTTGGATAGAAATTTCAAAATGCCCAAAAATGGATGAAGTTGAAGGAGTTCCCAAACTTACTAAGCTAACCATGACTTGTAACACCCACTTCCTTGCGTGCGATTTACTACTGAAGAGTTCTACACACTTGTGGCAGAGAAATCTGTAGTAGTACATCTATACACCTGCAGGAATCTGTTTGTGTGTTTGTTAGGTGTAAATGTAGCCATTTTCATCAATAAACCCACATTTACTGTCAAAATTGCCATTGCAGATTTTCCGCAGGTACCGTTCAGAGTCCTTGTCAGTGGGGCTGATGTAGAGGAGAGGTATATCCTGGTACAGGCGGAGCTAGATTGTAAGGAAATCTGCCCACTGAATATTTATGCCCCAAATATCGAAAATTGCTATTTTTACCTACACTCAGAGGCTCTTCTACTGCCATATATGGGGATCCCGGTGGTGTGGGCTGGGAATTTCAATTGCGTTTTAGACAGCTCCTTGGAAAGGCATCCCCGAGGGTCCACTCTAAACAGAACATAACAGTCACTCTCCGGGTGGGTCATGGAGACACTGGGCTATACAGAAGCATGGCGCACGATGCACCCGGGGGAGGGGGGACACACATGCTGCACCCCCGCTCATACAGTTTATAGTAGATTGGACCGCTTCCTGCTCTCAGGGGAGGCTGCAGTGATGGCACTGCATACGCAGGTTTTACGGCAATACCTCTCGGACCACGCAACAGTGCTTTTGGGGTGGGGACTGCGGTGTGATCTCCCACGGGTTCCTCTGTAATGATTGCGGCCAGAAGCCATAAAGGATGGCATACTCAGGGGGAACTGAGAGAGTTGACGAGGGCCTACTTTGATGACAACCGGGTATCCGCTACTGGCAGAGGGAATGAATGGGAAGCTCTAAAGGTGGTGACAAGTGGTGAATGCTGCTCCAAGGTGGGTGGGCTGAGAAGACAATTAGAGAGGGATACCCTGACTAATTTGCAGGAAGCAGAGCCTGATGGGGAAGCGCAGGGAAAGACACTGCTGTGTGCCCAACGTAGGGTAGGAGAAATATGGGATAGACTAGGTCTGGCGCAAATATTGCCAACTGCTCTACCGGGAGGGGAACAAATCAGGTTGTTTATTGGCATGGCTCCTTAAGCGTGAGCGCTCCCCGAACATTCTCACACTCCAGCAGGCAAATGTAGCCTTGTATCTACATAGCATGGTATTCATTCTGTCATGCACGCTCACCTATCGTCAGTGTACAGAGAAGAGGTGGGAGTGGTCCCGGATGTATTGGAGGGTTTTTTGGATGACCTGGTATTCCGCAGCCTCACTGAGGGCCAACGTGAAGGTCTCAGTGAAGAAATGAGCTTGGAAGACCTAAAAGAAGCAGTGACTAACATGGCTCAGTGCAAATCTCCTGGTCCTGATGGTCTGCAGGTGGAGTATTTCCAGACAAACGCAAACCTCCTGCTTCCTCACCCATTGGAGAGCATATGAGAGGCCACATAGGTGGGATGTCTACCACTGTTGGTAAAGGAGGCCCAAATCGTGATGTTCCTTAAACCGGGTGAAGACCCTTGTATACCAGGCTCCTATCGGCCTTTATCAATGCTGGCTGTCATCACTAAGATACTGGCTAAAGTATTGGCACTGCATCTGCTTAGAGTAGTGACCCATCTGGTCCACACGGACCAATGCGGTTTCTTGCCAGGTCGCGGTACACATACAAACCTACGTAGGTTGTCTCATGTCCTGCACGCCACGGAGACTATGGACATCAGTGCGGTCACCCTGGCCCTAGACATCGAAAAGGCTTTCGATACTCTGAGATGGGACTATCTGTGGGAGGTGCTGACATGAATAGGCCTCAGCCAGGAATTTATCTCTTGGGGACAACTCTTGTACAGTCTACCAACTGCTAAGGTCCGAAATTGTGGTGTCATTTCTGAAACCTTCCCTATCCAGCGGGGCACGAGGCAGGGCTGCCAGCTGTCCCCACTCCTGTTTGCCCTAGCGATGGAACCCTTGGCGATCCTATTGCGACAGGACATGGCTCATTGGGGCATCATGGTGAGTGGCCAGGTTCACGTCGTATCCCTATACGCGGAGAATGCCTTACTTTATATAACTCGCCCAGAGGAGGCATTGTCAGTTCTTCTGGACATCCTATCGGGATTTGGTGTGGTGTCGGGGCTGAAGAATACTAACCAGAAATCTGTCATATTCCCACTCGCTGCATTGGTTGGTAAAGAGGTAACTGACCTCCCCCCATTGGAGTTTTGATGGGAATGCGATAATTTCCGGTACCTAAGAATTCAGGTGGCACATTCAGCCGACGTGCATTACGCATTGAATATGGGAACAGTCCGTATGGGTTTGCAGTCCTCTATCGGTTTCTGGAATCGCCTTCTCCTATCTATCATGGGTTGTGTAGCCTTGTCCCGGATGGTCCTGCTGCCGCACTGCCTGTATGTCCTTCAGAATTCTTTCTGCGTAATTCCTAGGTTCGCCCTTGAGCCCCTTAACAGTCTCCTTTTCTCTCTGGTGTGGGCTGGGAAACGTAGCAGGGTAGAGCTAGAGATTCTTAAGTTAGATGCGGATCTGGGGGGACTGGGCCTCCCGGACCTGCATCTTTATTATCTCGCTGCTCTCCTTCAATATGCAGCGCAGTGGTGCGCAGAGGGCCCCAATATTGAGAAGGACTTCCTGGCGGATTGGGGATGGGAGACAAGTCTCCTGGGATGTCTCATGATGGGATCCAGGACTCCACTGGATTATCCCTTCATAGTTCGCCAGGTCACATGGGCTTGGGAGAGTCCGGTCACCCTAGTGCCGCGGAAGGCACCATAAGCACGAACGCTGCCATTGCAATGCCTAGCCAGCTTTCACCATATTCAGTCTGTGATTTACTTGACAGAGTGGCTTGAAGTGGGGTGCCTCACGAAGCGGTGACCTATACCTTAACGGAACTTTTCTTTCTTTTGCTGATGCACGGAAATGCTTCCGAGTCCCAGCGGGACATTTTTTGCAATATGCAAACATTTTACGCACTGTGTGTGAACTCTGGACCTACTTTCCCAAGGAGCCAGTGGAGTCTCACACCTTGTTGGTGATCCTTGACCTAGGCTCCTTTAGGGGACTGATTTCTCACTTATACGAGGCACTTAATGCTGACCGTTGTGTCGACGTTTCCTGTGTTCGGTATACGTGGTCGGCTGACCTGCCTCTCACTGAAGGGGAATGGAAGCGCGCGTTTGCACAGGTTTGTGAGGTGGCCAGTAACGCATGCTTCAAGCTTATACAATTTCATTACGTACCTGACCCCGACAGATTAGCACGGTTGAGCGCGGTACATTCACCAGGGTGTCCCTGCTGTGGAGTCGAGCCGGTGACGTCCACCCATATGACATGGGACTGCTCTTGACTACAATCACTACTAGTCGGGAGTGTTGAAGACACTTCGGGAAACCATGCGACTTCAGATCAAGGAAACGATTAAGCATTGTCTCCTTGGGGTTCTCCAGGTCCCCAAGGCTAGGACCAAGGTATAATATAAATTTGCGATCTTGGGACTGGTGTTGGCTAATGCCGCATTGCAATTCATTGGACGCAACCTGCACCCCCTAGGATACCCAAATGGATGGCAGACATGCACGAATGGGGAGTAGCATGGGGAGACACCTACGCATAGTTTGCACAGACGAGAATGCTGACCAAGACCTGAAGACATGGGGGATACTACTGAAGAAACTGCAGACTTTTGGGCAGCCAGGTGGGGACGCAGATGTTCTCCCACAGACGGGGACCCCTGACCCATGGGCTAGAGGCAATGAAAGGCACCGCGATTACTCAGACTCCATCAGCCAGCACGAGTGAATGACTTCAGAGTCCCAGATGCCTAACTGGCCTCAGCAAGGCAATCATGGGTTATTGAAATAATTTGCTAGCAGCAGTAATAACCTCTATACATCTAGGACACCGTTTAGTCACACTCTGTGAGTGGAGCCTTAGGGCTCGGCCGTGTCAGCTTGTTACCGAGTACATTATAGTTCCATCCAGGGGGAGGGTGCGGGATGGACATAGATGTAGGATTATGTCAATCTGTGTTATTTGGGAATATATGTTACGCACTGCTCTGTCAATTGCTGTCTAGTTTTTAACAATTAATCAAATAATACTTAACATCTCATTATTCGTGTTTGCCTTATTTGGAGATGTGCTGCGTTTTTAGAGGTTTCGGTTGCACTCTATGCCATGGCGGGTATTTATCACCCACTATGCACCATGTGTTTCTGGTATGTGATCGTACTGTATGTTGCTGCTATACATGTCCCGAAATAAAAAACAAGTAAAAACAAAAAATATATATATTTTATCCAGAGCTGACCATTGTATGCCCTTCAGAATAAAAATCCGCCTGCGTTTATGAACAAAAAGAGGGCCTGATTCCCAAAGGTAAACAACTGTCATAGCTAATTGTGTGCTGAGGCTCCGCAGTTTTAAAGATACTACGTGTAAAATACCTTTGTGAATAGCAAACATTTGTAAAGCTACACAAAATTGTAAGTTTACCATTGTGAATAAGTCCCAGAATTTTAAGGATCCTTTTCCGTGGCTGCTGGTAAGCTCCTTGGCCATGTGGCAAAGGTGTAAAAAAAGGATGACCAGTCTCACTCCCTTGACAGTCACTTTAGAAAAGTAATGCCTCTCTAACATGGAGCCATGCTAATAGTAGCACGATTTAAGAATCAATATAGTTTTTTCAGAGAGAACAATATTTTTGCATAAAATTTAGCAGCTGAGTATGAACCTCATACATTGGCTAGCTGAAATTTAAAAGAGTTATTCCTCTTCACAGTGAATATGTGACAATACAAAATCCACAGCAAGAGATCCTTTCTGCTAAATTTAAGGCTTGTGTATTCAAGGGCAATGGTGCTAAATGTATACCCCTCACAAGTAGAGAATGTGGAAAAGGAAGAAAGATGAGGAGGTAATGTTCAAATTACTTAGTGGTAATCTCATTATTCTAATTCCTTCTTCTTTATTTCTGACTTTTACTTATGAGGTCGCCCCACCTCTGTGGCAGACACTTCCATTGCACATAGCATAATTTTTACACTATTTTTACTATTCCATACTCCCTGCTGGAGCCAATAAAAGGTCACCCTTTCCTTAATTCCTCCTGCTTACTATACACAAGCCTCAGCAAAAACGACATGCCAAACGGAGGGAGGATGGGAATAAAAGGTCTGAAAAGAAGGAATCAGAGTAATGAGATTACCATAAGTAATCTGGATATTACCTTCTAATGCTTTGTCTTCGTCCTCATTCTTTAATCATGAGTGCATACCTAAGACGTTACAGCACCTTCGACATTGTATAAGGATAAGAAAAAAGTACACTACACTGAAGCAAAATGTAACACCTTGTGCTCTTCGATGACAGTATCTCAATTAAACTCAACATGAAGAGAGTCGATAACACACAAATAAAAATTACAATTAATCTTGGGAACTCAATTTCAAACGATAATGATTCAGAAAACTGAAATCAGCAGTCCAAGTTGCTCATACAAATATTTCATTGAATGTGGCACTTACGCGTCTGCCCAGGAAGCAGTTATCCGCTAGTGGAGCATCCTTGGATAGGTTCAAGCAGATTCCTACCAGAGATACGGTATGCCAACTAGATGGTGGACTTGAATCAATAGCTACGTTTTCCAGATGAAGGACATACCCCCTGACATTTTGGCTAAAGGTCACAAAAATTGTCAGCAATGACAGCAATGGGCGTTAGTTGTGTTAGCTAAATAAACAGAGACAGCTCTACAAACATCTAATGAATGTAATGCCTGTTGCTCAAGAGACTCAGGTTTCAGTGAAACACAGAAGAATCACTTTTGACTTGTCCTCAAGAAAATCCAGTCAGGAAAAGCTCTCAGATAGGAAGTCTCAATGACCTAGATACCTGGAAGTCATGATTCCCACTTGGAAAAGGATCTTCAAGGGCAGGAAATTCAGAGAAATGTCCTGCCAAGGCTCAGAGGGAGGAGCTTGAAACACAAAATGTACAAGAGGCAAATCCCAAGAAGGAGAGCCTAACAAATAAAGAAAAAAAGGAGCACCTTTCCTAACTGGAGGATGAGTTTTTTTTTTTTTTATCTTTTTTATCAAGAAGAATTTGAGAAGACCGGCCATCAGGGATTCAGTAGACTCCACATCTGTCCTAGGCTTTCTAAATGTCACTCCAACTCAAAAACAAGCTCTCAGAATTTCTAAAATTAGCACTGGATCAGACACCCACGAAACTGCAGGTTTGTTGCACACCACTTATGAAAAGAGTCCCACAATTGTATGACTAGGAATATAATGCTGGAATATATTTGCAAAGAAAATCAACACATTTAAGGCTTATACATCAGAGTTCCAGTAGTGCTGGATAGCTCTCTATGTTTCATGGGATAGCCTAAATAAGAAATACAGGACCAGCCCAATGGGCACCTTATGTATCAGTGAAAGTCAAAGTCCTAAAGTCCATTTGTGCAGGACATCAGGTGGCTTCTCCTTCCAGCTAGGCATATTTGTATCATATTTGCTCCCAGGACCAGTGCTTTTTAAAAATTCTGTTTCTCCTTTGTGCAGGGGTGTTTAATTGGCAGTGGAACTGTTTAGAAACCAGACGCCCCTACATAATCCTAGGGTGCAGCATCATCACTCTACTCCTGTCCCAGCCCTCCTGCACAGCATTCTGGGACAATCCAAAATGGCGAGTTCAGGTTGTCTGTGGAAAGAGCCTCAGCTCTGTCCCTAGCTGACATAACTGCCTGACCCTTCCTGTCAAAACGTCAAAGGTGAGCTCCTCCTGTGTTGGCTGCATAAGTCTAGCCTCAAAGGTGAACCCCTCCTGTGTTGGCTGCAGAGGTCTGCAATGGTCTTCCTCCTTTGTTTCTTTGGACCAGGGCTGTCCCAGCCTAGGTGCAATGTGACAAGCAGATTTCCTCCCCACCCATTCATTTCCCAGTAACTGGGTCAAGCACTGTTAATGGCCCCATCGTGTGAGGAGGCCTTTGCTCCTCCTGCTAGAGAACAGTCATTAGCAGGCTAGGCAGGGTGGACAAAGGCCTGGAATCTAATCAAAAGGTGAGCCAGGGAGCTATAGCAACTTCTAGAGTGTCATAAGGTGTGTGTGTATGATGTTAGGGACTGTAAATCTACTTTGGGGGGTATGTGTACCCCTACTTTGCTAACTCGTGGACCTTATAGGCCTAACTGGGTGAAACTGCACTTCAGTGCAGATTTCGCCTATAATGTGTAATGCAGTTTAAGATTCACCCACCTTTAGTAAGCACTACAACTCACATAATAAGGCTGCCCACAGGTCAGTACCAATCCCTGAAGAGTCCCTTCTACAACAGGCTACCTATGTGCAGACACCGGGCATGTGGTTACACGCTTGTGCTCAAATGTTCATTTGTAACAAGCCCAGAACCTTTTAGCCTAGCTGAGCAGTAGCAGCCTCACCTTAAAATGTGGACACTGACAATTCGCACTATCAGTCAATTTACAGGGAGTGAGACTCAGGTAGTGAGGCTCATTCACAGTAAAAGGCAAAAAACGAGTAGTCAAAAGTGAAAAATCCTGGGATATTCAGTGGGTGGAACCCAGTACGCAATGGAGGACATGCGCCTGGTTTAGCAGAAATGCACTTCCTGCAGTACATACCAGGAAACACAGAGCAATGGTTGCCTCTTAATGTTTTCTGAGCTGAACTGTATACAACTCGCACATTAACCTGTGGATTTTCTGAGATAATATATGCAAAGTATGCAATGCAGATTCATCAAAACCAGTAAACAGACCATTTCTGTGCCTAAGCATGGGTACTGGAAATTTTCATGACATGGTTGCTGATCATTCTCCAGGAGCAAATGTGGCTAATATGGATATGCTTTTCAGAGGTGTGTTGGTTTGAGTGCTTTTTGAGAGGACATTGATTCTGGAAGCATCCAAATGTACAGTGATCTTAGTTGTCACAGTCCTGATACCAGAGCATTTAGAAAGCAAAGCTCTGCCACCCTGCCACTTTCACTGAAGAATAATATGTGGTGCTGTTTACGCTAGACTGATACACCCTTCATAATTCAGCTATGCCCCTGCTGGCCACTGCATTGCAATATGCAGCGAACAGCAAGCTGAAGACATATGAGGTCAACTGTGCACCCAGAATGGGAGTGGAAGTGGGCCATAGAGGGAGTATCATTTACAAAAGATTTTCTTAGAGGTGGAAGGGGGCTACTTCGATTGTTTTGACACCAGAAGTGTCAATGCTATAAAAGTGCAGTGAAATTCAGCGACTTGCAGCGACTTGCAGTGACTACTGAAAAGCAAAAATAGGCTTTGTTGGTGTTTTGTTGGTTATGCTCAGTTTTTACTGAAAATCAGAAACCCTAATGATAAATGAATATGTGAGTATGCAGATGTGATGCTGTTGTTGGCTAAAAGACTGAAAGATGTGATTTAGAGAGTTCCCAAAACATCCATCTTTCTAATTAGGGGGATTGAAATGGTATCATTAAATTTGGACATTATTTGATTGAATCTTAATCTGAACTGAGAGGACATAACCCCTATGGATCTCTGTCCACAGATGGCTGGTGCCATATAGAGCCAACTCATGGGGAGTAAGATGCAAGAGAGGGCAATTACAATGAGAAGGCATGGACCATTGACTTTATTACTGTAGATGTTTTTACACTCTGTTGATTTAACAGTTGGATTGCAGGACACCGCATCTTGTCGTAGGTGTTCTACTCTCCTGGCAGCTTCATGCGCTGGGGAATCTAGGTCTCCGAGTTGGGTATCTGCTGTTGCTTGCTGCTGGCCAAGTGGCATATGTACACCTACATATGTCTTCACCAGTTTTGCATTTAAATAGCTGTCTCCAAGTAGTGCTTTCTTTTGCTTCCTGTCTTCATTCTGGACTTTATCGGGGAAGGTGGTTGAGATGGGAATTGCCTTATTATTTAACAGTGGTCTTCATTACTTCAAGCTCTACGCTTTCACATCACAGTCCTGCGTACCTTCAACGCTAACTTTAGGATGTTGATTGTCACTGCTGGTATAGACAAACAGGCTTAACATTTTATCTACAAGATCAGGCAATGCAAGACAATGCTGGCTTTGTGTAAGCTGTAAACTTGAGACTGTCTCAGACTGAAACTCAGATCCAGAACTCTAAGTCAGTGCTTTGACTAATGAACCACCATCAGTACTGCGATGGATCCTCTGAAGTTCTGATGCCCAATCACCTGCTTCTAGTATTTCTTGTTGGCTGTGTGACAGAACCTCAGGACACTGCATTTGATAATTGTATTTCTTTGCTGTTATTTTATTGTGCTTGAAAAGGATTTATGTACCAGCTGGGAACAAGGTAGATGATTTTAAAAGTGTGACACAGCTCCCATGGTCATTAAGACACAACCTGCATGATAGACATGACTCTCAGGGCGTGCACTTGGGTTGACAGTCCCCGACAGTCATGTGAATCATTGAATCAGTATAGATGCATTTCTGTTCCCAGATTTCACCAGTGGGTTCCAGATATGTCAGGAAGAGGCATCTAAAAGAGATCTCAACTTCTTGCTCATCAGCGTCTTCAATCCTGTTTCTCAATAGGACTTTAATTCTCTGCAGGAAAACCAATTGTATCTTTCCTGTGAATCACAATTACATGGATGACTAGGTTTGGGAGCATGCTGTTGAGACACATCTTTGATTTAAAGGAATGGACAGGTTAGGTTGTGGAAAGCCAGAGAGAGAACATAACTTAAGTAAGAAACATAGAGCCCAAAGACACATCAACGAAGTATGAAGAATATGTCATTAAACAACATAATAGAATGATATCATAAACAGTTTCTTTTGAGGATTGAAAATGCTGCAAACCAACTGTAAGAAGTATTAGTTATCATGTATCATGAAGGTATGCCTGTATAGTAAAGAAATGCTCAGGAAAACAAAAGTATTAATGCAGTTATATAACATGTAGTACCAGATTGCAATTTACTGCAATTCAGATTTGTATTATAATTAACAGATGGTTTGACCCACTGTTAAGTGGCAGGTCTCCCACCGTGTCAAATCTTAGGTTCCCACACTGTGTTTATAATTCAGGGACCTGCCCGGTTTCTGACAGTAGAGCCATGGCCGGGTCCATCATTCAAAACCTGTCTTGTCCGGTGCAATGTTAGCGCTGTGATTGGAAATGTGTGTTTGATGTTGGAGAGCAAAGAGTTGAAACTGACTCCAGGGTTAGATGCCATGTACAACAATGTAGGGCTAACCGTAACAACATTACTTTCAATATGCACTAAATAGGCAATTTTTCAAAAACATTTCTCATTGCTTACAACATTTCTTGACAGACTCAGGTGTTACGAAAGGCAAATCAACCTGGACACAGGTGTAAAGTTCCTGGACACAAAGGAGAGTCAAGACTTCATGAGGAGTGTTATACTTGCTATGTTTTATTCTTTCTCAAGCATCCTCTTTTCAGATCGCATGTGTTAATTTAAAAACAAATGACAAATCTAGACTGCATGTTTGTTTAATGTCACTTCTCTTTGCAGCTTGATAATCAAGTCTGCATGAATATATTCACAGCATTTATCCTTTTAGTAGTTGCTTTCTGTGTTTTCAAATCATTATTGTTGAGTCGTGAACAAGTTTTCATGAAAACTGACAATTGTATTTCTCATTTATTATCATTATTCAAAGAGCATATTTTCCTATAATGAGAATAAGTAAAAGGGTATAAGGCCAATTTCTTCAAATTGTCTATTCTAAAGGATTTAGCAATAGTCAGATAATGGTGTATAAGTCAGGGGCAGAGTGTGAAAGGCTAGAAAGGTCTTCATCCCAGAAGACCGAATCGAGACAGGACATGCAGAATCCATGGCCCATGTATTTGGAAGGATAGCAGGAGGCGTATTCAGCCTTCGCTAGCTGGGACTTATCAGCCATCCTCCCAGCATAGGCGAGAATAGCAGCTATGATATTATATTGAACAATAACGTTGTTATGTGATGCAGGTATGAGAGTGTGAACCATCTTTGAAACTTGAAATAGGCTTTTGATTTGCTGATGAGTGTAGCTTAGTAAGCCAAACATATGATGATGGGATTCATATAAACCAAAACAGTTAATATGTTGGGATATTTTCTGCTGTTCATAAATAACACAGACACTATTCTGTTGATTTTATTATAGTTATAACTCTGTGTGAACTAGGATAGTATTTTCATTTTTAAATACATCATTAATATGTTTCCATTTTTTCCTAGTGTTCTTTAGTGTGCCATTCTATCAGGAAAAGGGGCTTAAGTTTTCACTAATCATCCTTGTAATAGCTCAAAAGATTGATCGTTTCCTGAAATGCATCTTACTCAACTTCTGATCAGTGGGTAAAGAGATGGTTGTGGTCCAACTGGCTTTCTCTCTCGGTTTGGCACATTGACAAAGTCCTTAGTGCCAGGGGATCTAAGGTGGCTTGTTTCCATACTGTAGAGAATCTAGAAAATGTCTCATCAACGTAATCCAAAAATGGGACACAAACTTAAAGCCATGATCCTCAACAATTGTAACAGGATAGCCATGTAATTTAAGGATGTTTCGCAAAAAAATGTTAGATACGCTTTAAGCTGTGGGTAATGAAGTGTCCTGCTTGGTGAGATTTCTTACTAACACTAACAGGGTATTATAGCCAAATGAATCAGGAAGTTCTACAGTAAAATCCAAGTAAATCATGGTCGATGATTGTTGTGGAGTTGTAAGACACTGTACTTATTCTGATGGCCTGCTACGGTAACTCTTAGAATGATCACAGGAAGGTACACTCGGAGCTAATATTCTTTCTACACTAAGCACGTTTTGGTGTCCAAAAATAACAGCCCACCACGTCTTTAGTTTTCCTTTGCCCAGAATTATCAGTGACTGGGGCCTGACAAAACCAACCAATCACCTGTAATGGCAGATTCTCATCTGGAATATATAGAACATTCTGATGGAAAAGGAGAGAACCTTCTCTCCATCGATTTGCTGGACTTTCATTTATCCATGTAGCCGAGTCCATTCCTTGAATGTCTTGACAAATTTTATTGACAAAACCCTACAGAATCTGTTACGTCATAGTGGCAATAGTCAGAATCCAAGGAGTTGTGCTCTCACTATCAACTTCAATAGGTTGATATAGGGCATCAGCCTTCCTAAGATGATTTTCATGTCTATAAGTGATCTTGTAATGGAAGAGGAAGAAGGATAACCGTCTATGGGCATGGTGTGCACTGTGTGAGGTAAAACTTTTAAACCTTTGTTTAAAACAGTATGTTTAAAATGACATTTTCACCTAAATATAACATCCCTTTACCATTTGTTTTTTTCCAGTGAGTTTCTAAGGTTTTTTTTTTAATGCAAATTAAGATATTACCAGACTTAACTATAATGTTGCTCTAACCTATGTTTTTCAGTGAATATATAACTAGGGCACATACGAGAAACAATACATGCAGTGACCAGCCCTCACAAAGTGTGGTGTCAAATGGTAGGAATACTCAGCATACAATCAATATATTCACCATTAGTACCTTTGGCTAAAAACCGGTACCTGCCACCCTCTAAAGAATGGGGCCAGAGGCGTGGCTGGAGCGTGCATGGTGGCAGTCATATAGGAGAGGAGCTCAGGCACCTTCCGACCAGCAGTCCAGTTATCCTTTCCCCGCAACCCTCGAGTTGGGGGCAAGTGGGGGAGAGTGAAGGCTGCTCCCCGGGTCGCGGTGGGGCCCCCTCTGATGGCAGCGAGGACGGTGTGCCCAGCGGGGAATACCCAACATGGTGGCTGTGGAGCCGGGCCAGCATTGAGGAGGATACATAGATTTCGCTGGTGTCCATTAAGGGACATACCGGGAGGTGCAACGGGGGAGCAGGTCCCCCACTCCATCAGAGGAGTGCCGCAAGGCATCGGAGATGCAGGAATGAGCTGCAGTAAGGGGAGGCAGGCATGATTTGCCCTGCGAGACCTGCATGATTTGCCCTGTGAGACCAACAGCACAGTGGTAGATGCCGGCAGGCTGCTTGTGGGGTGGTGGGGTGCAGCGTGGCCAGTCAGAGGCCGCACCCCTGTGATTTGGCCTCCAGACAGTGGAGAGGTGCGGGAGTCGTGGAGAAGCTGAGGCCAGTGTGTTGCCAGTGGGTCCAGTGCATTCCCAGGGGTGAGAGTGGCCCTATTGGTCTGGTTAGTGTCCAGATGGGACCAAACCTTCACGTTCCGGTGATGGAACCTGGGTGCTGGTTGCGGGTAAGGAGCCCAGATGAACTTCTCGACAACCCCCAAAACAGGCCCATTGGATAACATTGCAAACCAGGCCTTCACAAAAAATGCTGTTTTCAGCACTTCCACTGCTTTGATCATCTTGTAACTTGGTGGGGCACTAGGTCCCGCAGTTTCCAAAACTCTCACCAAGCCAGAACCCCACCGATATACTGGAAAGGGTACGACTTTTCACCCAACCCCCCCCCCCAAACCCCAACATCCCAAAACACTGAAAAATCTGCCAAATCTGGCCAAATTCGAACCAAACCACAGTGAAACCTTGCCAACTCCAATATGCACAAACCTGAAATGGGCCCTGACCCCTAGACTCCGGGAACCCTTGCAAATTTGAACCCTAAGCCCTAGAAACCTATCCTGAACCCGAAAACATGCCCTGAACCCTAAAAACCAGCCCAAAAGCCTCCTGTCTTCCTGGAGGTGCAGTCGGAGTGACTGGGAGTGTTGGGGTGCACATGCAATGGGGTGCAGCTGCAAGGAGCCTCGAAAACTGCAGTGAGGCAGCTGCTCCCAGGGGTGGCGACCCCATAGACTTGCCACTGGAAGTGCTGGGGCCAGTGCAGTGACAGACAGATGGACCTGCAATCAGTTGCTTCATGATGTGCAGCCTGGAGATGGTGAGGCCCAAAGCGGCATTGCAGTGCCACCCAGGGGGACCAGAGCAGAGTGTGGGGGGGTGACAAGGGCCCCTGTGGTGACAAGACAGAGCTGGCCTTGCGGACACACACGCCAACAATGCTGGTGGCACTGCAAAAGACTAACACAGCCCTGGAGTTCAAAAGTGGCACCATAACGCAGGATCTGGGACTCTTGAGGGCGAACCACTGTAAGTTGGCAGATAGGGTGTTGGAGACCGAGTCCGCAATCACCCAGTTGACACCGACAATGTCTGCAGAGAAAGTGTGTATTGAGGCATTGGAAAAGCCAGTGGAGGCCCTAAAAAATAAACGGGATGATGTGAAGTTGTGATCGAGCTGCAACAACATGCGACTGGTAGGGGTCCCAAGAGAAGGTAGAGGGTCCCTTCATGGAGTTGATTCTAGAGAACTGGTTGTCAACAGTGGTGCTAGAGAGGGGGTAACAATCCAAGTGGTTTACAGTGGAAAGGTCACACAGGGTCCCCTGGTGTCCCTGGTGTGCTGCCGTGGGCAATCGTGGCCCTGCTGCTGAACTTACAGGATAGGGAAAATATACTGCAGATGGCATGGACACATGGGCCATGGCAACTGGACGGAGGGAACGTGAATATGTTCCCTGACTACACAACAATGGTGCAGCGGCAACTGGAATCATTCTGTGGTCAAGAGGCACCTCCGCCTCCTGAACATTCAGTACACCCTCTTCTTTCTGGGGTGGATCCGGATTGTGTACCAGGGAGCCTTCTTTTTTTTCTTACAGCGGCGAAAGAGGTGTGGGCCCGCCAGTTGTCCAGAACCCCATAAGCACTGTAAGATGCACGGACATCTGCAATTAGCACCATCGAAGGCCCAGGCGGAATTGGAATGGGCAAAGGTGGTAGCAGCATTGCAGCAGAGCCAGGCCCTGGAAGTGGTCAATCGGTGGGAGGTTACGGCTGCGGACTCCGGTACATCTGAGACTGGCTCTTCATCCCGTAGTGTCTTGGAGAGTGGGCTGTCACTTCCTGGTGTAGCGCCAATGACAGCGGATGAAATTATGTGAGCGAGGGCTGAAATGTACGTTGGACCTTAGAGGTCGCTGGGCTTGCCACTGTGTGGGAGGGGAGGCTGGCGTGAGGGTTTGTGGCCACTGTAGAGTGCTTTAAGTGTTGAATGTTACAATGGTTGGGGCAATAGACACCTCTGCAGTTGGGGAAGCAGGTAGATCCAAGCCTGCCGCCTGAGTGTGTAGGGAGGAGGGATGGTTGTTGGAAGTTGGTGGGGAGGAACAACATATAACCCACAGCGAGGGTCACCCCATCCAGGGACTGGTTATGACAGGGAGTTTCCTGGTGACAGGCTATGGCTGAGCCCATGGTTCATATATACAGAAAATATTGTCTTGGAATGTCAACAGCCTTGGCAGCAAGCTGAAAAGGGATATTGTGCTTCGGTACCTGGTCAGACATGACCCCGATGTGGTGCTGATTTGGTAGACGCATTTGGTCAGGAAAAATTTGGCTTCCTGAACAGGGGGTGGTACAGGCTCCTGGCCCATGCTGGCTTCTCCAGGGTATTGAGAGGAGTGCTAGGCGGGAATGGCCGGTAGCTGGAATGGTATGGGGTTGGCAGCAGCCTTTTGATATTTCCCCGCCGGGCTTGCAAGGGGAGGGGGTGATCAAGCTCGGGCACTAGGTAACACATCCTCCGGACGCCTTGTTGCTGGTGGGGGGCAACTTTGACTCAACCCTTAGGGGAGACTTGGACCAGCTGACTAGTTTGGAGGTTCCCCCGTAGGGAAGATACTCGCCTGGTAGATTTCTTAGCCGTGACCGGCCTGGTGGGCTTGTGTTGGGTTTGTAATCCACAAAGTGTCAATATTCCTTCGCTTCTAATTCTATGCAGTAAATGTCTAGACCTTTGAGAACATTGACTACTTGCCCAGGGGGATATCAGGCCATGATGCTCGAAGCAATATTGCCTAGACCTGCGCGGGGTGGAGGTTGGACCCCTGGGAGTTGACGGATAACACCATGCGTGCCCTGATTCGACAGGCTACTGACAACTATTTTAAGGAGAATGTGGGGTGGTTGAGCTCTGGAACGATAGTCTGGAAAGCAGATAAAGTTGTTCTGCTGGGTGATTTAATAGCCCATATCACCGGGAAAAAGCGGGAGAGAGAGAGAGAGAGACAGGCAGTGTGCCAGGAGTTGGAGGCGAGGATAGCGCAGGTGGAGGCAGAGTATGTATCAACACCTACCACTGAGTGGGCACGGGACCTGGAGGATGCATGGTAAATTTTGAGAACTAAACAGGGTAGGCTGTACAAAATAGGGAACAAGGCTGGGAAGCTGTTGGCCTGGCTGGCCCAGAAGGAGGAGAGTCAGAGATGGATGCACTAGGTGGCAGCCTCAGGGGGGGCTCCAGGGTGGAAACTCTAGATGCTTTAGCACAGGCATTTGTGGAGAACTTGAGTGGGGTACCAGTTCAAAACTGGGGGATAACCTGGTCGATATAGGGCAGTTTGTGAGCAATCTTCAGTTCCTCACCTTCAGGAGGAGGTGAGTAGGTCCCTAGAGGAGAAACTAACAGTTTAGGAGATCTTGAAGGCGGTATCCTAGCTCTGGAACCAGAGTGCCCTACGCCCAAAGGTGTCCCTGGTGGAATTTTTAAAGGGGTAAAATCCCTCGTTGTGGCCCCCAAGAAAGTGATGTTTGAGGAAGCATCAAGGAGTGGCATTCATCCTAAAGATGGCAGGCGGAAATCATTCTCATCCATGTGGATTCGAAGCCCAGGGATGATTGTGCCTCTTATAGGCCAATCTCCCTACTAAATATGCAAACAAAAATCCTGGCTAAGATGCTGGCTTCCATGCTCATGAGGATGATAGATGCAATAATAGCCCCAGATCAGTAGGGGTTTACGCCGTACCTAGTGACCAGGCACAATCTGCGATGCTTGCTTGGGTGTCTGGCCCATTGAGACTGGGTAGGCGAGCCCACGATCCTGCTGTCATTAAATGCTGAAAAGGCGTTTGACTCAAAAGTGTGGCCAAGCTTGATGGCAGCCTTGTGGAAAATAGGTTTTGGACCTTAAGTTCCTGTGTTGGGTCGGGCTGCTGTATCAGGATCTGTTGGGAAATTGGGGTGTTGGTTGACTGGGGTGTGAACCTTAATCAAACAGCAACCACAACCCTAGGCAGGGTAAGTGTCAGGCAAACCCTAAATTAACCCTAGCTCACCCTCTCGTAGCATGGCACAGAGCAGCCAGGTTTAACTTAGAGGTAGTGTGCAATATTTCAAACAGTGAAACAGTGAAAACATTGCACAAAAGATACTACACCAAGTTAGAAAAATGGTTCTGACTTTAATAAATAAAACAAGACCAAAGCGACAAAAATCCAGTAAGTAGAACTTGAGATTTTGATTTTTAAAGGCTTAAGTGAAAATAGCGCCAAGAAGCATACATCCCTAAAATGGGGTATCTGGTTGTGCTGTACCAGGACAAAGTCAAAAGTTCAGGCCAACTGCGATGGAGCGTGGGCTAGATACAAGGACCAAGTTAGGCCCGCTGAACAAAAGTACTTTAATCCAGGTTGTGGAGCATTGTGTGGATTTGGGTAGAAGGGTACGCAGCAGAGGGGTTGTGGTGCGAGAACCTGATGTATCAACATTGAGGATCCTGTAGATGGGGCTTGTGATGTGAAGACCCATGTTGAGGATGCGTTGCGGAGTCAAGGAGATGCATCGGCTCCAATGAGCAGGAAAGCTGTGATGGGGAGTTTCATCATCATAGTCATGGCTGCCATTGACAAGGATGCATGTGTTACAGCAAACAAATGATGGACGGAATGCTGACAATGCAAACATTCTCCCCCAGTCAAAAGATCTGGGTTAAATCCATTGCTCTTTTGCCCACTACGCCACCCCAGTTTGGACCCAGCCATATGCAAATCAGTCTTGACCCTGTGCCCCATGGGAACAGTCCAGACCGAACTGCCAGGCCAGGTCCTCCCTGGACCGGAAACAAGCATCCTGGGACCGGTTTCAGGGTATGTCACCCTTCTTCAGCCAGGCTAGCTTGAATCCAGTGGCACAGTGAGCAAGGGACCCACATCTGGGCATACCCATCCCACTTAGGGTGAAAAGTGTTACAGCAAACAAATGATGGACGGAATGCTGACAATGCAAACATTCTCCCCCTGTCAAAAGATCTGGGTTAAATCCATCTTCTTTTGCCCACTACGCCACCCCAATTTGGACCCAGCCATAAGCAAATCAGTCTTGACCCTGTGCCCCATGGGAACAGTCCAGACCGAACTGCCAGGCCAGGTCCTCCCTGGACCGGAAACAAGCATCCTGGGACCGGTTTCAGGGTATGTCACCCTTCTTCAGCCAGGCTAGCTTGAATCCAGTGGCACAGTGAGCAAGGGACCCACGTCTGGGCATACCCATCCCACTTAGGGTGAAAAGTGTTACAGCAAACAAATGATGGACGGAATGCTGACAATGCAAACATTCTCCCCCAGTCAAAAGATCTGGGTTAAATCCATTGTTCTTTTGCCCACTACGCCACCCCAGTTTGGACCCAGCCATATGCAAATCAGTCTTCACACTTTGCCCCATGGGAACAGTCCAGACCGAACTGCCAGGCAAGGTCCTCCCTGGACCAGAAACAAGCATCCTGGGACCGATTTCAGGGTATGTCACCCTTCTTCAGCCAGGCTAGCTTGAATCCAGTGGCACAGTGAGCAAGGGACCCACGTCTGGACATACCCATCCCACTTAGGGTGAAAAGTGTTACAGCAAACAAATGATGGACGGAATGGTGACAATGCCAACATTCTCCCCCAGTCAAAAGATCTGGGTTAAATCCATCGTTCTTTTGCCCACTACGCCACCCCAGTTTGGACCCAGCCATATGCAAATCAGTCTTGACCCTGTGCCCCATGGGAACAGTCCAGACCGAACTGCCAGGCCAGGTCCTCCCTGGACCGGAAACAAGCATCCTGGGACTGGTTTCAGGGTATGTCACCCTTCTTCAGCCAGGCTAGCTTGAATCCAGTGGCACAGTGAGCAAGGGACCCTCGTCTGGGCATACCCATCCCACTTAAGGTGAAAAGTGTTACAGCAAACAAATGATGGACGGAATGCTGACAATGCAAACATTCTCCCCCAGTCAAAAGATCTGGGTTAAATCCATCGTTCTTTTGCCCACTACGCCACCCCAGTTTGGACCCAGCCATATGCAAATCAGTCTTGACCCTTAGCCCCATGGGAACAGTCCAGACCGAACTGCCAGGCCAGGTCCTCCCTGGACTGGAAACAAGCATCCTGGGACCGGTTTCAGGGTATGTCACCCTTCTTCAGCCAGGCTAGCTTGAATCCAGTGGCACAGTGAGCAAGGGACCCACGTCTGGGTATACCCATCCCACTTAGGGTGAAAAGTGTTACAGCAAACAAATGATGGACGGAATGCTGACAATGCAAACATTCTCCCCCAGTCAAAAGATCTGGGATAAATCCATCGTTCTTTAGCCCACTACGCCACCCCAGTTTGGACCCAGCCATATGCAAATCAGTCTTGACCCTGTGCCCCATGGGAACAGTCCAGACCGAACTGCCAGGCTAGGTCCTCCCTGGACCGGAAACAAGCATACTGGGACCGGTTTCAGGGTATGTCACCCTTTTTCAGCTAGGCTAGCTTGAATCCAGTGGCACAGTGAGCAAGGGACCCACGTCTGGGCATACCCATCCCACTTAGGGTGAAAAGTGTTACAGCAAACAAATGATGGACGGAATGCTGACAATGCAAACATTCTCCCCCTGTAAAAAGATCTGGGTTAAATCCATCTTCTTTTGCCCACTACGCCACCCCTGTTTGGACCCAGCCATATGCAAATCAGTCTTGACCCTGTGCCCCATGGGAACAGTCCAGACCGAACTGCCAGGCCAGGTCCTCCCTGGACCGGAAACAAGCATCCTGGGACCGGTTTCAGGGTATGTCACCCTTCTTCAGCCAGGCTAGCTTGAATCCAGTGGCACAGTGAGCAAGGGACCCACGTCTGGGCATACCCATCCCACTTAGGGTGAAAAGTGTTACAGCAAACAAATGATGGACGGAATGCTGACAATGCAAACATTCTCCCCCAGTCAAAAGATCTGGGTTAAATCCATCGTTCTTTTGCCCACTACGCCATCCCAGTTTGGACCCAGCGATATGCAAATCAGTCTTCACACTTTGCCCCATGGGAACAGTCCAGACCGAACTGCCAGGCCAGGTCCTCCCTGGACCAGAAACAAGCATCCTGGGACCGATTTCAGGGTATGTCACCCTTCTTCAGCCAGGCTAGCTTGAATCCAGTGGCACAGTGAGCAAGGGACCCACGTCTGGGCATACCCATCCCACTTAGGGTGAAAAGTGTTACAGCAAACAAATGATGGACGGAATGCTGACAATGCAAACATTCTCCATCAGTCAAAAGATCTGGGTTAAATCCATCGTTCTTTTGCCCACTACGCCACCCCAGTTTGGAGCCAGCCATATGCAAATCAGTCTTGACCCTGTGCCCCATGGGAACAGTCCAGACCGAACCGCCAGGCCAGGTCCTCTCTGGACCAGAAACAAGCATCCTGGGACCGGTTTCAGGGTATGTCACCCTTCTTCAGCCAGGCTAGCTGGAATCCAGTGGCACAGTGAGTAAGGGACCCACGTCTGGGCATACCCATCCCACTTTGGGTGAAAAGTGTTACAGCAAACAAATGATGGACGGAATGCTGACAATGCAAACATTCTCCCCCAGTCAAAAGATCTGGGTTAAATCCATCGTTCTTTTGCCCACTACGCCACCCCAGTTTGGACCCAGCCATATGCAAATCAGTCTTGACCCTGTCCCCCTTGGGAACAGTCCAGACCGATCTGCCAGGCCAGGTCCTCCCTGGACTGGAAACAAGCATCCTGGGACTGGTTTCAGGGTATGTCACCCTTCTTCAGCCAGGCTAGCTTGAATCCAGTGGCACAGTGAGCAAGGGACCCTCGTCTGGGCATACCCATCCCACTTAAGGTGAAAAGTGTTACAGCAAACAAATGATGGACGGAATGCTGACAATGCAAACATTCTCCCCCAGTCAAAAGATCTGGGTTAAATCCATTGTTCTTTTGCCCACTACGCCACCCCAGTTTGGACCCAGCCATATGCAAATCAGTCTTGACCCTTAGCCCCATGGGAACAGTCCAGACCGAACTGCCAGGTCAGGTCCTCCCTGGACTGGAAACAAGCATCCTGGGACCGGTTTCAGGGTATGTCACCCTTCTTCAGCCAGGCTAGCTTGAATCCAATGGCACAGTGAGCAAGGGACCCACGTCTGGGCATGCCCATCCCACTTAGGGTGAAAAGTGTTACAGCAAACAAATGATGGACGGAATGCTGACAATGCAAACATTCTCCCCCAGTCAAAAGATCTGGGTTAAATCCATCGTTCTTTTGCCCACTACGCCACCCCAGTTTGGACCCAGCCATATGCAAATCAGTCTTGACCCTGTGCCCCATGGGAACAGTCCAGACCAAACTGCCTGCCCTCCCTGGACCGAAAACAAGCATCCTGGGACCAGTTTCAGGGTATGTCACCCTTCTTCAGCCAGACTAGCTTGAATCCAGTGGCACAGTGAGCAAGGGACCCACGTCTGGGCATACCCATCCCACCTAGGGTGAAAAGTGTTACAGCAAACAAATGATGGACGGAATACTGACAATGCAAACATTCTCCCCCAGTCAAAAGATCTGGGTTATATCCATCGTTCTTTTGCCCACTACGCCACCCCAGTTTGGAGCCAGCCATATGCAAATCAGTCTTGACCCTGTGCCCCATGGGAACAGTCCAGACCGAATGCCAGGCCAGGTCCTCCCTGGACCGGAAACAAGCATCCTGGGACCGGTTTCAGGGTATGTCACCCTTCTTCAGCCAGGCTAGCTTGAATCCAGTGGCACAGTGAGCAAGGGACCAACGTCTGGGCATACCCATCCCACTTAGGGTGAAAAGTGTTACAGCAAACAAATGATGGACGGAATGCTGACAATGCCAACATTCTCCCCCAGTCAAAAGATCTGGGTTAAATCCATCGTTCTTTTGCCCACTACGCCACCCCAGTTTGGACCCAGCCATATGCAAATCAGTCTTGACCCTGTGCCCCATGGGAACAGTCCAGACCGAACTGCCAGGCCAGGTCCTCCCTGGACCGGAAACAAGCATCCTGGGACTGGTTTCAGGGTATGTCACCCTTCTTCAGCCAGGCTAGCTTGAATCCAGTGGCACAGTGAGCAAGGGACCCTCGTCTGGGCATACCCATCCCACTTAAGGTGAAAAGTGTTACAGCAAACAAATGATGGACGGAATGCTGACAATGCAAACATTCTCCCCCAGTCAAAAGATCTGGGTTAAATCCATCGATCTTTTGCCCACTACGCCACCCCAGTTTGGACCCAACCATTTGCAAATCAGTCTTGACCCTTAGTCCCATGGGAACAGTCCAGACGAACTGCCAGGCCAGGTACTCCCTGGACTGGAAACAAGCATCCTGGGACCGGTTTCAGGGTATGTCACCCTTCTTCAGCCAGGCTAGCTTGAATCCTGTGGCACAGTGAGCAAGGGACCCACGTCTGGGCATACCCATCCCACTTAGGGTGAAAAGTGTTACAGCAAACAAATGATGGACGGAATGCTGACAATGCAAACATTCTCCCCCAGTCAAAAGATCTGGGTTAAATCCATCGTTCTTTTGCCCACTACGCCACCCCAGTTTGGACCCAGCCATATGCAAATCAGTCTTGACCCTGTGCCCCATGGGAACAGTCCAGACCAAACTGCCAGGCCAGGTCCTCGCTGGACCGGAAACAAGCATACTGGGACCGGTTTCAGGGTATGTCACCCTTTTTCAGCTAGGCTAGCTTGAATCCAGTGGCACAGTGAGCAAGGGACCCACGTCTGGGCATACCCATCTCACTTAGGGTGAAAAGTGTTACAGCAAACAAATGATGGACGGAATGCTGACCATGCAAACATTCTCCCCCAGTCAAAAGATCTGGGTTAAATCCATCGTTCATTTGCCCACTATGCCACCCCAATTTGGACCCAGCCATATGCAAATCAGTCTTGACCCTGTGCCGCATGGGAACAGTCCAGATCGAACTGCCAGGCCAGGTCCTCCCTGGACCAGAAACAAGCATCCTGGGACCGGTTTCAGGGTATGTCACCCTTCTTCAGCCAGGCTAGCTTGAATCCAGTGGCACAGTGAGCAAGGGACCCACGTCTGGGCATACCCATCCCACTTAGGGTGAAAAGTGTTACAGCAAACAAATGATGGATGGAATGCTGAGAATGCAAACATTCTCCCCCAGTCAAAAGATCTGTAAATCCATCGTTCTTTTGCCCACTACGCCACCCCAGTTTGGAGCCAGCCATATGCAAATCAGTCTTGACCCTGTGCCCCATGGGAACAGTCCAGACCGAACTGCCAGGCCAGGTCCTCCCTGGACCGGAAACAAGCATCCTGGGACCGATTTCAGGGTATGTCACCCTTCTTCAGCCAGGCCAGCTTGAATCCAGTGGCACAGTGAGCAAGGGACCCACGTCTGGGCATACCCATCCCACTTAGGGTGAAAAGTGTTACAGCAAACAAATGATGGACGGAATGCTGACAATGCAAACATTCTCCCCCAGTCAAAAGATCTGGGTTAAATCCATCGTTCTTTTGCCCACTACGCCACCCCTGTTTGGACCCAGCCATATGCAAATCAGTCTTGACCCTGTGCCCCATGGGAACAGTCCAGACCAAACTGCCAGGCCCTCCCTGGACCGGAAACAAGCATCCAGGGACCGGTTTCAGGGTATGTCACCCTTCTTCAGCCAGGCTAGCTTGAATCCAGTGGCACAGTGAGCAAGGGACCCACGTCTGGGCATACCCATCGCACTTAGGGTGAAAAGTGTTACAGCAAACAAATGATGGACGGAATGCTGACAATGCAAACATTCTCCCCCAGTCAAAAGATCTGGGTTAATCCATTGTTCTTTTGCCCACTACGCCACCCCAGTTTGGACCCAGCCATATGCAAATCAGTCTTGACCCTGTGCCCCATGGGAACAGTCCAGACCGAACTGCCAGGCCAGGTCCTCCCTGGACCGGAAACAAGCATCCTGGGACCGGTTTCAGGGTATGTCACCCTTCTTCAGCCAGGCTAGCTTGAATCCAGTGGCACAGTGAGCAAGGGACCCACGTCTGGGCATACCCATCCCACTTAGGGTGAAAAGTGTTCCAGCAAACAAATGATGGACGGAATGCTGACAATGCAAACATTCTCCCCCAGTCAAAAGATCTGGGTTAAATCCATCGTTCTTTTGCCCACTACGCCACCCCAGTTTGCAAGCATCTTATGCTGGGAAAAGCGACGTGCAGAAGCAGTTCTGAAGGGGACGCATCAGGTGTGATCCATGCAGCTACGACGATGTGTCATTTCCAATCCACACAGCATTAGTGATGCGCCAGTTCCAATCCCCTCAACCACAGCGATGCGTTGGTTCAGCAGAGGATGCGTCGGTTCTGCTGGAGCAAATTCATAAGGCCCACTTTCAAGGGTCCAGGACTGGTGTGGCACCACTTAGCAGGACAGACTCACCGATGAGCCCAGGTGCAGAGGCAGGGTGGTTGGAAGTCTTTTAGGTCCCTGAGACTTAAGATGAGGAGGTCAGCCAGCTAGCCCTTGGAGTCACTCTGGTTCAAGGGATGCAGGTCCATTCATTCTCAGCCAGGCAGGAGAACAGCAGGCAGTAGGGCAGCACAGCAAGACAGAAGCCCAGCATACTGGTAATCCTTCAGCAGTCACAGGTCCAGAAGTGTACTGAACTGGTGCCAGTACTTATACCCAGTTGGGCCTTCGAAGTGGGAGAGACTTTGGAGACAGGCTTTGAAGTGCGCAGAGGTCCTACCCTTCCTGCCCTGGCTCCATACTCACTACAGGGGACATGCAGCCCTTTGCATGGGGACAGGACACATGCAATTCAGGTGTAAATGAGGCTGGGTCTAGCTCATCCCCTCCCATCCTCCCAGATTGGCCCATCAAGTCACACCTAAGCTCCCATTGTGTGTGGCTGTCTTGGAGAGCTACACAAAGCCCAGCTGTCACCCACCAGAGACAATTGATCAGACACAGGCAGCAGGCAGTAGCAAAAGTAAGAAAATGCCAACTTTCTAAAAGTTGCATTTTCAGAATTGCAATATAAAATCCGACTTTACCATAAGTCGTGATTTCAAACACCAAATTTGAAAAGTTTATCTCTTCCAGATTGTGAATTACACTTAGAAGATGAAATAAGGTAATCCCAATGTTATCCTACTGGAGAGATAGGCCTTGCTGTAGTGAAAAAATGACATTAGAACTTTTTCACTACTGGTACATGTAAGACTGAAAAACACATGTCCTGCCTTTCAAATGCACTGCATCCTGCCCTTTGGGTTGTTCAGAGCCTTCCTTAGGGGTCATTTATATGTATAAAAAGGGAAGGTTTGGGCCTGGCAAAAGAGTTGTTTTGCCAGGTCAACATGGCAATCCTGAGCCATGGTTGTAGTGCTCCTTAAGTGGGTGGCACAACCAGTCCTGCAGGCCACTAATAGCATTCAATTTTCAGGCCCTGGGTATATGGGACTAGGGACTTATAAGTAAACTAAATATGCCAATTGGGGGTGAACCAATATTACCATGGTTAGGAGAGAGACCCAAGCACTTTAGCACTGGTTAGCAGTGGTAAAGTGCACAGAATCCTACTGCCAGCAAAAACAAGGTCTGAAAAGTGAAGGAGGTAAGCAAGAAGTTGGATGGAAGACCAGACTAAGGCTGCCACGTCCAACACAGCCAGGTTGAGGGAATTTAGGCTGAGGAGGGGTACCAGACAAGGGTATCCCCTCTCGTCTCTCTTGTTCATGCTCGCCATTGAGCCTCTGGCAACCTGGCTTCAGGGGGACGTGCAGGTCAGGGGGCCTGAAGTGGGACCCAGACTGGGAGGACATGGTTTCGCTTTAATCCGGATGATGTCCTATTGTACTTAGCTGACCCGGAGCACCTGGTACAACGTGTTCTGGAAATCCTGGAGGTGTTTGGTCCCTATAGCATACTATCATTCATATTACTCAACAATAATTACTATTATTACACTGCCTCACAGTAGCATTCATGTTGCTCAACAATAATTGCACACCCTCAAAATCACATTATACAATAAGGATGGTCATGATCACTATATGCATATGTTGTTTCATTCAATAATTAATTAGATTATTTCAAACAATTATTAATCAATTTCTAGTAACCTTGGCTATTTAATTGTTTGAATTAATTATTTGAATGAAACCACATAGGTATATAGTGATCAAATAATCCAAACAATTAAACAGCCAATGTCTAGTCACATTGAGCTAGCGAGATTGGAAGAAGTTTAGAAAAGCCAGAAATAAAAAAGCAAAAACCTCAACTACCCTAAATACTGCAAATATATCACATCTAGAAAAACACATCCGATATTCAAAAAAAGGATGCAACTAAGCAGGATTCAACCCCTTGCATGGTAAAATCTCTCCTCCAGCAATCAAAGCCACAGGAGGAGCTTCTGTTGCACTTTAAAATGATAGGTACTGAAGCCTTAGATAAAAAGGCCCCAGATGGTGCAGCTCTTAATCAGGAGGAGAAGAACCGTGGGCCTTATTTATGAGGCCCTTATGCCGCCGTCAGGAATAATGTAAACAGGGTGGGCATTCCAACGCAGGAAAGCCACGTAGATGGATGCAGTGAAGTCTATGAGATTTTACTGTGCCACTTCTAAGGCGTCACTACATCAAATCCTTATGCCTGCATGAAGCAGGCAAAAAGAGTGACACAGGGCTTTTCACATAGGGCTTGCTCCATGTGAAAAGACACATTGCTGGAGTTGCGTTTGTTTTCAGACACACTTCAGCAATGCGCCAATTTTCCACCTAGAGATACATCAGGAACACTAACTTATCTGTAAATGCTTGCGACATGGAGGGCCGTACAGTAAATACGGCGCATCCATGGTGTCGCAAGGATGGCGCGCTGGAAACTGTTGTATCGCTGTTTTCCCGCAGCAATGTGACACTTTTCATAAATGAGGCCCCCTATTTCTAGCGAACAGTGATATTTACAGTTGCTGGGTTTTCATCGGGCCCGATAGAAGAAGACACTCAAAAGGAGCTGAACCACAAGAAAAACATCTGTGAAGGATACAGTAATAAAATTATCATTCCACATCACGCAGTACAAGCTCAATTCCCAATTCTCAGCCCTGAAGCTACATGACAGGTGCAATTTGCTCAAGGTGTATGAATAAACACTAAGGGGAGAACTGTGCTGGGAGGTGAAGCAGTGTGCTCCCACCCCTTTCTGTTTGAAAAGGCTCCCTTGAGCCATTGAGCTGTCGAGCTTGTGGAGATGCACCTGTGTGCCTGTGAGAGGTACTGAGACCTGAAAGGATTGTGGCAGCCTGCTCAGCAACCCCAGATTAAATTCATTTTTATCTCTACCGGTGACGGATGATATCCAGAAACACTTGTCTAGAGATTTACAGAACTAACCTGCACCAAATTTGGTGGAATACTCCAGTAAAATTACAAGTAAGCATATACCATGAACTTACTGCATTTACCATAATGCTAAGGGGTGAACTGTGCTGAGAGGTGTAACAGTGTCCTCCCACCCTTTTCTGTTTGAAAAGGCTCCCTTGAGCCATTGAGCTGACGAGCTTGTGGAGATGCACCTGTGTGCCTGTGAGAGGTACTGAGACCTGAAAGGATTGTGGCAGCCTGCTCAGCAACCCCAGATTAAATTCGTTCTTATCTCTACTGATAACGGATGATATCCAGAAACATGTGTCTTGAGATTTACAGCACTAACCTGCACCAACGTTGGTGGAATACTCCAGTAAAATTTCAAGTAAGCATGTACCATGGACTGCATTTACCATAATGCTAAGGGGCGAACTGTGCTGGGAGGTGAAGCAGTGTGCTCCCACCCCTTGCTGTTTAAAAAGGCTCCCTTGAGCCATTGAGCTGACGAGCTTGTGGAGATGCGCCTGTGAGAGGTACTGAGACCTGAAAGGATTGTGGCAGCCTGCTCAGCAACCCCAGATTAAATTTGTTTTTATCTCTACTGATGACGGATGATATCTAGAAACACGTGTCTAGAGATTTACAGCACTAACCTGCACCAACTTTGGTGGAATACTCTAGTAAAATTTCAAGTAAGCATATACCATGATCTGCATTTACCATAATGCTAAGGGGAGAACTGTGCTGGGAGGTGAAGCAGTGTGTTCCCACCCCTTTCTGTTTGAAAAGGCTCCCTTGAGCCATTGAGCTGACGAGCTTCTGGAGATGCACCTGTGCGTCTTTGAGAGGTACGGAGACCTGAAAGGATTGTGGCAGCCTGCTCAGCAACCCCAGATTAAATTCGTTTTTATCTCTACTGATGACGGATGATATCTAGAAACACGTGTCTAAAGATTTACAGCACTAACCTGCACCAACTTTTGTGGAATACGCCAGTAAAATTTCAAGTAAGCATGTACCATGAACTGCATTTACCATAATGCTACGGGGCGAACTCTGCTGGGAGGTTGAGCAGTGTGCTCCTACGCCTTTCTTTTTAAACACTAAGGAGGCTCCCCAGGTAACAAATTCTTCTTACAATTTTACCTCAACCGAAGTTGGAATATCACTCAAAAACGATCAAAATTATAATGGGAAAAACTGTGATGTGGAATATGGACCAGTTTCAAACAAAATGCTACTTCTACCAGAGTACAGATCAAAAGGTTCACAGGACATTCCTAATCGGAGCAATATTATAAAGTTGCAACAGAGCATAGAAACCCTAGATCATCTCACACCTCACCTCAGAAATAATTTCTATTGAATTCCTGGATCCTCCCAGAAAATGGATTGCTGAAGAATTGGGGAATAAAAACTACAAAAAATCACAATGGTGCATATAAAACCCCCAAAATAGGCCTGCTAATCAAACTATATCATGTATAAGATCGGCTTTCACCAATTCAATATTGCATAATGCTCTGGGGGGTCAGCATCGGCAGAAAAAAAGGAAGACAGTCTGATGCAGAATTCTTCACTGCTTAACCAAAAAAAGCAAAGATAGAGTCCAATTGGAGCTGGCTACCAAGCGTGCTAATCCATTGGTCAAGAGACTAAATGGAAGCAGGAAAAACTACTGTAACCCCACACCTACGTAAGCCATTTCAAATGCTAAAATTGTGCTCGTAGAATGTGGGTGGTTTGTCAACAAAGTTAAAGGACCAGTAAATTATGAACTTTTGAAATAGTTGTCAGATCCTAATTTTATGAGGACCATGGTCCCTAACGCCCATCCCTCTAATTGGGTGCCTCATTTATTACAAGTGTTGCATCGCTGAGGAAAAACAGCGACGCAACGCCTTTCATTGCGCCATCATTGCGATACTGTGGATGCGCCGTATTTACACTAAGGCACTCCATGTCACAAGGATTGCACAGCTACGTCAGAAATCCTGGCTTATCTGGTGGCGCAGTAATGACGCATTGCTGGAGTTTGTTGGTAAACTGACGTAACGCCACCAATGTGTCATTACACATGAGGTGAGTCCTAGATTTCACTGCACCACTTCTACGAGGCTATTTTACGCCTACCCTGCATACATAATACCTTACGCAGGTATAATGAAGCGCAGGGCTTTACAAAGTGACGCATCTGACTAGATGCGTCTAGGCAGATGCGTCACGTTGTAAATAGGGCGCAGTGTAGCATATTGTTTACTCCGCTGCAGCGTCACAAAAGAGTGACACAACGGCGGCGCAAGCCCTCATAAATAAGGGCCTGGGTTTTTAGAGTTTATCAACCCAACTATTAAACACAGGAGCTGAGGTCGCCCAATAGGTGGCCTATTAATCTACATCAGCTCTGATATGAACATAGTGTGCACCTGCATACCGCTTAAGGAAACTTGGCTCTTACAGTTAAGGTTGAGAGCCAGACAGAGGACTGCAACTTCTCCTTGATAATCGTCAACATTCATATTCAGCCAATACACAAGGAGAAGCGTAAGGCCATGTCCAGTTTAATTTTGATCTTAATGGAGATAAAGCAAGATCATACTACAACAATCAATGTTAATATGAGATTTGAATATAAATCTATTTGATACGTATGATGACGATCAACTCCTGGAACAAGAGTTTATGTGGAATATACTAGAACGGGTGGCCCCAATTAAATAAAAATAGTGGTGTTTGGAAGCTGGAAAAGCCTTATGCTTGAGATTACTTCAGGTTGGTCCAAGTATACTTAATGAAAGACTTAAAGCAGATACATCTCAAACTGAGACACAATTAAAACATGCTTCAAAATCAATCATCGGTTTTATAATTAGAAGTCCCGATCTATGGAGATTTATTCAACACTTTCAGATTGCGACTCGATCCGAAAGGGATCCGCTGTCTATCGAGATGAACATAGGTCTACCATCCCTTGAGGTGACAAATTGCCCAGCTGCATTCTCGTATACAGAAACCAACAGGAGATTAAAATGGAGAGTCCAAAACATCTATGCAGGGAGTGGCTAAAGTTCTGGGATAATCATGACTGTCATTTTTTATCAAGTGGGGAAACCTTAATGATGGAGTTTCTGGTTCAGTTTCGAAATGATCAGTCTAATAAAGGCAAGCAACTTGGCTCTAAGAGAAATATGAGATGCTTTCAAACAAGGGCCATCAAAATGTTTATGAGAAACATTAATCATGCACTAAAAACATCAGGCTGAACCCGAAAAATGGCATACTACTAACCACTGTAAGAGAAGCTAGAAAAAGTCTCAGAAAAAAAACTATGGCTGACTAACAAACAGCAGGAAGAGAACTGTTGGGCTAAGCTCCTTTACACCAACAGAAATAAAAGCAGATAGTTAACCAGGCAGAGAGAGACGGGATGACCGCAAACAATGCACATTTTCTGGAGTACTTGTGGGTAGTGCTTCTTAGTGCAAAACACTCATTGAATAAAGCTGAGACATTTGACCCGAGTAGCCCTGGGGACCTTAAACCAACAAGCTGTCTTTCAAGGAAGGCAGATTGCACACTTCCAGCTCAATAGGTTAGCTCGGAAAAACCAATTGATCTCTTGGCCCATCAAATCACCATTATTCCTCGTAAAAGTCGTAAAGACGGCACCCCATGCCAAATGGCCTTTCCGAAGCTTCATTTAAGAAGACTATAGAGTTCTCATCTGAAAAACAGGCGCAGCTGTACAAGTTCACACTGGTTAATGAGATGATCCAAGACTCATGGAGGAGGGGTTTCCTGCATCCAATGTTTTAATTATCGACAAATCACTGTTTTGCATAACAATGCCAAGCATTTTGCATCTCTCCTATTAAAAAATTAAATGATTGGGCAAGATCATCTCAGCTAATTCCTTTGAATCAAACCGGTTTTTGCCAAGGCACAGTAACAAATCTGCTTGCCTTCTTGTTCCTCATTGGTAAAAAACTTCTGTCAAATGTCTTGCTGCATTTAAGTTTTGTGGACTTCAATCCCAATTTGAGAGCATGCTCAGAACTTTACTAGGGACAAAGCTGGTAAATTGGGATATTCCAGATCTACTTAGATCTTATATAGTAATGCATGGATAAGAGTGAAGATTGGAGATGGAAAACGAATATCACGTAAAATTACAACATCCATAGGGCTAAAGCAGGGCTGTGTGTGCGCCCCACTATTATTTACATTATATTTATCACATCTCTCTCTTGTGTTGGAGCAGACAGATTCCCATCCACCAAAGTTAGGAAGCAATTATTATCACACCTACTAAACACCGACAATGTAGTTTTTGTCAATAAAATGCAAATTGCTCATCAAAGACTTCTCAAACAGCTAGGTGTATATATCAGTGTATTAAACTGAAGATAAACTTAAACAAAACCAAAACAATTGTTGTCGATGAAGAGATAAAAAGAATGGTGCATGGTATCTACATAACAAACTGGTGTGGAAAGTCTCAGCGTACAAATATCTGGGCATCACCATAGACTCCAGTGGATCATTCCTTACTCATTTACAGCAGCTACGGGCAAAAGCATGTGCCCTGATTTTGGCTTTTATTTCTCCAAACAAAACTTTAAAGAGCCCTATACTGGATCCAATATTGAAGGTTGTAGATGGCAATTTGCTTCCTACTGTTGGTTGTGGGTATGAAGCCCGTCGGTGGCAGGATGCACTTACCCTGCAAAAAATAGTCACAAAGGGGCATATTAGCAAGACCGGCGATAAAATTATCGCCGTTTTAGCGGCAGGAAACTGCCGCTAAAGCGGCGATAATGGGCTTACTAATATGCATTATGGAATTCAATAGAAGCCCAGGTTAGATGTGCAGGACATCTAACCTGGGCTTCTGTGGAATTCCATAACGCATATTAGCAAGCCCATTATCGCCGTTTTAGCGGCAGTTTCCTGCCGCTAAAACGGCGATAATTTTAACGTGGGTCTTGCTAATATGCCCCCATATTTCGTATGCCAAAATCAGCATCTCCGGCACAAGTTTACTTGGAGTTGGGGATTATAAAGCAAAAAACTGCGCACCAAAGAGCCTTCCTAAAATGTGTTTTTAAACTCAGATCAGTACAAGATCACTGCCTAAGTAGATTATTATAGGATGAACAAGGTAGCAGTGGCACAACTTTCCTGCACATCGTTATATGGAAGCAGCTCTGACTAATCTTCAAGAAAAAAACCTATGGAAAGCACCAGTCACAATTTAAAAAAAACTTCTTAATAAAAATATGAGGAATGTATCACGTTATCAAGATTTACAGATACAGAAAAAATGCTCACATGCCTGGATGGTAATTAATAGCTATACCTCTCTGCACGCTCAAGCATACTTCTCGACAAGATACTCGAGTTTTATAAAACTGTGGGGCATATTAGCAAGAACCTGCGAAAATTATCGCAAACCTTGCTTAGCGCGCGTTTTTTTATCGCCAGCTATCGCTGGATATTACCGCGGAAATAACATGCTATTAGCAAGGTTTATCTCCATTGCGATAAAATATCCAGCGATAGCGGCGAAACCCTGCATTAACGCGAGCAATCCAGTGATAAAATCCTAGCGCTAAGGCTGGGGACTTAACCTTAGAATCCACCTCCCATTGACTATTATTGTTAAGTCATGTTTTTACCAGTTCTAAAAACAAGCGCTAATCGGGGTTAGCGCGAGTTTTTATACGCTCGCGGGTATTGCTAATAGGCGATAGATATGTTAGCGACTGTTTTCTGTCGCTTTTAGTTGGGAACGCCTCCTTTGCATGTCATTAGCGATTAATATCGCTGACATGCAAAGTGGCACCCAAACCAGTCGCTAACGCCTAAAAGCTGTCGCTAACACCTGTTAGCGACAGCTTGCTGATAGGGCGATAAAAATATCGCCGCTTTAGAGCCCTTGATAATATGCCCCATACTTTTTTTTTTTTTTGGGGCTGTCTACCCTCCCTTGACCTTGCCCGAAGATGGACTCGCAAGGAGAGGCAAGATATGCAAACTTTGTAAACAATCAGACGAAACATGAATTCATGTGGTCTGCATTTGCCTGGTCCTACTGTCAGAAAGGAAAAAACCTCTTAGAAAACTGTTTAATCAAAGACAGATAAGAACATTACAACAGGTCATAATGAGCTCTCTAAATCCTACGGACCCAATCTTAATTGCCCGTTTTGTAAAATTTCTGATGTTGGTGGAAAGGAAAATAATGGTGTGAGTGGCTAAACTGTTGCTTAATAAGATGTATTTAAGACTGATTTTATATGTGTTTTTGTGACTGTTTTTATGGTTCATCATGTAATAATTTAAAAAAATCGATCATAAATAAACCTTTACTTAATGACTCCTGGGCACACAACTAGAGGGTCAGGTTGCATTCTTGCAGAGAGTGGGTGCACGGCTTGCATTGGAAACCAGGGCTGTGCCCAACAGTCACTGCATGGCTGTAGTCCATGCACATTGGGCTCGGTTGTCTGAACAAAGTGTTCTATATGCTAAATTTAGAAAATGATAAAAAATCCCAGAAAATCCTTGAACCCAAAATTAAAGGTTAAAGTAGTGTTATACTTGGGTATGATGCGAAATCTTGATATATGTAAAACAAAATCCCAGAAATTCACTGAAAAAAACAAAGTGACATTGAAGTTAGGTGACAGAATTACACAATAATGTTTAAAAACTCAGAAAAATACCAAAATTCGCCATGTACAATTTTGCCAACTAACTAGAACATGGGTCCCCATCATCCACTGCTTATGGACTCACATATTTCATCGCTAATGACATTTTAAATAACATCTTTGAAGACATCACTGATGACATTATCCATCAATCAATCAATCAATCAGGGGTCTATAAAGCGCGCTACTCATCCGTGAGGGTCCCAAAGCGCTGGGGGGGGATGGGTGCAACTCCGGGTCAGTCGAAGAGCCAGGTCTTGAGGTCCTTCCTGAACGTGTGCAGGGTGGGGGACTCGTTCCAGGTCTTGGCTGCGATGTAGGAGAAGGCTCTCCCACCTGCTCTGTTTCTGCGGATGGGGGGGCCTCTGCCAGGGTGAGGTCGGCGGAGCAGAGGTTCCTCTTGGGTACGTGGAAGGAGACTCTCTCGTTGAGGTATTTGGGTCCGATGTTGTTGAGGGATTTGTAGGCGTGGGTGAGGAGTTTGAAGGTGACCCTCTTCTCAACGGGGAGCCAGTGGAGGTCTCGTAGGTGTTGGGTCATGTGTTTGTGGCGCGGTGTCCCGAGGACGAGTCTGGCTGCGGAGTTCTGGATAGTTTGGAGTTTGTGTAGAAGAGTTCTGTTGATCCCGGCGTAGAGGGCGTTGCCGTAGTCCAGTCTGCTGGTTATGAGTGCGTGGGTGACGTTCCTTCTGCAGTCGGGGGGTATCCATTTGAAGGTCTTGCGGAGGATGCGCAGGCAGTTGAAACTGGCAGAAGCGACAGCGTTGATCTGGCGGTTCATGGAGAGGGAGGAGTCGAGGATGATGCCGAGGTTTCGTGCGTGGTCTGTAGGGGTGGGTGGATTGCCGAGGGCGGGGGGCCCCCAGGTGTTGTCCCAGGCGGAGGTGTCGGGTCCGAGGATGAGGACCTTGGTTTTCTCTGAGTTGAGCTTCAGGCAGCTGTCTTTCATCCAGGCTGCGACGTCCTTCATTCCTTCCTGGAAGCAGAGTCTGGTGTCTTCGGGATTCTTCATGAGTGAGAGGATAAGCTGGGTGTCGTCGGCGTAGGATACTATGCTGAGCCCATGCTGTCTGACGATGGCGACGAGGGGGGCCATGTAGATGTTCAAGAGCGTGGGGCTGAGCGATGATCCTTGGGGAACTCCACAGTTGATATCAGTGGGTTCGGAGAGGAAGGGAGGGAGTCTGATCCTCTGTGTTCTGCCAGAGAGAAAGGATTGGATCCAGTCGAGGGCGGCTCCTTGTATCCCCGCATCGTGAAGTCTGGCTGCTAGCGTGCGATGTGAAACGGTGTCACAGGCTGCGGAGAGGTCTAGAAGGATGAGGGCCGCAGTGGGTCCCTGGTCTAGTAGCATGCGGATGTCGTCAGTGGCAGCGAGGAGGGCGGTCTCGGTGCTGTGGTTGCTGCAGAATCCCGACTGGGAGGCGTCTAGGATGGAGTTCTCTTCGATGAAGGCGGTCAGCTGAGCGTTTACGAGCCTCTCTGTGACTTTGGCCGCGAAGGGGAGGAGAGAGATGGGCCGGTAGTTTTTCAGGTCCGTCGGGTCGGCCGTTGGTTTTTTGAGGAGGGGTTTAACCTCCGCCCATTTCCAGTCATCTGGGAAGATGCCGGATCTGAAGGAGGCGTTGATGGTCCATCCTAGTTCGGGTGCGATGGTGGCGGCGGCCCTGTGGAATATGTGCGGTGGGCAGGGGTCCGTCGGGGCTCCTGAGTGGGTTTTCTTCATGGTCGCGGTGATGTGTTTGACGGTGGCGGGGTTCCAGGTCATGACGGTTGGCTTGTCGGCAGCGGTGGGGAGGGGGGTGGTGTCCGGCGTCTGTTCGCTGAAGTTGTCGTAGAGGGCCTTTATCTTCAGATGGAAGTAGGAGCTGAGCTTGTTGCAGAGTTCCTGGGAAGGTGTGACGTCCGTGGCTTCGCTGGGGGGTTTGGTGAACAGCTGTATGACGTTGAACAGTTCTTTGGCGTTGGTGTGGACTTTGTCTCTGATGAAGGTCCGTTTGGTGTCTCTTATGCGCTGGTGGTATTACTTCAGGGCGCTCCTGTGGTTGTTTCGTGCTTCCGTGGTTTTCTGGTTTCGCCAGGTTTTCTCTAGGCGTCTGCAGGAGTGCCTGGCTTCTTGTAGTTCTGTGGTGAACCATGCGGCCTTCAGAGGGCGTTGTTTGGCGGGGTGGTGGAGGGGTGCGAGCTTGTCGGCGCAGCAGGAGATCCAGCGGTGAAATTCTATGGCTGCGGCGTTGGTGTCGGTCGTGACGCTGGGGGGGTCTTGGAGGAGGGTGGTGTTGAGGTGTTCCTCTGTGACTTTGCTCCAGTTCCTTCGTGGGGGGCGCGGGGCGGGCTTGGGTGCGGTGGTGGTGTTTTGACGGTGAAGTGTACGCAGTGGTGGTCCGTCCAGAGGGGCTGGGTGGTGTGGCTGAAGCAGATGTTTGTCCCTCCTGCGAAGATGGGGTTGAGGGTGTGACCAGCTCTGTGCGTGGGCGTGTTGACGAGCTGCTTCAGTCCGAGGTTGGCGAGGTTGTCAAGGAGAGTGCTGGAGTCGGGGTTGTTGCAGTTGTCGAGGTGGAAGTTCAGGTCACCGAGTAGAATGTAGTCCATGGAGGTGATGGCGTGGGGTGCGACAAGCTCGGCGATGGTTGTTGCGGACTGGGTGCTAGGTCCCGGTGGTCTGTAGACGAGGGTGCCCCGTAGCGTGGTCCTCGGGCTGGTCTGGATCTGGAAGTGGAGGTGTTCTGTGTTGGAGTGGGGGTCAGTCGTGCTGGAGGTGGAGAGTCAGTGGGGGGTCTTGTGTGCGATGACGAGTCCTCCTCCTGGGCGGTGAGGGCGGTCCTTTCTCTGGATCTTGTAGCCGTCGGGGATGGCAGTGGCGATGTTGGGGCCGGAGGTGGCGTTGGTCCAGGCTTCCGTGAAGAAGGCGACGTCGGGCGAGAGGGTGTCGATCAGGTCCCAGATCTCTATGGCGTGTCGGTGTAGGGAGCGCACGTTGAGGAGGATGCATGTCAGGGTTCCCGCAGATCCATGACACTACTATTCACATTACTCAATAAACTCTTCTATGATTTTGAAAAAGAAAGTTTGTAGTTAAGGGTTTACAGTCTTATATTCCATAGAATTACTGTTTATGCAAGTGTGATTGTATATAATTGAAATTGTGTGGGTTGAAGTCATATGATTCATGGTTTACCTATAAGTAAATTTTCAGGTTCAAACAGTAGTGCGTGTACCAGGGAAAGGCTGAACGAACCTATTATGGGTTGCATAGGCATGTTTCTCAGTAGGATGTGGTTTAGAGCTAAACACTTTTGCAAAAACTTTGTCAGAAAAGCCAATGCTTATTTGATTTCCCCTCTCTGATGCAACATGTTAATAGATGTCTCTCAATTGCTCTGGGCATGGGCAAAATGGTACTCCTGGGTTTTTGGAAGACTTCAAGATCCCCGATTATCCAGGCTTTGCTGGAAATATGTACGATATGGCACAATATGAGAGATTTATTTATAAGCTGAGCAACAAGTTGCAGGCTTTTGATGAGGTCTGGGGCTCCTTTCTCAGGAAGTAGTTATGCCCCTTCTCCTACATGCTATAAGCACATCCCCCACATTCCACATTGGCTGCCTAGAGCACCAGATATGTGTTATGGGCCTCTCTAGAATCCATCCTTCTTCTTGGTATGCACTATCAGTTGCCCCGTTGGGCACCGTCGTTCTTCTTCAAGGTCTCTCCTTACCTTGTCTTAAGCTGCCCGATTTACAGGATGTCTGGGGGTCACTTGAGATACCACCAATCTGACCTTTGCAGTTGTTAGAGTGAGCGTTGCAATTGATGGAGTGAGCAGTATAGGGGTGGGATCACTTTATTTCTTGATATTGGGAGTACTTTTTCTCTTTTCCTCCCCCCCCCCCCATAATTTCTCTCTTCTCCTTTTCTTTTTACAGATTATAGTTAATGTGTTTTGTTCTGTTCATGACTATGTTTCCATTCTCTTTGTCTCATAACACATTGTTCATCACTAGCCACCCCCCTTGGAACGCTGTGGCATGCTAAGCAAATTTCACTAATACTGTAGTATTAGTTGTTGTTGATGTTCTGTTTCACACTGTGGCTGGTACTTATACCTTTCGTTATACATCTGGACCACTTGTTGTAAAATGAATAAAGAATTGCAGTACCAAATAGATTATCGACCAGTGGATATCTGGGCATGTGCCCATGTTAAGTAGTTAATATACAGTGTTATAGAGAAATTCTATATAAAGTTGACATCTAGAAAATGTGGAGTTTTATTTCCAGAAATCCACTGAAGATGTTAAAGTATTGCACATTGTTGAATAATATAAAACATAAGGGTGATTCACTTAGCCAAGGTTTTATTCACAGTACTTTTCTAAGCATGGCTGTAAGATTGCATGCCATTCTGTCCAGTTCAAAAACTCAGAATGCATGTGTGTGAAAAGTATTTTACCAAATTACCAAGAGTTAGCCATAGAGCTTAGTTGATGAGTTCTTAAATATGGGTGAGTTGGCAATCATTCAAAAAATTGTACCCGTTACCACATGTTATGTCCTTTATCACTTAATTGGTGATGGAAAATTGGGCACTGGTGTGGCTTGCTGAATTACTTCAAGTCTACACACCCTATAGAATGCTGTCACAATGACTACATAATGTAATCAGTAATGCCATCAATGGTGTCATTTGAGATGTCATGAGTGATGTTATCAGTAATGAAATTTAAGATGTCATGACTGGTGTAATATTCGCAGCCATAAGCAGTGCATGATGAAGGTGCACATTATAGCTAGATCACTAAACTAAGAGTGCTAAGTCCTGTGATTTTTCATTTTTGAGATGTTAGTTTATATTTCATTTCAGCATCCAACAATGGCCTACTTCAGGTCTGGGTTGTTTCAGTGAACATCTTAGCTCAAATGTACATGGCACTCCCAGGATCATGTGTTCATATGATGATATTTCGCTTCTCGAATAATCATTATCTGAGCACCTGATCCAAGGAGTGCCTTGCACTTATAAACAATCATATGAGCTCCTGATAATGGGAATGTCTCATACTTTTTAACAAATGTATGACTGGCAGGATTCCTGCTCCTGCACATTGAGAGCACTGGCACTGAAGGGATGGGAGGGCTGCTGCACAGGACGTTGGCATACGCATCTATAGATACCAGGTGACCATGTAATATTGTCCAATATTGCCATTGAGGGGTTGTGGTGACATGACTGGTTTACAAATGACACCTCACATGAACCCCAAGATGGCAATATAGAACTAAATTACTCATGTTACCTGTTTATTTTGGGGGAGTTATCTAGATATGACTATTTTCTTAAAAATGCAGCTAACAATGAACACTGATTTGAATTTGAATGCTTAGACTTACTTTCATGAATACATTGTTGATCAAACAATCGAGCTGGCCAGATGGTGTATGTGATTCTGTCACTGCAGCATTTATCACATAAATATGGGTTTACTGAACTTGCCACAGTTGGGCCTGATTCACAAAGGTAAATGTACCGCTTTTGGCTGAGGCTCCGCAGTTGGGGTGGACAATTCCACACATAAAATTATAGGCTTGTCCTGTCTCTGCTGGGACAAAAATGTCATATTGTGAAAAGAAGTAGGCCCAGCAAGCTTGTCTGCTATTTTTACACTGCATGCTCTGAAGAAACTGGAGATTCTGATGGTCTGTCTGAACCTCAAACGGTTCAACTGCTCCCATTAATAGATGCCGCCACCCCATGCAGGCATGTTTAATGGCTAAAAGTTTGCATTCCAAAATAGAATACCTTTGTTCACACATACTCAAGACAGTGGAGAGTTAAATAATGGATTTCTCCAGATTGTCCTCCTCATTTTGCTGAAGCCGAACTGCTCCCACAGCAAAATTAGAGACATTGAGTTACCATGATAAACTTTTTAGACTGAGAGTAAGGGTTTGGGTAAAAGTCTTCCTGGGATTAATAAGGGCCCCATGAGCCTTTGAAATCAGATAAAAACCTTTAGTTAGGTTCTCCTTCTTCAAAGGGGCTCGAAAAGCATCAGGTCATTTCAGCAAAGTTTTTAATGTCTATAAAATTTAACCAGACCTAAAAACTCTGAGTCTCCTGGATAGACTTGTGGGTTGGCCAGTCCAAAACGGCAGAGCTCTTAAGAAAGTCCATAGGCAATCTACACTTCTGGCCTCTTGAATTCACACTACACCTTACAGGATAGATTGGTTTCCATGAGATGAATAGGGACTGAACATGGACTCAGTGCTTCAGAAGTGAAGCAAAGAATATCATCCAGGTATACCACAAGGAACTGGTTCAGGATGTAAAAGAACATGCTAACGACGAACCACTGAAAAACTGCTGGAGCATTGGTAAGACCGAAGGGCATGACCCGATATTCGTAGTGTCCTAAGGGTGTTCGAAAGACCATATTCTACTCATCACTTTCCCTACACCGGAACAGATGGTAAGCTCCACAGAGATCTAACTTTGCGAAATATTTTGCACCACAAAGGTACTCAAGTATATCTTTGAAAGCTGGTAATAGTCCTTCATAGAGATCTTATTTATGTTAATTGAAGCAAGGTCTCAGCTCTGGGATGAAGAAAAGTGGAGCTCCAGTGGGTACTGTAGACTGGACAATTAGGCCATTATGAATATTCTCGTCCAAATGTTCCTTCGGAAATTGTTTCTCTTGCTGGGACAGAGAGTACATTCTACCACAGGGGATTATGTCTACATGTATGTTAAGGATAGCACAATCCAAATCTCTATGAGGAGGGAGAGACGCAGAGCTACAACAGAGCCAGGCTTCTGAAAGTCAATAATATTCCTAGCAAGCCAAGTAATGGCCAAAGTCTGGCTGGTTGTATCTTCAGACTGGTCTTCACATAGTTCTTGTACAACAGGTGCCCAAAAACTCCCTCCCTAGTAACAGCTATCTCTGCAGAACTGTGATTACCCCCAGAATTGACATAGGGATTGTGTTGTTATACCCAGGGTATCCTAATTACAATGGCAAAGTTAGATCCAAAGCAACCATCTCCTTATGACTGCATGAAGACTCTAAGTTAAAGGAGATCTGTTGATTGTTTGAACATGATCCAGAGATGACGTGATCAAAATTTGCGGTATCGGGGCACAACTCAAGTCAATATACATGCAGAAGGCATTGGAATCTAACAGAGCAGTAACAAAAAGAAACTGGCCAGGAGGGTCAACTCGAATACAAAAAAGTGTGAATTGGATTCCCCAGAGGAACTAAAAACTTTAGGGAGAATGAAATTTATTGCCCATTTATCCCCAGCAAAAGATGGACCCTGGCAGTTTTATGTGGCCTGGAAGGTTGAACAGTAAACGTCTGAAGCTGATGCTTAGGACACTCATAGTAGAGACACAAATGTCCCTTTCATCTTTGTTTCCTTTCACCATTGAACAAGGGACTTCTAGCAGATCCAAACTGCAATGTCTCATCAGTCACCTTTCGAAAAAGGAACAACTGGCTTAGCAATTGGCACAGTATGCCTAAAGATTCAGGAAGAAGGAGTAGAAGTGAATCTCGGACTTCTCTGTTTTTCCATTCTCCTCGAAGTTCAATCAGGAGAACCTGGCCCAGAAGTTCAAAAACTAGGAAGCTCAGGGAATTCTTACCAGCCCACTCTTTGCCTCTTCCTGTAACCCTCCCCAGAATAAAGTAATCTAAGTAAACGAGTGAACATGAATGCAATAGGCAGAAACTTTAGAATCCGGTCTCTCAAATATCTTTTTCAACTTTGCCCAAAAAAAACATAACTATTCAGGGAAGGATCTGCAGCAACAACTAGAGGAGTTGACCAGGCCAGAGCTGCACCACTCAAGGAACCAATCAAATATCCCACTTTGGATCAGTCAGTGGAAATTTGTTCATGTTGAAAGGTAAAACCACCAGGCCATCCAAAAACACTTTCAACCCCATACGATCTTCAGAATCCTTTGATGTTGAGGGGCTGATGGCGCGGATACCTTGATGAAGGGCAATATTATTGGTCCTCAATTGGTCCAATCCATAGTTTGTTGCTCAAGGACAAAGGCCAGGCCAACATCAGGATCCATTCCAGAAACAGTCAGAGGTTTTTGGCTTTGCAATCTCTTCAGGGCTGGGCGTTTACCCATTATCTAGACCGGGGTCATCCGCCGTCTGAGGTAAGATCAACTGTTTCCAGAGGCCACAATGTCACCACACACTGAAATATTTAGTAGGCAAGTGCCCTCAAGAAGCTGCCATCCCTCTAGGAGGAAAAAAATCAAAGGAGCAAAAGATATCCTTGCTGACGAGCTCTTCACAGGATTGGAGAAAATCAGTAGTCAGCAATCCAGAGGAGCAAGTCCCAAGAGAAAAGAGGCAGGCTCAGCATGTGGAGGAAGTGGGAAAACAAGCAAATAAAAATGGCTTTGTTGTGACAACCTACAACCAGACTGAGGCCTTTAAATAGTAAAAGAAGAGGAAAAGGAAATTACATCAAACACCGCATGACAAAAACATAATGGGTTAAGAAAGTCAGGAAGAAACCCAGGGAGGCAAAGCTATGATGGAAAGGGGAAAGAAAAAATTACTAAAGCCTGACGTGGATAGCTGTGGGAGTAACCTTAAAACTCAGCTCCAAATTCTCATGCAGGGGATTGCCATTTTGGCGTTGAAGGGAGAAGGAGCCAAAGCCGGGATTCAAGAGGCACAAGTTAAAACAGACCCAAGTAAAAGATACTTCCAGCCTGCAGGTGGTGGATAAGCAGCAGCCTTAACAATTACCTTGAGTCCACAAGCCATATACGGTGGTCACAATAAATGTATGATGCCATCAGTGATGTCATCAATGATGTCATAAATATTGTCATTTACCATACCATGAGTGATATAAAATGTGAATCCATAAGCAATGCATGGCGCAGGTGCAAATTATAGTTAGCTCAGTAAACTATAACTGGTGAATTTCAGTGTTTTTTTTTTTTACACCTTAGTTTTTGAGTTATTTCAAAACCTAAGTACGACCTCACTTTAACCTTTGTTTTTTTGTCAGTGGTAAGTTTTTTTAATGCAAGGTAAAATCTTAATACCATATGTTGGACTCGGCCCTTTTTGCAGGGTCATCCCTGAACTTTTAGCTTTCCTCCTAGCCTTTTTTCTGGCATGGTGTTGGTGGATTTAGGACTCTGGGCACTTTAGCACTGCTGTTCAGAGTAAACTGCGTGTGCTCTCTGTGGTAAACATGGTAAGATTGGTCTACACCTGTTTGGCATATTTAATTTACCTGTCAGTCCCTGGTAAAGTGGTATCTCAGATACCCAGGGCCGGTAAATTAAATGCTACTGTTGGGCTTGCAGCGCTGATTGCGCCACCCACCAAAGTAGCCTTTCAAACCTGTCTCAGGCCTCTGCCATTGCAGGGCCTGTGCGCGCAGTGTTACTGCCACTGTGACGTGGCACCTCAAGTGTGCGCCATGTCTGTGACCCCCCTTTTACTGCATGTCAGTCACCCCTAAGGTAGGCCCTAGCTAGCCCTATGGGCAGGGTGCATTGTAGGTAAAGGGTAGGACATGCACCTTAAATGCGTGACATGTCCTGGTAGTGACAAACAGCCATTTTGGTTTCTCACTGCTGTGAGGCTGCCCTCTCATAGGGATTCATTGGGGATTCCCTGATAGGTGTTTCAGTGGTAATTCCTGATATAAGAGGAGCAGCGCAGTAAAGTTTAGTATGCCTGAACTCAGAATCTAAAGATGCATCTTTTCGTGAAGGTGATTTTTACATTCTGTGTTTGAAAATACCACTTTTAGAAAGTAGGTATTTTCTTGCTCAGTCATCCCGTGTGCCTCTGCGGAAATGTGGATTGCCTGTCTGGGTTCTGGCTGACAGAAGGCTGGGGAGCAGGAGTGGCTCCAGATAGTCTAGGGGGGTCAGGAAAGGGCTGAATAGGCCAGGGCTGCAATTGAGGAAGGGGGAGGAGATTTCCTTGCACCTCAAAGGGCCTGGTCTGCCTCTGACCCTGCCGTCTCCACCTCCTGCTAGGAAGTGACACCAGAGAAGGCAGAACTGGGTCTGGGCGGACACAAAACACTCTCTGCCATGTGAGGGCTGTTCCTGTGCTTACTTGGACGTGCTGCTGCTGGGCCCAAGGATTAACCGCCACAAGGGACTGCCTCCCTGCTGGAGGGCCCTGTGTGCTGGCCTGCCTGGGCCCAGCTGTGCCCCTTGAACCTTTAAGAACTCTAGCGCCTCTTGAGTGCTATCTTTTTATTGCCAGCTCAAGAGGAGCGCTGGTGCCTGGCAGCGTGCTGCTGCGAAGACTGCTGGGGGAATCCTGGCGTGGGGACCCCCCGTGCTGCTGTGGGGCCAAGCGGGAGCCCGTCCCGCATTTGTGCTATTTATTTAGCAGGAGCCCACCCTGCGTTTATGCCACTTTCTGGCGGGAGCCTACACCGCATTGTGGGGAAGCGGGAGCCCACCCCGCATTGCCGACGCTCGGAGGATCAACCGTGCACCGCTGCGGCCCGAGCCGGAAGTCAGGCAGAGGCTGCCTGGTTGGGGGCATGGCCGGCCGGCCGAGAGCAACTCCAGGCCCGAGCAGGGCTCCCGTGAGATGGTGGGAGCCCCGCATATACGGAGAAGAGTTGTGACCGAGCGGGACGCAGGAAACGGCTACCAGCATTGAGCCGGGGCTCCTGTGTTAGTGAGGAGAGCCCAGGGCGCAGCCCAGACCGTCCGGAGCCTCGCGGGCTCCAGAGAGAAGTCCTGTGTCCCAGGAGAGGGACCGGGTGAAGCCTGAAGAGTCGTGGCCGAGCGGGACACAGGAAACGGCTGCCAGCATTGAGGCGGGGCTCCTGTGTTAGTGAGGAGAGCCCCGCGCTCAGCCCAGACCGTCCGGAGCCTCGCGGGCTCCACAGAGAAGTCCCATGTCCCAGGAGAGGGACCGGGCGAAGCCTGGCGAGGCCGAGAGCGGGACCAGCCGAGGCACATTGCTGGTGCCTGTCCCAGGTGAGAGGCCGTGGGAGAGGTGGGGGGGAAGTGTGGCTCTATTTTCCCCGCAGTAGCAGCTGCCCCGGATGGTAGTGGGCAGCTGCCCTGAGTCACTTCCTGCCCCAGAGCCGTTTTTGCGAGGCACATTGTCGGTGCCTGAGGCTCCCGAGGCACAACGGTGCCAGTGCTTTCTCGGGTGTACACAGCTGCACCGCAGTTGCAGGCAGCTGCAAGGTGGGGCAAGTTTTGTGTGGCGAGTCCCAGAGCGGGGCTCACGAGGCATGACCGTGCCAGTGCCTGTTTTGCCTTTCTCAGCTGTGCCGCGAGAGCGCGGGCAGCTGCAACGTTTGGGGCCATTTCTTGGGTGATATTAAGGAAGGGGTGAGATATGCCCCCCGCGCTTTGCGCACATCGCTTTACCTGCAGTGGCAGCTACGCCCTGACTTCCTGGACAGAGGGCATTGGGGCCCCCTTTGAGAGGCCAGTTGGCCTAGGTTCATTTCTGTGTTTAGACCTAAGGTGATGCCTAATGCTAGTGCATAATGTGGTTTATGCCTGATAAGATGCATACTATGTTTTATGCCTAATGTCATGCTATAATGTTTTAGGATGATGCCTAATGTGATTTATGCAAAAGTGTCTGTATCAGTAGTTACTGGTTGTTTCATTATTTACCTGTTCTGAAGGTTATGACAGCGGCCCGATTGGCCCTGTCCTGTATATAATCCCCTGTAAATTGTTACCTGGTGCCAGGTGGCACAGTGTATATGTGTGATTATGATTCTAATGTGTTTATGATAATACAAAGGCTATTTTTATATAACCTTGTGTGGAGTTTCTTTTGTGGTGTGCCTAGTGTGTTACTGCTGTGTGAGAGTGTTGCGCAAACGCTTTACACATTGCCTTTGGGATAAGCCTGAGTGCTCGTGCCAAGCTACCTAGGGGATGAACAGGGGTTATCTTCATCGTGTAACTCCCTTGCCCTGACTAGAGTGGTGGTTTCTGCCTGGCTTTGGCGCATGCCCTAGCCAACCAGAAATCCCATTTCTAACATTGGTTGTCAGCGGTGAGGATAGGGCTTGCGTTTGCGCAATACCGCAGCGACAACTTGTTGCACCACAAACTCTGCATTTAGATATTCACAGGTTTGGGGATTATTTTTCCTGATTTTGATTTCTCCTCAAAAGTGTCATTTTTGAATTGTGTACTCCTGTTGCCGCTCTTGCACTTAGGTCTCTCGTGTTGCACTTGTGTCTTAGTGCCTTGCCAAAATGGAATCTACCTTTAATGTAAGGGAGTTGCTCAACTACGGTATGTTGGAGTTGAGGGGGTTCTGTGAAGAGAGAGACATAGTAGTGAAGGGGTCAGACAACCACCTCAGCCTTCAGAAAGTCCTACTCCAATGGCAAAAGGATGAGTGGAGACGTGAGGACTCTGAGAGGAAGGGTGCCCAGGCCACACATCAAGAGGGTGGTGGGTCTGAGGGTGGCTCTGAAGAATCTGAGGAGGAGGGAGAGAATGACAGGGCGGGGACGCCAGTAGGTAGGGAGGATCCCATAGATAGGGAGTCCCTTGCTGGGTCCAGTGCCAGGGGCAGTGCCCCATCCCTTTCCCTGTCCCCAGAGGAGTGGGTAGATAGGAGGGAAGAAAGGGAGCATCAGCTGGCGTTGGAAAGGCTCAGAGTGGAGCTAGCGCAGCTGGGTGTGGAGGAGAAATAGCTAGCGACCGAGAGGGTCTTAGCGCAGGAAAGGATGGCGGAGGCAGAGAGGGCCTTCGCCAGGGAGAAACTAGCTCTTAAGGAGAGGTTGTCCCCTGAGAGTAGTTTCAGTTGTCTGGATTCACCAGTGAGGGTGGGGTCCAGTGGTGACAGCAATATGGAGTCCAGTGCAGGAAGTCCCACTCCCAGATCCCAGAGTATGGTGCCTGGTTCCCAGGAAGAGGGGTACAGGTTGAGGTTCAGGGGCAGTAGGAAACTGTCTCACCAGTCTTGGGGGGAGTTTGTGGTTGAATGTTGTGATTCACTGAAAGGTTGGGTGATGGGTAGCACAGCAAATGATTTTGAAGGGCTGTTCAATCTGGTTGTCAGAGAGCACATATTCAGTAATTGTTTTCCAGGGTTGCGCCAACACCTGTTGGAGTGTGAGTTCTCTGATCCCAGGGAACTTGCACGGGAGGCAGACCTCTGGGTGAGTGCCAGAGGGTCTGAAGAGGCATTGGGGAGTGACCCTAATAGGAGTGGCTCAGGTGTCTTCCAGCCCAGGGTGGTGGGAGAGGTTCAGAGTAGCCCAGCTAGGTCCCGGTGTAGTGGGAGGGGTGTAGGGCCTCACGTCCTGTCTCCGCGGAGAAGGAGTGAGAATGGGATGCGTCCCGAGGTGCCCGAAACTCAGTCTCAGGGCCTGGATAGTTCTGCAAGGGAACACCAGGTAGGGAGTCTAGGCTGTACTAGTAGTCCATTTGAGGGGGATCTCCTAGTGTCAGGAGAATGTGGAGAGTCTGTAAACAGAGCTCCAGCGGTTCTGGTGTCTGCCGGTGCCGCTCCTAAGGGGAGGGTGCAGATGTCCAGATGGAGGGGTGAGAGGGGGATGCGTTCCCCAGTGGGAGAACCAGTGGGTCAGGGGCCAGCCAGAAGGGCTGAGCCTCCTAGCAGTGACCATGGTGGCACCACTTCTGTTCTGGGGGATCTTCACGCACTGTCAGATGGACAGGGGGCGGGAGATCTGCGTCAAGCAGACTGTCACACAACAAATGAGTCATGTGTTACCCTCGGGGGGCATTTGTGCTCCCAAGGAAGTCCTGGTGCGCCGGGCAGGTGCTCAGCCGCAGGGTTTAGTCCCTGGGTTGGGAAGCCAGGTTCAGGTCCTGCCTGACCTGGAGGGAAGGACGACTGTAAGCAGTGCCCTGACTGGTTTGTCATCCAGGGGTACCACTCCAGGTGGGAGGGTGCAGAACTCTGGAAGGGGGTGCAGAGGGAGGGAGTCCTCGCCTCTGACCCCGGTTCAACATGAGGGTTTAGATCCAAGGGTGGTGGATCAGTTGCAGGGTCAAGGCCCTGAACTGGTGGAAGAATGGTGTAGGAGGCCTGGTTCCAGCATCCTGACAGTTTTTGGTTCTGGTGGTGCGTCTCCTGGGAGGAGAGTGCGGGACCCCAGGAGGAGAAGTAAGGGGAGGGGAGCCTCGCCCGAGACCTCTGGTCAGCCTGAGGGTGCGGACCCTAGGTTGGAGGATCAGTGGCAGTTTAGAACTGCACTGATGAGAGGAAGAGTGGAGAATGGTAACTATGTGCCAGGGGTTACTGCCCCCCACTCTGTGGAATGGCAAGGACCAGAGACATCTGGGTGGCCTAGGGCCTGGGCCTGGCCGCGGACAACTAGGGAGTGCCACCGAGGTAGCTTAGTTGGTCCTGAGAGCTTTGGCAGAGGAAACCACAGGGGGTCAGATTGGCGTAGAACAGGAGTGTGTCCCTGCAGTTGCGGGCCCGCGTCCATGTTCTATCGCCCAAAGCAGGGAAGCCCATCAAGGTAGTGATTGGTCTACCCTGCATTTTGGCTGGAAGGGGGTTGTGTTGGACTTGGCCCTTTTTGCAGGGTCATCCCTGAACTTTTTGCCTTCCTCCTAGCCTTTTTCTGACATGGTGTTGGTGGATTTAGGACTCTGGGCACTTTAGCACTGCTGTTCAGTGTAAAGTGCGTGTGCTCTCTGTGGTAAACATGGTAAGATTGTTCTACACCTGTTCGGCATATTTAATTTACCTGTCAGTCCCTGGTAAAGTGGTATCTCAGATACCCAGGGCCGGTAAATTAAATGCTACTGGTGGGCTTGCAGCGCTGATTGCGCCACCCACCAAAGTAGCCTTTCAAACCTGTCTCAGGCCTCTGCCATTGCAGGGCCGTTGCGCACAGTGTTACTGCCGCTGTGACGTGGCACCTCAAGTGTGCGCCATGTCTGTGACCCCCCTTTTACTGCATGTCAGTCACCCCTAAGGTAGGCCCTAGCTAGCCCTATGGGCAGGGTGCATTGTAGGTAAAAGGTAGGACATGCACCTTAAGTGCGTGACATGTCCTGGTAGTGACAAACAGCCATTTTGGTTTCTCACTGATGTGAGGCTGCCCTCTCATAGGGATGCATTGGGGATTCCCTGATAGGTGTTTCAATGGTAATTCCTGATATAAGAGGAGCAGCGTGGTAAAGTGCAGTATGCCTGAACTCAGAATCTAAAGATGCATCTTTTCGTGAAGGTGATTTTTACATTCTGTGTTTGAAAATACCACTTTTAGAAAGTAGGTATTTTCTTGCTCAGTCATCCCGTGTGCCTCTGCGGGAATGTTGATTGCCTGTCTGGGTTCTGGATGACAGAAGGCTGGGGAGCACGAGTGGCTCCAGATAGTCTAGGGTGGTCAGGAAAGGGCTGAATAGGCCAGGGCTGCAATTGAGGAAGGGGGAGGAGATTTCCTTGCACCTCAAAGGGCCTGCCTCTGACCCTGCCGTCTCCACCTCCTGCCAGGAAGTCGCACCAAAGAAGGCAGAACTGGTTCTGGCCGGACACAGGCACTCTCTGCCTGGGAGTTCAAAGGATTGGGAGTATAAATATTGGGGCTGTGACCCCATGTGAGGGCTGTTCCTGTGCTTACTTGGGCGTGCTACTGCTGGGCCCCAGGAGGAACCGCCACGAGGGACTGCCTCCCTTCTGGAGGACCCTGTGTGCTGGCCTGCCTGGGCCCAGCTGTGCCCCTTGAACCTTTAAGGCCTCTAGCGCCTCGTGAGCGCTATCTTTTTATTGTCCGCCCAAGAGAAGCGCTGGTGCCTGGCAGCGTGCTGCTGCGAAGACTGCTGGGGGAATCCCGGTGTGGGGACCCCCTCGTGCTGCTGTGGGGCCAAGCGGGAGCCCCCCGCATTTGTGCTATTTATTTAGCGGGAGCCCACCCCGTGTTTATGCCACTTTCTGGCGGGAGCCTACCCCGCATGGTGGGAAGCGGGAGCCCACCCTGCATTGCTGACGCTCGGAGGATCAACCATGCACCGCCGCGGCCCGAGCCGGAAGTCAGGCAAAGGCTGCCTGGTTGGGGGTATGGCCGGCCGGCCGGCCGAGAGGAACTCAGGCCCGAGCACGGCTCACGTGAGCTGGTGGGAGCCCTGCATATACGGAGAAGAGTCGTGGCCGAGCGGGACGCAGGAAACGGCTGCCAGCATTTAGGTGGGGCTCCTGTGTTAGTGAGGAGAGCCCCGCGCACAGCCCAGACTGTCCGGAGCCTCGCGGGCTCCACAGAGAAGTCCCGTGTCCCAGGAGAGGGACCGGGCGAAGCCTGAAGAGTCGTGGCCGAACGGGACGCAGGAAACGGCTGCCAGCATTGAGGCGGGGCTCCTGTGTTAGTGAGGAGAGCCCAGCGCAGCCCAGACCGTCCGGAGCCTCGCGGGCTCCACAGAGAAGTCCCGTGTCCCAGGAGAGGGACCGGGTGAAGCCTGGAGAGGCCGAGAGCGGGACCAGCTGAGGCACATTGCCGGTGCCTGTCCCAGGTGAGAGGTCGTGGGGGAGGTGGGGGGAAGTGTGGCTCTATTTTCCCCGCAGTAGCAGCTGCCCCGGATGGTAATGAGCAGCTGCCCTGAGTCACTTCCCGCCCCAGAGCCGTTTTTGCGAGGCATATTGTCGGTGCCTGAGGCTCCCGAGGCACAATGGTGCCAGTGCTTTCTCGGGTGTACACAGCTGCACCACAGTTGCAGGCAGCTGCAAGGTGGGGCAAGTTTTGTGTGGCGAGTCCCAGAGCGGGGCTCACGAGGCACGACGGTGCCAGTGCCTGTTTTGCCTTTCTCAGCTGCACCACGAGAGCGCGGGCAGCTGCAACGTTTGGGGCCATTTCTTTGGTGATATTAAGGAAGGGGTGAGATACACCCCACGCCCCCGGCGCTTTGCGCACATCGCTTTAGCTGCAGTGGCAGCTACGCCCTGAATTTCTGAACAGAGGGCATTGGGGCCCTCTTTGAGAGGCTAGTTGGCCTGGGGTCATTTCTGTGTTTAGGCCTAAGGTGATGCCTAATGCTAGTGCATAATGTGGTTTATGCCTAATAAGATGCATACTGTGGTTTATGCCTAATGTCATGCTATAATGTTTTAGGATGATGCCTAATGTGATTTATGGAAAAGTGGCTGTACCAGTAGTTACTGGTTGTTTCATTATTTACCTGTTCTGAAGGTTATGACAGCGGCCCGATTGGTCCTGTCCTGTATATAATCCCCTGTAAATTGTTACCTGGTGCCAGGTGGCACAGTGTATATGTGTGATTATGATTCTAATGTGTTTATGATAATACAAAGGCTATTTTTTATATAACCTTGTGTGGAGTTTCTTTTGTGGTGTGCCTAGTGTGTTGCTGCTGTGTGAGAGTGTTGCGCAAACGCTTTACACATTGCCTCTGGGATAAGCCTGACTGCTCGTGCCAAGCTACCGAGGGGGTGAGGGGGGTTATCTTCAGATTGTAACTCCCTTGCCCTGACTAGAGTGGTGGTTTCTGCCTGGCTTTGGCGCATGCCCTAGCCAACCAGAAATCCCATTTCTAACACCATACCTAACATGTCACTTTAATCTTTGTTTTTTTTCAGTGAATTTCTGGGGTCTTTTGTTCATATTCAGCCAGCTCTCCTACTGAGCACAGCTTTTGTTTGTGCAAAGCAGGGGGATTGGACGCATGAATTCTGGAATTAAGATCTCCAGTCACATTATATTATTTATTAATTTAGTATAAATGGACAACGTGGCTTCCAGTGCCTCTTTTTCAACAATCTCTTAATAACCTGTCTTCTGAATAGTCAAATAGTTGCTGAAGTAGACTCCTACCTACCTTTAAGTTCATTTCTGACTTTCAGGAATTTAGCAAGAATTCTAAGAGCACTCTTGGAAATCCACACAGTGACACATTCTTAGGAGGACTCGTGTCTGTCCCTAATTACGCATGTGGAAATATGAAGAGAACGAGTTTTTTTCATGTATTCGTACTGCTCTGCTTATACCACCAACATTGTTAGCGGCGTTCTCCTCCCATCCCCATTCTAAAAAAGTATTTATGTCTTCTCTTATAAGAATTAAGGCTATGACCATTTCTCCCCCTAAAAAGGATCTGCTAATTGTTTGTGAATACTCACAATTTTTTCAACAGCTTTTGCAGGTGGTCCCACTGTGGAACAGCCACACACGACTCTGTGAGCTAATTTGGTCATGGGAAAATTCTTCCGCAATGGTAAAACCCTATTTACAGGGCCAAAACTCCTCAGTTCCTGATTCCTTGAATGGGATTTTACGCTCATAAAAGCTTGTAATTGCACTGCAAGATATATTCGGATGCCAGTACATCCAGAACAGTAATATCCATCTACAATAATATTGCATTTACTACATCAACCTTAGTACTATGTCATAGGAAGTAGCGCCACATCTACATAGCTAGGCATACCTTGCAATGTAGTGGTTAAGTTGCTGTAGTGGACATGACACTATTTTAATGCAAAACAACAGATGCAACTTAATGGTGACATGCTGTAAGTTTCACAACATTAGGGGGATATCTTGATGAAACAAGCCTTATTTCATTATTAATAGTAAACAGCACAACTTCTATGATGGCTTCAATGATTGATGCTAAATAATGTATTGCATGGTTGCAATGCTCAGTTTAATTTAATAATATATTTTATACTTGTGATGTTAACGAGGTACTTATTAATAATTAGTTATTTAAATATTTGTATCCAATAGCTACTCACACGGCTCGCCATTAGGCAGCTTGTTTGGGTTTTCATCCCTTTGTTGTAAGTGGTACATTTGATTTTTATAATGAATATGATTACATTTTGGCAACATTATGTTTTCTGCTAATACAGTTCGTGATTCCACTTTTCTGGTGGAAATGTATTTAACGTATAAGAAGAAAGGTGCCCCCTGTTTACTTTTAGGTCCAAGAGGAGGGGGAAACAACAACAAGTATGAGAAAACCTCTAATCTGACCTATCTAATTTCAACATTGGCATATAGCTCAAACCTTAGACATTACCCCATAAATACAATCTTGTCACATGTGATTACTGTATCACTTATTCTTTTATTTTATATCAAACAAATATATATTTTTCCATTTTTATATGTATTTTCTCTTCTTTTTGTGCTCTTAAAATTATAGAACAATACAAATATTAACAATTTCGTATAATTGTGGTCAGTATATACATTGAAAAACCAAATCTCAAAGTTGTGACTAACCCCACAGACAGAACATCATACCTGCATTCTCACCTGTCATGCTATTCATTCATACTAACAAACATAAAACCAACACGAAAAGTGACAATAAAATGACAATAAAATGCCTGGGAATCAACCGACCCCTGAATGAATATTGAACTTTGAGATTTGGTCAGATTAGAGGTTTTCTCATACTTGGAAATGTATTTAAATCCATAAAAATCCTTCAAACTGACAACTGCAGGAATCATTAGTTAAGTCAATTTCCAAAAATTATTAAGTCCTTTTCATGTACGTGCCTTCCACAAAGGCATGTAGTGCAACATAGAGATGGCACATTTGGGGCACAAAGAAGGTAAATATAAAACGGTGCATCGGCAAATATACAAAAAAACATAAGCTTTAACCTTCGCTTTCAGGCGAATAGAACGGGATAATCAGAGGATCATAAAATTGCGCATAATGTTAAGATCAATTTATCACAATTCTCAGGCGGCAACATTATATGAAAAAATTGATTTAAGTAAAAAAAGAAGGTACTTACTGAGGAGCGTAGTGGCAAACATACAGGTCAAAATTCGGACATTTCTGATATGCGCATCCAATAAGGGCTGATTTACTCCAGACGCACTTTACATTTAAAGATTAATAATTATTATTGGACCAATTATATGCCTCAAATACAGATTGTGATATCTTTTACAAACATTTTAAAAATAGAAATATGCATTACATTTACTACCACTTTGATTATCTGGGCAGCATTTTCACAAATTTATGCAAAAGAAATTCAGGCTGGCATTCCTACGTTTTTTCTATCGAATGGATATACAAACCTCAGTTAATTTTCCTTCTAATCATTGCATTGAGTTTTTTTATATATCCCAAAATGTAGTTAAATTTGCATTGTGCTATTTAATGTTTTTTCAAGAGTTATGTCCACTTTAGGTTAATCTTTCATTTGTCAGATCATAGCACTATAGTCTTTGGATTTATTGTAGGTGACACTATGTTGTGCTTGTCGTATTCTTCAAATTCTATATCAGGACCGGAGCCGAGGATTATGCTGTACTTTCTCCACTTTTTATTACAGCAGCCATGTTAACAGATAAGAAAATACTTCATTTCCCGTAAACCCTGGAAAAAGTCAACAGTAAAACAATGTCTAAGCAACACAGTCAGGGACCGCTTGAAAGTCCCTCATCCCTGTTGCTACCTCCTCTTTCTTCGCTGCTCCAGCAGCCTAGACAAGTGCCTCTAGGCCACTTTTCTATTATTTATTGTATTGCCAATCATTGTATTTTGGCGATTTCTTGTATTGCACTGTGTTTTTATTGCAGGCGCAGCCGCAGGAACGCTTGTCGCTCCTCTGCGGCCTTTTTTTTCCTAGAGTGCTTGGGACCTCGCGGTATGGTCCTCCAACCACTAGAGGGTGCCGTGTGGTGAGCACGCTCAGCGCGTTTTTTCTCCTGAGCTGGCGTGCAAATTCGCCTGAGGCAATCTGGCAATTTCAGCCTGGTCAGCCGGGAGCTCCATATAATTAGACCTTTGCCTGACATGGCTGAAGCATTACGCCCCTACACGAGGTCTGTGTTAATCCTTAGCGCGTAGCGTGATTGAAAGATTAGTGTAATAAAACATGGACCACCGGCCCAGGCATAACTGCAACCCCCAGCAGCACGTGGGAGAGAGTGGTGTCCTGCAGGGTTTTGCCCTGTTATTGGCTCCTTAGGCTACTGATATTTGGTTGGGAAACCCCCACCTTTGTAATAATACCCTCTATCTTGCTTGGTGACCCCAGAGCCCTACAAACCTACATTGGGTAATCCCTATCAGTCACAGTCAGTATGAGTGATATTAAAGAGACCTATATGGAGGAGAACAGTATGACCTATCGCCCAATTGATGACCATTTTTGACAAGTTATGGATGCTTCTTTCTTAAAAGCGGTTCAACAGCAGTGGTGCCCTTGGAGCAGAAATTATTATGATATGCAGAGCACTGCTTTAAACCCCTCATTGGGAGGGAATATACCCTCCGGATCATGCTCCCGCTACCTCCCGGGGTACCTGACCAGCCTGGGCCGCCCTCCGAATGCAAAAGGGATCCCAACCCCGGCATCAATTTGGACGCTTTCAATAGGTTGAAGCAGGACTTCCTACACCAGCCTCAGCCCTTGACACTAGACCTTCCTGTGCCCAGGCCTTTGGGCTCCAATCCACAGATGTAGCCCCCTTTTCTCACCCACTTAGCCCCCCTCCAGGGACTGACTCTCCCTCTGGTTCTAATGCAGAGCACAATACGGGGTCCCATCCATGGCGCCCCTCACCCAGCCAACCTAGTGATGACACGCCCACAGGTGACCCCTCAGAAGACTTCTGACATGCTGGACCCTGAACAACGTTTCACCCCCGCTCAGCGGAATAGGTCCCAGTGGATAAAGTTACAACCTATGTTGCGGGGAGGCTGCAGTAGCCACTTGATAAAGAGGTCAGCAACCGCCTTTGGGCAGAGTGTCCTCACCCGCATCTAGGCAACAAAGTGGCACTGACACCTGACATAGATGAGCGCATGGCCACCTTTCTGCAAAAATGCATACGCTACTCCAAAAAGGGCATAGATAAATCCTAATGGGATTATCAGCAGAAGCCATTAGATATCTCTGGCCCATTGTCCCATATTCTAGACAAAGCTGAAGACGCCAAAGCGTCTGGGACTCTGATCTCTCCAGAGGCGTTGTCCGGGTGGGCCCAGAGAGCCATCATCAGTTTTCGGAATGCGAACTAGGCAATCTCAACAAAGAGGCACTGTTCACTCATTAATACTGACCCCCAACTGGGTTACCTCGCCAACTTGGAAGCTGGTCCCCCTGAGGGATCTCCTGCAACCGAACGACTGGATGGTGAGTCTCAACCTCATGGACACTTACCTAACCATCCCTATCCCCCCGTCCCCCCATTGCAGATTCCTCCAATTCCAATGGCGGGGGCAGACCTCCAAATTCACCACTCTTCCCTCTGCCTGTGGTGCTTTACCAAAGTAATACCCCGGTGGTGGAATTTCTCAGAGCTCTTGGCATTCGCCGCATCATCTATTTAGACAACATTTTCCTGATGGACCAGTGCCTATGGAATCTTTCTGTACATCTTCAGATGACAGTCACACAATTGGAGTCTTTAGGCTTCATCATCAATCAACAGAAGTCAGTCCTTACTCCACTCAGTCTTTTGTGCTCTTGGGCTTCATGGTGGACTCGCCTCCGTTCAAGAAAGGTGAACAGGGGCACTGACTGGGGCATGTGGTATAGGGAATTCTCCACTGAGGAAGATGGCCCTCTCACGAAAAGTTCCTACACATCAATTGCCACAAACTGTTGGCAAGCTCTTTTGCGGTCAGGTGTTGGGCCAGAGGCAAAGCAAAATTATGTGCCCTTCTTAAAATGGACAAAGTAGTGGCAGAGAGCTACATCAACTGTCTAAGGGGTACATGATCCAAGACCTTTCAGACCTGGCCAGAAACTTCTTGGACTACTGCCTAGTGAACCAGATCTTGGTGACGGTGAAACACCTCCCAGGAAAATCCAACCAAGTGGCCAATTGGCGCTCCCGTCACCTGAAGGACTCAAGCCTCTGGCAGTTGCACCCGTCGGTTTTCCAGGCCCTTCAGGCCAAATTGGGCCCTTTTTTGATGGACCTATTTGCATCTTGTCTGGATCACCATTCCTCCAATTACACTTCAGTTGGCGATCAGACCCCGAGATGGCAGCCAATGATGCTTTACACCATGCCTGGCAGGTGGAACGTGGGTACACCTTTCCCCCATTTGCTATGATAATGCGCCTCTCGGCCCAGGTATGCAGACAAAAGGTGCTAGTGACCCTGATATGGAGATCCCAAGTCTGGTATCCAGGTCTTCTGGAACTTTCCTGTGATTTTCCAACCCCTCTACCTTTCTTTCCAGGTCTCCTCTGACACGCCTAGGGGAATCACCATCTACCAGTACTGGGAGGGTCTCAACCTCTATGGCATGGAGGATTACAGGTAGGGCATTCAAGCCGAGCTGCGTCCCTCATTTCTAAGGCATTGGCTGATAGCACCATCAAGCAATATAGATCATAATGGGCTCGATGGCTGGGCTGGTGTCACAAATGACACCTGGATCCAGTGGGGGCAGACATTGTCCATATCTTGAATTTTCTCGCTTCTTTGGCCTCAGAGGGTCTGGCCTATAGATTCATCAACACCTTCAGGTCGGTGATATCGGCGGGTCACACACCAGTGGGTAGTGGAGCACCCATTAGTGAGGAAGCTTCTGAGGGCGTCTGATTATCCCTTCCTCCAGAGCCTAGGTATTCGATGCTTTGGGACGTAAACAAGGCCCTCAATCTTTTCTTATCCCTGACTGCGTTGATTGGACATTGTTTTACTGTTGACTTTTTCCCAGGGTTTATGGGAAATGAAGTATTTTGTTACCTGTTAACAAGGCTGCTGAAATAAAAAGTGGAGAAAGTACAGCATAATCCCCGCCTCTGTGTCCTTAATAGAATGGAAACTTTCAGTTACGACAGCTACGAAATCTTTCATTCAACTCTCCGTTTTTAGATTGTTTGTGTGAATACATTCTTAAGGCCTCATTACGAAAATTATCTGAACGGATTCCCACGGTCCAGTCGGCGGTGGTGGGACCTCTGCGGTCGGTCCGACTGCCGGATTACAATGCATGTGACTAGACAGTTTTCCGACCGCCAAGGTCCCTCCGACTCTGCCAGAAATTCTGACTGTGGCTGCTTCGGAAAGGACCAATGGAGCCCATCAGAGAGTCAATCGCCTCACATTCCGCCCGCCCAATTACGATGCACCTTTCTGACGAGCCGACCGTGGTGGTCCAACCGCCTCATCTGAGCTGGTGAAAAGTGAGGGATAGAAGGCCGAAACCCACCTGTACACAGCTCCGCACATCCTGTGCCACCATGGAGCCCATAGCATAAGTCCTTCCGCTGCTGTACCTGCTCAATGCTGCCCAAAATCAACACAGACGCAACCACTGGTAAGTCTCACACTTACCCGCTTACAGTCAGTCCACAGTAAAGTGATGAACCGCCATGGACAAGCAGGGGTGTAGCTTCGTCAATATGATTGGGAGTGTGTGAGCAGCATGTTTCCATGTCATCACGGTGGGAAATATTGCCAATACATGTTGCACGAAAAGCAGGATATGAAAGGGGCCTGAAGGGCCAGTAGAAAGGGCGAGTAGTGGCAGTTGCATAGCAGGGCTTGAAGTGGTCGGGGTTCTAGTGGTGGTTAGCACCTGCAGGTCGAAAAAGCAGATGCAGAGACGAGTCCCATCGGGCTCTCCATATTTGCCTTCACCCTCAGGGTGCGACATTAAATCAACTATGCAGCAGAACCACCTTCCACTACGGCAGATGTAACTGCAAAGAGATTCGCAATACTCCATTCCCAGTGTTGTCAGGTCAGTATGAGTGCACCTTCTCCTCCCAGGCTGTGAGTTCTAATGGTGGGCAGGGAGGACAACTGCCAGTCTTCTGGCCGGCCAGGTTCTTCACCCGGCTCTTCAGGTTGCACCACCTCATCCTGATGTTATCCTTTGTGCGCAGGGTGGTACCCTCAGCATTTCATTCTTCCTACTGAGAGGAGTGTGTCGGGCCTGGGATCCAAACAATTGTGGCTCTACTCCAAAGATTTCATCCACTATCACTGACAACTCAGTGTCAGATGGATTTTTTTCCAGATTACATTTTGTAAACTACTGTGAGTGATATTGACAGTGACAGTGACTAAAAAAGAAAAGGGGTTTATAGCAAAGGAAGTATATACAGTGAAAAGTGCAATGAACGTGTGTGGAGTGTGTGTGATGTGAATGTGTGGAGAGGGCTGGCTACTCCCTAAAAAAAGAAACTGTCAAATTTTCTGGTCCTGAAGAAGCACCAGGGATCTCTGTCCGAGACCAATAGGAGCGCGAAACATGTTGACACAATTTTTTTTTTTTTTAAATTCTGACAGAGGACTCCACCCATTAAAACAACATAGCATTGATAGCCCCTAGTCAGTTGTATTCACACTCACTTCCCAAGGAGCACTCCCCCACACGCATAATATGACAAGAATATCAAAAGATCTCTGCTAAAGTGACCCTTCGGGGGACCCGTAGGTCATTGCAGAGGCGGCCCGACGAGGAGAAACCACCCTATGATGAAGCATGGCATCCCTTGGGATGTGTGAAGGCAACAAGTAAGAGTCTCACCGACTCTCCTATTTACATCCTAGATCTTCCTTTTTCTTTAGGAACAGTGACCCCCCCCTATTTGAAAAATACTTAGTTTTGGAGCACGGGCACTGGACCTCTTTATCGCACCTAGTCCCCCCCTTTCTTTTTTCATAGTTACCATTTGTTGAGTCTGTCTGGTGCTCCCAAGGCCTTCAGCATTTAAAGATTGCCAAGTGGCAGAAGTCACCTACCACATTCCCCTGAGCTGTCCCGAGGACTTCTTCAAACTATGGGAGCTCTGCTTTTTGCATAGCTCACATTATTTAACAAATATGTAAATATGTGTGCAGCATACTCTCCTGCCTCACTATTGTGCTCATCTGTTCTCACCTCTATCTCCACCAAGCATGTGTGACCACTGTACACCCTGTGCCTTGTGTCCTAAATCTCATAGAAGCTCATTGCATTCTCCATGTCATGACTGGTTGGTTCACTGACATAATATCAAAACCATAAATATTGTGGCACAAAAATATAGTGTTGAAAATTTCGATCACAAAAATATCGTTTTTTTATACATATAATGGTAATTACAAAAATATCGAAAAAATATATTGTTTTACACTAATATCGAAAAATATATACAAAAATGGGTTTAAAGAATATTTAAAGATATATATATATGTATATATATATATATATATATATATATATTTATTTCAACACACATATATTTATGTGTGTAGGTTGATGTACACATACATACACAAACTACAATTAAAACTATTCATTTTAATTTATATTATAATTTTCTATTTTTTCAAATTTACTAATATAACAAGTATATATACATACATATAAAATAAAAACTATAATAATTCAACTGAAATAAACTTTAAAAACCTTGACAATTTAATTATATATAAAAAGTAAACAATAGAAAAAATATGTTTTACTAGTAATAGCTTAAAAATAACATACATTTATTATATAAAAATATAAAATTAAATACACACACAAATATTACTATATATTTAAATAATACTAACAAAACGATTGCATTTTAGAAATAATAAATATACTATTCCCTCAACAGTCAGTGCAACAGTAGGGAAAACTTTGGACTCAGGAGGGGTACAATTTTCTATCCCCACTCTAGTCAGTGTAACAGTAGGTAAAGCATTATACTCAGGAGCGGTAAAAGTTACTATTCCCACTCCAATTTGTGCACCAGCTTGGAAAGTACTTCACTTCCATCACATACCATATTATAATACATGTATTAATTGAACAAAAATATAAGCTATCAATATACAAATATTCTATATACACATTTTAAAAACAATTAAACAATGTACATAATTATACATTTTTTTATAATTAATATCAAATACAAAATTCCTACACTATGCTCCCACATACCCAGCAGCCCAAATTTAAAATATAATTAAAATTAAAAAATCGTAACACGATTAACACATTAAGTATTAAATAAAATAATTAATAACGAATAATTAATAGTTCATTAATTATTACTTAAATAGCTTCCCACCTTGTCCCCTAAAAACACAACACACGCCTATTACAGAACATTATATATATATATATATATATATATATATATATATATATATACATATATATATGTATTAAATAATTTACATAACTAAATAAATTACATATTTTAATAGAAAATATTAATTAATTAAAATGTAATATTTACTTAATTTACTTTCCACCTATATCCCTACAATCCCAGCAACACACTCCTAAAATATAACTTTAAAAATTCAATAATTACACAATTTATGTAATTATCAATTAAATTATTCATAATTAATTAACCAATTATTACTTAACTTATCACTCTATACCCCTACAAACCCAACAGCCCACACCTAAAACATAACTTAATAAAATGATAACTACGCAATTTACATAACTAATTTTTATTAATTAATTAATATGTATTAAACAATAATCAATTATTACTTAACTTCCCACTCTATACCACTATAAAGCCAACAACCTGCACCTAAAACATAATTTTGAAAAATAATGATTACACAATTTACATAAGTAATGATCAATTAAATAATTATATTAGTTACAAATTAATTATTAATTAATTATACTTCATAAACTTCCCACTCTGTGCCCCTATTAACTTCACAACCCGCTATGACACTATAAATCACTATTAACAACTAAATAAAAATTATAAATCACTTAGAATTACACACTATATTTAAAAACATTCACAATAATTACACAAACAATATATAACATATAAAATTACAATCTTACATAAAACACATAAAGATAATTGAAAAGCGATATTTTTTTACAATGATATTTTTCTAAACAATATTAGCAACAATGATATTCTTAAAAACGATATTACTTACCTTAGAAAATCGATATTAGTGTTACTCGATATTTATGACTCAATATTTTGGCCGAATACCGACTGGCCATGGCACCTACTAGAAGTTACAATCACTATGTGAATCCACTGGGCTGTGCACACAAGATACATTCCAGTTTTTGCAATAGTTTGTTCTCCTAATCAGTAACACAGACAACTGAGAGGGCTCTCCACAGCTTGGCAGTTTCTTTGATCTATCATTGATGATGGCAGGCAGCTTTCGGTTTCCTTCTAATATGTTAGTGCAGATGGGCTTAGTCGGCAGCCATTTCCACAATTTCTGACTTGTCCTGGGCATAGCAAACACAAAGAGATGATGGACGGAGTGCTGAAACGTTTCAAACACTCACCCCCAGTCACAGATCTGGGTTGAATCCATCATCGTTCTTTAGCTCATTTCGCCACCTCAGTTCAGACCCAGCTATATGCAAATCAGTCTTGACCCTGTGCCTCTTGGGAACAGTCCAGCCCGAACTGCCAAGCCAGGTCTTCCCTGAACCGGAAACAAGCATCCTGGGACCGGTTTCGGGGTAACAACCCTCTTCAGCCAGGCTAGCTTGAATCCAGTGGCAAAGTGAGCAAGGGACCCACGTCTGGGCATACCCTGCCAACTTAGGTCGAACAAAGCAAACACAAAGAGATGATGGACGGAGTGCTGAAACTTTTCAAACACTCACCCCCAGTCACAGATCTGGGTTGAATCCATCATCCTGGGCATAGAGCATGGATCTTGTCTTGGAACTAGTGGTACCTTTGCCTCCGGATGGGGGTCAGATCAGCATCCTCTTTGGTGGTTGATGGGCCTGACACGTAACTAGATGGATTTCTACACCTTTTGAGGCTAAGAGTGTGCACAGAAATGTTACTGAGTTCAGGGGCTGCCAGAATGTCTGAGGGTCAAGGCTCTGTTTAGAATGGCAGTCATTGACATGAGTAGCACTTATTGTTGCTGGTATGATAAGCAGGCCTTCATGCTTTCATCCATTTCAAAAGCATTCTCTGCTGTGTCAATAGGAGCTTGTGCTCTTGCTTAGCCTTCCAAGTACTACCAGTGGAAGTTGACTCACTCTTTGGTGGTGACATGCAGATGACCTTCAGCATGGGACAATAAAGCAGGTGTATCACAGGGATCTTGTGATACAGTGGCAGTTTCCAAGTGTGCATCTCCCATGCAGTCTCATCAGTGTCCAGGCTCACATCTGCACTTGCAGGTATAAATTACCCCTGGTCCCACCTGTATTTCTTCTCTGTCACTTTCTGCTACTTAGGCTCTCTACCATGCCTTGTGCCCTGCTTTGTCCAGTCAGGTTTGGGCCACTGAGGCACTAGATTATTATGCAGTTGGGTCCAAAAGGCAAGTAACCAACCATGAACTTGCCCAGGTATCCTTATCAACCCACAAGAATAGTGGCCTTCACATTTTGTCCGCTATCTGTTCCCTTCTCGCAGCCGCTGTACCATATAGTCATCCACTTCATTCTATTGGAGTGGTGGGAAACCAAGCAACACCAGGAGACTACCACCCTTTCTTCAGACTACCATTCATGACCCAAACTTTCGAAGTTCACCAAAACCTGGCCTGTACCAGCATAGGCGCTCGAAGGGAAAACACCTCCCTAGGGCAGTGGTTCTTAAATGTTTGACTTCTGTGGACCCCCATGCAATCATTACTAGAACCCAAGGACCCCCACTGAATCATTACTAGAATCCTGGGACCCCACCCGGTTATTAGTGGAAGCCAGGGACCGTGGCCTAAGTATTTTTGATGATTTGAACTGAAAACAAAACACAAACATAAAGAAACAAGCATTCATAAAATAAGTACACAAATAATGAAATATTTTATTTAATTCACAAACAAGTATTTAAAAAAAGTATTTTAACGTTCATTTGGAAGAATTTAGTTTTTTTTAAAATTTAGTTGAGGCCTCTCATTGTCCGTACTATGGGGCTGATTAGGATGGCGGGCGGACTTTAGTCCGTGCGACATCCCAGTGGAAACGGGACCGCCCACCAGACATGTGGTTGTCCCGCAGCCCTGATTAGGATGCGACCGCCACCCTGGCGGTCGCATTCCGCAAGTTAACATTGCAGCGGTTGCTGCTCACAGCAGCACCCGCCGCAATGTCCAAATGACATGACGTGCATTCCCATGCACAACGTGGCAGGCACCGCGCGGTGCCTGCCACCTTGTGCATGGCAATGTAGGGGGGTACCATAGGTACCCCCCAAGTGCAGGCCCCCACCCCCCCACACCTCCAGGGGCCCGTAACGGGCCCCCAGAGCGATTCACCGCCAGCCTTTCCATGGCAGACTCACCGTCATGGAAAGGCCTTAACAGCAATACATCCTAATATGGATGGCGGTGCCAGCTAGGCACCGCCACCATATTAGGGGCCAATTCTGCCCGGCCGGCAATCGGAACGATTGCCGACCGGCGGAAAAGTGGCGAACGCACTTTGCGTCTCCCGCCTCCCAGCTGCTCGTCCCTCCCCCTCCCCTACAAATGCCGACCGCTGCGGGGGAGCGCGCGTGAGTCCTCAGACCTTGGTCCCAGGACGTCACTCTCCCCTGCAGCTCGCATCGTTCAGGGTTGCCTTGTAGCCAGCCAGCCCTCTGTGGTAGGGTTCGAGCCCACCCTCAGCCCGTTTTTTCCTGTGTAAGCCTTTTGTATTACTGTGCCTTGTACTGTTTTTCCTGAGCGTGTATTATTCTATTTGTGCCCATTTCGCTTATTGTTAGGTCTTCCTCTTGGTTGCCCCCTCGTTGTGTTCTTGTTTTTCCCGCCTCTTTCACCCCGCCTCCCGCCCCGCTCCCGCCTCCCAGCTGCTCGTCCCTCCCCTACAAATGCCGACTGCTGCGGGGGAGCGCGCGTGAGTCCTCAGACCTTGGTCCCAGGACGTCACTCTCCCCGGCAGCTTGCAGCGTTCAGCGTTGCCTTGTAGCCAGCCAGCCCTCCATGGTAGGGTTTGAGCCCACCCTCAGCCCATTTTTTCCTGTGTAAGCCATTGTATTACTTTCCTTGTACTGTTTTTCCTGAGCGTGTATTATCCTATTTGTGCCCATTTCGCTTATTGTTAGGTCTTCCTCTTGGTTGCCCCCTCGTTGTGTTCTTGTTTTTCCTGCCGCTTTCACCCCGCCTCCCGCCCCGCTCCTGCCTCCCAGCTGCTCCCCCCTCCCCCCTCCCCTACAAATGCCGACCGCTGCGGGGGAGCGCGCGTGATTCCTCAGACCTTGGTCCCAGGACGTCACTCTCCCCGGCAGCTCGCGGCGTTCAGCGTTGCCTTGTAGCCAGCCAGCCCTTTGTGGTAGGGTTCGAGCCCACCCTCAGCCCGTTTTTTCCTGTGTAAGCCTTTTGTATTACTGTGCCTTGTACTGTTTTTCCTGAGCGTGTATTATCCTATTTGTGCCCATTTCGCTTATTGTTAGGTCTTCCTCTTGGTTGCCCCCTCGTTGTGTTCTTGTTTTTCCCGCCTCTTTCACCCCGCCTCCCGCCCCGCTCCCGCCTCCCAGCTGCTCGTCCCTCCCCTACAAATGCCGACCGCTGCGGGGCAGCACGCGTGAGTCCTCAGACCTTGGTCCCAGGACGTCACTCTCCCCGGCAGCTTGCAGCATTCAGCGTTGCCTTGTAGCCAGCCAGCCCTCCATGGTAGGGTTCGAGCCCACCCTCAGCCCGTTTTTTCCTGTGAAGCCTTTTGTATTACTGTGCCTTGTACTGTTTTTCCTGAGCGTGTATTATCCTATTTGTGCCCATTTCGCTTATTGTTAGATCTTCCTCTTGGTTGCCCCCTCGTTGTGTTCTTGTTTTTCCTGCCGCTTTCACCCCGCCTCCCGCCCCGCTCCTGCCTCCCAGCTGCTCGTCCCTCCCCCCTCTCCTACAAATGCCGACCGCTGCGGGGGAGCGCGCGTTAGTCCTCAGACCTTGGTCCCAGGACGTCACTCTCCCTGGCAGCTCGCGGCGTTCAGCGTTGCCTTGTAGCCAGCCAGCCCTCCGTGGTAGGGTTCGAGCCCACCCTCGGCCCGTTTTTTCCTGTGTAAGCCTTTTGTATTACTGTGCCTTGTACTGTTTTTCCTGAGCGTGTATTATCCTATTTGTGCCCATTTCGCTTATTGTTAGGTCTTCCTCTTGGTTGCCCCCTCGTTGTGTTCTTGTTTTTCCCGCCGCTTTCACCCTGCCTCCCGCCCCGCTCCTGCCTCCCAGCTCCTCGTCCCTCCCCCTCCCCTACAAATGCCGACCGCTGTGCGGTCGCGCCGCTGGCGCGCCGAAGGCGCGCCTAAGGCAAGCCCGTCTGCGTCTGTCCGCGCCTGCTCCGCGCCCAGCACCAGACCCCCTGGCTCCCGCGAGCTGCACAGGACCCGTCGCCGCTACGACGCCAACACCCTCCACGCACTCAACACCGGACGCAATTCCACCTGCTTCCAGGCCACCCCGAAGCTCACGCACGGACCCTTCACCTGTCGAAGCTGCAACTACACCAGCCAGCGCACACCAGCACGTCCTGCCCATCTCAACACTGCAGGCCACAACCATCTCAGCTGCATACTGCTCAACACCCGCTCAGTCCACAAGCACGCCATCGAACTCTGGGACTTACTCGACTCATCTGCCCCGGACGTCGTCTTCCTGGCAGAGACCTGGATGAAGACCTCCTCGGCTCCGGACACAGCCATAGCCATCCCAGACGGCTACAAGATCACACTCAGGGACCGGAACAACAACAAACCAGGAGGAGGAATCGCCATCATCCACAGGAACACCATCAGAATCTCCACCAGCACCGAATACACCCTCAGCACGGCCGAACACCTACACTTCCAGATCCACATCAACAACAACACCACCCTCAGAGGAACCCTCGTATACAGACCCCCGGGACCCCGACCACAGTTCAGCGAATCCATTGCCGACCTCATAAGCACGCATGCCATTGCTTCCACAGATTACATCCTCCTTGGAGACCTGAATTTCCGCCTCGAGAACACCAACGACAGAAACTCCACAACACTGATCGACAACCTCGGACTCAAACAACTCGTCACAACACCCACCCACTCCGCTGGACACACGCTCGACCCCATCTTCTCCGCCAGCGACCACGTCACCTTCAGCCACACCACCGAACTCCACTGGACTGACCACCACTGCATCCATTTCTCCTTCGAGAAACACACCGCACACAACCAACCGCAACGTATCCCGCACCGCAACTGGAAAAGAGTCACCGAAGACCAGCTCACCACCACACTCACCCGAAACCCTCCACCCGAGCCCTCCGAGACCGACGCAGCAGCCCACAACTTCAGGCAATGGATCGACGACTGCGTCAACACCCTCGCCCCGATCAAGAAACCCTCCAACAGGCGCACCGACACGAGAGCCATCTGGTTCAACGTCGACCTCCAGAACTCCAAGCACACTTGCAGAACACTCGAGAAGCAATGGCGCAATGACCAGACACGAGACAACCAGGCAGCCCTTATGAACGCCAGACGCAAACACCACCAACTCATCCGATCTGGCAAAAGAACCTCCTTCAAGGAGCGTATCGACAACAACGCACACAACAACAAAGAGCTCTTCAACATCGTGAAAGAACTCGCCACCCGCAGCTCCAGTTCCAATGACGTACCTCCGTCACAAGAACTCTGCGAATCCCTGGCTACCTTCTTCCACCGCAAGATTGCAGACATCCACAACAGCTTCGACACCCAGGCGCCGATGACAGACGCCGACACCCCCGACCCAACACCCACCAAACACGACGACCTTCTGCTATCCTGGACCAACATCAACGATGAAGACACCCTCAAAATCATGAACACCATCCACTCCGGCTCACCTTCCGACCCCTTGCCCCCCCACATCTTCAACAAGGCATGCGCCATCATCGCACCCCAACTCCGAAAGATCATCAACAGCTCCTTCGAGACCGCCACCTTCCCAGAGAGCTGGAAACACGCCGAGATCAACGCCCTCCTTAAGAAACCCAAGGCGGACCCAAAGGACCTCAAGAACTTCCGACCAATCTCCCTGCTCCCGTTCCCGGCAAAAGTCATCGAAAAGACCGCCAACAGACAACTGACCGACTTCCTAGAGAAGAACAACGTCCTGGACTCCTCCCAATCCGGCTTCCGCAGCAACCACAGCACCGAGACCGCCCTCATCGCCGCCACTGATGACATCAGGACCATATTGGACAAAGGCGAAACCGCGGCCCTCATCCTCCTGGACCTCTCGGCCGCCTTCGACACCGTCTGCCACCACACCCTGCGAACACGTCTCCACGACGCAGGGATCCGTGGCAAAACCTGGGACTGGATAACCTCCTTCCTCACCGGCAGAACCCAGAGAGTCCGCCTCCCCCCGTTCCGATCCGAAGCCACCACGATCACCTGCGGCGTACCCCAAGGTTCATCCCTCAGCCCGACCCTGTTCAACATCTACATGGCACCGCTCACCAACATCGTCCGAGCACACCACCTCAACATCATCTCGTACGCCGACGACACACAGCTGATCCTCTCCCTCACCAAAGACCCGGATATCGCCAAATCCAACCTCCACGAAGGAATGAAGGCCGTCACAGACTGGATGAAGACCAGCCGACTGAAATTGAACTCAGACAAAATGGAGGTCTTCATCCTCGGCTCCACCCGCTCTGCATGGGACAACTCTTGGTGGCCGACCTCGCTGGCAGCTGCCCCGACACCCACAACCTAGGCACGCAATCTGGGGCTCATTCTGGACTCAACGCTCTCTATGACCCAGCAAGTCAACACTGTCTACTCCTCCTGCTTCAACACCCTCCGAATGCTCCGCAAGATCTACAGATGGATCCCCACCGAAACCAGGAGAACGTCACCCAAGCACTCGTCAGCAGCAGGCTGGACTACGGCAACGCCCTCTACGCAGGAACCTCGACCACACTCCAGAAGAGACTCCAACGCATACAGAACACCTCCGCACGCCTCATCCTCGGACTCCCCCGCCACAGCCACATCACCACCCACCTAAGAGATCTGCACTGGCTCCCGGTCAACAAGAGGATCACCTTCAAACTCCTCACCCACGCTCACAAAGCACTCCACAATGCTGGACCAGCATACCTCAACGAACGACTGTCCTTCTACACCCCGAACCGCCAGCTTCGCTCCGCCGACCTCGCCCTCGCCACCATCCCACGCATTCGCCACACGACCACCGGCGGCAGATCATTCTCCCACCTCGCCGCAAAGACATGGAACACCCTCCCCGCCCACCTGCGCCACACCCAGGACCTGCTGACCTTCAGGAGACGCCTCAAGACCTGGCTGTTCGACCCATAGCTGCCGCCCCCCCCCATCCCCACCCCTTAGCGCCTTGAGACCCTCACGGGTGAGTAGTGCGCTCTACAAATACTTGATTGATTGATTGATTGATTGCGTCCGCCGCGAAACCCCCCGCCATAGTAATATGGCGGGGGTTTCACTCGTTATGATGTCGTGACGGTCGCCTCTGCCGGCTCGGCGGTGGCGAACATCACAACATCATAATGAGCCCCTATATTCTGTTTGATGCACCTGCTCTGCCCCCACACATTAATCCGAGAATACTAACTTAATTTGGAGTCACCAATTACAAATATCTTCAAATTTGCAGGAAGCTTTAAAATCTTAAATTTTACTTTTTGCTTTTTTATTTATATAGACTTTAATAATATGTTAAAATGATTTAATTTTCTATGCAGCCATGGACCCTCTGAGTAGGTTTCTGGGACCCCACCGAGGTCCTCGGACCACAGGTTTAGAACCGCTACTCTAAAACGTATAAAAAACAGTATTTCTGTAGCCTCTTTGCAGACCATTTAAGTCACGCACTTGAACATTATCACACCAAGCAGATCCCAAGCACATCCCTTCATAAGGCTTCCACTCTCCTGTGATCTATGCAATGCACTGCATGGCACCTGTCCTCAAGATGGTGCTACACAGGGCCCCATGCTCAAGGTAAGGATGCCTGGACATGCCAGACATCTCTTTATAGGCTTTAACAGCAGTGTTCTGAGAAAGCACAGGAATTCATCACAGACTCTACGAGGCATGGTACACCGGTGCTAGTCTTGCAACCCCTTCATTTCACTGAAGCTTTCTTTACTATGCATGTAGTGAGTGAACTTGATACACAACTCCCATCCTATGCACATGGTGCACCTAAATAATTACAGAACACAGCACATACAGTCTGAAAGCACAATAACAAGCAGGTCAGTATAGAAAAACACTAACAACAGAATGTGACACATTCTGGTTCCCTGGCCTCTCTAACTTTAGGCAATTTTCCACTGCAGATAATAAAGCCTGGCACCACATGCATGAGCATGGCTGGGCATCAATTTGGCTTTTGATGACTTTTATTTCAGCAGCTGGTCTCCTGGAAGCCCCAAAAATCCTAATCTCTAAGAAGCTAGAATCAAATTCAAGTTAGCGAGAAATACGCTCTACGGTTTCCATCATCAACCTTAATGCCTGTGTCCTCCCTAGAAAACTCAGAAAGTATTAAAAACCAAAGCCTAGGGTATGGTATGACTTCACAAAAAATATTAAAACACAACTGGCTGCAGCCCAGTTGCATGCAGGGGCACCATTTCTTCTTTGGGACTGTTTGTTTGAGGAACTGAAATGTATAGAAGAAATTCTTTGATAATAAACACATCTATTTAAACTCAGCTCAGAAGTGTAACTCCTTCCTAGTAGTACACAATCATCCCTACGATCTTTCTCCCACCATCTTCATATATCTTTTCTTACCCCAACTACTCAAATACACCTCCCTTCGATTTGATTTCCTTCTCCCTCTAAATGACAGGCTCCTCCACATTTTTTCTTCTTGTTCCCCGCCGTTCATTTTTATATCTTCTTTGGTATTTTTAGTGCGCAGTAGCAGCTTTTATTAGTCACAGTTTTTAATTGCTCCCTTCACTTACTTCATAATTCAATTTTTTGATTTATTTTAAAGAGCCATCCTGATAGTAATGCTAACACATATGATTTGTAGAATAACAGCACATAATAATTTCTAAATCATTACAAAATACCAAAATGTGTGTGTACACCAATTTGGGGGCACAGGGTCAGGGTCCACAATGCCAACTTTAGATATAAGAGATTCTCTGACAGATTTATATCGTTCTAAACACCCCTATTCCCCATGAACATAGCTTAGTAAGAGGGGTGGTGCAACTATGGGAATGACCTGACAGTTTTCGTTTTGCTGCAAATGTTACTGGCCACTTTGAGGGCTTAGGAAATCTACAGGATGTGGCTCCTAAACTATTGGTGAACTTGACAGTATTGAGGGGGCATTGAGGTTACTGTTGAAGAGAAAGGATACAATGATAGAGACTTAAAAACTCCTGCTTGAGAAGTAAAGAAGAGGACACAGAGAAAGGAGATGATGTGAAACCTCTTGGAGAGATATCACGAAATCCAGGAAAGCCTCTAGCATCCAACGCCAGTCAGTCTCTGTGCTGTGTCTGGGTGGCATGGATATTAGTGGGAGGGTGATGATTCTGAAATACATTCCCAAATGGTAATTTGTACGATGCATCGGAAAGAACCCAATCCAGACAAAGGTAGGAGACTGCTCAAGTGCACACCCTTGCCACCAAAACGGTGCCCTACATGGTGACTTTCACATGTTGCCCAATTACTGATCTCTTCTGCATACGACTGTCCAATTCTGCTTCCTCTTGGCCAAAACCCTCTCCTCGGCCTATGAGCCCCTGGAAGTCCCTCATCCCTCAAATCCAGTCTGTTTTCAACACCCTACTCATATACCTTCACCAACTTGTCTTATTTATTTACACAACCAGATTAGCCAGACAATGGATTTTAGTATATCGCAGTAAATATTGGATTAAAGAAGATTAAGGACTCGGCAAAAATCATGAGCTTGGAGATTTAACCAGTAAGGCGTAAAGAAACTCAGTAGTTCTTGGATTGTCTGATCCGGATGTTTCCGTTCTCACCCAGTAACCTTCTGCAAAAAACTGTTTAAAAGATGGTGTATCAAGACAATGCGGTACTATTTTTGGAAATCCATGAATTTAACTCACCCTAAGTTGGAAATTAGGATTCTGCATTGCCAGTCTAGGGGTTTCCTATTCCAGAGAAAGACTGGAACATGTGCATTGCTATAAGTGGGCGGGTAGTCACGGGCATGGGGGTACTGCATTTCTTTCATTTAAGAGAGATAGTACCAGCACATCTTATTTTTTAATGTATAATATAAGGGCGAGATAAGCAGCCAGAGAGCTCTTGTTCCGTATGCAATATATAGATGTAATATGCGCTCTGGCTAGATTTTTAATGGTTTAAAATGACTTTGTGCCTTCATCAAGTGTTTTATAATATTTAGGTTGCGGGTGAAATGGCTTCCCATGACTCAGTGGGGCACCTGATTCCAGTAATGATTTTGTGGGGGTCTACAGTAGTCAAAAGGTTAAGAACCGCTGGCATAGAGTGGGCGCCTGAGGACCGGTTTAAAACTTTAAAACAAGCATTGCCATAACCAATAGGTTTGGTGTTGGCTGCCAGCCTTTTGGCTTTGTCAATGCTTGTTTTGATTTTGGTAAATCTTTATTTTTGAGGAACTGCCAGGTCATCACCAATATAAAAACAAAAAGAGCTAAAAGCTAAATATTTTTGCCCTCCCAAACCACACTATTCCATAGCTGTCCCTGGCTCTTAAGAGAACTACTTTGTGTTTGAATATGCTCTTTGGGAAAGAACAAAATACCTTCATTAGCAGTGAAGTTAGCCAATGACCCTTGGCTTCATGCTGTATGCCATAGTGGGCAGAAGAAAATTGCGAATGACACAACCGATCAATGGATGAAGAGGCCTGCCTTACAGTTCCTGTATGTAAGAACTTTATATGTATACCCAGTAGAAGGAAATTCGCCGAAACACGTCGGTCCGATCTCACAGACGGAATTGACTGTGTGTACTTGCCATGGAATAACAACAATAAAATGATTTAAAAAACTGACCTGAAGAGCAGTGGAGTTGCCTTTTATTGACCGTGTGCCGCCGGATTCGGTGTTCGGGAGAAGGACGCCAAAGTGTCTTACATATAGGAACTGTAAGGAAGGCCACTGTGAGAATATTTACATTCGGGGCAAAACCAAAGGGGATGATGGACGGAGTGTTGAACATTGCAAGCACTCACCCCCAGTCAACTGATCTGGGTTTAATCCATCATCATTCTTTAGCTCACTCCGCCATCCCAGTTCAGACATGGCCATATGCAAATCAGTCTGACCCTGTGCCTCATGGGAACAGTCCAGCCCGAACTGCCAAGCCATGTCTTCCCTGGACCGGAAACAAGCATCCTGGGACCGGTTTCTGGCTTACAGCCGTCATCAGCCAGGCTATCTTGAATCCAGTGGCAAAGTGAGCAAGGGACCCACGTCTGGGAATACCCTGCCAACTTAGGGCGAACCTAGCAAAACCAAAGGGGATGATGGACGGAGTGTTGAACATTGCAAGCACTCACCCCCAGTCAACGGATCTGGGTTTAATCCATCATCATTCTTTAGCTCACTCCGCCACCCCAGTTCAGACATGGCCATATGCAAATCAGTCTGACCCTGTGCCTCATGGGAACAGTCCAGCCCGAACTGCCAAGCCATGTCTTCCCTGGACCGGAAACAAGCATCCTGGGACCGGTTTCTGGCTTACAGCCGTCATCAGCCAGGCTATCTTGAATCCAGTGGCAAAGTGAGCAAGGGACCCACGTCTGGGCATACCCTGCCAACTTAGGGCGAACATAGCAAAACCAAAGGGGATGATGGACGGAGTGTTGAACATTGCAAGCACTCACCCCAGTCAACTGATCTGGGTTTAGTCCATCATCATTCTTTAGCTCACTCCGCCACCCCAGTTCAGACATGGCCATATGCAAATCAGTCTGACCCTGTGCCTCATGGGAACAGCCCAGCCCGAACTGCCAAGCCATGTCTTCCCTGGACCGGAAACAAGCATCCTGGGACCGGTTTCTGGCTTACAGCTGTCATCAGCCAGGCTATCTTGAATCCAGTGGCAAAGTGAGCAAGGGACCCACGTCTGGGCATACCCTGCCAACTTAGGGCGAACATAGCAAAACCAAAGGGGATGATGAATTGAGTGTTGAACATTGCAAGCACTCACCCCCAGTCAACTGATCTGGGTTTAATCCATCATCATTCTTTAGCTCACTCCGCCACCCCAGTTCCATAAGGCCATGTCTGAACTGGGGTGGCGGAGTGAGCTAAAGAATGATGATGGATTAAACCCAGATCAGTTGACTGGGGGTGAGTGCCTGCAATGTTCAACACTCCGTCCATCATCCCCTTTGGTTTTGCTAAGTTCACCCTAAGTTGGCAGGGTATGCCCAGACGTGGGTCCCTTGCTCACTTTGCTACTGGATTCAAGATAGCCTGGCTGATGAGGGTTATGAACCCGTAACCGGTCCCAGGATGCTTGTTTCCGGTCCAGTGAAGACATGGCTTGGCAGTTCGGGCTGGACTGTTCCCATGAGGCACAGGGTCAGACTGATTTGCATATGGCCATGTCTGAACTGGGGTGGCGGAGTGAGCTAAAGAATGATGATGGATTAAACCCAGATCAGTTGACTGGGGGTGAGTGCTTGCAATGTTCAACACTCCGTCCATCATCCCCTTTGGTTTTGCTAAGTTCGCCCTAAGTTGGCAGGGTATGCCCAGACGTGGGCCCCTTGCTCACTTTGCTACTGGATTTAAGATAGCGTGGCTGATGAGGGTTATGAACCCGAAACCGGTCCCAGGATGCTTGTTTCCGGTCCAGGGAAGACATGGCTTGGCAGTTCGGGCTGGACTGTTCCCATGAGGCACAGAGTCAGACTGATTTGCATATGGCCATGTCTGAACTGGGGTGGTGGAGTGAGCTAAAGAATGATGATGGATTAAACCCAGATCAGTTGACTGGGGGTGAGTGCTTGCAATGTTCAACACTCCGTCCATCATCCCCTTTGGTTTTGCTAAGTTCGCCTAAGTTGGCAGGGTATGCCCAGACGCGGGTCCCTTGCTCACTTTGCTACTGGATTCAAGATAGCCTGGCTGATGAGGGTTTTGAACCCGAAACCGGTCCCAGGATGCTTGTTTCCGGTCCGGGGAAGACATGGCTTGGCAGTTCGGGCTGGACTGTTCCCATGAGGCACAGGGTCAGTCTGATTTGCATATGGCCATGTCTGAACTGGGGTGGCGGAGTGAGCTAAAGAATGATGATGGATTAAACCCAGATCAGTTGACTGGGGGTGAGTGCTTGCAATGTTCAACACTCCGTCCATCATCCCCTTTGGTTTTGCTAAGTTCACCCTAAGTTGGCAGGGTATGCCCAGACGTGGGTCCCTTGCTCACTTTGCTACTGGATTCAAGATAGCCTGGCTGATGAGGGTTATGAACCCATAACCGGTCCCAGGATGCTTGTTTCCGGTCCAGTGAAGACATGGCTTGGCAGTTCGTGCTGGACTGTTCCCATGAGGCACAGGGTCAGACTGATTTGCATATGGCCATGTCTGAACTGGGGTGGTGGAGTGAGCTAAAGAATGATAATGGATTTAACCCAGATCAGTTGACTGGGGGTGAGTGCTTGCAATGTTCAACACTCCGTTCATCATCCCCTTTGGTTTTGGTAAGTTCGCCCTAAGTTGGCAGGGTATGCCCAGACGTGGGCCCCTTGCTCACTTTGCTACTGGATTCAAGATAGCCTGGCTGATGAGGGTTATGAACCCGAAACCGGTCCCAGGATGCTTGTTTCCGGTCCAGAGAAGACATGGCTTTGCAGTTCGGGCTGGACTGTTCCCATGAGGCACAGAGTCAGACTGATTTGCATATGGCCATGTCTGAACTGGGGTGGTGGAGTGAGCTAAAGAATGATGATGGATTAAACTCAGATCAGTTGACTCGGGGTGAGTGCTTGCAATGTTCAACACTCCGTCCATCATCCCCTTTGGTTTTGCTAAGTTCGCCCTAAGTTGGCAGGGTATGCCCAGACGCGGGTCCCTTGCTCACTTTGCTACTGGATTCAAGATAGCCTGGCTGATGAGGGTTTTGAACCTGAAACCGGTCCCAGGATGCTTGTTTCTGGTCCAGGGAAGACATGGCTTGGCAGTTCGGGCTGGACTGTTCCCATGAGGCAGAGGGTCAGACTGATTTGCATATGGCCATGTCTGAACTGGGGTGGCGGAGTGAGCTAAAGAATGATGATGGATTAAACCCAGATCAGTTGACTGGGGGTGAGTGCTTGCAATGTTCAACACTCCGTCCATCATCCCCTTTGGTTTTGCTAAATTCACACTAAGTTGGTAGGGTATGCCCAGACGTGGGTCCCTTGCTCACTTTGCTACTGGATTCAAGATAGCCTGGCTGATGAGGGTTATGAACCCGAAACCGATCCCAGGATGCTTGTTTCCGGTCCAGGGAAGACTTGCTTGGCAGTTCGGGCTGGACTGTTCCCATGAGGCACAGGGTCAGACTGATTTGCATATGGCCATGTCTGAACTGGGGTGGCGGAGTGAGCTAAAGAATGATGATGGATTAAACCCAGATCAGTTGACTGGGGTTGAGTGCTTGCAATGTTCAACACTCCGTCCATCATCCCCTTTGGTTTTGCTAGGTTCGCCCTAAGTTGTCAGGGTATGCCCAGACGTGGGTCCCTTGCTCACTTTGCTACTGGATTCAAGATAGCCTGGCTGATGAGGGTTATGAACCCGAAACCGGTCCCAGGATGCTTGTTTCCGGTCCAGGGAAGACATGGCTTGGCAGTTCGGGCTGGACTGTTCCCATGAGGCACAGGGTCAGACTGATTTGCATATGGCCATGTCTGAACTGGGGTGGCGGAGTGAGCTAAAGAATGGTGATGGATTAAACCCAGATCAGTTGACTGGGGGTGAGTGCTTGCAATGTTCAACACTCCGTCCATCATCCCCTTTGGTTTTGCTGAATATTTACGTTCTCCTCTAAAAAGTTTGACAACTATAAAAGACAGGCGATGGCAAACAAGGTATCAGAACCTCTATTATCTGCATCCTCTGCTAATACTACTCCTAACATCGAATATGATGCTAGTTCAATGACTACCAACAGCGATTCTGAGGATGGTGGACCAAGTACATCTGAAGCACAGCCAATGGGCATCATGAATTTAACTCCATCTGAGGAATTGAATTTTCTGCGTCAGGACCGGAGGCAGACCTTGCGCCCCCGAAATCCTCCATCACAGCAAGGCGAGACAGCAGCCAACGTAGGAGGGAGAGGAGGCGCAAACACCGACAGCAGTATAAGCAGAGGGGTATCGACCAAGAAATGGAGGCGGTAGCTCAATCGGACAATAATACTGTAATCAATCTTAGAGAGACTGTATTAATGTCAGCTGAATTACAACTTTTATCCTTGGGCCTGATGTATTGCCCGGAGAGCAGTTTTTCATACAATCAATCTAGAAATGATGTATTCAAATTCATTCGCAAATTGAAACTAATTAAATACTTTCAATTGAACAAATTCCTAACTACCTCCAGCGATACCCCTAAGCCAAGTGAGTTGGACAGTAATTTACAGGCGAAGGATATTCCAACACTACGTCTGTTACAATCTTTGTCCAATGAGGACAGTGCATCCACCATGTCAACACAGCAAGAGTTGTCCGAAATAGGCATCAATGTAAGTAAACGGGCCAACAGCCCTTTTCGTCCACCCTCGACTTTCCTGCCATTAATGCCTAAAGACGCTGTCGACTATTTTAGTGACAGAATAGTGGAGGAATTGAAACGTCTAAACAGGACTATCATCCAGAAAAAACGGCCAGGAAAATTCAAACAAGTTCAGTACTTTGCCTTGATAAAGAAATTAAGGGACCATCATGACATTATAATCAATAAAGCCAACAAGGGCGGGAACATTGTTCTGTGGCCTAAGAACCAGTACTTGGAGGAGGCCAATAGACATTTGTCAGATTTTACATGCTACAGAAAAGCCTCCAAACAAGATCTACGTACAATTCAGGACAAAGTGTCCCAGCTTTTGTCCCAGTGGAAGAGGCAAGCACTGTTAACGAAAGAAGAACTGAATTATTTAAAGATAGAATACCCTGTCACACCTGTTCTCTATTTCATTCTCAAAATTCATAAAGATGTGGTTCCCATTCCAGGCAGGCCTATCATCTCGGCCAGGAAAAGCTTAATGGAAATGATATCCAAATATGTGGATTATTTTTTACAGCCTCGTGTCACCAATTTGCCTTCCTTCGTGAAAGATACTGGAGACTTCCTTAGGAAAATTAACGTTGTTGAATGGCAATCAAACTTCCTGCTTATTGTAATGGATATTGAATCCTTATATACGAGTATTAACCATCTTGATGGGTTGGCTGCAGTGAAGTATTATCTTGACAGTAGATCGATTCACCTAGAGGAACATAATTGTATGATTATTAAGATGATCGAACTATGACTTTTTAACAACTACTTTCTATTTAACAGGGAGGTCTACCAGCAGCTAACAGGGGTGGCAATGGGGGCATGCTTCTCCCCCAGCTATGCATGTCTTCATGTTGGCTGGTGGGAGGAGCATGTCCTCAGGACACAACATATGGAAAGCTGGGATAACCATGTTAAGCACTATTGGCGTTACATCGATGATGTTTGTATGATTTGGGAAGGGACTAGAGAAGCAGCTATCACGTTTGTAGCAGCCATCAATGAAAATGTGCAGAATTTAAGGTTTACAGCTACAATAAGTGACACAAGTGTCAAATTTCTTGATGTATTGATCTACATCAGTGAGGGTCGGATTCACACTAAATTGCACCGCAAAAAGACCGCGGGCAATTCTATTTTACATGCGGACAGTTCGCATCCCCGCCATTTGATTCAAAGCATTCCATATGGCGAGTTCTTATGAATTCGCCGTATCTGCAGTTTAGACACTGACTTAAAATTGTGCCAGCAAGATGCATTCGACCACCTTTTGAGTCGAGGGTACAAAAGGTCTGAGCTAAACAAAGCTCTCTGTAAAGCCAATGTACATTCTAGGGAGGCAGTGTTAATACCTAAAATAGATCGAGTGGGGGTTCAGGCTTCTTTGATTGAAAGCAATGATAGTGATACACGCAATGTAAGATTAATCACTACATTTAGCAAACAAGAACGTAAAATCCGTCAGATTATTTATTCCTAATGGCCTATTGTGCTAACGGATGTTACATTGAAACCAATATTGCCATTGTTACCTTCTATAACTTTCAGGAGGGCTCCCTCTATGAGGGATGCCTTAGTAAGAACTAGTCCTGAAGTCAACTCCAAATCTACTTGGTTAGCCAAATCAGGTGTTTTCAAATGTAATTTGTGTCGTGCCTGTAAGTTTGGCACTAATCTGACGGAATACCTGACTGCGTTCAGCTCAACACCTATTACCATCAAAGACCATTTAACCTGTCGCACTGAGTTTGCTATTTATATCTTAAATTGCACTAGTGGGCTCCAATATATAGGCAGCACAAAGCTCCCTGTACACAAAAGAATTTTGCAACACATACGGGCGATTGTGAACTCGGACCCTAGTTACCCTGTTGCTAGACATTTCAAGTTGGTGCACCAGAATAGCCTTAATGATTTGCAATATTCTGTATTAGGGGCTGTACCCGCACCCAGACGGGGCGATAATCGAGAAAAAAGCCTCCGCCAACTGGAAACACACTTTATCCTAGCTCTTGACATTAAGATGCCGAATGGCTTAAATATAAGTGAGGACTTGCACAACTTCCTCTAGGCCATCTGACTGTGTCAGTTTCTGTAGTAGTGAGCAGGTCATAGAAGTTGTGCTATGCTTTGATGTTTTATATAATTTTGAATTTTTAGTATTAGGTTAAGTCCTTTGATAATATTGAAACATAGTTCGATTTGTACCAAATAGGGGAATGTATATCCCATTACCTTCATTATTACTCTCTTTGCTTCTTATTATATCGACTTAGCACTTGCACTTTAAAAATATTAACTTCTGGCCTTCAGTTTATGCCTCTGGCTGCCTTGAGAATTATTTAGATTTTATCAAATTGTTTGCACTAGGGTTATTGTTATTTGCACATAAGCACTGCACTTTATTGACAATACGGACTGTATCTGTTTATAAGATGGAATTATCTGCTGTATGACATAATCGCATTTTGAGGGCATGTACACTATCCTATTTGCTGCTTAAAAGGCCATATTATGATGATCAAGATTGGTTCATGGTCTTTTTAAATGTTCTCCTGAGTTCTAATGGTTTCGGAAATTTTATCAGCACTAGCACTTTAATTTCAAATGTATCATCGTACATTTTAAGGAGGATATTTATTATGATTGTTGGCAGCGTATTATGGTGGTGTTGTTGTTTTTATGAACCAAATGCGTATTCACACAATTGGTAGCATCAATAACAATGGTAACAGATTTTTAGTTTTTAATACCGTTTTTATCCATCCTATTTAATGTATTTATATATGTATAGTATAGGAGATGTAGCGTTATTATGAAAAGTTGTTCAGTCTGTTTTTCTTATTCACCAACTTGTTTGGTAGTTTTCACATCCGATAGTGCACACACTATTAATCTTGTTGACTGTCATGTGGCGGGTCATGTGATCAAGATCGCGCTTTTGGCGATCGAAACTCGTCATGGCAGGCACTATGCCTGAGCAGCACTAGAGATTTCACCGAATGGAATAAAGCACTGCAAAAAGAAGCTATTAGAGTCAGTTGTGTCTTTCTGCGTGGTGAGGTCCGTACCTGGGAGGTCCCGTTGTGGAAATAAACGGGCCGTGACTTGTTGTTTTTCATATATATATATATATATATATATATATATATATATATATATATATATGTGTGTATATATATATATATATGTGTGTGTATATATATATATATATATGTGTGTGTATATATGGATATATATATGTGTGTGTGTATATGTATATATGTGTATATATCGATATATGTATATGTATTTTTTTACATTGGCACACCCAACCCATCTGGGAAATGCCAATGGAAGCGAAAGGGAGAGTGCAAGGAAGGGATTCAAGCAGGATGACTCCTGCTATGATCGTGCTGTGAAATGTTGAGTTTTCAAAGTCAGACACAGAGTGAACATTGAAGTATTTCATCAACTCACCTGACTGCCTTAAAGTATTTCCAGATCAATAACAGTGCTTATGCCTAATAGAAATCAAAAATAAGGCAACAACACCTATGGACTTCCAGTTCATGCACAAAGGACGATCTGCAATGCACTGTGGGACTTGAAGTATGGAAATTTTAGTCACGTGATTCACCTCTTTTTAAAGCACGCCCGAGCACACCTGAGCCCTTGCACTTCCTTCTGTGAACAAGGCGAACATGCCGAAACGTTAGATATGGAAGCAGGCGCTGCTGAAACTTTGAAAATTAAACCTCTTTGCGCAGTAATGGGCCTCACTTTTGCTTGCCTAACAGTGTTGTTTTGATGGGCTGCTCCGTGCCCATTGTGTGAGGCCGCCCTGTAGGGTCCGGGGCTCCGGAACGGGGAAATGTTGTTGGAGTTGAAAGGAGGAGCCTGACCCACTTGCACACCCAACCCATCTGGGAAATGCCAATGGAAGCAAAAGGGAGAGTGCAAGGAAGGGATTCAAGCAGGATGACTCCTGCTATGATCGTGCTGCGAAATGTTGCGTTTTCAAAGTCAGACACAGAGTGAACATTGAAGTATTTCATCAACTCACCTGACTGCCTTAAAGTATTTCCAGATCAATAACAGTGCTTATGCCTAACAGAAATCAACAATAAGGCAACAACACCTATCGACTCCAGTTCATGCACAAAGGACTATCTGCAATGCACTGTGGGACTTGAAGTATGGTCATTTTAGTCACGTGATTCACTTCTTTTTAAAGCACGCCCGAGCACACCTGAGCTTTTGCACTTCCTTCTGTGAGCAAGGCGAACATGCCGAAACGTTAGATATGGAAGCAGGCGCTGCTGAAACTTTGAAAATTAAACCTCTTTGCACAGTAATGGGCCTCACTTTTGCTTGCCTAACAGTGTTGTTTTGATGGGCTGCTCCGTGCCCATTGTGTGAGGCCGCCCTGTAGGGTCCGGGGCTCCGGAACGGGGAAATGTTGTTGGAGTTGAATGGAGGAGCCTGACCCACTTGCACACCCAACCCGTCTGGGAAATGCCAATGGAAGCGAAAGGGAGAGTGCAAGGAAGGGATTCAAGCAGGATGACTCCTGCTATGATCGTGCTGTGAAATGTTGCGTTTTCAAAGTCAGACACAGAGTGAACATTGAAGTATTTCATCAACTCTCCTGACTGCCTTAAAGTATTTCCAGATCAATAACAGTGCTTATGCCTAACAGAAATCAACAATAAGGCAACAACACCTATGGACTTCCAGTTCATGCACAAATGACTATCTGCAATGCACTGTGGGACTTGAAGTATGGTAATTTTAGTCACGTGATTCACTTCTTTTTAAAGCACGCCCGAGCACACCTGAGCTTTTGCACTTCCTTCTGTGAGCAAGGCGAACATACCGAAACGTTAGATATGGAAGCAGGCGCTGCTGAAACTTTGAAAATTAAACCTCTTTGCGCAGTAATGGGCCTCACTTTTGCTTGCCTAACAGTGTTGTTTTGATGGGCTGCTCCGTGCCCATTGTGTGAGGCCGCCCTGTAGGGTCCGGGGCTCCGGAACGGGGAAATGTTGTTGGAGATATATATATATATATATATATATATATATATGTGTGTGTATATATATATATATATATATATATGTGTATATATGGATATATATATGTATGTGTATATATCGATATATGTATATGTATTTTTTTATTTTTTTTATTTGAGTTTTATAGAGCGCGAACCAGACCCGTGAGGGTATCATAGCGCTTTACAGGATTGACAAGTGGAATACAAAAGACTTGGGAGGGGTGGATACATTTGGAATGAGAAAAAAAAACAAAAACAAAAAAAAACAGGTAGATATATTATACAAGAAACAAGCGGTCACAAGAACCAGGTGGGATGCCCAGAGGTGCCGGGTAAGTATCATCCGGAGTAACCATGGAGAGGCTGTAATAGGAGGTAGAACAAAGTCGCTGAGGAGATTGTAGTGTAAGCGTTAGGAGAGGAATTTGCCCATTAGGTACGTTTTGGCCTCCATAATCATATGTATGTGTATATATATATATATATTCACTGAAAAGACCACAAGTTTCAGGGACATTATAGTTAGTTGGACATTTCACTCGTACAAAACAAGAGAAATTCCCCGTTATAGTTAGTTCAGCTAACTATAACTCGCGCCCCCGCAATGCACTGCTGATGACGTCACATATTACATCACTCATGACATGGTCAGTGACATCACTGATGACATCACTGATGACATCTCAAATGACATCACTGATGACATCATCCAGTGACTGTGTGTTTCTGTAAAGTTTAAATATGTTTAATATATATATAGGGAAAGACGTATTGGAGAATGAGTGGGTGTATAAGTGTCTGAATGGATGATTTAGTAGGTGCGTGACTGACTCTATAAGTGAGTGATTAAACGTATCTTACTGAATGCATGGGTTAGTGACTAAACTGTGTGAATGTCTGTATCCGTCTGTCTGTTGGTGTGTAAGCGGCTGCATGGGTTTGTGAATAGCTACATGAGTGTCTATATGGGTTATTGATTGGTTGTCTGAGTATCTGTATGGGTGCCTGAGTGTTTGTGTGGGTGGGGTGTGTGTGACTCTGTGCATAGATGTGTGAGTGGGTGATTCACTGGGTGCATGGTTTCAAGAGTGCATCTGTGATGGACTATGTGTGGGTGAGTGTGTGTATGGGTGTGTTAGTGAGTGAATGTATATCTCAGTGGTACATGTGTGAGTAACTACATATGTGAAAGGCAGTATATATGTGTGTTGGAGTATATAAATGGCTATAAGTGAGAGTGTGTGATTGTGAGAGTGGCTGTATGGATGAGTGTGTGCTTGTATAAGAGCGTAAGAATGTGCTAGTATTTGTATGAGTAAGTGAGCTGGTGTGTGTATAACTGTATAGGTGAGTAAATGGCAGTGTGATTAATTATTTGCATGACTGACTAGGTGTGTGAGTACCTCTATGGATGAGTGGCGGTGTGTGAGTGTCTATATAGGTGTATGAGTGCATATGATAGTCCTATACTGAGTGACCGTAAGTATGAGTGACTGTACGGGTGAGTGAGTGGATGTGTGTGTAGACCTAAGAATCAGTGAGTGGGTATGTAGTTATTGGTGTTGGAGTGTCTATGGTTTTGAGAATGGCAGTCTGTAATTTAGAGTGGGTGTATCAAAGGTTATATTAGGGTGTGAGAAGATGCATTAAATTATCATATGGATGATGTCATCAGTGATGTCATCAGTGATGTCATTTGAGATGTCATCAGTGATGTCATCAGTGATGTCACTGACCATGTCATGAGTGATGTAATATGTGACGTCATCAGCAGTGCATTGCGGGGGCGCGAGTTATAGTTAGCTGAACTAACTATAACGGGGGAATTTCTCTGGTTTTGTACGAGTGAAATGTCCAACTAACTATAACTTTCCCTAAACCCTTGGTTTTTTCAGTGAATTTCTAAGCTTTTTTAAATGCTAATTTCATTACAAGACCGGAGGCTACCATTATGCATACTTCTTTTAATGCAGTCCCAAGCAGCTGCATACATCATCAAGCAAAAAGGTTCCAGAATATAACATTAAGAGCAAATAAAAGGCATGAGCCCATAACAATCTGCCTCTTTTAAATGCGGCTCCAAGCAGATAAGTTCATTTACATTTACTTTACTATTGCTTTATAATACTGTTTAATACTGTTTAAAAGGTTTAAACTTTACTCTTAACTCATTTGGGGCCTTTACCCCCGACCCCCCACCCTCCTTTCTCTACCCCGGTCAACCCGATCTCCAATTTATGGAGATTGGCCCCTGGCCCCCTTTATCCTCTCTTTCTTTCAAGTTTACTTGTTTTAAGACTTTGCGGTTCTCACCTTACTCCTCCCTCCTTCGGGGAGAGGTCTGCCTCCCATCGGCACCTCTTCCCCATGCCTCAATGTCCCGATTTCGCGCGCACGCTCTTGCGCGTCCTTTCTTCATACTGAATGCGCTCTCCCCTCTCAACTTCACCCGTCCTTGCCTTCCGCTACTGTGCCTTTACCCAATTATGGCCTTATGTTCCTACGCGGCCTGACCGTCTTCTCCGTCTTTCGGAGAGTGCCGCTTTAGAGGAAGGGACCTTGGCAGCGCGCTCGTTGCGTCGTCGCGTTGCCAAGGTGCCTTCCTCACTCGCTCTAACAACCAGATCAAGCTGATCGGGCGCTCGAGCTTTCTGACAGTTGCTCGTCCCCTGATCAGCTGACATTGAACAGGACACTCGTTTCTACACCTGGAGGCTCGTTTTCTTCTAACAAAAGGATTTAAATTGGCTTTAACTTCTAAATCTCATTAGTGTTTCATATTCTGTTGTTGAAACACCGTTTTTGTGGCTATCCTTTACCGGCTGTCTCCTGTTAAAGCTCACACTATTCCCCCTCCTTTGACCTACCTGTCCTAAAAATTTTGTATTAATATAAAAAAAAAAAAAAAGGGCGCAATTTATCTAATTTTAATACAAAATATATAATTTAAAAAAAAGAAAGTCAGATAAGGCATTTTACTGTTTACCTAATAACCCTTTGACATCTATACTATGTCTGATGTAGACTCCGATGAGGCTAGCGCCCCCATCCCTAGTATGGATAACGAAGCCCTCAAAAGTATGATCCATAAAGAAATGAGATCTTGTATGTTGGAAACCCTATCTAAAGTTATAGTATCAAAGAGATCACTCCCCTCCGAGGAGGATGATGCTAATGAGAACCAACATACCCTACCCACCGACGAGCTCATTGAAGTAAGGGGGAAAAGACTTAAAAAGAATAAGAATATTGATCAAGCAACCCCCAAGAGCACTATGGGAGGTCCCAGCACCTCAACTCTTATGGAAGGTCACCGCACCTCAAATACATTGGGTGTCCTTGGCGGCACAACTCTTAACGGTGTCCTCAGCGGCACAAATTATCTGGGTGTCCCTAGCGGCACAAAATATCGAAGTGCTCAAAATAATGATCTCCAGTTGGGAGACGACGATTTTCAAGATGATGATGCCTCTGACCTTCCAGACGAATATGTCTTCGATTTAGATGAGGATGACCAGGAGTTTTATTCTCAACCATTTGAGGACGACTTCCCTTCATCGTCAAAAGACAATATTGTAGACCCTTTAGGTGAGGAAATGTTTTCTCCCCTTAACTTAAAACACCCTAGAAGCTCAGAGTTGTTCCCCACGAACACGTGGGCAAATTCATTAAAAAATGGCTAAGGAACCCTTTGGAGAGAGACACTCGTAACCTACTAAGAGCTGAATGCTCCAGGCCTTCCATAGAGGACAAAGTCTGCCAAACCCCAAACCTTGACCCCGAACTAATCAATTATCTCTTTAAACTCGGGAGGGACCAGAGAAAAGGGATGGAGAGATCCCTTAAGGGTTGTCAAGACCGGGTCCTTGATATCCTGGGTCCTCTGGCCAGGATCATCGATACAGCTGAGGATAGCCACATCAACGGCACGCACTTGGACACTGAAGTTATTAGAGGTCTCAGCCAGAGAGCCTTAATTCTACTGGGCAACGCCAATGGCAGCCTCAACTCCGAGAGGAGAAGAGTGGTCCTCACTAAAATCAGTCCGAAATTGAGCGATTTGGCTGAAAAAGAGCCCTCCCTCAACCCCAAGGGATTACTTTTTGGGGAAGATCTTATTAAGACACTAGGTAAATACGTGTCTACCTTTACGGCATTAGACAAAGCCCACCAAAATATGAAGAGAGTTTTTAACACCACTAACCTTTTTGGAAGGGCCGGAAGAAGGGTGCCTCTCTTCCGGCTGCTTCAACCGCAGGCCCTACCCTAGATCTAGAGGATACGGTGGAAGGGGTTACCAACCCTCAAATACCCCTCAGTTTTATCCACAAAGAGGAAGAGGCTTTCGCTCTAGAAGCTTCAGGTCACGAGGAGCCTCCAGCGACAACAACCCTCAAAGTGAGTACAACAACTCTTTTTCCTTCCCCTTCTTTTTCCCCAAAGGTGGGAGGCAGACTCAAATTCTTTTATCACAATTGGAAATTAATTACTCAAGACCCATGGGTTCTGAATACGGTGAAGGGGTTTATGATAGACTTTATAGAAATTCCTTCTCAAACTTCTTTCCCCGGAGACATCCCTCTCACCCTAGATCAGGAAAAAATAATAGAGGAGGAGATATCCTCCATGCTTCAGAAAGTTGCAATTATAGAAGTCCCTCTGGAGATGTTAAGGTTTATAAGCACACTCTTCCTCGTCAAGAAAAAGGACAAGGGTTGGAGACCCGTCATAAACTTAAGGGAACTCAACAAATATCTTGTTTACAGGCACTTCAAGATGGAGGGCATCCATCTTCTGCTAGACTTATTATTAGAAGGAGACTGGTTAGTCAAACTAGACCTAAAAGACACTTACTTTACCATCCCTATGGCCAAGGCTCATCAACCTTTTCTTCAATTTATGTGGAAAAACCATCTCTTTCAATTCCAAGCTCTCCCTTACGGCCTCTCCTCAGCACCATGGTGTTTCACCAAAGTGATGAGATCAATCGCCTCTTCCCTAAGAGAAAAGGGTATTCGTCTGATCATATACCTAGACGACGTCCTCATTTTGTCCCAGGACCATTCTCAAATCATTCAAGACCTGAAGACCGTAATAGATCTTTTAGAAAACCTGGGGTTCATCATAAACAGAGAAAAGTCGATATTATCTCCCTCCAGAACCCTGGAATTCTTGGGGTTTACCGTAGATACCATGAAATGCCTTCTTCTACTCCCATCAAAGAAAATATCCAAAATCAGGAAAGAGATAACACACGTTCTGAAACAACAGAATTTGTCCTTGAGGGAACTAGCCAGGTTACTCAGTCTCCTTTCCTCCTCTATCCAAGCTATCTTTCCGGGTCCCCTAAATTATCGAGCTCTTCAAAGAGTAAAAGCGAGGGCTCTACGATCGGGCCTCTGGTACGGGGATCGCATTTCCCTGGACCAGGAAGCAAGATTAGAGTTAACCTGGTGGCTAGAGAACTTGGATGCTTGGAATGGAAAAACAATTTTTGGTTCAACACCAGAGTTTGTCTTAGAATCCGATGCGAGCCTTCATGGCTGGGGAGGCTGTCTCCTATATCAGAACACAGGCGGTGTTTGGTCTCAAGAAGAATCTTTTCACCATATAAACTACTTAGAACTGACTGCCGGTCTCTATGCTCTAATGAGTTTCAAACATTATCTTCAGGGCAGATCAGTCATTCTAAAGATGGACAATATGTCCGCGGTTGCCTATATAAATCGTCTGGGTGGAACCAAGTCTGCAGACCTCTCGAATTTAGCCAAGAAACTTTGGATGTTCTGCCTGGAACACAAGATCTCCCTAAGGGCCGAATATCTCCCAGGGAAAACAAACATACGTGCAGATTGGAACTCGAGGTTCCTCTTAGACCACAGCGATTGGAAGCTCAACGTTTCTGTTTTCAATTCGCTCAACAAAATATGGGGTCCTCTGGAAATAGATCTCTTTGCGAGCAGGTTGACATTCCAACTGGAAAATTATTACAGCTGGATGCCCAACCCGGGTGCTCTAGCAGTGAACGCCTTTCTTCAGTGCTGGAAGGGGACCAACGGGTACGCCTTTCCCCCTTTTGCCATGATCCAGAGAGTCCTCGGGAAAGTGAGACATCAACGCTGTTCCATTGTCCTAGTCACTCCCTTCTGGCCATCCCAGGCTTGGTTTCCCACTACCCTGGAGCTGGCTTACGACTTTCCCTTCCTAATTCCTTCCCTAGTTGATCTTCTTACAGACATAGACGAACGAACTTACCCCCTAGTTCAAACAGGGAATTTGAACCTTCTTGCCTGGAGAGTGTCAGGAGATCCAATGATCTCTCAGGACTTTCGTCAACAGCTTCAACTCTCCTCGGAGAGTCTTGGGCCCCTGGTACACACTACCGGTATAACAACATATGGAAATTGTGGCTACGTTGGTGCTTGGAAAGGAATCTGGATTCTGTGGAAGCACCTATCGTTGACATAGTTAACTTCCTTGTGGAACAATTCGAAAGGGGTCTTAGTTATAGATCTATCAATTGTTATAGGTCAGCTATTCCCGCAGGACATGCTCTTGTCAATGGTAAAACGGCAGGTAAGAACGCCATTATTTGTAGAGTCCTCAAAAGTATTAGACTCAGGAGACCTCCTAAACCTAGATATCAATCTCTCTGGGATGTTAAATTAATTCTTGATCTTTTGTCTAGCTGGCCTGATAATATTCATTTGGATAGAAAAAATCTTTCTATTAAGCTTGCTACACTTTATGCTTAGTATCTTGTCGTAGGGTTTCTGATGTTAATGCTCTTGAAATTTCTAATAGATCCTACAACATGTTTGGAGTCAATTTCGAATTGTTTAGAAGAACAAAGACTATGTCCGATTCTATCTTCTATCCACGTTTTGATTTATGCAAAAAACTTTGTGTGGTTGACTGTATGAAAGAGTACGATTGCAGAATGAATGCTCTTTGTCCTTTAGGTGTGAATCAGTTACTTATCTCCTTTGTTAAACCTCACAAAGCTATTACTTCTGCTTCTATTGCTAGATGGGTTAAAATCGTTATGAATTTAGCAGGTATTGATTTAAAGATGTTCAAAGCTCATTCGATCAGAGGTGCTATGGCCAGTAAATCCTTCTGGTCCGGTGGTAAGTTGGATGATATTCTTAAAGCTGCTGATTGGTCTAATGCTAGGACTTTCGCTCAGCATTATTGTAAACCAATTACTCATATGTCTGATGTAGTCTTACAAAGCTACCAACATGCATTATGGTAGCCTCCCGGTCTTGTAATGAAATTGCGCTTCTCCTATTACCATGACTAGAGAATCTGGATTTCATTAAAGACACGGAGGCTAACATTATCCCACCCTCCCTTTCCCTTGGATTTTTAGAGTTTACAGTATATTTATTAATATTACTGTTGTACTTATTATTATTGTATCCTTGGTGGAATTGAAGCTATTTATTGATAAATGTTTTTTTATTATACCTTTGTTTAATTACATCTTTTACCTCCTTATTTTAGCGTTTTTTATTCTGGAGTTACTTGTATCTTTCTCTCTTTTTTTCAGATAATCTCTCATAACTTCAGGATTTTGACCTTCGGTTCATTCATCGCTCTTCCTTTCCTTCGTTTGGTGATGGTTTAAAGAAATTGTTTGGACTCTAAGGGGCCGATTCCGATCTGGGTCGGACAACTCTCCGACCGAGCCGGATCCGGAAAGATTTCCGACCGACCCGTTCTCCTGCAGTCCGACCGAGCGAGTACGATGCGGCCGCATGCTGCCGGACTCGATTCGGTCGGACTCCCATTGAAGTCAATGGGAGCCGGTCGTACGACGCGTACATGGGCTCCCATTGACTGAATGGGTACGTCGCGAACAAGTGCGCCCCCTTCAGTGGGTACGCGTCGGTGCAACTCGCACCGTACATGCAAGTATAGGGGGGACCCTTGGGTCCGCCCTGTGTTCGACTTGTACGGCTACGGGTGCAGGGGGGTCCGACGCGGACCCCCGAAGTCCGACTCCGGGAGCTTTTGCGAGCCGGACGCTCTGACTCTATCCGGCTGTCCGAATCGAGCATCGTACTAGCTCGGTCGTGAAACGTCTCCATTGCGCGCCACGGTTTGCTTGCGACCGAGTTGTACGGAGCGGTTCGGAGCCGGAAACGATTCGGACGGTGAATTTGCGCTTGTTCGCATCGTACATCGCTGTCCGGACCCGTGTACGAATCGGACGGAAAATCAGCCTCCGAATCGGATCCGCTAATGCCGAACCCGATTCGGTGCCCTTCCGACCGAGATCGGAATCGGCCCCTAAGTCTTTCGGGACTTATCCTGTTCTACACCACATTTAAAAGAGGCAGATTGTTATGGGCTCATGCCTTTTATTTGCTCTTAATGTTCTATTCTGGAACCTTTTTGCTTTATGATGTATGCAGCTGCTTGGGACTGCATTAAAAGAAATATGCATAATGTTAGCCTCCTTGTCTTTAATGAAATCCAGATTCTCTAGCCATGGTAATAGGAGAATCGCAATTTCTAACTATAACGTGCCTGAAACCTATGGTTTTTTCTGTGAATTTCAAAGGTTTTTTAAATGCTAATTTCTAACTATAACGTGCCTGAAACCTATGGTTTTTAAGTGAATTTCAAAGGTTTTTAAATGCTAGTTTCTAACTATGCCTATAGAGGTAGGACATGTGAAGAAAGAAGAAAAAACGCACAGAAAGAAGCAAAAGAAATGCAGAAAGAAGCAACAGAAGTCCACAAAGACGAACAAAAGTGCAGGAAGAAGCAAGACATGTGCAGAAAGAACCAACAGAGGAGCAGAAAGAGGCCTTGTTGCAAAATCATCCTGTGCCCACAACTTTTTCAGACGGGTACTGGTGGTAACTGACTCTGACTAACCAGGCCTAGAGCCAGTGCTATGCTAAAAGACACTTAGAATACAGTGAAAACACCTACATACACTAGGGAACACTATGCGTTGGGGTACCCCTGTGATTAGCATGACCTCCTCTGTAAGGCCCTAGTACATAATAGGGCAGGGGGATTAAAACTACCTCTAAGTCAGAGGTGCAGAAATATGCTACTTTAACTAGTAGTCACGTTTGCAGAGTGGTAGAGAAAGGGTGCTGGGCGTCCAACCAACGCGCAGGAATTCCGCTGCGTAGGACTTACAGGGGGTACCAGGAGGGATTCTTGGCCCCCAAACTCCCTCAGGACTAAATTGGACTTCATCCCCCATCCCGTAGTTTGCCACGAGGTACGTTTGCAGAGTGGTAGAGAAAGGGGGCCATGGCCTCCGAAGACGTCTTAGGAATCCCACTGTGTGGGACTTACTGGAGGTAACAAGAGGGGTAGTTGGCCTCCAAGGACATCCTTGGGGGCCAACTTCCCAAACTATTACCTCCAGTCAGTCCCACACAGAAGCACTGGTAAGTACTCATACCAGGCCACACCCACTTTGCCCACCACTCTACAAACGCGCTCCCTGGCATGCTCTTGGATGGGGATTGAAGTCCCCTTCACTGCTGGGGGTCCTTTAGGGGCCAACTAGCCTACTTTTTACCTCCAGTAAGCCTCACGCAGTGGGATTGGTGAGAGGTAGACAAAGGCCATGCTCCCTTTCTCCACCACTCTGCAAACACGCCCCCTGGCGCGTTGTAAGTTGGGGGATTAAGTCCCCTTGAATCCTGAGGGTCCCTGGGGTCCAACTAGCCCACCAGGTACCTCCAGTAAGCGCCACAGAGCTGCGTTGCAGAGAGGTGTAAAAAGGGGCGTGGCCTGGACCACCTCTCTGCAACGCAGGTCTGTGGCACTTACTAGAGGTACCTGGTGGGCTAGTTGGCCCCCAGGGGCTCTCAGGATTGAAGGGGAATTAATTCCCCAACTTAAAACACGCCACAGGGCGTGTTTGCACACATGTCACCTCAGGCCCCGCCCCCTCCCTTCACCACTGTGCAAACGCGCCCTGTGGCGCGTTTTAAGTTGGGGGATAAAGTCCCCTTGAATCCTGAGGGTCCCTAGGGTCCAACTAGCCCACGAGGTACCTCCAGTAAGTGCCACAGAGCTGCGTTGCAGAGAGGTGTAAAAAGGGGCGTGGCCTGGACCACCTCTCTGCAACGCAGCCCTGTGGCGCTTACTGGAGGTACCTGGTGGGCTAGTTCGCCCCCAGGGGCCCTCAGGATTGAAGAGGAATTAATTCCCCAACTTAAAACGCGCCACAGGGTGTGTTTGCACACATGTCACCTTAGGCCCCGCCCCCTCCCGTCACCACTGTGCAAACGCGCCCCGTGGCGCATTTTAAGTTGGGGGATAAAGTCCCCTTGAATCCTGAGGGTCCCTGGGGTCCAACTAGCCCACCAGGTACCTCCAGTAAGCGCCACAGAGCTGCGTTGCAGAGAGGTGTAAAAAGGGGCGTGGCCTAGACCATCTCTCTGTAACACAGCCCTGTGGCGCTTACTGGAGGTACCTGGTGGGCTAGTTGGCCCCCAGGGACCCCCAGTATTGAAGGGGAATTAATTCCCCATTTTAAAACGCGCTACAGGGCGCGTTTGCAGAGTGTTGCTGGTAGGGGGCAGGGCCTACGGCACGATCGCGGTCTTTTTAAAAAAAATATTTTTTAGAAGGGGGGTTGTGTGGCCCCCCTTCGTTTTCCTTTTTTTGGGCCCTGGGGACCCCATCCCCCAGAACCTGACCCCTTTTAAAAAAACTAAAAAAATAAATCTGAACGGGAAGGGGGCCGCGTGGGCCCCCTCCCATGGCCAATTCCGGCCACGGGGACCCCATCCCCTGGGGCATGGCCACATATATTTATGATTTTTAAGGAGGGGGGCTGCGTGGCCCCCCTCCTGAGGCCTCTATTGGCCCCGGGGACCCCATCCCCCGGGGCCGGCCTTTTTACATTTTTTAATTAATTCATTTTTGGAGGGGGGAGGGGGGCCGCGTGGCCCCCCTCCCGGGCCACTGCTAGCCCTGGGGACCCCATCCCCCGGGGCAGGCCCTATCCATTGGGGACAGTGGGGGGAGCCCCAATGCCCCCACGGTCCCGCCGGCTCCCCACGTCCTGTAGGAGCCGGCATTGCTTTTCCACATGGGGACCTGCTGACATGCAGCTCCCCGTGTGGAAAAGCAATCTGCTTTGCATTTTGGAAGCGAGAGCAGGTTTCCCTGCTCTCGCTTCCAAAATCCATTACAAGTTTGCTATGGCAGGGCGGGAGCTGCGAGGCTCCCGCCCTGCCATAGCAAACAGCAGTGTCCCGGGGTGGGCACCCCGGGACACTGCAGGAGCCGGCCCTGGGGGGTGGCGGTCCCCAGGGCCATCACGGGCTCCAGGAGGGGGCCGCGCAGCCCCCTCCCTTCAGTTTCAAAGCCCCGGGGAGGTGGGGGTCCCCGGGGCTCGAGGGTTCGTAACGGACCCCCAAATTTACATACTTAGTGCCCCGGGAAAGTGGCAGTCCCCGGGGCATGTGGGGGGGCTCGAGCCCCCCACACAGGTTCTTTTTTTTTTTTAAAAACAAGCCCCGGGGGGTGGCGGTACCCGGGGCTGCGGGGGGCCGTGTGCCCCCCACAAATATTCCAGAAAAGCCCCGAGGGGTGGCTGTCCCCGGGCCTTGGGGGGGCTTTGGAGGCACCCCCACACTTTAAAAAAAACAAGCCCCGGTTGGTGGCTGTCCCCGGGGCTGGGGGGGCCGTGTGCCCCCGCAAATATTTAAGGAAAGCCCTGGGGGGTGGCGGTCCCCGGGGCTGCGGGGGCCCCCCTGGGCCCCCACAATTACAATATAGCATGCCCCCGGGACTTGGCCCACCCGGGGGCTAAATATTTTTTTTTCTCGGCAGGATTCGCGGCTCCTGTGCGAATTTTGCCAATTTTTTTTAAAAAAATGCTTTTTTTTGGCCCTGAGCAGGCCTAGGGGGTCAGGGTGTTTCTACCCTGCCCCCTTTTCTTGTTTTTTAACGTTTTTTCTACTGTTTTCTTGTGACTCGGTTCTACCGAGTCACAAGATGGCTGCCAACACTTCCTGGTTTGGAGTGTTGACAGCCAATTAGAATAATGCTCGTGGTCGGGAGGGTCCGCGGATCCACCGCGCCTCTAGATATCAAAACTTTTATTTTTTTATTTTCTCAGCATCTACTGAACGAATTTACACCATTTAAAAAAAAGGGCTCTTTCTGAACCAAGGGCTCCTTTTTGCCAAATTTGGTGTAATTCCGTTCAGCAGTTCGAGCTGTAGCCGAGTCTAAAGTTTCCTATGGAAAATTGATTTTCCGACCTCTTTTTTTTTAATTTTTCAGGAACTACTGAACGGATTTACACCATTTAACAAAAAGGGCTCTTTCTGAACCAAGGGCTACCTTTTTGCCAAATTTGGTGTAATTCCGTTCAGCAGTTCGAGCTGTAGCCGTATCTAAAGTTTCCTATGGAAAATAACATGGAGAAAACACGTTTTGGGACCCCCCTTTTTTCTCGGCCCCCATTTGGCAAATCACCCCGAAACTTTCAAGACAGGAGCTGACCGGAGCGCCCCACTAGTTTTGAAAATTTCGCGACGATTCGTCATCCGGCGCCAAAGTTATTGGGAAAAGAAAAAACGCTTTTCCTATGGAAACTAGGTCCTAACTATAACTATCTACTGGCGACCGCCAGTAGATAATATATGAATGTATATATATGTATATATATGTATGTATATATATGTCTATATATATGTATGTGTATATTTATGTCT